>OX638143.1:744848-1944848 GCA_951805005.1 Othius punctulatus | reverse complement strand
TTACGTATTTTCATTTAATTAAAATTCCGTAGAAGAATAAGAAAACAGTCTACACAAAAATAAATCTCCATTTATATTTAGATCTGATTTTGATATTTATCACAACTGAATGGCACGTTTAACTGCATAACTTATTTTACACACAGTTCATGTTTTTTCACACTAGTGCTAAAAAGTACCACTTTACGCACTGTGTACGTAAAAATTTACTTTACGCAATTGTTGTAGAATTTTTTTTCTTTTAATCTTCATGGGTGTTTTCTATGATTTAAAATGATCTAAGGTCTCCTTACGTATTTTCATTTAATCAATATTTTGTGGAAGAATAAGAAAACAGCCTACACAAAAATAAATCTCCTTTTATATTTAAATCTAATTTTGATATTTATCACAACTGAATGGCATGTTTAAGTGCATAACTTATTTTACACACAGTTGATGTTTTGTCGCACTAGTGCTAAAAAGTATCACTTTACGTACTGTGAACAGTACGTAAAAACTTACTTTACGCACTTGTAAAGTAGAATTGTTTTTCTTTTAATCTTCATGGGTGTATTCTATGATTTAAAACTGTCTAAGGGTCTCCTTACGTATTTTCATTTAATTAAAATTCCGTGGAAAAATGAGAAAGCAGTCACACAAAAAAGAAATCTCCATTTATATTTAGATCTAATTTTGATATTTTTCACAACTGAATGGCACATTAAGTTGTCATGATTCATTAATTATTTGCTACCAAATGCTGTTTGTAAGTTTAAGTTTGTAAAGCACTACTTTACGAAAATGTATCATACAAAGTTTTTTCTACGACGACTATTATGAAAAGTATGTAAAATGTTATGCTAAATAGTATATTTTTTTTAATTGGTGAACGAATGTATTGTCTGTAAAACTAATTTTACACACAGTTGATGTTTTTTCGCACTAGTGCTAAAAAGTATCACTTTACGCACTGTGAACTGGACGTAAAAACTTACTTTACGCACTGTCCTCAATAGTTTTGCACTTTTCTCAAAATGTTTGCAATTTTGTTTGTATTTTCTTCAAATTCATGAAATTTATGCAACTTTCTTCAAAATGTATGCAACTTTCCACAAAATGTATGCACTTTCTCAAAATGTTTGCAATTTTGTTTGTATTTTCTTGAAATTCGTGCAATTTTCCATGAGATTTTTACTCCTTCCCGAGGAATTTTCCGTGGAAATTATATAACATGGATTTTACGAAAATTAATAAAAAAATGTGATTTTTAACAAATATTTTGATGGCGTAATCATCATTTTGAGAGAAACAATTGAAATGTTGACAGAATGATTGTGATTTTGATAAAAACTACGAAATCCATTTATATTTAGATTTAATTTTGATATTCATCACAACTGAATGGCACATTAAGTTGTCAGGATTCATTATTAATCTGCTCCCAAACGCTGATTTACGTGTGAAATGGAGAGTTATTGTACTGCCAGTGAACTGCAAAATAAATGGATGGGCTTGTTTACAGATTAATATAAGTTTAATATCTGGCGGACAGTCGAGACTAATTTTTTACCATGATGTGTGACACGATTTCTTGAAATGTAGTAAAGACACGTTTAGAGGTTTATATAAATAACTTGTAAATTGTAGGGATTAAGTTTTATGTTTGCTTGTTTGCTCGTAAACCCAATTAAAATTTAAAAAAACATTTTTTTTTAGTTATAGTAATAATATTTTATTGGCTATAGACCTGCGGTCTTTCCGCCTATACATTCTAATTATTTGTAAAACAATGTAATTATAATATAAAGTAATGAAATTTTCGTTGGAAGAAAAAAAAAAAAAGAAAAAGAAAAAAGCGTAATATATTTTTTTTTATTAAACAATAATAATAAAAAAAAATATGTTTTTATTATTAAACAATAATAATAAAAAAACCTTTTTTATTATTATTTTTAAATATCCTAAAGGGCCTTCAAAATTTGGAAGAAAAAGAATGTTGCCCATATAAATTTGTATAATTACATTTCAATTATTAGTGTTCAAAGTTCAAAATTTTGTGGCTATCAAAATTAATAAACAAAAATTTTGGGCCTTGCAATATAAATTTGTATAAACGAATTTTAGTAAAGTATGTAGGTATTACTATTAATATAATTATTATAAATACATATATTATTATTATAAAATAAATGTGAGGCAAAAATTAATCAATTATTATTATTAAATACACAAAAGGCCATCAAAATTAAGAATTAAAAAAATTGTGGCAATATAAATTTGTATAAATATATTTAAATTATTATTATTAAATACATAAAAGGCTATCAAATCTAAGTATCAGAAAAAAAAGATTTAGCAATATGAATTTGTATAAATGCATTTTAGTAAACCATGTAGGTTATTACTATTAATATAATTATTATAAATAAATATATTAATTTAAAAATGATGAGTTTTGTTATCCAAATTTTGTTTATCAGAATTTGATGTTATTATTACTACAAAGTTATAAATTAAGTGTTACAGTCGTGTGATATTTATGTAGTGATATAAATCACAATATTTCATTTCTATTTAAAGAGGAACGTAATTCAGCGAGGCAAATAAATACGTTCAGCTGCAAAAGTTAGATGTTAGACGTCTGCGTGCATTACTCGAACGTCTCAATTATAAATTGTGAAAATGATTTCACTTTCAGGAATTTGCCAAAAATATTTGAAATCTGTATGAATTTCGGAATAATTTCGTATTTTTTGCAAAAATGTACTCACCCATTGAATTGTGCTTCGAATTTCCCAAGAAGAAGTAGACGAGAACTGGGAAAAAAGCCATGTAGATTCCTACCACTGGAGGCACATTTCCCAGCATACTATAAGCCATACCTAAAAGCAAATCCTCATTAATAATAATAATAATAATAATAATAATAATAATAATAATAATAATAATAATAATAATAATAATAATAATAATAATATCTTTATTGGTGCTATCTTCAATAAGTTTTACAAAAGTCATACATATTTCGGATTGAATACCGATTTAAAATCAGTACATAAAGAATATTTATTAGCAGAAAAGCTATATAATATACAAAAGGTAAATATATAAATTAAATAAAAATACAAATCCTGGAGCTCAAATTATTAATGGGGAATAATTAATTTGAGTGTAAAGTTGCCAATCATTTAAAAAATTTAATTCCTGCAAATTCGTTGTAATTGCTTCTAATTTTCAAGTTTATTTTCAATTTTGCCTAGATTTTGACATTTTTCATGAAATTATACCCTTATTATAAAATTTGTGCCAATTTATAATGAGATTTATAATATTTTTCATGAAATTTATGCAACTTTCCTCAAAATTTATGCAACTTTCCTCAAAATGTATGCACTTTTCTCAAAATTGTTGCAATTTTGTTTGAATTTTCTTCAAATTCATGAAATTTATCAAAACTTAATTTGAGTTCCATGTAAAGTTGCCAATCATTTAAAAAATTTAATTCCTGTAAATTCGTTGTAATTGCTTCTAATTTTCAAGTTTATTTTCAATTTTGCCTAGATTTTGACATTTTTCATGAAATTATACCCTTTCTATAAAATTTGTGCCAATTTATAATGAGATTTATAATATTTTTCATGAAATTTATGCAACTTTCCTCAAAATTTATGCAACTTTCCTCAAAATGTATGCACTTTTCTCAAAATTGTTGCAATTTTGTTTGAATTTTCTTCAAATTCATGAAATTTATCAAAACTTAATTTGAGTTCCATGTAAAGTTGCCAATCATTTAAAAAATTTAATTCCTGTAAATTCGTTGTAATTGCTTCTAATTTTCAAGTTTATTTTCAATTTTGCCTAGATTTTGACATTTTTCATGAAATTATACCCTTTCTATAAAATTTGTGCCAATTTATAATGAGATTTATAATATTTTTCATGAAATTTATGCAACTTTCCTCAAAATTTATGCAACTTTCCTCAAAATGTATGCACTTTTCTCAAAATTTTTGCAATTTTGTTTGTATTTTGTTCAAATTCATGAAATTTATGCAACTTTCTTCAAAATGTATGCAACTTTCCTCAATATTTATGCACGTTCTCAAAATTTTTGCAATTTTGTTTCTATTTTCTTGAAATTCATGCAATTTTCCATGAGATTTTTTCTCGTTTCAGAGGAATTTTCCGTGGAAATTATATAACATAGATTTTACGAAAATTAATAAAAAATTGTGATTTTTAACAAATATTTTGATGGCGTAATCATCATTTTGAGAGAAGCAATTGAAATGATGACAGAATAATTGTGATTGTAATAGAAACTACGAAATATTGACAAACTAACTGACAATTTTGCATTAATTATGGAAACTTGGACAGCATAAATAATATTTTGACAGAAATAATGAATTGTGCAATTTTCTATGGAATTTTTGCAAGTTATCAAGTACAGTATTTCTCATAAAATGTAATCAATATTCCTTAATTATTTTATACAGTTATTCTTGAATTATGTGTGATTTTCGTTGTAATTGCTTCTAATTTTCAAGTTTATTTTCAATTTTGCCTAGATTTTGACATTTTTCATGAAATTATACCCTTTCTATAAAATTTGTGCCAATTTATAATGAGATTTATAATATTTTTCATGAAATTTATGCAACTTTCCTCAAAATTTATGCAACTTTCCTCAAAATGTATGCACTTTTCTCAAAAATTTTCCAATTTTGTTGTATTTTCTTCAAATTCATGAAATTTATCAAAACTTAATTTGAGTTCCATGTAAAGTTGCCAATCATTTAAAAAAATTAATTCCTGTAAAGTCCTGTATATATATTTATCATTACACCTTCTACTAATTAGTGTAGGTGTCCTGTAAAGTCCTGTAAAGTCATCTTTACAGAAACTGTTCTTCGTAATCTCACGAATTTTATGCCAGGAAATTATTTCCGCAAACCATTTCAGTACGTTCATGAGTGATAAAAACAGTTCATTGTTCGCATTGTTCGTGGTAAAAACTTTTACCTGTGCGTGTCCTCAAGCCCCGAAAACTAACAGAGGACGGTCAAGTGCAAGGTCACTTATCGTACGGCTCGTGTAAAAATTTGCGGATGGCCTTTCTTTTTATTGCAATTTTTTTGCAAGTGATTTCAACCTTCGCCTCACAATTAGTGCGCGACATAAATGCATACAAATAAATGTGCACACCAAAATTATTGCAATTATAAATAGTCTGCAATAATTATGGCAGGTAAATACAAAAGGCTTTGAAATATTGGAAAAAGCGTTTTACAGTATGAACATTTATTTCATATAGCTAGCCTTTATTAGCCTTTATTTATGATTATTTCATAAAGCCTTTATTAGCCTTTATTCCTATATTAGCCTTTATACAATTATTTATTACATAATTATGATGATGCATAAGTAGTTAAACTATGGGGTTTCTACTCCACCCCCCGCGAAGATTTCGATTAATTTAATCCGCGTCTTAATCGAACTTTTGATTCGCGTTAATCGGCTGAATTTGCAGGTAATTGCGCAGGTAATTACATTGTGGTGATTCGGACAAGTGCAATTACCAGGCGACCGCACCAGGGGGGCGTCGTGTGTCGTCCGTTGGGTGGCAAGGGGGGAGGCGGTGGGTGGGTCAAGGTTGTGTGGTACGCTGGTCAGCACTTGACCGAATCACCACAATGTAATTACCTGCGCAATTACCTGCAAATTCAGCCGATTAACGCGAATCAAAAGTTCGATTAAAACGCGGATTAAATTAATCGAAATCTTCGCGGGGGGTGGAGTAGAAACCCCATAGTTTAACTACTTGCATAATAGTGCATCTCTTACTAGTATATCATCTATCATTTTAATCATCTTAAAAAATGCATAATTTTCAAAAACGTCATGCACTTTGCACATCCCACTCCAGTATTTTCTCGAAATCTCACTTGCATTCACTTTCGGTTATGGAGGAAAATCCCTTCCCCCCCAAACCTAAACCGAGCCGACCGGAAATGCATGTTATTCTTATGGGAGGTCACCATTCAAAATCCCCTTTATTTATCTACTCTTAAGATATATCATTTTTGATCAATGATGATGCTATATCAATTTTTACATAAAATGGGTACAATTTTCAAAAAACCACATAATTTTCGTTTTAGTTTCATCCATGTTTTAAAAGAAAACAATAAAAAGATAATATTCATTGAAATTCATATATGTTAACAAAATAATAATAATAATAAGTCCTCGTGATTTTCGTGAAATTTATATTTACATCAATCATTCTAATTCTACATCTATAAGATTCAATGAAATTTACAAAATTTTGCATGAATTCTGCATTTTTTAATAAATGTATACTCTGATGCATTTCCTCATGATTTTTCCATGAAATTTTTGCCATCAATTTTTTGCCATCAATTTTTACATGCAATGGGTACAATTTATAAAAAAACACATAATTTTCGTTCTAGTTTCATCCATGTTTTAAAAGAAAATCAGAAAAAGATAATGTTCATTGAAATTCATATATGTTAACAAAATAATAATAATAATAAGTCCACGTGATTTTCGTGAAATTAATATTTACATCAATCATTCTAATTCTACTTCTATAAGATTCAATGAAATTTAAAGAATTTTGCATGAATTCTGAATTTTTTTAATAAATGTAAACACTGATGCATTTCCTCATGATTTTTCCATGGAATTTTTGACAAACACAAAATTTTTCATAAAAGTTATACAATTTTATACAAGAAAGTTCCCCTGAAATATAATCAATAATATATGCTTATTTTCCCCAAAATTTATGAAATTTTGTTGTTCAATTCATGTTTCCTGAAATTTGTTCATGAATTTTGTAGAATTTTCAAAAACGCGAAATTCAATTCAATTCAATGTTCCACAATTATTTTATACAGTTAGTCTTTGGAATTATATGTGATTTTCCTTGTAATTGCTTCTAATTTTCATGTTTTTTTAAAATTTTGCCTAGATTTTGATATTATTCATAAAATTATACACTTTTCTATAAAATTTGTGCCAATTTATAATGAGGTTTATAATATTTTTTATGTAATTTATGCAACTTTCCTCAAAATTTATGGAACTTTCCTCAAAATGTATGCACTTTTCTCAAAATTTTTGCAATTTTGTTTATATTTTCTTCAAATTCGTGAAATTTATGCAACTTTCTTCAAAATGTATGCAACTTTCCCCAAATTTATGCACTTTTCTCAAAATTTTTGCAATTTTGTTTGTATTTTCTTCAAATTCATGAAATTTATGCAACTTTCTTCAAAATGTATGCAACTTTTCTCAAAATGTATGCACTTTCTCTAAATGTTTGCAATTTTGTTTCTATTTTCTTGAAATTCGTGCAATTTTCCATGAGATTTTTACTCGTTTCCGAGGAATTTTCTGTGGAAATTATATAACATGGATTTTACGTAAATTAATATAAAATTGTGATTTTTAACAAATATTTTGATGGCGTAATTATCATTTTGAGAGAATCAATTGAAATGTTGACAGAATAATTGTGATTTTAATAGAAACTACGAAATTTTGACTAAATAACTAACAATTATGTATTATTATTATTATTATGTAACTAAAATTTTGACAGAAATAATGAATTATGCAATTTTCTATGGTTTTTTTGCAAGTTACCAAGTACAGTATTTCTCATAAAATGTAATCAATGTTCCACAATTATTTTATACAGTTAGTCTTGAATTATATGTGATTTTCGTTGAAATTGTTTCTAATTTTCATGATTTTTTGTTAAATTTTGCCTAGATTTTGATATTTTTCATAAAATTATACTATTTTCTATAAAATTTGTGCCAATTTATAATGAGGTTTATAATATTTTTCATGAAATTTATGCAACTTTCCTCAAAATTTATGCAACTTTCCTCAAAATTTATGCAACTTTCCTCAAAATGTATGCACTTTTCTCAAAACTTTTTCAATTTTGTTTGTATTTTCTTCAAATTCATGCAATTTATGCAACTTTCTTCAAAATGTATGCACTTTTCTCAAATCTTTGCTATTTTGTTTGTATTTTCTTGAAATTCGTGCAATTTTCCTCAAAATTTATGCAACTTTTTTCAAAATGTATGCAATTTTCTGATTTTTTTTGCAATTTTGTTTGTATTTTCTTGAAATTCGTGCAATTTTCCATGAGACCTTTACTCGTTTACGTGGAAATGATATAAGATGAATTTTATGTAACAATGCCATTCTAACTTCATCTATATATATATTTATAATTTGTAATTTGGATTGTAAATTTCTTTTTATGACTTGGGCAAACCTACGGGTAACACCAAAAAATCAAGATTATTAATTAGGTGATGAAATTTCAAATTTGGTAAATGTTGAGGCCAAAAACTGAGGCCAAAAAATCTCAAAAATGTGAAATTTTCCTTTGTAGCTTTTCCTACATTTCTCCTGTAGCTTCATATTCCGCAAAACTAGATTGATTTTCCCACTTTCTAATAGTTGAAAGTGAATCGAAAAATTTGTATAATTTTGATTTTAAAGAGCTACTAACAAAATCAAAAACAAAAATCCAAAATAGATCACAATTGACACATTCAATGACACATACTCTTCTCACATCTATTTTATTTCCCTGATTTTAAGGCAGCAGGAAGCTGAAATTGAATCTAATTATGAGCTAAACATTTTCTCCTCGATTATGGTGATCATTGTCCTTGTTGAAGGCAAAAGGTGAATTCATTACCTTGCGATATATGCATAATAGCAACAGTTATTCCGGAAATCACATCTGAGGTGAAGTCACTCCTCCACTTGTACTTAGGCAGCCATTCGAGGACAGGGATTGTAGATTTAAGGACTTCCAAGGGATCACATGATCGGCACGATTTAAACAGCGCCTTCAAGTCTGAAATAATAATAAGTGGGTAATAAACGGAGGGCAATAAATTAATAACAATAATAATAGTAAATTGCAGAAGGTAATAATAAGGTAACACAAATAATGAAAGTGAATTATAGAGGGTAATAAATTAATACAATTAATAAAAGTGAATTGCAGAAGGTAATAAATTCATATAAAAAATAAAAGTGAATTGCAGAGGGTAATAAATTAGTAACAATACTATACCTTTTCAACTTCAACTTGGCACTAATCACAGTCAAGTTGGCATTAATTAATATCAATTTGGCATTAAACAAAACCATGTTGGCATTAAACAAAGTCATGTTTAACGAACAACCATGCCAACATGGTTTTGATTAATGCCAAATTGATACGATTACTTTGCTTTACTTACAATTACTTTCTTGAAGTTGGTACGCATAATCCCTGCGAAGTTGCTCATGTTCATATAGTGGACGTTCTATCTTCACTTTTGGTGATGCTTCCTCCATATTCTGAAATACCATAATGATGACAATCGATTAAATTATGAAATGATAGATAGTTATTGTAAAATAATTCTAAAAAGTGTAATATTCATTTTTTAGTCTTGTGTAGGTTATTAATTATTCATAAATACAATCATGATGATACTTGATTAAATGATAGATAATTATTGGAAAATAATTCTAAAAAGTATAATATTTTTTTTTTAGTTTTGTGTAGGTTATTAATTGTTCATATTTTCTGCGTCAGTTTTAATAACATATTAGAATTCTACCTAAAAAAGTGCCTTAACAATGTCAAAACATCATATAAATTCGATTAAACGCAATAGAGTTAGAAGTTACATTGAATTTTGTACTCATGACATCCTTTTTTTCAAATTTTTGAGTACTGTTTTCCATAATTATTAAAATTTTTGAAAAACAAAATTGTAGCATATTTTATTGTATGTATTGTTTGTATTTGTATGTTTGTATTGTTTGTATTTATGTATGTACTAAGATGCATCTGTATAAAGAAATGCGTTTTAAAAAAAAAAAAAAATTATTTCTATTGATTTTTAATATTTGCGCATACGAAATACTACAATTCTTCACATTCTATGTTTTCTCATTATGACAGATTATTCGAAAAATATTCTGGTTTTTCTACATTTTACGTGATTTTCATTTAAGGTATTTTTTATTTGCCTATGCTATTCTCCGTTCTATCCCTAATAAATTAGGGAAGTATATGGGGAAGTATAGGGGAAGTCATTGATGAAATAATAGATGATTATTGGAAAATAATTGCTAAAATGTAATATCATTTTTTAGTTTTGTATAGGTTAATAATTATTCATATTTTCTGTGTCAATTTTAATAACATATTATAATTGTACTCAAAAAAAGTGCCTTAACAATGTCAAAACATCATATAAATTCGATTAAACGCGAAGTTAGAAGTTACATTGAATTTTGTACTTATGACATATTTTTAAAAAAAATTTATTACTGTTTTTCAGAATTATTCAAATTTTTGGGGAAAAAAAATAGTATAGTTTATTGTATGTATTGTTTGTATTTGTATGGTTTTTGTGTGTTTGTATTGTATGTTTTTTTTTGTGTGTTTGTATTGTATGTATGTACTGAGATGCGTCTGTACAAAGAAATGCATTTTTTTAAAATTTAATAAAATGTTGCTATTGATTTTTGATTTTTGCATGTACGAAATCTGCAATTCTTCACATTCTATGATTGCTTTTTCATGAGTTAAATTTAATTTTTGAGAACAGTACAGATTATTCGAAAAAAAATTCTGGAGTTTTCTGTAATTTTTCACATTTTACGTGATTTTTATTTAAGGTACTTTTTATTTGCCTATGCTATTCTAAATTCTATCCCTAATAAACGTGATAGAGTTAGTAGTTACATTGAACTTTGTACTTATGACATCCTTTTTTTAAATTTTTTAGTACTGTTTTTCATAATTATTCAAATTTTTGGGAAACAAAATTGTTATATATTTTATTGTATGTATCGTTTGTATTTGTATGTTTGTTTGTATGTTTGTATTGTTTGTATTGTATGTATGTACTGAAATGCTTCTGTATAAAGAAATGCATGTAAAAAAAAAGTATTTCTATTGATTTTTGATTTTTGCGTGCACGAAATTCTGTAATTCTTCACGTTCTATGATTTCTTTTTATTGAATTAAATAAAAATTTTAAGTACAGTACAGATTATTAAAAAAAAATTCTCGTGTTTTCTGTAATTTTTCAAATTTTACGTGACTTTCATTTAAGGTATTTTTTATTTGCCTATTCTATTCTCAGTTCTATCACTAATAAATTAGAGGAAATATATGGGGAAGTATAGGGGAAGTAAATTATGAAATAATAGATAATTATTGGAAAATAATTCAAAAAAGTGTAATATTATTTTTTTAGATTTGTGTATATTATTAATAATTCATATTTCATGCGTCAATTTTAATAACATATTAGAATTATACTCAAAAAAATGTCAAAATATCATATAAATTCGATTAAACGCGATAAAATTAGAAGTTACATTGAATTTTGTACTTATGACATCCTTTTTTTTAAATTTTTGAGTACTGTTTTTCAAAATTATTCAAATTTTTGGAGAAAAAAAATTGTAATATATTTTATTGTATGTATTGTTTGTATTTGTATGTTTGTTTGTAATGTTTGTATTGTATGTATATACTGAGATGCATCTGTATAAAGTTTTTTTTTTTTTAATTTAAAAAAGTATATCTATTAATTTTTGATTTTTAACGAAATCCCGCAATACTTCACATTCTATGATTTCTTTTTATCGAGTTAAATTTAATTTTTGTGAACAGTTCAGATTATTCCAAAAAAATTCTGGTGTTTTCTGTATTTTATTTTTATTTTACGTGACTTTCATTTAAGGGATTTTTTGTGCCTATAATATTCTCCATTCTATCCCTAATAAACGTGATAGAGTTAAAAGTTACATTGAATTTTGAAAAATGATGTCATAAGTACATCATTTTTCTTTCGTTTTTGAATACTCTTTTAAATAATTATTCTAGTTTTTGAAAAAAAAAAAGTAATATATTTTATAGTATGTATTGTTTGTATTTGTATGTTTGTTTGTGTGTTTGTATTGTTTGTATTGTATGTATGTACTGAGATGCGTCTGTATAAAGAAATGCATTTTTTTATTTTAAAAAGTATTTCTATTGATTTTTGATTTTTGCACGTAAAAAAACCTGCAATTCTTTACATTCTATGATTTCTTTTTATTGAGTTAAATTTAATTTTTGAGTACAGTTCAGATTATTCGAAAACTTTTCTGGTGTTTTCTGCAATTTTTCAAATTTTATGTGATTTTCATTTAACTTATTTTTTATTTGCCTATGCTATTCTCCGTTCTATACCTAATAAATTAGGGCAAGTAATTGCACTAGTAATATCTATTGCTATTTTATTAACTATACATTTTACTAATTTTATATCAATGGATGCTGTTTTGTACCACAAGTAGATTTATTTTTATATTAAGATTGTAATTTAAATTAATGCTAAGAAACTGACGTTTGTCAAAGTGACATGTGTGCAAATCTGACGTCTGTCAAACTGACGTGTGTGAAATTGATGTTTGTCATATCAAACTGACGTGTGTCAATTTGACATCTGCCCAACTGACATTTGTTAAATTGAAGTTTGTCAAACTGACGTCTGTCAAAATGACGTGTGTCCATCTGACATCTGTTAACTGACGTCTGTCAAACTGATGTTTGTCAAACTGACGTTTGTCAATCTTACCTCTGTCAAATTGACGTCTGTTAAACTGGCGTGTCTAATTTTTGACAGGTTTTGATAGACTTCACAAGTCAACCGAACAAACTGTTTTGGAATTCTAGGCTTGCTATTTTCTACACAAGTTGATCCTGATGGCAATAGAAATTTCGTTATTAAGGTTATTCTGTAATTGACATATGTCATATAAAAACTGACGTCTGTCAAAATGACGTGTGTCAATCTGACATCTGTCAAATTGACGTTTGTGAAATTGACGTTTGTCATATCAAACTGACGTCTGTCAAACTGACGTGTGTCAAAATGACATTTGTCAAACTGACGTCTGTCAAACTGATGTCCGTCAAACTGACGTCTGCCAAACTTGCGTCTGCCCGCATAATTAACAACCTCCAAAAATAAACCACATTCTAATCAATTTATTTTTCACTTTTCATAAAAAACACATAAGAATAAGCACTTATATAATGTATCGTTTTTTATAATAAATATCATTCATTGTTCAAAAACCAAGGAGTGAACTTCTGTCAAATAAACAAGCCATTATCCTGACGTGAATTTTTTGTGTCGGAATACACATATAAAATACTTGGTGTTACAACTATGCGCATATTACGATTTTTGTTGAATATTATATAATAACAATTGTTATACATTATATGCTTATTTAATTTATGATGGGGAGAAACTGTTTAAAGTTTAGTTAACTAAATCAATCATTTTAGGTGCTTTTTAGTTCAAATTAATTCAATAGTTTTTCCTTCAAGTAGATAACGATAATCAAATTTATTATAAAAAGACTATTATTATAATAATATACATTATATATTATTATTATATAATAACAATTGTTATGCATAAAAAACATTTTGTTTTAGATTTTTGTTTTGCTTCGATCCGTTTTGATAATTACTCACGTTTTATTTTTACTGTATCTAAACTTGTTATGTTCATTTTAAGTGATTTTCTTTACACATAATGGAATATTTTTTAGTGATTATAAATAGTAATTTGCGGTTGACTAAACCACTACCAGACCATGAAACAATTTATTATTTGCTGCCTGTTCTTTCTGTACCAACTTCTAAGCGTGTCACTGACTGATAAACCTAATTGTAGGCCACAGCAGATATCTTGGTCTGGTTACGAGGCGTTTGGGGAAAATTTCGCTTTTACATAATTACATAATGTTGTGTTTATACACCAATTGTAAGTCAATGAATTGCTTTGACTTAATTATCGATATGAAATTTGGAAAATAATCATTTTCAATCATTGAAATCATTGAAAATAAGTAATAAATAAAATAAAAATTAATAATAAATAAAATAAAAATAAAAATAAATTATAAATAAAATAAAATTAAATAATAAATGAAATAAAAATAAATAGCATTATATCATTATTACATCTCACCAGTAATCAACCCTAGTATACAATATTGCGCTTTTTTTTTTCTTCCAACGAAAATGTCATTACTTTATATTATAATTACATTGTTTTACAAATAATTAGAATGAATAGGCGGAAAGACTGCAGGTCGATAGCCAATAAAATATTGTTACTACTACTACTAAAAATAAATAATAAATGAAATAAAAATAAATAATAAATAAAATAAAAATGAAAAACTTTCACACTTGTTCTTTTTTAAATTTTTTATTATCTATATGAAAATTCAAAAATAATCACTCAAAATTAGCTAGTTTGGTGATTTAGTCAATAGACTTATTGTAGAGTTAACTTAATTAGTGATATTAAATTTCAAAATTAGTCAGTGATTTGATTTCAATATCAGTTTAAAATTTTACGAAATTGCTATTCTAAATGAAAAATCTAAAATCACTGAAAATTCTGATTCTGACGATGATAATTTTGTGTAAATTAATAAGGAAAATTGTAAAAAATGGTTTTTAAGAGAAAAATAACAACTTTTTTTTTTCTTCCAACGAAAATTTCATTACTTTATATTATAATTACATTGTTTTACAAATAATTAGAATGTATAGGCGGAAAGACCGCAGGTCGATAGCCAATAAAATATTGTTACTACTACTAACAACTGAAAATTATGATTCTGATTATGAGAATTTTGAATAATGAATTATAATGGGAAGAAGTGAAAACAAAAATTAAACATTAATTCATATTTCAATAGATTTCGGAAAATTGCAGAAAGATCTATGAATGTGGTGGATTTAGATTAACTATTTGTTTTTTGTTTATTATGCCATTCCTCATAACTATGGAAATTACAATCACAAAAATTGCAAACGATAACCGTTTTTAAAAAAGATTAGAAATACACTGGAAATTAAATAACTTCTATATGAAAATTTCGCAAAATCTATGAGAGAGGTGTATTTAGATTTTCGTATTTTCCTAAATATTGACGAATTATTAATAAGTTTAATGAATTTGAGTCCAATAATCGTAAAAATTGCAAGAAAATTAAGTACTTATTTAATAAAAGTTCAAAATATACAGAACATTGATTGTCTTCTTCAACTTTAGATGTTGCATCTTTCAATATATGTCTGTATCTTTGTATGCTTGTATATTTGTTTGTATGCATGCTTGAATGTTTCTATGCACGTTTCTACATGTATGCACGTATGCACGTATGCATGTTTGAATGTTTCTATGTTTGCATGTGTGTATATTTGGATGTGTGTATGTTTGTATACATATTTGTATGTTTATATATTTTATTGTGTGTATGTATGTATGTATGTTTGTATGCACGATCATTATGTTGTTAGAAATAAAATACTTTTCCGTCGACTTGGCGCACAAAATCGTTCATTAATGTAAACCTTATGGACTCATTAATAAACGATTGATGCACTAAACAATCAAAAACATGTGTGTGTATGTGTGGGTGTGTGTGTGTATGTGTGGGTGTGGGTGTGTGTGTACGCGTGTTGAGTGGGTGTGAGCATGTGTATATGTTTGTATGCTCGTTTGTATGGTTGTGTGCATGTTTGTAGGTTTGTATATTTGTTTGGGCGTTTGCATGCATGTTTGTATATTTGTATGCATTTTTGTATGTTTTTATATTTGTTTGTATGTTTGTATATTTGTTTGTATGATTGTTTGTGTGTTTGTATATGTGTTTGTATGATTGTTTGTATGTTTGTATATTTGTTTGTATGATTGTATGTTTGTATATTTGTTTGTATGAATGTTTGTATGGCTGTGCGTTTGTATGAGTGTATGCATGTTTGTATGTTTCTATGTTTGCGTGTGTGTTTATTTGTATGTGTGTATGTCTGTATGCATATTTGCATGTTTATACATTAGATTGTGTCTTTGTATGTATGTTTGTACGCACGATCATTATGTTGTTAGAAATAAAATACTTTTCCGTCGACTTGCCGCGTATTAATCGTATGAATGCCCTCATTGAAGTTTAAAAAAAAATCTACATGTGGATTTATTTATATGTTCTTGTTTTCTAATATTTATATTAAAGTATTTTTAAAATACATATGAAAATAAAGCTCATTAGGAGTTCAAAAATTGCAAGAAAATTTCAATTTTCATTTGGATTTAACGTGAATCCAAAAATTGTGTTGTAAACGAAGTTTAGATAAAAATTGTAGGAAAACTAGGAATGGTTATATTTAGATTTTCATATTTTCATACATATTGTAGTATTTTTAATAAAGAGACACATTTTAGGTCAGTCGGATTAAAAAAATAATGATTTTTAACAAAAAATTGGCCGAATAATTATTATTTTGAGGGAAACAATTGAAATTTTGACAAATTATAATTAATTTGACAATGACTTAATATTTAAACAGAAACAATTGAAATTTTGACAGAATAATTATTATTTTAACAGAAACAATTGAAATTTGGACAGAAACTATTGAAATTTTGACAGAATAAATATTATTTTGACAGAAACAATTAAATTAATGAATGAATGTTAAAATTGTTTCTTACCATGAATCACTTAAAACTTCACAGTATCGCACAAAATTATTGCACCACACAATTTATCACAAAACTTTATTTTACTTTTCTAATGCAGCAAAAGTATCTGCTGCTACTTGAAATAGCAGATTTCTGCTTTTGCCTAGGCAATATTTGTTATCAGACTGAGCCTTATCGACCTTCAAATCACTATTTATTACAACTTCAACAGCCTTAATGTGGTGGGACAAGAGCAATTCTTAGCTATGTTGGAGAATATAGCCTTGATTACAGATAAACTAGTTCAAAAATAAGTGCACAAAAAATCAATTGTAATGAAAAATGTTTACAGGCAAAATTCGTAATTTTTGCCATTAGTATTAATTTTTTTAATTAATTTTAATACACATTTCGTTCTGTCAAATGTTCAATTGTTTCTGTCATATTAATTATTATTCTGTCAAATTTTTAATTGTTCCGTCATATTAATTGTTATTCTGCCAAATTTCAATTGTTTCTGTCATAATGATTATTATTCTATCAATATTTCAATTGTTTCTGTCATAATAATTATTATTCTACCAAATTTCAATTGTTTCTGTCATAACCATTATATACACTGTACACTATTTAGTCACGAATATTTGATACTTAATATTCTCTTGGTTGTGGTGAACCGAGACGACGAGTAGATCGAAACTGACGTATTTCCTTCACAAATCCTTGACTAACGAGTCTAATAACTCGCTCGGATTTATTAACCTAATTGCGTTATTCACATGTGCATGTGTGCTTTGTCGTCGGCTCGCTTTAATGAGCTATTTGCCGCTTCGGTGCGTACGGTTTTCGAAAACCACTCACGCAATCGCCGAGACGACGACCTTTCGCTGGTCTCTTTCACATACAAATACATAACAAATCTAACGCACGAAACGTGATTCACTTCCAGGTTCACAAGCAAATTTTGACAGAAGAATTGGCATTTGGGCAGAAACAATTGAAATTTTGACAGAAACAATAGATATTTTGACAGAACCAATTAAAATTTTGACAGAACTATTATTGTTTTGAAAGAAACCATTGAAATTTTGACAGAGACAATAGATATTTTGACAGAAACAATTAAAATTTTGACAGAACTATTATTGTTTTGAAAGAAACAATTGAAATTTTGACAGAAACCTAATTGTTTTCACAGAAATTATTAAAATTTTGACAGAATAATAATGATTTTGACAGAAACAATTGAAATTTTGACAGAAACAATTGAAATTTTGACAGAAACAATTCAAATTTTGACAGAGTTATTATTATTTTGACAGACACAATTAAAATGTTGACAGAATAATTATTATTTGGGCAGAAACAATTGAAATTTTGACAGAATTATTATTGTTTTGAAAGAAACAATTGATATTTTGACAGAAATATAATTGTTTTCACAGAAATTATTGAAATTTTAACAGAATAATAATGATTTTGACAGAAACAATTGAAATTTTGACAGAAACAATTGAAATTTTGACAGAAACAATTCAAATTTTGACAGAATTATTATTATTTTGACAGACACAATTAAAATGTTGACAGTATAATTGTTATTTGGGCAGAAACAATTGAAATTTTGACAGAATAATTATTATTATGACAGAAACAATTGAAATTTTGAAAGAATTATAACAATTTTGACGAAAAAAATTGAAATTTTCACTCATACAAATAAAATTTTGCAAAATTATTATTATTTTGACAGATTGAATTGAAATGTTGAGAGAACAATTATTATTTGGGCGGAAACAATTGAAATTTTGAGAGAATAATATTAATTATTACGGAAACAAGTGAAATTTTGATAGAAGTATACTTATTTTGACTGAAACAGTTGAAGTTTTGACAGAAACAATTAAAATTTTGACAGAATTAATATTATTTTGACAGAAACAATTAAAATTTCGACAAAATAATAAATTCTTTGACAAAAACAATTGAAATTTTGACAGAATAATAAATAATTTGACGGAAAGAATTGAATTTTTTACAGAATTATTATTTTGACAGACACAATGGAAATGTTGACGGAGTAAATATTATTTGGGCAGAAACAATTGAAATTTTGATAGTATAATACTCAATATGACAAAAACAATTGAAATTTTGACAGAATAATAATTGTTTCTCAGAAAAAAATGAATTTCTGACAGAATTATTATAAATTCCACAGAAATAATTGAAATTTTGGCAGAAACTATTAAAGTTTTGACAGTATAATGATTAATATGACATAATCAAATGATACTTTGACAGAATAATAATAATTTTGACAGGAACAATTGAAATTTTGACAGAATAAGAATTATTTCCACAGAATAATTATTATCTGAGCCGAAACAATTGAAATTTTGACGGAATAATAATATATATGATTATATGATGAATCTAAATATTATTTGACAGTGTGACATTTTTATATACTGTTCTTGTACATTTTGACTCCAAATGCAATAAATGAAATTATTATTATTATTATTATTATTATTATTAATATTATGACAGAAACAATTGTAATTTTGACAGAAACAATTCAAATGTGGACAGAATAATTATTATTTTTACAGAAACAATTAAAATTTTGACAAAATTATTATTATTTGGGCAGAAACAATTGAAATTTTGACAGAATAATTATTATTTTGACAAAAACATACGAAAATTTGACAGAATAATATATGTTTTCACAGAAACAATTGAAAATTTGAGAGAAACATTTCAAATTTTGACAGAATTATTACTATTTTCACATAACTAAGCGAAATTGTGGCAGAATAATAATTATTTGGGCAGAAAAAATTGAAATGTTGACAGTAGAAGAATTAATATGACAGAAACAATTGAAATTTTGACAGAGTAATAATAATTTTGACAGGAACAATTGAAATTTTGACAGAATAATAATTATTTTCACAGTATAAGTATCATTTTGGCAGAAACAATTGAAATGTTGACAGATTAATAATTATTTTGACAAAAACCATTGAAATTTTGACAGAATAATATTTGTTTTCACAGATACAATTGAAATTTTGAAAGAAACAATTGAAATGTAGATAGTAGAAGAATTAATATGACAGAAATAATTGAAATTTTGACAGAGTAATAATAATTTTGACAGAAACAATTGAAATTTTGACAGAATAATAATTATTTTCACAGAATAAGTATCATTTGGGCAGAAACAATTGAAATTTACACAGAATAATAATTATTTTGACAAAAACAATTGAAATTTTGACAGAATAATATTTGTATTCCCAGAAACAATTGAAACTTTGAGAGAACAATTCAAATTTTGACCGCATTATTTTTATTTTCACAGAACTAAGTGAAATTTTGGCAGAATAATTATTAGTTGGGCAGAAACAATTGAAATGTTGACAGTAGAATAATTAATATGACAGAAACAATTGAAATTATTACAGAATAATATTAATTTTTACAGGAACAATTGAAATTTTTAAGAATAATAATTATTTTCACAGAATAAGTATCATTTGGGCAGAAGGAATTGAAATGTTGACAGTATAATAATTAGTATGAGGAAACAATTGAAATCTTTGCAGAATAATAATAATTTTGACATGAACAATTGAAATTTTGACAGAATAATAATTATTTTCACAGAGTAAGTATCATTTGGGCAGAAACAATTAAAATTTTGGCAGAATTATAATAATTATGACAGAAACAATTAAAATTTTGACAGAATAATAATTATTTCGACAGAAACAAAACAAATGTTGACAGAATAGTTATTATCTTGAGAAACAATTTTCACTTTAACAAAAACAATTCAAATTTTTACAGAATTATTATTTTTTAATCGAAACACTTGAAATTTTGGCGGAATAATAATTAATTTGACAGAAACAATTGAAATTTTTACAGAACAATAATAAATTTGACAGAAACAATAGAAATGTTGGCATAATAATATGTTTTTGGACAGAAACATTTCAAACTTTTACAGAATTATTATTATTTTCACAAAAACAATTCAAATTGTGATAGAATAATTATTATATATAAACAATCATTATTGGGCTATCGACCCTGTGGAGTCTTTCTGCCTAATTATTATTATTTTGAAACAATTGAAGTTTTGTCAGAATAATAATTAATTTGACAAAGAATTAAGATTTATACAAAAACAATTGAAATTTTGGCAGAATAATTATTAATTTCCCAGAAACAATTGAAATTTGCACAGAAACAATTGAAATTTGCACAGAAACAATTGAAATTTTGACAGAATAATAATCAATTTGACAGAACAATTGAAATTTTGACAGTCTAACTAGCAATTTTTCAGTAATCATTGATATTTGACAGTAATCATGGAAACTTTGACAGGACAACTAAAATTTGGACAAAAATGATTCGTTGCTTGAGAGCAGAATTATTCTAAGTTAATTGGAAGAAAATTGGTCATAGACTTGTTCTGGTTTCACGCGACGAATGGTAATTTTGGAAAAAATGATTAACATTTTCATAGAAACTTTTGAAATTTTTATATATGTCTGCACTAGCTCAAAAAACAAATGGTAATTTTGAAAAAAATAATTGACATTTTGATAGTAATCATTGAATTTTTATATCATGAATGGACTAGTTCAAAAGACAAATGGTAATTTTGAAAAAAATAATTGACAATTTGATAGAAATCTTTCCAATTTGGATATGATGTTTAGACTAGTTCTGCTCTCAAAAGATACATTGTAATTTTGGTAAAAAATAATTGACACTGATACAAATCATTGACATTTTGATATAATGTCTAGACTAGTTCTGCTCTCAAAAGACAAATTGTAATTTTGGAAAATAATTGACATTTTGATAGAAGTTATTGAAATTTGAATATAATTACTAGACTAGTTCAAAAAACCAATAGTAATTATGGAAAAAAATAATTGACATTTAGGCAGAAATCGTATAAATTTTGATATAGTGTATAGACTAGTTCTGATCTCAAAAGACAAATTGCAATTTTAGAAAAAATAATTGACATTTTGACAGAAGTCATAGAAATTTTGATAAAATATATGGAGTAGTTCAAAAGACGAATGGTAATTTTGGAAAAAATAGTTGACAATTTGATAGAAATCATAGAAATTTTGATATAGTGTATAGACTAGTTCTGCTTTCAAAAAACAAATTGTGATTTTAGAAAAAATAATTGACATTTTGATAGAAATCTTTGAAATTTGGGTATGATGTCTAGACTAGTTCTGCTCTCAAGAGACAAATTGTAATTTTGGAAAAAAATAATTGACATTTTGACAGAAGTGATAGAAATTTTGATAAAATATATAGACTAGTTCAAAAGAAGAATGGTAATTTTCGGAAAAATTATTGACGATTTGATAGAAATCGTAGAAATTTTGATATAATGTATAGACTAGTTCTTCTCTGAAAGGACGAATTATAATTTTGGAAAAAAAATATTTGACATTTTGATAATAATAATAATAATTTTGATGCAATCGTAGAAATTTTGATACAATGTATAAACTAGTTCTTCTCTCAAGGAACGAATTATAATTTTGAAAAAAAAATGACATTTTGATAAATATCATTGAAATTTCGATAAAATGTCGAATATTTGTAGTAGTATGATGTAGATTTTTATATTTTATAATAAGTCATTTTTAATAAGTTCCTTTATATAACATTTAAGTTCAATAACACTTCAGAAAACACGAAAAAAAAATTGTTCTTTTCAAAAATGAAAATACTATTGCATGTTTTTTTTTCATTTTACACTAATTTGTGAAAAAACTAAACACACAATTTTAATGATTGCAGAACCTCATAATATAGTGCATTAATTACGTAATTATGCATTATCACCTCATATAGTGCATTAAATACGTAATTATGCATTATAAAAAAACAGTAGTTTCCTCGTAACTTTGATAATAGCATTTTTATCTCACGGTTAACGTAATAATATTATGTATGTTACGTTACACAATGCTTATGAATTTTGAAGGAATTTTCTCCTGATAAAACCGGTAAACGAAATTGTTTGGATCTGTCTGTTGGAACGTTGAGTTATTTATGTCCCTTGACGAAAAAACAATCACGCAACTGTAAACAGTTAATTTTTTTGTTTATTAACACAACGTTTAATTAGCAATAAAATTATGTGGTGATAAAATACATGGCTGCACACGAATCATAAATTGCGCCCGATTTTGTTTTTTATGACGCTTGTTTATTTTTGTGGGTTAATTTATTAAAGCCTTTATTTCCTGCTATGACTAATTACCGCATAATAGACTGAATAATATCGTTTTTTCTACGACAGTGCGTAAACTATGTTTTTACACACTGTTCGCAGTGCGTAAAGTGATACTTTTTAGCATAAGTGCGTGAAAACATCAACTGTGTGTAAAATTAGTTTTACACACATTCACTAACCTATTTTGCATAAAATTTTAGCTATAAGTCGAAAGAAGTTCAAAACGTTTAACTTTCAAATTAATGATACAATTGGTATGTGAGTTATTACATTTTTTCATAATTAATGTCGCAAAGTAAACTTTGTATGATACACTTCTATAAGGAGCATTTTTTACTCAGGTTTTTTGTTGAACGAGGCACAGCCGAGTTCAACAAAATTCTCCCTCGTACTTAAAAGCACTACTTTTTCGAACATTTATCATAAATAACTATTTTTGAATATGTTTTTCAAATAACTTTTTATACTCACATTTTTTTGTTGAACTCGGTTGTGCCTCGTTCAACAAAATTCTCCCTCGTACTTAAAACCACTACTTTACGAGCTTGTATCATTTTTTTTTAAATATGCCTATCATATGTGACAAAATTTTGAAAAATTGTAGAAAATTTTGAACTTCTGAATTTCAAATTATGTAGAATTTGTATTTGAATTAGAATTAGAATTTGTTATTTATTGTGCTAAAATGCCAATACATTTTACTCATATCATGGAATTGAAAACAATACATAAATATATATTAAGGAAATATAACTTAAGTCAACTTAAGCTAACATAAGGCACTGTTAATGTACATTTAAATTTCCTAGGCGAATAATAATTTTAGTTGAAAATCTTGGAAAAGCTGTGGTATATTTTCTTACAAATTGATTAATTTGCAAAACTGAACTTACTTTTTTAAGACGACTCCTCAAGATTTTCAGTCCAAAAGGAAAACTTAAGTTTTAAATATCACTTTAGAGATGCGCACTGATTTCTTTCGCGCTGCTGAATGGAGCATGCTGACAAACTAGTCGTAATTTATCAGCATCTCCCAGGTGCAGAGATAAGGCAGAGATTAGAAACATCTAGGCATATTTCCCACGAAATCACACCATATTGCAAAATAAATATTACTGACCAAACACTAAAAACAGCAAATATTTTGAGTTAAGTTGAAATTTTGCCATTTTCAATTTGAGAAAATTGATATTTTACTAATATTTTTCAAATTTTATTGTTACTCCTTCAATTTGTATAAATATAAATATTCTAGTATAGGTGGAGAGCCTAATAAAGGTGGTAGTACTTGTAGTACTACTACTATTTTGATTTTTTTTTCAAAACATTGCTGACAAAAAAAAAGGTTTTAGTAATGTTTTTATGTTAGGGGGTTCGAATTCGGCTTTTGACTTCATATAAGAATATTCATATATCTTTAAAAATTACATTACATTAAAATAAGTAGATAGAGTGGGACAGTTCTGGCTCATTTTCATATAATGTTCAGATGTTGAGGGGGGTGGGGGGTCTAAATTCGCTTTACTTTTTTTAAACATTTTTTTTAATTATTAGGGCGTTCGAGAGAATGAATGATGAAGAGCGAATGAACTGAATAACTAACTGACAAAATATGAATGAAGAAGAATTAATGAAGGAGTTAGTCAAGATGGTTTCGATCGTTACTACGTAGTAGTCCATTTTAAATAAAGATAAGATGGCAGAAAAGTCTCGAGCACATTACAATGAGTACAAAATAATGAACAAGACTGAATGGTGAACGAATCAAGAATAATGCATGAAGAAGAATGAATGAAGATGAAGGATTCAAGACGAATGAATGAAGAAGAACGAATCAAAAAGAATGAATGAATAAGATCGAATCAAGAAGAATGAATGAGACGAACGAATCGAGAAGAATGAATGAATATAAACGAATCAAGAAGAATGATTGAAGATGACCGAATGACGAAGAATAAACTAAGAAGAACGAATCAAGAAGAATTGATGAAGAATAATGAACGAGGAAGAACGAATCAAGAAGAATGAATGAAAAAGATCGAACGAAGAAGCATGAATGAAGAAGATGACTAGATGGTTTCGACAGTTACTACTTGGTAGTCTAATTTAAATAACGAAATAAAATAACTTGTTATGTTTTTACCACAATTTGTAGTAACAACAGCAAGATATTTTATTTCTTTGTTTATAATGAAGAAGAATGAATGAAGAACGAATCAAGAAGAATGAATAAAGAAGAGTGAATGAAGATGAAGGAATCAAGAAGAATGAATGGAGAAGAACGTATCAAGACGAATGAATGAAGAATAATGTATGAATAAGAACGAATCAAGAGAATGAATGAGACGAACGAATCGAGAAAAATGAATGAATATAAACAAATCAAGAAGAATGAATGAAGATGACCGAATGGCGAAGAATAAACTAAGAAGAACGAATCAAGAAGAATTGATGAAGAATAATGAACGAGGAAGAACGAATCAAGAAGAATGAATGAAAAAGATCGAACGAAGAAGATTGAATGAAGAAGATGATTAGATGGTTTCGACCGTTACTACTTGGTAGTCTAATGTAAATAACGAAATAAAATATCTTGTTATGTTTTTACCACAATTTGTAGTAACAACAGCAAGATATTTTATTTCTTTGTTTATAATGAAGAAGAATGAATGAAGGATGAAGAAGAATGGAGCAAGAATAATGTTCTAAAAATAACGAATCAAGAAGAATGAATGAAGATGAACGAATTCAGAAGAATGAATTAAGAAAAACGAATGAAGGATGAAGAAGAATGGAGCAAGAATAATGTTCTAAAAATAACGAATCAAGAAGAATGAATGAAGATGAACGAATTCAGAAGAATGAATTAAGAAAAACGGACGAAGAAGAATGGATGGAGAAGAATAAACGAAGAAGAACGAATTAAGAAGAATGTAAGAAGACGAACGAATGCGGAAGAACGAATCAAGAAGAATTAATGAAGAAGAATGAATGGAGAAGAATGATTGGAGAAGAATGAATTAAGAAGAATGAATGAATGAGAATGAACGGAGAAGAATGGATTAAGAAGAATAAATGAAGAAGAATGAATGAAGAATAATGAATTAAGAAGAATGAATGAATCGAATATAAAATCTTTCTTCATTATGTTGTACTCATTGTAATGTAGGCGAATTTTTTCTTCGATTTTCTCTTGAGCTGATAGTTTAAGTATACACTTTAATTAGAAAGTGCTTTAATTTGTTTGACTAGCCTTTCCTTGATGAATGCAGAGTTTAGTAGATATAAGACGAATGTAGAGGTTAATGAATCAAGTATATCTCCATCTACTCGTACGTAATGCAGATCAAGGAAAAATAACGTTCTATTCCAGGTAAACTAATATTTGCTCGTTCAGTTAATCCTTGTCGACGTAACAAAGATTATCAACTAGAGGTCAATGCTGAAATGCAGCTGTGGTATATTTTAATCCAGAAAACTTTTAATTCTAATCCACTAGTAGCGATCGACACCATCTAATTATCTTCTTCATTAATTCTTCTTGATTCATTCTTCTTGATCCGTTCTTCCTCGTTTGTTCTTCTTCATCCATTTTTCTTGATTCGTTCATTTTCGTTTATTCTTCTTGATTCGTTCTTCTTCGGTCATTCTTCTTGACGCGTTCACCTTCATTCTTCTTTATTCGTTCTTCTTCATTCATTTCTTCACAGTATGCATTTATTAAAAGCTAATGCAACGCAGATATTAGAAGCTAATGCAATGCAGAAATTAGAAGCTAATGCAATGCAGAAATTAGAAGCTACTGCAATGCAGGAATTAGAAGCTAATGCAATGCAGAAAATAGAAGCTAATGCAATGCTGAAATTAGAGCAAAACTTCAATTGTATTCCATTTTGAACAAAACCTCACATAATTTTATAATTATGAATATATATGAATTAATTTGTTATTCTTTGAAGATTGCAAACTTTCAGTATTTTCAGTAATTCTTCTTCATTCATTCTTATTCGCCCATTCTTCTTCATTCATTCTTATTTGCCCATTTTCTTTATAATTTCTTCTTCATTCATTCTTACTTATCCATTCTTCATAATTTCTTCGTCATTCAATATTCCATTTATTCCATTTTGAACAAAACCTCACATAATTTTATAATTATGAATATATATGAATTAATTTGTTATTCTTTGAAGATTGAAAAGTTTCAGTATTTTCAGTAATTCTTCTTCATTCATTCTTATCCGCTTATTTTCTTCATAACCTCTTCTTTATTCATTATTATTCGTCCATTCTTCTTCATAATTTCTTCTTCATTCAATATTCCATTTATTCCATTTTGAACAAAACCTCAAATTATTTTATTGGTATGAATATATATGAATTAATTTGTTATTCTATGAAGATTGCAAACTTTCAGTATTTTCAGTAAGTCTTCTTCATTCATTCTTATTCGCTCATTCTTCTTCATTCATTCTTATTTGCCCATTTTCTTTATAATTTCTTCTTCATTCATTCTTATTTATCCATTCTTCATAATTTCTTCGTCATTCAATATTCCATTTATTCCATTTTGAACAAAACCTCACATAATTTTATAATTATGAATATATATGAATTAATTTGTTATTCTTTGAAGATTGCAAAGTTTCAGTATTTTCAGTAATTCTTCTTCATTCATTCTTATCCGCCCATTTTCTTCATAATTTCTTCTTTATTCATTATTATTCGTCCATTCTTCTTCATAATTTCTTCTTCATTCAATATTCCATTTATTCCATTTTGAACAAAACCTCAAATAATTTTATTGGTATGAATATATATGAATTAATTTGGTATTCTATGAAGATTGCAAACTTTCAGTATTTTCAGTCATTCTTCTTCATTCATTCTTATTGCCCGTTCTTCTTCACAATTTCTTTTTCATTCAATATTCGATGTATTCCATTTTGAACAAAACCTCAAATAATTTTATTGGTATGAATATATATGAATTAGTTTGTTATTCTATGAAGATTGCAAACTTTCAGTATTTTCAGTAATTCTTCTTCATTCAATATTCCATGTATTCCATTTTGAACAAAACCTGACATAATTTTATAATTATCAATATGTACGAATTAATTTATAATTCTTTGAAGATTGCAAACTTTCAGTATTTACAGTAATTCTTCTTCATTCATTCTTATTCGCCCATTCTTCTTCATAATTTCTTCTTCATTCAATATTCCATTTATTCCATTTTGAACAAAACCTCACATAATTTTATAATTATGAACACATATGAATTAATTTGTTATTATTTGAAGATTGCAAACTTTCAGTATTTTCAGTAATTGTTCTTCAATCATTCTTAATCGCCCATTCTTCTTCATAATTTCTTCTTCATTCAATATTCCATGTATTCCATTTTGAATAAAACCTCACATAATTTTATAATTATGAATATACATGAATTAATTTGTTATTCTTTAAAGATTGCAAACTTTCAGTATTTTCATTAATTCTTCTTCATTCAATATTCCATATATTCCATGTTGAACAAAACCTCGAATAATTTTATAATTATGAATATATATTAATTAATTTGTTATTCTATGAAGACGGTAAACTTTCAGTATTTTCAGTAATTCTTCTTCATTCATTTTTATTCGCCCATTTTCTTCATAATTTCTTCTTCATTCATTCTTATTCGCCCGTTTTCTTCATATTTTTTTCTTCATTCATTCTAATTTGCCCATTCTTCTTCATAATTTCTTCTTCATTCAATATTCCATTTATTCCATTTTGAACAAAATCTCAAATAATTTATAATTATGAATATATATGAATTAATTTGTTATTCTTTGAAGATTGCAAAGTTTCAGTATTTTCAGTAATTCTTCTTCAATCATTCTTAGTCGCCCAGTCTTCTTCATAATTTCTAGTTCATTCAATATTCCATTTATTCCATTTTGAACAAAATCTCAAATAATTTTATAATTATGAATATATATGAATTAATTTGTTATTCTTTGAAGATTGCAAAGTTTCAGTATTTTCATTAATTCTTCTTCATTCAATATTCCATATATTCTATGTTGAACAAAACCTCAAATAATTTTATAATTATGAATATATATATATGAATTAATTTGTTATTCTGTGAAGACTTCAAAGTTTCAGTATTTTGAGCAATTCTTCTTCATTCATTCTTATTCGCCCATTTTATTCATAATTTCTTCTTCATTTATTCGTATGCGCCCGTTTTCTACATAATTTATTCTTCATTCATTCTTATTCGCCCATTCTTCTTCATAATTTGTTCTTCATTCAGTATTCCGTTTATTCCATGTTGAACAAAACCTCACATATTTTATAATTATAAATGTATATGAATTAATTTGTTATTTTTTAAAGATTCAAACTTTTAGTATTTTCATTAATTCTTCTTCATTCAATATTCCATGTTTAACAAAACCTCAAATAATTTTATAATTATGAATATATATGAATAAATTTGTTATTCTATGAAGACTGCAAAGTTTCAGTATTTTCAGTAACTGTTCTTCATTCATTCTTATTCGCCCATTTTTCTTCATAATTTCTTCTTCATTCTTCATTCTTCATTCATTCTTATTCGCTCATTCTTCTTCATAATTTCTTCTTCATTCAATATTCCATTTATTCCATTTTGAACAAAATCTCAAATAATTTTATAATTATGAATGTGTATGAATTAATTTGTTATTCTTTGAAGATTGCAAACTTTCAGTATTTTCAGTAATTCTTCTTCATTCATTCTTATTTGCCCATTCTTCTTCATGATTTGTTCTTCATTCAATAGTAATAGTAATAATTATTACTATTTTAAGGTGGAAGTAATGAATACATGATATAGTCGCAAACAATTTTATTATTATTAAATATTTGCAACAACCAATAAGTTATTTCCTGAAATTACAAGCGCCTTCTAAAAGTAGAGGAAGAAAAAATATTTGCAGATAATTACACTGTATTTTATTTATGATCCAATATTTACAGCAGATTACACGGAAATTTATTTATTGTCTAATATTTACAGCAGATTACACTGAAATTTATTTATTATCTATTAATTTCAGGTAATTTCGCTGTAATTAATTAGTTAATATTGCTCCGCAATTAATTAACCAATTACAATATTTTCAGGCACTAAAAGTATCTTGTACAAAATGCGTGCTAATATATTTTAAAGCAGTCTGCAATAGTATCACCTGAAGATGATTATTACCGTGCAGAAATATGTGTAAATGACACACGTATTGATGAAAAGTGAGAATTGTATGCATATACATGGAGCTTTTTTTATTAATGTATACTTAAGTATACTATAAAAAAATCCCTATACAGGGAGCTTTTTTTATTAATGTATAGTTAAGTGTACTATAAAAAAAATATCGCTATACAGGGAGCTTTTTTTATTAATGTATACTGAAGTATACTATAAAAAATATATCCCTATACAGGGAGCTTTTTTTATTAATGTATACTTAAGTATACTATAAAAAAAAACTTGCTGTAAGTTCGTGATCTATTTTTGAATAAATTCGTTCTTTGTGCTCAACCACATTCTTAAATCACTGAATATTACAAAGTTGTTATGCTCATAAATCACTGAATATTACAAAATTATTATTAAGGCTTAACAAATCCAATGGGATTCAAATATTTGGAGATGAACAAAACAAGATTTAAAAAAAAAACGTTTTTGGGTCACACAATTCTATCGCCTCTATGATGATGTGAGTTCATCTCCTTCGCACTATCAACACGTGCTCGAATCTCTTTCAAATCTCTCTTCAAGATTCTGTCTCTGAAAACAAAAGCAAGAATTTAATTACTACTAAATAATCATTAACTAATTACAAAGCAAAAAAAAACGTAATTAGTAGTAATAATATAAAATCTAAAATTTAATAACGTAATTAAAAACGTAATTACCATTAATAATATTAAATCTACATATAATAGAAGATCATTTTTTTTGTAATAAAAGTTCTTGGGACATTAAACTGTCAAAATTAATTGTTTAAATAATAATAAGAAGTTGAGATGTGGCTGGATTTCCCCAGATTTGTGGCTGATTTGGAGTATTTTTAATGTACAGATGAAGTGACAAAATTTTGGAAAATTTTAGAAAATTTTAACGCCGTGAACTACGCTATTTAAACCAGGTACTCGAGCAATATATCTCATATAACTCACGAGTATTCTTCATAAGAATGATTTTGTCCACAACTAGCTCATAATACACTTATTATACTTATGTTTCCCCAATTATAATAATATCTATTAATCATTACCAGATCCATTAATCAGTACCAACTGTGATTAATAATCATCATTCACTAGTAGTGAATAATGATTATTAGTGAATAGATTTGTGGCTAATTTGGAGTATTTTTAGTGTACCGATGAAGTTTTGATAAAGTGACAAAATTTTGGAAAATTGTGGAAAATTTTAACGCCGTGAACTTTGAATAATGTAAAATTTGTAGTTTAAGTAAAGATATTAAAATAATTATTGCTTTGACAATTAATATACAGATAAAGTTTTGATAAAGTGATAACATTTCGGAAAATTTTAACGCAATTTTTTTGAATTTTGAATTATGTATAATTTGTAGTTTAAGTAAAGGTATTACTTAAACTTAAGATATAATTTTTGGTTTGACAATTAATAAATTGCAATGCAATTGCCATTAATGCAATTGCAATTATACATTAAATTCCTGAAAATGCTTATAATTCGATATTTTCTAATTTTTACATTTTATATTAATTTAAATTATAATTAATATCCGTAATAAGTTATGTTGAACTGTAATTATTTTTATATATTCTATTCTATTTATTAATTATATCTATATTCTATATAGTAATTTTATTAATATTTTCTATTTTTTAACATTATAACATCGAAAATTTTATACTTGCTTTTGTGCACATTTGATTAAAAAAAAAAAATTTGCACTTACCAATAATTTTCCTTGAGTGAGTTAATTAGGTATGTACATTTAATAGCCTACGTGTAAATCGTGCAATGGAATCATAAAAGGCTGCACGTTGAAAACGTCAAGAGTTTTATTATTAATTTCATCATGCAATACCAGAAATCATGCAAACTTTTTGATATCTGATCCAGGCTATACTGCAGTTGATAATTATAAATACACACGGAATAATACGCAGATCGTTAGAATTGTGCGTTTTCCATGTATGTCGAGCAAAAAGAAAATGTAGAAAAATTTTACAACGTAAATTTTCTGAATTTTATGTTATTTCTAGTTTTTCTAGTTAAGTTTTTCGTTAAAAAATAAATACTGTGACTATATGATAAATGAACAGAGAAATCCAAGTATGGGGAATTTTCTAATTTTCATACTTTCTATTAATTTGAAGTATTTTTAATAAACAGATAATGGTTTGGTATTATGTCAAAAATTTGGAAAATTGTGGGAAATTTTAACGCCACGAAATATGAAATGATGAAAAATTTATTATTTTTAAACATTTTGTCATTATTCATATATATATTTAGAAAAACTGGAATTTCTCACACATTTTCCAAATTTATTTTCATAATTCCAAATAATTCCAAAATTATTCCAAATTTCTATTAAAATTTATATGAACTTGGTAAAAGTAAGTTAATGATTTTGTCCATGACTTTCTCATAATTCACTTATTATACTTATGGTTCCCCAATTATAATAATATCTATTAATCATTACCAGATCCATTAATCACTACCAACTGTGATTAATAATCATTATTCACTAGTAGTGAATAATGATTATTAGTGAATAGATTCACTACTGAAATGTCATTCGGACTTGTAATTCTAAAGAATTATAGCTCTAAATTTCGCACTACGCTATTTAAATCAGGTACTCGAGCAATATATCTCATATAACTCATGAGTATTCTTTATTAGAATGATTTTGTCCACAACTATCTCATAATACACTTATTATACATATGTTTCCACAATTATAATAATATCTATTAATCATTACCAGATCCATTAATCACTACCAACAGTGATTAATAATCATTATTAACTAGTAGTGAATAATGATTATTGGTGAATAGATTCACTACTGAAATGTCATTCGGACTTGTAATTTTAAAGAATTTTAGCTCTAAATTTCGCACTACGCTATGTAAACCAGGTACTCGAGCAATATATCTCATATAACTCATGAGTATTATGAGATATATGGTAAATCTGGTAATCATTACCAGATCCATTAATCTTTACCAACTGTGATTAATAATCGTTATTCACTAGTAATGAATAATGATTATTAGTGAATAGATTCTCTACTGAAATGTCATTCGGACTTGTAATTTTAAAGAATTTTCGCTCTAAATTTCGCACTATGCTATTTAAACCAGGTACTCGAGCAATATATCTCATATAACTCACGAGTATTCTTCATAAGAATGATTTTGTCCACAACTATCTCATAATACACTTATTATACTTATGTTTCCCCAATTATAATAATATCTATTAATCATTACCAGATCCATTAATCACTACCAACAGTGATTAATAATCATTATTCACTAGTAGTGAATAATGATTATTAGTGAATAGATTCACTACTGAAATGTCATTCGGACTTGTAATTTTAAAGAATTTTAGCTCTAAATTTCGCACTACGCTATGTAAACCAGGTACTCGAGCAATATTTCTCATATAACTCATGAGTATTCTTCGTAAGAATGATTTTGTCCACAACTATCTCATAATACACTTATTATACTTATGTTTCCCCAATTATAATAATATCTATTAATCATTACCAGATCCATTAATCACTACCAACAGTGATCAATAATCATTATTCACAAGTAGTGAATAATCATTATTAGTGAATAGATTCACTACTGAAATGTCATTCGGACTTGTAATTTTAAAGAATTTTAGCTCTAAATTTCGTACTACGCTATTTAAACCAGGTACTCGAGCAATATATCTCATATAACTTATGAGTATTCTTCATAAGAATGATTTTGTCCACAACTATCTCATAATACACTTATTATACTTATGTTTCCCCAATTATAATAATATCTATTAATCATTACCAGATCCATTAATCACTACCAACTGTGAATAATAATCATTATTCACTAGTAGTGAATAATCATTATTAGTAAATAGATTCACTTCTGAAATGTCATTCGGACTTGTAATTTTAAAGAATTATAGCTCTAAATTTCGCACTACGCTATTTAAACCAGGTACTCGAGCAATATATCTCATATAACTCATGAGTATTCTTCATAAGAATGATTTTGTCCACAACTATCTCATAATACACTTATTATACTTATGTTTCCCCAATTATAATAATATCTATTAATCATTACCAGATCCATTATTCACTACCAACAGTGATTAATAAGCATTATTCACTAGTAGTGAATAATCATTATTAGTGAATAGATTCACTACTGAAATGTTATTCGGACTTGTAATTTTAAAGAATTTTAGCTCTAAATTTCGCACTACGCTATTTAAACCAGATACTCGAGCAATATATCTCATATAACTCACGAGTATTCTTCATAAGAATGATTTTGTCCACAACTATCTCATAATACACTTATTATACTTATGGTTCCCCAATTATAATAATATCTATTAATCTTTACCTGATCCATTAATAACTACCAACAATGATTAATAATCATTATTCACTAGTAGTGAATAATCATTATTAGTGAATAGATTCACTACTGAAATGTCATTCGGACTTGTAATTTTAAAGAATTTTAGCTCTAAATTTCGCACTACGCTATTTAAACCAGGTACTCGAGCAATATATCTCATATAGTAATAGTGCTAAATTTATTATCATTGGTGTACTCACTTTCTTTTCATATGGAAGCAATGTATGGCTACAGCAATAGGACATATACAAGCCACTGACATCACGAAGAATCCGGCAAGTTTATGTCCAAAATAAATGTGCTGTTGGTATTTTTCCAGAAGAGCTGCAAAAAAAACAAAAAAATTAAGTTTGGCACATACAAACCAAAGTATTTTAATTGCAAAATTATAAATTTAAAGTTGTTAAAATTATTAAAATTATAAGTTTTGTATTGTATTGTATTGTTAATACACCTTTATACTACAATATGCTTGTTATTATTGTCAATGCGCTTTGATAATAATAATACCAATATTTTTATTTGTTATCATCAATGCGCAGTTAGTTAAGTTATTATTATGTATTATTACATAAATTTGAAGGCTGATGTGATAACGTGATGATAGTACAGGTCCTGAATTATTATCTTCTTGTCTAATTAATATGATTTCAATATATTCTTACTTATATAAAAATCAATTAAAATATTACGTTTTATTACATTTTTTTCAATCATTTTACATGTGTGAAAAATGAAGCGTTTTATTACATTTTGATTGATATTTACATATATAAAATGATATTGATATTGTATATACAATGCCGATGATGAAACATAGACAGTTTAATTTCCATTATAAACGTCAATTTTTTTATGTAGAAAAGTTTGTATATAATGAGATTTTTCTGTATTATTTAAAAATACTTGACATTTATAACGCAATAAAACTGATTTTATACAATAGGAGGTGACATTGTGGTTGCATTATATTTAGTTCGCTGTAAAGTTTATTTTTCCGAATCGACATTTTACGACTCTCTGAATAATTTGCTGTCTGGCAGAATTAGAGATATAAATTGGCACCTGACGGACGAGCTTGTAACTGAATAGTTTTCTTCTTGCCGAGGAATGTAAATAATGTATTCTTTTGAAACTAATCTTTGTTTTCACAACCAATGAAATATGGAGATTTACGAGGCCTGGAAATTTTTATAGCGACACTATTTATTTCAATCGAGCAGAGATTTATTCAAAATTCCTACCGTCCAGAATTTTAATGACATAATTTTTTACTGAATGGAACGAGGAAATTACAATGAAAGACTTTTCCTGGCATCTAATGGTCAATACTTCTAGAGTTTAATTCGAACATCTAATTTCTGTAATAATTCGAAATGGAAAGATTTTTGAGTTTTTCGTTTTTGTGCATCGTATCTTATGAATACATTTTTTGAACATTTTTCTTTCGATGAACTTAAAATCGTAAATCTTAAAACTAACCCAAACTTACCTTGATTGTCTCTCGATGTAATAGTCATATTCAAAATGGCTTCAATGTCGAAGACTTCGATGCAACCATTTGCTGTTCCATTCCATAGGTGGAATCTGGAATGGAAAGTGAATTAATTTTAATCGTATATCATTTATTCAGGGAAAATCTAAAAGAAATCTAAATTTTCTAGTACAATTACAACATTTATCGTATTGTAATTGCCCGCGGTGATTAGACCGCCGATTAAAACCGCCGATTTAAACCGCCGATTTAAACCGCCGATTTAAACCGCCGATTAAAACCGCCGATTAAAACCGCCGATTAAAACCGCGAATTAATTTAATCGAGATCTCTGCTGCGGGTGAGTTGGAATCTCCACAGTCTTAACTACTTTTGCTAACTTCGAAATTAAGAAATATTTGAAATCAAACATAAGTATATTGGTAAAATGTAATCCCAAAGTAGTGAAAACTCAACATTTTTCTCAACTAATCAAGTTAGGCTTATGAACGAAAATTGAAAATGTTTGCCTCAACAACGAAAAATAATTTAATATAAACAAGATATATAATATAAACAATCTTTATTGGCTATCAACCCTAGTGTGTAAACTTTGTAAATAAGTACTGACAATAATAAACTATTATTATTATTATTATTATTATTACTATTATTATTATTATTATTTTATTATTATTATTATTATTTTATTATTATTTTTTATTATTATTATTATTATTATTATTATTATTATGATTATGATTATTATTATTATATGGAGTCTTTGTCCAGCTAAATTGAGTAATTTGAACATTTCTCCTAGTGAGGGTTTTACTCACAACTACAGATTACAAGTCAAAGCCTTAACTGCGAACGCTGGCTGTACTTAAAAGCGCATCTGAATTGTTGCTATGTGAAGTGTACACATTTTGTGGCTGCATTTTTCGTGTTTCGGAATTAAAATTTCGTCAAAATCCTCTAATCTGTTTACAAAAGCATGAGGCATGTAAATATTTTTCTCTAACCTGACAATTACAATGGGTTTTCTCACTAGTAAGTAATACTTAAATATTATCCAACTTAATAATCATAATTATAATTTAATAGTTAAAAAGGTTTAGTAGAACTGATATGTCGAAAATCAAAACCAACATTTTTATAGGAAATTGGCAGTGTTATTTTTATTATTAATAGGGTAAAAATATTAAATTAATATGTAATTTTTTAATCAAAATATCAAAAATATATAGATAGGTTAGAATTGGTTAGAAGGTAATAGGTTAGAATAGGTTAGAAAACCACCAGGAAAAAAATAAATTTGTGTTACAATTGTTTGTCTATTATGTGGGATAATATGGGATAATCATTACCAGATCCAATAATCACTCCCAACAGTGATTAATAATCATTATTCACAAGTAGTGAATAATGATTATTAGTGAATAGATTCACTATTGAAATGTCATTCGGACTTGTAATTTTAAAGAATTTAGCTCTAAATTTCGCATTACGCTATTTAAACCAGGTACTCGAGCAGTATATCTCATATAACTCACGAGTATTCTTCATAAGAATGATTTTGTCCACAACTATCTCATAATACACTTATTATACTTATGTTTCCCCAATTATAATAATATCTATTAATCATTACCAGATCCATTAATCACTACCAACAGTGATTAATAATCATTATTCACTAGTAGTGAATAATGATTAATTGTGAATAGATTCATTACTGAAATGCCATTAGGACTTGTAATTTTAAAGAATTTTAGCTCTAAATTTCGCATTACGCTATTTAAACGAGGTACTCGAGCAATATATCTCATATAACTCATGAGTATTCTTCATAAGAATGATTTTGTCCACAACTATCTCATAATACACTTATTATACTTATGTTTCCCCAATTATAATAATATCTATTAATCATTCCCAGATACATTAATCACTACCAACAGTGATTGATAATCATTATTCACTAGTAGTGAATAATGATTATTAGTGAATAGATTCACTACTGAAATGTCATTCGGACTTGTAATTTTAAAGAATTTTAGCTCTAAATTTCGCACTACGCTATTTAAACCAGGTACTCGAGCAATATATCTCATATAACTCACGAGTATTCTTCATAAGAATGATTTTGTCCACAACTATCTCATAATACACTTATTATACTTATGTTTCCCCAATTATAATAATATCTATTAATCATTACCAGATCCATTAATCACTACCAATTGTGATTAATAATCATTATTCACTAGTGGTGAATAATAATTATTAGTGAATAGATTCACTACTGAAATGTCATTCGGACTTGTAATTTTAAAGAATTTTAGGTCTAAATTTCTCATTGCGCTATTTAAACCAGGTACTCGAGCAATATATCTCATATAACTTATGAGTATTCTTCATAAGAATGATTTTGTCCACAACTATCTCATAATACACTTATTATACTTATGTTTCCCCAATTATAATAATATCTATTAATCATTACCAGATCCATTAATCACTACCAACTGTGATTAATAATCATTATTCACGAGTAGTGAATAATGATTATTAGTGAATAGATTCACTACTGAAATGTCATTCGGACTTGTAATTTTAAAGAATTTTAGCTCTAAATTTCGCATTACGCTATTTAAACCAGGTACTCGAGCAATATATCGCATATTTCTGTAATAAATATTCTTTATTATTACTATTATTATTGATAATTATTGAAATCATTAAATATTATTATTAATATTGAAATTATTATTGATAATGATTAAATAACATTCAATGTCTTATTATTATTAAAAAATTCAACAACAAAAATGAGCCAAGATAATCTTTACTATTATTAATTGTTCAAATACATCATTATTATGACGACCTTCGTAAAGCATTCCATTATTACTTATACAACAATAAAGTTTTACAAGTATGTGCAACTCCTTGCTCTATATAATCTGATCGACATTATGTGAGCAATTAGTGTCGAATGCTTTTCAATTTGCAGCTCCTTAGACACAAAAACGAATCAATTTGCAACGCTTCGGCACAATTTTCATACATTGCCATGAGTTTTAATCGATTTTTTTACACAAAACCTACTGAAATTTTAATAATGTAGGCTGTTTGAATAAATACTCAAAAAATATCAGTTGATGGACACGACCTTTTTTTTTTCTTAATTGAGAAATTCCTGGGCTTATCTGAATTAAAAAAATGGATTTTGGGTTTCAATTTGCTCAAATGTACATTACTACATTTTTTCAGCAGTGCAAAATTTCTGCAGCAATGTGATTAAAACATTTCTTGGTACATGCAGTGATACGATACTTATTATTTGTACGAGATCTTTAACATTTTAATATCTGCAGATAACAAGGACGGAATGATGCTGCAGATTGTAAAAATAGTCGTGTCTGAGTGAGGTAGATGAGGCGTCGCGACGTGAGGCACCGTGCCATATAAAATAATGATTGTTTTCTCTTCCTGAGATTCCTAAATTGTGAATCCTGAAAAAAGGTCTAGCCATTTGTCCGGTCGTCCATCATATCCAGCTGACGTTCCTCATATAAATAAGTGTCTCAAGCTTGGTGTTGTAATGCTACCAGAAATAGAAGCCCAGATTGATGCTCATCAACAGGATTTAATCCATTAAAATGTACACAGTGTTTATTCAAACAGCTGCGAAGTTTGTTTGCTATACATATCAGAGCAATTAGGATTACAGTAGTTTACAAGCAATTGCATTAGCGATGTGAAGATTTCATTATTAAATTCGTTTATCTCGTACATAAAACGAGAAATGGAAAAAAGTCAGTTTTGGTTATAACGTGCAATGTCAGAAATGAACTAATGAACTAGAGAGACATAACAATCTTTATTAGGCTGTTGGAATAATCTAATTAGGCTGTTGGCCTAATTTAATGAACTATTATACAAAATTATTTCAGAGAATTATTAAAGAATAACTTTATAGATGGACCATATGAAGCAGAAATTCGGGTATATAGGTCGGATTTAGAAACTACAGCAGTACAATTTTATGAATTTGCATTATAATCGTGAGGAAAATACCTGTTTATTGCACCTCATAAAATGATATAAATTCAACACGTTGCACGTATTTAGTTTCTATGTAAAGCCTTTACCCTATCTTTAAATCAAAGAAATATTTACATCAAGACTAAAAATAGAAGTTATAAATAATTTTGGGCAAGCTTTCAGGGTACAAATTCAGAATTAGTATCAAATAATTTCTACTATCATATTTCTCGTAATCAGTGCATAAAAACATAGTTAACGCACTGTCGTAGAAAACAATATATTTCCCGCTTAATTTTCATTGAAATTTGTAAAAAAATTACAGCAAAATGAAACGTACCGATTAGAAGTTACCAAATTTCTGTAGAATTTATCAAATTTCTGTTATCACTTATTTCCTATATAATGTTCATCAAATTTGCAGAGGATATATCTTCAGGCATACTGTATCCAAATCTGGCATAATATTTTCAAAATATCCTTTAGATTAATTTTCAGGAATTTCAGTATAAGATATACTGATACCTGTCAACTCGGAAAGTTAAAGTTTCAATTTTCTCACTTATTTCCTACCTAATGTTCATCAAATTTGCAGAGGATATATCTTCGGGCATACTGTATCCAAATCTGGCATAATATTTTCAGAATATCCTTTAGATTAATTTTCAGGAATTTCAGTATAAGATAAACTGATACCTGTCAACTCGGGCAGTTAAAGTTTCAATTTTCTCACTTATTTCCTACATAATGTTCATCAAATTTGCAGAGGATACATCTTCAGGCATACTGTATCCAAATCTGGCATAATATTTTCAAAATATCCTTTAGATTAATTTTCAGGAATTTCAGTATAAGATAAACTGATACCTGTCAACTCGGAAAGTTAAAGTTTCAATTTTCTCACTTATTTCCTACATAATGTTCATCAAATTTGCAGAGGATACATCTTCAGGCATACTGTATCCAAATCTGGCATAATATTTTCAAAATATCCTTTAGATTAATTTTCAGGAATTTCAGTATAAGATAAACTGATACCTGTCAACTCGGAAAGTTAAAGTTTCAATTTTCTCACTTATTTCCTACATAATGTTCATCAAATTTGCAGAGGATACATCTTCAGGCATACTGTATCCAAATCTGGCATAATATTTTCAAAATATCCTTTAGATTAATTTTCAGGAATTTCAGTATAAGATAAACTGATACCTGTCAACTCGGGCAGTTAAAGTTTCAATTTTCTCACTTATTTCCTACATAATGTTCATCAAATTTGCAGAGGATATATCTTCAGGCATACTGTATCCAAATCTGGCATAATATTTTCAAAATATCCTTTAGATTAATTTTCAGGAATTTCAGTATAAGATAAACTGATACCTGTCAACTCGGGCAGTTAAAGTTTCAATTTTCTCACTTATTTCCTACATAATGTTCATCAAATTTGCAGAGGATATATCTTCGGGCATACTGTATCCAAATCTGGCATAATATTTTCAAAATATCCTTTAGATTAATTTTCAGGAATTTCAGTATAAGATAAACTGATACCTGCCAACTCGGAAAGTTAAAGTTTCAATTTTCTCACTTATTACCTAAAAAATGTTGATCAAATTTGCAGAGGATATATCTTCAGGCATACTGTATCCAAATCTGGTATAATACTTTCAAAATATCCTTTATATAAATTTGCAGGAATTTCAGTATAAGATAAACTGATACCTGTCAACTCGGATAGTTAAAGTTTCAATTTTCTAGAAATTAGAAATAGTAGAAATTACCTAATTTCTGTAGAAATTACCAAGTTTCCGTAGAAATTACCAAATTTCTGTAAAAATTACCAAATTTCTGTAGAAATTATCAAATTTCTGCAGAAATTACCAAATTTCTGTAGAAATTACTAAATTTCTGTAGAAATTATCAAATTTCTGTAGAAATTACCAAATTTCTCCAAATTTCTACAGATATTAGGTAATTTTTACAGAAATTTGGTAATTTCTCATCAGAACGTTTGGTTTCGTTGTAATTTTTTTTCAAATTTCAATGAAAATTTAGCGAGATATATGTTTTTTTCTGGGATAGTGTGTAACTTAAGTTTTTACGAACTGTTCACAGTATGTAAAGTGATACTTTTTAGTACAAGTGCTTAAAAAAATCACCTGTGCGCAAACAAAGTTTTACACACAAATCATTCACTCGCCAATTAAAAAACGATAGTATTTTGCATTATGTTTTAGTTGTTTTTCATAAAAGAATAAACTTCACAGTGCGTAAAGTGATACTTTTTAGTACAAGTGCGTGAAAAAATCACCTGTGCGTAAAAAAAGTTTTACACACAAATCATTCACTCACCAATTAAAAGACAGATAGTACTTTGCATCAAAGTTTAGCTGTTTTTCATAATAGTTGTAGAAATTATTTTGCATGATACAAGTTCGTAAAGTAGTGCTTGTTTGCACTCGTTGTTAAGTTGTTATTTTTATAATTTTGTAATATCTAATCAGAACTTTTCATTTATCAATGAAAATTATACAAATGTCAATGAAAATTTAGCTAGATATATGTTTTTTTTTCTACGATGGTGCGTAAACTAAGTTTTTACGAACTTTTCCCAGTGCGTAAAGTGATACTTTTTAGTGCAAGTGCGTAAAAAAATAACCTATGCGTAAAATAAGTTTTACACATAATTCATTCACTCACTTATTACAAAAAAGATAGTATTTTGCATTATATTTTAGTTGTTTTTCATAATAGAATAAACTTCACAGTGCGTAAAGTGATACTTTTTAGTACAAGTGCGTAAAAAAAATCATCTGTTCGTAACACAAGTTTTACACACAATTCATTCACTCGCCAATTAAAAAAAAAGGTAGTATTTTGCATTTAATTTTAGATGTTTTTCATAATAGATGTAGAAAAAACTTTACATGATACCAGTTGGTAAAGTAGTGCTTGTTTGTACTTGTTGTTAACGTGTTATTTTTATAATATGGTAATTTCTAATCAGATGTTTTCATTTTGCCATGAAAATTTTACGAATTTCTATGAAAATTTAGCTAGATATATGTTTTTATTTTCTATGATAGTGCGTACACTAAGCTTTTACGCAGTGTTCACGGTATGTAAAGTGATACTTTTTAGTACAAGTGCGTGAAAAAATCACCTGTGTGTAAAAAAAGTTTTACACACAAATCATTCAGTCGCCAATTAAAAAACGATAGTATTTTGCATTATATTTTAGTTGTTTTTCATAATAGAATAAACTTCACAGTGCGTAAAGTGATGCTTTTTAGTACAAGTGCGTGAAAAAATCACCTGTGCGTAAAAAAGTTTTACACACAAATTCATTCACTCCCCAATTTAAAAAAAACGAAAGTATTTTGCATCAAGTTATATCTGTTTTTCATAATAGTAGTCGTAAAACTTTGCATGATATGAGTTCGTAAAGTAGTACTTGTTTGTACTTGTTGTAAACTTATTATTTTTATAATTTGGTAATTTCTAATCAGAACTTTTCATTTTGCAATGAAAATTTTACAAATGTCAATGAAAATTTAGCTAGATATATGTTTTTTTTTTCTACGATGGATCGTACACAAGTTTATACGCAGTGTTCACAGTATGTAAAGTGATACTTTTTAGTACAAGTGCGTAAAAAAATCATCTGTGCGTAACATAAGTTTTACACACAATTCATTCACTCCCCAATTAAAAAAAAGGTATTTTTTACAGGAATTTGGTAATTTGTAATCAGAACTTTATATTTCGTTCTAAAAATTTTTGAAATTTCGATAAAAATTTAGCGAGATATATGTTTTTTTCTGGGATGGTGTGTAACTTAAGTTTTTACGCACTGTTCACAGTACGTAAACTGATACTTTTTAGTATAAGTCCGTAAAAAAATCACATGTGCGTAAAATAAGTTTTACACACAATTCATTCACTCACCAATATAAAAAGATAGTATGTTGCATCAAAGTTTAGCTGTTTTTCATAATAGTTGTCGTAAAACTTTGCATGATACTAGTTTGTAAAGTAGTGCTTATTTGCACTCATTATTACGTTTGTTATTTTTATAATTTAAACAAAAAACAATCAGCTGTAAATATATATAACGTAAACTTGTAGGTTTGATAATGTACAGAAAAAATATATTTTTGACCAACTCTGTGGCAATTTTGTAAATAACGTTGGAAAGCAGCTCGTTAATTTATTGCTTCACATCGGAAACAATAGAATATAAAAATAAGTCTCCACAGTGGCGCTGCGGATAAAAAATGCCACTTGAGAAATGTTTGAACATATAAATTACACTTGAGTAGCTACTTCAAACAATACTATTACGAATTGCCGAAATCATTGTTCTAGTAGATTATAAACAAATTAATAAAATATATTGTTGAATCTCTTAGAGGATTATTAATCTTAACACTCAATCAAGTTTTCCATTCTCTTTTAATCAATAAATAACACAATCCGATATTCAATTGTTTTATATTTATTAATAAATAAATATTTCGTTTATTTCAAATAATTGATTTTTTAGTACTGGAAATTATTGAAAATTCGGATGGTTGATTATTAATAATAATATTTTAACATTAACGTATAGTCAGTTATAATAATATTATAATACTCTGACAATTATTAGAAACATTATTATCTATTATTAATTACTACAGTTATAAAAGATACGGACTACTAACATTTACTTTCAATGATTGGTGAAAAAATAAATATTTGTTTATAATAGTTATATACGATACAAGTTCGTAAAGCACTACTTTACGAAAATGTGCAATTTTTCTACGACACCTATTAAGATAAACGGCTAAAATTTGATGCAATATACTATCTTTTTTTAATTGGCAACTGCATGAATTCTGTGTAAAACTTATTTTACGCAAAGGTAATATTTTTACCCACTTGTGCTAAAAAGTATCACTTTACGCCCTGCGAACAGTACGTAAAAACTAAGCTTACGCACTGTCGTAGAAAAAAACATATTTCTCGCAAAATTTGCATTTAAATTTGTAAAATTCTCACAGCAAATGAAAAGTTCTGATGCACATTTTACGCACACGTATTTTTGTTATGCACTTGTGTGAAAAAGTATCATTTTATGCACTGTGAATAGTGTGTAAAAACGTAGTTTGCGCACTGTCGTAGAAAAAAAACATATTTCTCTCTGAATTTTCATTGAAATTTGTAAAATTTTCACAGCTCACTTGTGCTAAAAAGTATCACTTTACGCACTGTCGCAGAAAAATTATATTTTATTCAAGACACAGCCTTCTACATCGCTTATAAATATTAATATGAATAGCTCTGCTTATTTATTTTATCATTTCCCTATTTATTAAACATATCTAACAGTAAATTTAACTCCAGTCAAACAAACATAGGAATGAGGAAATTAGAAAAATTTAGACATTGTGTACATAATCTGCAGATGGTCGTATAAAATAAACATATTCTAAATAAACTCTCACCTATCACAGTCACATTTAGAGATGTTCAGCCTGTCCATTGTGCAGACCATCCTGTGGTCTGAGCATTCTGCAGTAAAATTGCAAATATCTCCCCATTGACTCACTAAAACAATAACAATATAATAATAATAATAATAATAAAAACAAAAGGAATAATAAAAGTAGGCGAAAAAAAATCCATTAAATTATTGTTGCTACTACTAATAATAGTAATAATAATACTAGTAATACTAATAATAATATAACTTTATTTATCAGTAAATTAGCAATATAGTAATTGTAATAATAGAAATTAAAGTAATAATGATAGAAGGCAAAAAAACCATTAAAATATTGTAAAATATTACTACTAATAATAGTAATAATAATACTAGTAATATTACTAATAATAACAAATAATAATAATGTAAATTTATTTATCAGTAAATTAGTATAAATAACATAACACGTTACCATAAAGTAAATTATAGTCATTTATTATACAAGGCGATAATATTGAATTTTATCTTTGAGAGTGCATTTAACGTTGAGGCGTTAGCCGAGTTTTTATAGTCCAAACGATAAAATTGCATTTTAATAATAATAATAACAATAATAAATAATATAAATAAGATAAAAAAATAATAATAATACTAGTAATACTAATAATAACAAATAATAATATAACTTTATTTATCAGTAATTTAGTAAAATAATAATTGTAATAATAGAAACAAAAGTAATAATAATTGTAAGCAAAAAACCGCCATTAAAATATTGTTAATACAACTGATAATAGTAATAATAATACTAGTAATATTACTAATAATAATAAATAATAGTAACATAACTTTATTTGTCAGTCAATTAGTATAAATAACACAACACGTTACCATAAAGTAAATAAAAAAATTGCACGATAAAACCTTAAACTTAATAAAGTTAATAATACTTATTTATTATACAAGACGATAAAATTGAATTTTATCTTTGAGAGTGCATTAAACGTCGAGGCGTTAGCCGAGTTTTTATCGTCAAAACGATAAAATTGCATTTTAACATGAGGTATTAATAATAATATTTGAACATTAACGTATGTAAGTAAAGCCAGATCTAATAATATTATACTACTATAATAATTATTAGAAACATTATTATCTATTATTAATTATTGCAGTTATACAAAAATATGAATTGTTTAACATTTACTTTGAATTATAGGTGACAAATTAATAATTGTTTATAATAGTTATTTGTGATACAAGTTCGTAAAGCAGTACTTTACGAAAATTTATTATACAAAGTTTTTTCTTCGACACCTATTATAAAAAACAGCAAATGTTTTGTTTAAATTGGCAAGTGTATGAATTGTGTGTAAAACTTATTTTACGCACAGGTATTTTTTTTGACGCACTTGTACTAAAAAGTATCGGTTTACGTACTGTGAACAGTACCTAAAAACTTAGTTTGCGCACTGTCGTAGAAAAAACATATTTCTCGCTAAATTTTCATTAAGGTTTGTAAAATTTAAAGAGTAGATAAGATGGAATTTTAACAGTGATGATTGAATAAAAATTATTTCATATAGATATGCAAAAAATAATAATCAAAATTTTCAACTTTTTTGGAATTTAATCAACTAGTCAATGAACTAATCAATATTTTATAGTCATCATTTTAAAACAAGCAAGCAATTATTTCCTATAAATATTTAAAAAAATATAAAAATCATCAACTATTTTATAAAAAATAATAACAATAATGTTTAGTTTTATTTTTAAAACAAGAAAAATGTACGCTTCTAGTTTCTTCGAAAGTTTTACATTTTATTTACGGTTTAAGTGCTCTCAAAAGAATTAATAAATAAATAAATTAGAATGTCTCTAGTTTTTCAGGAATTTTGATTTGAAGTGAGTATGAAGTTGTATAAGTTTCCATAATTTTGCTAATTTTTGACTCATCTAATGTTTTTAAAACAAGAAACAAGTACGGCTCTAATTTCTTCGTAAGTTTAAAATATTATTTACGATTTAAGTTCTCTTAAAAGAATTAATAAATACAAAAATTAGAATGTCTAATTGGAAGTGAGCATAAAATTGTATAAGCTTCCGTAATTTTGCTAATTTTTTACGCATTTTATATTTTTTTAAACAAGAAAAAAGTACGGTTCTAATTTCTTCGTAAGTTTTATAATTTATTTACGATGTAAGTTTTCTCGAAAGAATAAAAAAATACAAAAATTAGAATGTCTCTAGTTTTTCAGGAATTTTGATTTGAAGTGAGCATAAAATTGTATAAGTTTCCATAAGTTTGCCAATTTATGACGCATTTTATATTTTTAAAACAAGAAAAAAGTACGGATCTAATTTCTTCGTAAGTTTTAAATTTTATTTACGATTTAAGTTCTCTCAAAAGAATTAAAAAATACAGAAATTAGAATGTCTCTAGTTTTTTAGGAATTTTGATATGAAGTTGGCACGAAATTGTAAAGTTTTCATAATTTTGCTAGTTTTTGACTCAATTACTATGACTTTGACTATGACTATGACTCAATATGATTTTCAATCTTTTAACAAATGTTAAATTTCAGCAACTTATTGAGTACACTTAATTCTATCAGAAAATGCAAGAATTAGAATACACCCAATCTCTAGTTTTTCTGGAATTTGAATCTAACGTTAGAATGGCAATGATGGATTTGATGGATTTTATTGTTATTTTTTTAATTTTTACAAAAATTAGAATATCTTTAACTTTTCAGGAATTTTGATTTGAAGTTAGCATGAAATTGTTTAAGTTTCCATAATTTTGCTAGAATTGGACTCAATTTTTAATCTTATAACAAATGTTAAATTTCATCAACTTTTTAAATACACTTGATTCTATCAGAAAACGCAAAAATTGGAATACACCCAATCTCTAGTTTTTCTGGAATTTGAATCTAAAGTTAGAATGGCAATGATGGATTTGATGGTTTCTATTGTATTTTTTTTATTTTTACAAAAATTAGAAGGTCTCTAATTTTCAGGAATTTTGATTGGAAGGTTAGCATGAAATGGTATAAGTTTTCATAATTTTACTAGTTTTGGCTCAATTTTCAATCTTATAACAATTGTTAAATTTCATAAACTTATTAAATACACTTGATTCCATCAGAACACGCAAAAATTAGAATACACCCAATCTCTAGTTTTTCTGGAATTTTAATCTAAAGTTAGAATGTTAATGATGGATTTGAAGAATGTTTTTGTATTTTTTTTTAATTTTTACAAAAATTGGCACCGCTCTATTTTTTTAGGAATTTTGATTTGAAGTTAGCATGAAATTGTTTAAGTTTCCATAATTTTGCTAGTTTTTGGCTCAATTTTCCATCTTTCAATAAATGTTAAATTTCAGCAACTTATTAAATACACTTGATTCTATCAGAAAACGCAAGAATTAGAATACACCCAATCTCTTGTTTTTATGGAATTTTAATCTAAAGTTAGAATGGCAATTATGGATTTGAAGAATTTTATTGTATTTTTTTTATTTAAAAAATAAATAGAATGTCTAATTTTTCAGGAATTTTGATTTGAAGTTAGTATGAAATTGTTTAAGTTGCCATAATTTTGCTAGTTTTAGACTCAATTTTCAAATTTTAACAAATTTAAATTTCAGCAACTTATTGAGTACACTTGATTCTATCAGTAAATGCAAAATATGAGTGTACTAATCTCTAGTTTTTGTAGAATTTGAATCTAAAGTTAGAATGGCAATGATGGATTTGATAGATTTTATTGCATTTTTTTGATATAGTTACTCTTGTTCAACAAGTTTCAAATTTGATTCTCTTATTACGTGTAACTACAGCTATAAAATAGAATATGTGCCATCTCTAGTTTTTCAGGAATTTGTCGAAAATTTGAATGGCAATTTTGGAGATTTTTAGTTTTTATTGTATTCTTTGTAATATAGTTAAAATTATTTAACAAGGTTCAAGTGATATTTACATATTACGTGTATTGGAAGCTATTGGAAAATGTAATTGGAAAATTAAATAAAACTAGTTTTTGCAGAATTTCAATTTGGTTTCGATTTTGCAAGAACTTAACAAAATTCACACAAAAACTGAAAAACAGAAATAACCTTGTTTGAAATTTTTAAACCTAATTTTAATAAATCCTAGTTTGAACTAATACGGAGTCATTGAAAATATTATTAAAAATTATTTTTTATTTTTATTAAATTTAGTATATTTGTATTATCTTACCACCACATGAACAGTTATCAAGCACCACCAACAGCACCAAAACCGATATCACTTCCCGATTAACCATTGCAAATTATCTAAACTTCTGTGTAATCTCCAGACGTCCCTTTGTCGAGTGGCGTCGCGACGCTTGGCGTCCACCTCGGAATGCAAACTGGCGCACGCGATACTACGAAAGTCGGTCTCGGCCCAGTCCAGGTCGAACAATCCCGGTGTAAATTTATCAATGAACCCCACAGGAATACAAACGGGAATGTGTCACTCGCGAGAAATAATAATTATTACTTAAAAAGTTATAATAAGCGCGGAATTATTCCAGAAAATTGCCTGTCATCAGGTGCAGCAGGATTCATGAAAATTACGAGATTCAGGACCTAAATTGTTATTTGGTGATGAGAGGAATTGCATTCCTAGCAAACCACAGAAATAGATGAGTATTAAAATAATTTGTACCTAATGTACATGTAATGTAATGAAATTGTACCTATAGCATGTAGTTTATGAAGGTTATAACTTATAAGTACTTATAGGTATAGTACTTATAAGTACTTATAGGTATAGTACTTATAAGTAGTTTAAATCAAACACTTGGTTAAAGTTTCACTGTATTGATAGAATAAACCTCTACAATTTTTTCGGCCTCACGACCATTCTCAAGAGTACAGAGATACTAAAATTAAAATTTAACAAATGTGCAATATATACTAAGCTAGAAAAATTTTACAACATGGCAATAAATGAATTACAGTCTTGGTTTTTCCGAACGGATGCCGCATAACAAAGGCGTATTATCAAAGATTAATTGTTCATTCACAATATTATCCCCATTAGTGGCCGCTTTTCGAATTTCTAGGATTTCGAGTAAATCCAGCCGTCTCCCTTTGTGCCCGGTGTGCATTACCTCCAGGCTGTCATTTCTGAAGAAATTTCTTCATCTTCTATTGCACGTTTGTTAAATTTTAATTTTAGTATCTCTGTACTCTTGAGAATGGTCGTGAGGCCGAAACAATTGTCAAGAGATCGTACGGGTTAAACTATTGTTTGACCGCCAGTTGTCCTAGTCCCTTTGCTTTAATTTTGCAATATAAGTTTTCAAATATTAATAACAATAATAATTCAAATATATAAGTAGTACAATATTATAAATATAAATAATAATAAGTTGGCATTTTGGTATTTTTTGAAATCTTTATGCACAATCCAATTATATCATACAAAAAAGTTAACTGGCCAAAGCACTCGAATTAAATTGGTAAAATTATTTTCAGCGATTTAAAAATCGCATTCCAAAAATGGAGTCAAATACGTAGAAGTTATATATATATATTTAGAAATGCACTCAGAAGTATTTTTATAGCCAGTTTATAAACACATCTTTACGCTCTTTATTTATTCGGGCAGATCTGCGTAAACTCTCATGCCTCAGCGGATCAAAACATTTTTCTGGCGTATAAAAGAAATCAGGGTCTCGTGTATATAATATTTATAGGGATATACAGAGAAATCTTTCAGAAAAGATTTTAAATTTGCGTCAATTATTATTATTACAGTAATTTTACTGCAAAACTGTTGCTGACTGCAGTCAACAGTAATTGCTAAAATTGCATAATCTAAGTAGGTCTACTTTTGTGCGAGATGGTTTTTTAAAAAAAAAAGGTTATTTCATAGGAATCATAAAAAGAAATCAAACGAATCATAAAAATAGGCGAAAACTAAATTTTCCTAAAATACTCTGATTTTGCAATTCGAGGACAGCCAGAATATTTTTTTTAATGCAAACTCATAGCTCATTCTGATCAAATATAAATGCTAAAATTGTAAATACTTAGTAGGTCTGATTTTATAGAAAAGGATTTTTAGATAAAGTTACTTAGCTAATTTATAATTTTTTTTCATAAGCAAATTTTGTTGAAAATAGTTATTTCCCAAAAGGTTCCGAAAATATTGGGAAATATTTTCTATCTCGTAGTACGTTTCTCTGCTTCTAAGGTAACACATAATTTTAATGGTCATAAGGTGGCCATATTAAGTCACAAGGTGGCTAGTCAGGGAAATGCAACTTTCGCGCCGCATTTGCGGAGCGAAAATGGCACTTTCGCTCCGGTTTCAGAAAAAAACATTAAATTTGGCGATTTAAAGGCACCCAGAATATTAACTTTACTGCAAACCCATAGCTCACTGTGATCAAATATAAATGCTAAAATTGTAGAGTAGTTATACTAGGACAGTTCCACTCCACCCCCCGCGAAGTTTTCGATTAATTTAATCCGCGGTTTAATCGAACTTTTGATTCGCGTAAGTAGAGCAATTTGGGGGTAATTAGAGCATTAAAGCGGCGAATTCGCGTTTTAATGGGATAATCGCGGTAATTATCCGCGGTATTTGCATACAATTGCTCTACTTACGCGAATCAAAAGTTCGATTAAACCGCGGATTAAATTAATCGAAAACTTCGCGGGGGGTGGAGTGGAACTGTCCTAGTATAACTACTTTGTAGATTTTTAGTAGGTCCAATTTTGCAACATTTTTTTTTTAGAAAATGTTTAGAATACAAATTTAGAAATAGAAATAGAATATACTGCTAATTTGGTTCAAACATTTTCTATTTTTCGATTCAAATTTAGAAATAGAAACAGAATATACTGCTAATTTAGTTCAAAATTTTTCTATTTTTCGATTCAAGCCAAAATATTAACTATACTGCAAACCCGTAGCTGTGGTCAAATACAAATCCAAAAATTGTAAATTCTTAGTAGTTCTAGTTTTATAAAATAGTTCAAATAATCATAAAAATAGTCGAATTAAAAATTTTGTTCGAAAATTTACTATTTTTGTGATTCAAGGACAACCAGAATAATACTTTTAATGCAAAACCGTACGTCATTGATAGAGAAACTTAAAATTGTTTTGATTAAGTTGAATGTGTGCACTTCAAAGCATTGCCAATAATTCTATTTAACGCCTTCAGAGACTGTAAACAAATATAAATTACTCTGATGTGATTGAAGTTTCTTGCCAAATGGATGCGAAGCATGGCTCTAATTGAAATGCATCATTTCAAAACATGCCATCAATCATAAACTGAACTACGTAACTAATGCCTCCCTCATCATGTTATGTTAAATTTGTCAGGCATCAGGCATCAGGCATCATCCTATTTATATAATAAGAATAATTTATAAGAATTTAGATCAAGGATGATCAGAATATTTAGGTGGATCAATCTCATCAACGTTAGATTTGTCAGGCATCAAAGTTAAATTTGTTGGGCAGATTTATATTTTCTTACAATTTTTGAATCACAAATTTCTATTTCGATTAAAGCTTGATGAAAACTTGGTAATTTTTGATCTTCAACATTTTTACATATTTACTATTCCTGTATATTATTTCGAATTTGATGTCATCACATAACATCAGCTGTCATCAGATCATTGATGAAAACTTGGTAATTTTTACATCTTTACTATTGATGTGCATTATTTTGATTTCCTTCTTTGGCCTAACGCAATTCACCTATAATCAGAATGGATCTAAACACTTTTCAATTATTAGGCATTAGCTGGAAACTTATTTTCAAAATTTGCCCAATTTATTTCCTTCTTTGGCTTAACTCAACGTTTTACTTTCAAAACAATTATTTTTCTGCATCCAGATTTATGCAGTAATAATTTGCCTTCGCTTATTTGTGGCTTAGTACCCCTTATTACCATGATTTCTTGGAATCGTCGAAGCTTTTGATTTATTTTTGCAAATCAGTCTTTTCAAAATTGCTTTGTATTATTTCAGCAACTACTTCATCACCAAAATAACTCTTCTCAAAATGCGCGAAGTCTTATTAGGCATTCAACAGGTTCAATTCACCTATAATCAGAATGGATCTAATCACTTTTCAATTATTAGGCATTAGGTGGAAACTTATTTTCAAAATTTGCCCAATTTATTTCCTTCTTTGGCTTAACGCAATTCACCCATAATCAGAACGGAGCTAAACACTTTACAATTATTAGGCATTAGCTAGGAACTTATTTTCAAAATTTGCCCAATTTATTTCCTTCTTTGGCTTAACTCAACGTTTTACTTTCAAAACAATTATTTTTCTGCATCCAGATTTATGCAGTAATAATTCGCCTTCGCTTATTTGTGGCTTAGTACCCCTTATTACCATGATTTCTTGGAATCACCGAAGCTTTTGATTTATTTTTGCAAATCAGTCTTTTCAAAATTGCTTTGTATCATTTCAGCAACTACTTCATCACCAAAATAACTCTTCTCGAAATGCTCGAAGTCTTATAAGGCATTCAACAGGTTCAATTCACCAATAATCAGAATGGATCTAAACACTTTTCAATTATTAGGCATTATCTGGAAACTTATTTTCAACAATTTTCCAATTTATTTCCTTCTTTGGCTTAACGCAATTCACCCATAATCAGAACGGAGCTAAACACTTTACAATTATTAGGCATTAGCTGGGAACTTATTTTCAAAATTTGCCCAATTTATTTCCTTCTTTGGCTTAACTCAACGTTTTACTTTCAAAACAATTATTTTTCTGCATCCAGATTTATGCAGTAATAATTTGCCTTCGCTTATTTGTGGCTTAGTACCCCTTATTACCATGATTTCTTGGAATCGTCGAAGCTTTTGATTTATTTTTGCAAATCAGTCTTTTCAAAATTGCTTTGTATTATTTCAGCAACTACTTCATCACCAAAATAACTCTTCTCAAAATGCGCGAAGTCTTATTAGGCATTCAACAGGTTCAATTCACCTATAATCAGAATGGATCTAAACACTTTTCAATTATTAGGCATTATCTGGAAATTTATTTTCAACAATTTTCCAATTTATTTCCTTCTTTGGCTTAACGCAATTCACCCATAATCAGAACGGAGCTAAACACTTTACAATTATTAGGCATTAGCTAGGAACTTATTTTCAAAATTTGCCCTTTTTATTTCCTTCTTTGACTTAACTCAACGTTTTACTTTCAAAACAATTATTTTTCTGCATCCAGATTTATGCAGTAATAATTCGCCTTCGCTTATTTGTGGCTTAGTACCTCTTATTACCATGATTTCTTGGAATCACCGAAGCTTTTGATTTATTTTTGCAAATCAGTCTTTTCAAAATTGCTTTGTATAATTTCAGCAACTACTTCATCACCAAAATAACTCTTCTCAAAATGCTTGAAGTCTTATTAGGCATTCAACAGGTTCAATTCACCAATAATCAGAATGGATCTAAACACTTTTCAATTATTAGGCATTATCTGGAAACTTATTTTCAACAATTTTCCAATTTATTTCCTTCTTTGGCTTAACGCAATTCACCTATAATCAGAATGGATCTAAACACTTTTCAATTATTGGGCATTAGGTGGAAACTTATTTTCAAAATTTGCCCAATTTATTTCCTTCTTTGGCTTAACTCAACGTTTTACTTTCAAAACAATCATTTTTCTGCATCCAGATTTATGCAGTAATAATTCGCCTTCGCTTATTTGTGGCTTAGTACCTCTTATTACCATGATTTTTTGGAATCACCGAAGCTTTTGATTTATTTTTGCAAATCAGTCTTTTCAAAATTGCTTTGTATCATTTCAGCAACTACTTCATCACCAAAATAACTCTTCTCAAAATGCGCGAAGTCTTATTAGGCATTCAACAGGTTGAATTCACCTATAATCAGAATGGATCTAAACAGTTTTTAATTATTAGGCATTAGGTGGAAACTTATTTCCAAAATTTTTCCAATTTATTTTCTTCTTTGGCTTAACGCAATTCACCTATAATCAGAATGGATCTAAACACTTTTCAATTATTAGGCATTAGCTGGGAACTTATTTTCAAAATTTGCCCAATTTATTTCCTTCTTTGGCTTAACTCAACGTTTTACTTTCAAAACAATCATTTTTCTGCATCCAGATTTATGCAGTAATAATTCGCCTTCGCTTATTTGTGGCTTAGTACCCATTATTACCATGATTTCTTGGAATCGCCGAAGCTTTTGTTTTATTTTTGCAAATCAGTCTTTTCAAAATTGCTTTGTATCATTTCAGCAACTACTTCATCACCAAAATAACTCTTCTCAAAATGCTTGAAGTCTTATTAGGCATTCAACAGGTTGAATTCACCTATAATCAGAATGGATCTAAACACTTTTCAATTATTGGGCATTAGGTGGAAACTTATTTTCAAAATTTGCCCAATTTATTTCCTTCTTTGGCTTAACTCAACGTTTTACTTTCAAAACAATCATTTTTCTGCATCCAGATTTATGCAGTAATAATTCGCCTTCGCTTATTTGTGGCTTAGTACCCCTTATTACCATGATTTCTTGGAATCACCGAAGCTTTTGATTTATTTTTGCAAATCAGTCTTTTCAAAATTGCTTTGTATCATTTCAGCAACTACTTCATCACCAAAATAACTCTTCTCAAAATGCTCGAAGTCTTATAAGGCATTCAACAGGTTCAATACACCTATAATCAGAATGGATCTAAACACTTTTCAATTATTGGGCATTAGGTGGAAACTTATTTTCAAAATTTGCCCAATTTATTTCCTTCTTTGGCTTAACTCAACGTTTTACTTTCAAAACAATCATTTTTCTGCATCCAGATTTATGCAGTAATAATTCGCCTTCGCTTATTTGTGGCTTAGTACCTCTTATTACCATGATTTCTTGGAATCGCCGAAGCTTTTGTTTTATTTTTGCAAATCAGTCTTTTCAAAATTGCTTTGTATCATTTCAGCAACTACTTCATCACCAAAATAACTCTTCTCAAAATGCGCGAAGTCTTATTAGGCATTCAACAGGTTGAATTCACCTATAATCAGAATGGATCTAAACAGTTTTTAATTATTAGGCATTAGGTGGAAACTTATTTCCAAAATTTTTCCAATTTATTTTCTTCTTTGGCTTAACGCAATTCACCCATAATCAGAACGGAGCTAAACACTTTACAATTATTAGGCATTAGCTGGGAACTTATTTTCAAAATTTGCCCAATTTATTTCCTTCTTTGGCTTAACTCAACGTTTTACTTTCAAAACAATTATTTTTCTGCATCCAGATTTATGCAGTAATAATTTGCCTTCGCTTATTTGTGGCTTAGTACCCCTTATTACCATGATTTCTTGGAATCGTCGAAGCTTTTGATTTATTTTTGCAAATCAGTCTTTTCAAAATTGCTTTGTATTATTTCAGCAACTACTTCATCACCAAAATAACTCTTCTCAAAATGCGCGAAGTCTTATTAGGCATTCAACAGGTTCAATTCACCTATAATCAGAATGGATCTAATCACTTTTCAATTATTAGGCATTAGGTGGAAACTTATTTCCAAAATTTTTCCAATTTATTTTCTTCTTTGGCTTAACGCAATTCACCTATAATAAGAATGGATCTAAACACTTTTCAATTATTAGGCTTTAGCTGGGAACTTATTTTCAAAATTTGCCCAATTTATTTCCTTCTTTGGCTTAACTCAACGTTTTACTTTCAAAACAATCATTTTTCTGCATCCAGATTTATGCAGTAATAATTCGCCTTCGCTTATTTGTGGCTTAGTACCCATTATTACCATGATTTCTTGGAATCGCCGAAGCTTTTGATTTTTTTTTGCAAATCAGTCTTTTCAAAATTGCTTTGTATCATTTCAGCAACTACTTCATCACCAAAATAACTCTTCTCAAAATGCTTGAAGTCTTATTAGGCATTCAACAGGTTCAATTTACCTATAATCAGAATGGATCTAAACACTTTTCAATTATTAGGTATTAGGTGGAAACTTATTTCCAAAATTTTTCCAATTTATTTTCTTCTTTGGCTTAACGCAATTCACCTATAATCAGAATGGATCTAAACACTTTTCAATTATTAGGCATTAGCTGGAAACTTATTTTCAAAATTTGCCCAATTTATTCCCTTCTTTGGCTTAACTCAATGTTTTACTTTCAAAACAATAATTTTTCTGCATCCAGATTTGTGCAGTAATAATTCGCCTTCGCTTATTTGTGGCTTAGTACCCCTTATTGCCATGATTTCTTGGAATCGCCGAAGCTTTTGATTTATTTTTGCAAATCAGTCTTTTCAAAATTGCTTTGTATCTTTTCAGCAACTACTTCATCACCAAAATAACTCTTCTCAAAATGCTTGAAGTCTTATTAGGCATTCAACAGGTTCAATTCACCAATAATCAGAATGGATCTAAACACTTTTCAATTATTAGGCATTATCTGGAAACTTATTTTCAACAATTTTCCAATTTATTTCCTTCTTTGGCTTAACGCAATTCACCTATAATCAAAATGGATCTAAACCATTTTCAATTATAAGGCATTAGGTGGAAACTTATTTTCAAAATTTGCCCAATTTATTTCCTTCTTTGGCTTAACTCAACGTTTTACTTTCAAAACAATCATTTTTCTGCATCCAGATTTATGCAGTAATAATTCGCCTTCGCTTATTTGTGGCTTAGTACCCATTATTACCATGATTTCTTGGAATCGCCGAAGCTTTTGATTTATTTTTGCAAATCAGTCTTTTCAAAATTGCTTTGTATCATTTCAGCAACTACTTCATCACCAAAATAACTCTTCTCAAAATGCGCGAAGTCTTATTAGGCATTCAACAGGTTGAATTCAACTATAATCAGAATGGATCTAAACACTTTTCAATTATTAGGCATTATCTGGAAACTTATTTTCAACAATTTTCCAATTTATTTCCTTCTTTGGCTTAACGCAATTCACCCATAATCAGAACGGAGCTAAACACTTTACAATTATTAGGCATTAGCTGGGAACTTATTTTCAAAATTTGCCCTTTTTATTTCCTTCTTTGGCTTAACTCAACGTTTTACTTTCAAAACAATTATTTATCTGCATCCAGATTTATGCAGTAATAATTCGAATTCGCTTATTTGTGGCTTAGTACCCCTTTTTACCATGATTTCTTGGAATCGCCGAAACTTTTGATTTATTTTTGCAAATCAGTCTTTTCAAAAGTGCTTTGTATCATTTCAGCAACTACTTCATCACCAAAATAACTCTTCTCAAAATGCTCGAAGTCTTATTAGGCATTCAACAGGTTCAATTCACCTATAATCAGAATGGATCTAAACACTTTTCAATTATTAGGCATTAGGTGGAAACTTATTTTCAAAATTTGCCCAATTTATTTCCTTCTTTGGCTTAACGCAATTCACCTATAATAAGAATGGATCTAAACACTTTTCAATTATTAGGCATTAGGTGGAAACTTATTTTAAAAATTTTTGAAATGGAAAGTGAACCATAAGTACATCATAGCAATTAACGTAGACAATTGTAAACACTGACGTGTTTATCTGATTGCATACATAGAAAGTTAAAATTTATTTATAATAAAATAGATTACATTTTTACATGAGCCGTTGAAAGCCCGAGTCCAAAAATTGATCCCTTGTATATTTCTGGACTTCTCTGAATTAAAAAAAAAAGACCTACACCAATCTGGATTTTAATGGCTCATATAATCCAACACATAATTCCGTAACATAAATGCACAAAAGGACTACTGAGGCCAAAGAGCTGAGGGGCTTTAGGGAACCTACTGAGGAGAAAAAAAAAACATAATTGCACAAACATTTTTAGATTTTTTACTCTTCGGAGCTTTGCACAACTCTTGCCCAACTCTTCTACGAAATCTGTTGATGCAATTTTAAGCAAAATCATGCACAAGTTATTCCAACATTCTTTGGTTTTGGAGTTTTCTCGTACTTGTGAACAGGTAGCTTGTAACACTACACGTACTTGAGTACATGTAGTACTTTTGACTCATTACAACTAAATTTGCATTTATATGCCCAACAAACAACTTCGCAGCATACATTCACAAACAAACTTATAATTTTTGGAATACGTACTCATCAGAGCATTCCATCAATGCCCAACTCTGCTGCGAAACCTGTTATTGAAATTTTGAGCAATTTTGAAAATTATAAACTACAACATTTAGAATATGGATAACTACTATTATTTTCTTTTGTGGTAGTTGAGCCATAAACCACCAACAGGCGCTAGCAAAAAATGCTTGCTGTTAATCTCCAAAGGCTCTTTGGTTTTGGAGTTGACCGTAATCTCGAAGTCAGCCAGCACTGCTGCAACGGCCAGTTTGGTTTGCAGCAATCCGAACCTCATGCCCAGGCACATCCTTGGCCCTTCGCCGAAGGACAGGTACAGGCCTTTGGGGATGTTTGTGCCTTCCGCGAACCTGTCAGGGTTGAAGCGCTCAGGATCTGGGTAGTACTTCGGATCGTGGTGCAAAGCGTACGTTGGGATAACTACGGTCATTCCCTTCTCAACAATTGCTGATTGCCCCGTGTTGTCTTCCTTAACTGGGGGTAGTTGAAAGTCTTCCGTGCACGTTTTTACTAATGAAGTTAGTGGCACGTTCTTACGAAGACCCTCTGGAATTTAAATTTTATTATTAAGTCTACGGTATTATCAGTTACAGCGAAGAAATTACAATTGATCATTCGCTTACCTTTTACTACGCAATCCAAATAGTTCATCTCTTGGATGGCTTCATAGGTGAGCTCCCCGTTGTTCTTGCGCAAAGCCTCGTCAATTTCGTGCCTCAGCTTTTCCTGGATGTCCAAGTTCGCTGCCAGCTCATAAAGGATGTAGCTGATGGCCACTGAACTGGTCTCGTAACCATCTATGAAGAAACCACCAGCATGTGCAAGAATGTCGCCCGAATTGAATTGCTTCTCGTCGTTGATCTTGGTTCTGAGGTCTGTCATGTAATCCAGGAAGTCATTGCGCGAGATGTTGTTGGCTTTCCTATAGCCAATGGTCTGCTCCACCATGGCTCTAAAGAATCTTGTAACGTCATCAGGAGTAAACCTAAAGATTTTTTTGGATCAGAAACAGATTTCGTTTTGAACATGAATGGGCCTGGATGTGAAATTTTGTGACTACAGAAAATACTGTGTCCTAGGTAACTGAACCATGGTCAAGAATTGATCATGTGATCAAGAAATGATCATGTGGTCAAGAATTTACCATTGACCATCGTGGACCATCCACGATCCTACACTTGGGCCTAAATGGGCCAAAGATAATATTTGCAAATACAGCAGCAGCAACTGCAGGTGTAATTGTACTGGAGGACATACAAGAAAAGACAAACAATTTTGAACAAATCAATTGAAACCTCACAGATCAATTGAGACAAATCAAGAAATTTTGAGACTACAGAAAATATTGTATCCTAGGTAACTGAACCATGGTCAAGAATTGAGCATGTGGTCAAGAATTGATCATGTGCTCAAGAATTGACCATTGACCATCGTAGACCATCCACGATCTTACACCTGGTCCTAAATGGGCCAAAAATAATATTTGCAAATACAGCAGCAGCAACTGCAGGTGCAATTGTACTGGAGGACATACAAGAAAAGACAAACAATTTTGAACAAATCAATTGAAACCTCACAGATCAATAGAGACAAATCAAGAAATTTTGAGACTACAGAAAACACTGTATCCTAGGTAACTGAACCATGGTCAAGAATTGACCATGTGGTCAAGAATTGATCATGTGGTCAAGAATTGACCATTGACCATCGTAGACCATCCACGATCTTACACCTGGGCCTAAATGGGCCAAAGATAATATTTGCAAATACAGCAGCAGCAACTGCAGGTGCAATTGTACTGGAGGACATACAAGAAAAGACAAACAATTTTGAACAAATCAATTGAAACCTCACAGATCAGTTGAGACAAATCAAGAAATTTTGAGACTACAGAAAATACAAACGTCCTTCCATCAATTGCAAAGAGTTGTAATTTTTGTAGACAGCTGCAATTGGTTACATAAAACTTACTTGAATTTGAGGAAGTTTGCTAGCGATGGCAATATCACTACCACAGTAATCTTCAAACCATTGAAGAACGTTGGAGCCACGACCCTCTCGCCGTGTGCTCTAAATTCTGCTTTCTCATCTTCAAAAGATCTTCCTTCCAAACCAAAGGCGCAGCTCGCCACGTTCTCTGCAGTGTACTTGTAAGCCAACTCTTTGGCCTCCAGCCCCACCTTATTCCCAGCCTCTGGAGCCTCCGTTATGTACTTCACCAGCTTCTTGGCGTTGGCTTGTATTAGAGGCAGCATTGCTTTTACCTGGCCCAAAATAAACTTCATCAGGATTTTTGCCCAAAATTTTGCCCAAATTTGTTCACGCAATGGCGTAGATATAAAGGATAAAAACCTTATTGGAGCTGAAGCATGGAGAAATTTGGTTCCTCACAGTCTTCCATCTTTCGCCCTTCAACACGAAAGGGTTCTTTCCGAAGATTGGGTCTGCTTCCTCGTCAATGATGAAATCGTTGTCGTGGAAGCTGTTGAAGTTCTTGAGGAGGACATCCTTGACGATTTCCGGATTGCGGATGACCACTCCGGGTTGCAAGAACTTGTAAAATCCCACGTAATTGTGACCTTCGTAAGCACTTAAATGATAAAGAGAAGCGAATAAAAGTGTTAAAGTAGTTCAGATTAAATATAAGTATATCGACGATAATGCATATTTTGAAAATCTGTTACCAATGATATGTATGATCCACCCGGTGAGCACATTTTGGGAAAACCCAGACACCTGGGGCATCGATTTTTCAACGCAAAAAAATCCAACGGAATTGTGACCCTCGTGGGTACTTAAATGATAAAGAGAAGTGAATGAGAGTTTTTAAGTAGTTGGTGAAATATAAGTATATCGATGATAAAGTAAATTTCGGAAATCTAGCACCGGCATGGGGTATATATATAATCCACCAACTGAACACATTTTGGGAAAACCAAGAATTTTGGGTTTAAATTTTTATGAATAAAATTTATTGCTCACAAGTCCTCACTTATAAATTTCTGTGTAGATTTCTCCTGATGACATAGATAAATTGAGAGTCCTCCCCAAATGCCCCAAAATGTATCTGAAGCTTGTAGTGGGCACTCCTCTCTTCTTCCAGTAGTTGTAGGTGCTGTGGAGGTAAAACCATGCTAAAGCTGCTATAACCAAACATGCGTATAGTAGGAACATTGCAGCAGCACTGAATCAATGTACGTCAAATTAATCTCGTGACTGCGTAATAATTTGGTTGATGCATGACCTCTAATAATAGAGAGGCAATTTATCTACGTTCTATTTGCCAAATGAATGTTATCTTGAAAAGTTTACACAAACACATATTATACTGTGTGTCAAAAAATGTGGAATAATGCAAATATTTCAGAAATAACTGAGTACTGAGTACTTGAGTACATGTAGTACTTTGACAAGAAACAACTGAATATAAACAGCTTTTCGTAAGTTAGGGATGTAGGTTAATAATTTTTATATATTTATTAAACCACGTTATTACGTATTTAGTTAGTACCTTTGGTACAATTGTAGTAAGATTTAAACCTATAAATGAAAATGGCTAAAACAATTTAATGTCAATGAGAGGTTATTATTATTATTAATGTTGGTACAATTTTTCTCGTACTTGTAAACATGTAACATGTAACACTACATGTACTTGAGTACATGTAGTACTTTGACAACAAACAACTGAATATAAATTGAGGTTATTACTATTATAATGTTGGTACATTATATTTTTCTCGTACATGTGAACATGTAGCTTGTAACACTACACGTGCTTGAGTACATGTAGTACTTTTGACTCATTACTACAAAATTTGCATTTAGTTGCCCAACATACAAATTCGTAGCATACATTCACAAACAAACTTATAATTTTTGGATTACGTACTCATCAGAGCATTCCACCAATGCCCAACTCTGCTGCGAAACCTGTTATTGAAATTTTGAGCAATTTAGAAAATTATAAACTACAACATTTACAATATGGATAACTACCATTATTTTCTTTTGTGGTAGTTGAGCCATATACCACCAACAGGCGCTAGCAAGAAATGCTTGCTGTTGATCTCCAGAGGCTCTTTGGTTTTGGAGTTGACCGTAATCTCGAAGTCAGCCAGCACTGCTGCAATGGCCAGTTTGGTTTGCAGCAGCCCGAAGTTCATCCCCAGGCACATCCTTCGTCCTTCGCCGAAGGGAAGGTACATGCCCTTGGATATGTTGGTGCCTTCCGCGAACCTGTCAGGGTTGAAGCGCTCAGGATCTGGGTAGTACTTCGGATCGTGGTGCAAAGCGTATGAAGGGATAATGACTGCCGTTCCCTTTTCTAAAATTGCCGATGGTCCTGTGTTGTCCTCCTTGACTGGGGGCAGTTGAAAGTCTTCGGTGCAAACTTTTGGCAGGAATAATGCTGGCGAATTCTTACGAAGACTTTCTGGAATTTTTGTTTGGTTATTAATTATTATCTGTGTTATCAATTACCACTACTACTTCTAGTACTACTACTTCTACCAGTACTGCTACTACTACTACTACTACTAGTACTGTTAGTTCTACGGCTACTACTACTACTACTACACCTACTACTACTACTACTACTAGTACTGCTAGTACTACGGCTACTATTACGGCTACTATTACGGCTACTACTACTACTAGTACTACTATTACTATTACTATTACTACTTCTTACTGCGGGTGCAAGAAAAATCTTGATGGAGAAGGAGTCTGATACCGATGTTATGTCTGGAATTTTTGGTTTGATTCTTAATTATAAACTGTGTTATCAATACTACTACTACTACTACTACTAGTACTACTGCTAGTACTACGGCCACTACTACGGCTACTACTACCACTACTAGTACTACTATTACTATTACTACTACTACTTCTTACTGCGGGTGCAAGAAAAATCTTGATGGAGAAGGAGTCTGATACCGATGTTGTGTCTGGAATTTTTGGTTTGATTCTTAATTATAAACTGTGTTATCAATACTACTACTACTACTACTACTACTACTACTACTACTACTACTAGTACTACTGCTAGTACTACGGTCACTACTACGGCTACTACTACCACTAGTTTTTTTTTTTTTTTTTTGTTGTTGAGGGGAAACTCATCATGAGCACTGGACGCTTTGTTCTGCCGCGTACCAGTAGTGCCGGACTCTTACCGGCTAAAACCCCTCTTTTGCCTCTTACAGTTTTTTTCCCGGACCACCGTTTCCGATATCTTCAACGGGAAGAAAAGCAGGCTCTTAATGATATTCCTCGTTTTTGCGTTCTTGCATTATGTGCACAATCATGTGTTGCAGGGTCTTCCAGTTTTCCTTTGACGCAATCATTTTTGACACTATATTGTCTGGTGTTACGTCATCGTCGATTTCCTCTTCCGTCATTCTTCTTATTTCTTGCCATCTCTGACATGTGAACAGCGCATGCTCGGGACTATCCTCCTCTCCACAGTATGCACATCTGTCTTCCTCGGTAATTTGCATTTTTTTCTTATAAGTTCCAAATGATCCATGGCCAGTCAGCGCCTGTGTGAGCCAGAAATCAAGGTTTCTGTGCTTACATTCCACCCACGCCTTGATGTTTGGGATAAGCCTTTTTGTCCATTGTCCTTTTTCCACATTTTTATTCCATTGCTCTTGCCATAGATTTATGAGACTCTCTCTTGTCCTATTTTTTGCTGCCTTTTTGTCTGTGTCGGGGTTTTGGTGTATCTGTTTCCTTTCCATCACCAGAAGATCTATAGGTGGTATGCCCGTTACTACATTTAATGCCACGGTAGATGTAGTTCTGTACGCGGAGGCTACTCTAAGTAGCATTTTCCTTTGTACAGAGTTTAACATGCTTATGTATTTTTTTGTCTCCATTGCCTTGTACCATATTGGCGCTCCATATAAAATAATGTTGTGTCCTACAGAGCATAAAATTTCCCGCTTTGCGCTAGTAGGCCCCTCGGTATTTGGTAGTAGTCTGGTCAAAACTGCAAGTCGTTGCTCTGCCTTTTTTACAGCCTCTCTAATGTGGATATCGAACTTCCCCCGACTGTCCAGGTGTACTCCTAGGTACCTTACCGATTTTGTAGGCTTTATTTCGGTGTCGCCCAATTTAAATACGATGTCCTCTTTTCCCCTTTTGCCTTTAAGCATTAGTGCCTCTGTTTTTTGTGGGGCCAAGGCCAGTCTATTTTCAGTCATCCAATTGTTTATTCTGTATAGGCATTCATTTGTGCAGGTTACTAGATCTTCTTTGTCCTCTGCTTTTACTAGTAACGCCAGGTCGTCTGCAAAAGCGATCGTCGTGGCATTTCCCATCAGCTGTACCTTCAGAACTCCGTCATATAGCAGATTCCATAATATCGGTCCGAGAACTGATCCCTGTGGGACACCAGCTTGGATATTAAGTTCGTCTTTTCCATTATATCTTACCTTTCGATCTTTTAGGTACTCAGATATTGTATTTACTAGATATGAGGGTATCTTTCTCCGTCGCATTTCTTTGATAATTAAGCTGTGGCTTGCAGTATTGAATGCGTTCTTCACGTCAAGCAGCGCCAAGACACACCAGCCCTTGTCTTCATTGTTTACAATTTCTATGATCTTCTCAATTGCTTGGACAGTTGACCTCCCCCTTCGAAAACCGTACTGGTTTTCATGCAGTACTTCCCCGCTCCCGATTTCTCTAATTAGTCTTTCTCTTATCATGATCTCGTACAGTTTGCTTAGTGAGTTCAGCAGGCATATTGGTCTGAATGAAAGAGTTTCCATGCTCCTTGCTCCTTTTGGCAGTAAAATTAATTTGGCCACTTTCCACTCCGTTGGGAATTTCTGCAATATTAAAATTTTATTAAGTTCCTCCAAAAGCCATAGGGGCCACTGTTTTGCTACTTCCTTAATAACCTCATTGGGTATTCCATCCAGCCCTGGTGCTTTTTTATTTTTCATCTTTTCGGTGGCTTGCATCAATTCTTCCGTGCTGAAGGGTACTATCTGTGTGGTCCCTTTTTCTTCTGTCCAACTATCTACGACTGCTGGAAAAAGTTCTTTCACCACTTTCTTTTTTGTTTCGCTGTCCAGTTTGGACGGTAATTTGTATCTTAGACTGTTCATCACTATTTTAAAGCCATTTCCCCAAATATCTTCTTCTAGGTCGTTGCAGAGCTTTCTCCATAGGATTCTTTTGGAGGTCCGAATACTATTTCTTAGCTCTTTTCTTTTTTCTCCGAGTTGGGAGTCTAGTTCTTCAACTTGGTTATCGTTTACCCTTTGTTTTGCCCTTAGTCTGAAGAGTTTCCTTCTAATATTATTGCATATTTCACGTTTTTGAGCTATCTCGGGATTCCACCAGTACGGTTGTCTTATCTCTGATGTGTGCTTGTTTTCACCTATGCTATCCTTGTAAGCTTGTCTTATGATGTTGTGTGGGGTGTTTTCTTCACCGCAGCACATCCGCAATTCCATGGAGGCCTTGAACGCGCCCCAGTCAATGGCGGTTTCAGCTACCTGTCTCCTCTTTTGATATTTTACCTTTGAAATTTCGAAGTATATATATTTATGCTCGGTATGGCTGTCAATATCCAAGACCTCCCAGTTTTTTATTCTGCGTGCTATTTTTTCCGTTGTTACTGTTACGTCAATGTGCGATTCGCTTCTACCTCTGACGAATGTAGGTGTACCGCCGGTATTTGCGACAACCATGTCCACAGAAGAGAAGTGGTCCATCCATAGTTCTCCCCTTGAATTTGTGTTGGGTGCCCCCCAGGCTGTGGATTTTGCGTTGATGTCTCCTACAAGGATCGTTTCATCTTTTGTGGTCCTGATTTTTCCCATTATTTTCTCCACTTCTTTCTTGTATGTTTCTTGTGATAAGTTCGGAGAGATATAGCATCCCATCAGATTAAACTGGCTTGTCTTGACACATATAAAACCATCACCTCTAATTATGCCGCACACTCCCACTCCCCTGTTTAGAAACGTCACAGCCACGTCGCTTCTGTTGTCTTTTATAAACCTGTTATTTTCCACCATATTTTTATTTGGTTCACATAGCACTAGTATGTCTATTTGCATCTGCATTGCAGTAGCATATGCTAGATCCTGTGTAGCTTTCCCCCGCCCTACATTTATTTGCAGTATTTTCAGCTTCATTGCGAGATAGTACTTTTCAGTCTATTTCTAGTCTTGGATTTCTTCTCGATCGCCTTTTCCTTCTCTCGGACCAGTCTCCTAAAATTGGGGCAACTAAACTGTTCTGCACTGTGACCACTAATATTACATGCAGTGCACTGCGCTGTATTGGTACACTCCTTTCTATTGTGCCCTTCTTCCCCGCACTTTAAGCACTTTTGGGACCTGTCTTCCCCTTGGCATACATCTTTTCTGTGTCCAAAGTCTAGGCATCTGTAACACCTCTGGATGATTATCTTTCCCTTTACTCTGCAAGCTGCCCAGCCTATTTCAATTTGACGTTGGTTGATGAGATCCAACTCTTTCCCTTTTGGGAGTATGACCGTGGCTATTTGGCTGCCATTTTGTTTCTGCCTCATTGCTACTATCTGGATGTGCTCTTCTTTGATGTTGGTCCCATTTTTCATAATGGCGTTTTTTACTTCCTCCTCTGTTGTGTCCCCATCTAAGTCCAGTATGTGGACTACAGCGGTATTATTTTGAATCACCACTTCCGTGTTCTGTGTTTTGCTTTTTATCACATCTCTCAGAGTTTTTGCTTTACCTTTGTCTCCCTCTACTTCTAGCATTAGATCCCCTTTATCTGTTTTCTTAATATTTTTCACCCTGATATCTATGTTCTTTATGTCTACGTTCTTTTTTATATCCCGGAGTGTATCCGCGTATGACTTTCCTTCAGCCACTTTTATAATCACTTTCTCCGTGGGTATATTTTGCCAGTCCGAGGATTTTCGGCTCCCTGCTTTTCTATTTGTCTCTCCCCCGTTCTCTTCCTTGTTTCCTAGAATATTTACTTCAATCCCGGTGCCTTGAAAAAGGTATTCTAGGCTTTTTCGAAGATATTTTAGTTTTATATTTTCTCTATTTGGGAATTTGATTACATCTGTTTTGTGTATGACCATCTCTTTTTTTAGTTCGTTTAATGCTTTGAACATGGTTTCAACGTCGCTTATATCTTTGTTTCCTACTTTTACTGGAATAACATACAACAGATTTGTATTTTCAACGTTTCTTCCTTTGCTTACTGTTATCTCCGTGCTTGTTTTGACATATTCGATTTTTCCTTCCTCGAGTCCTTCTTTTATCAGAGTATCGACCCCGGGGTATCTCTTGGCTATTTCTTTCATCTCTCTCTCGTCCATCGTGACCTCCGCGTTCACAACAACAGCGGTGTCCCCCCCTGTTTGGTCTATAGCAGCATTTCCTATTTTCATTTTTGTTGCTCGGAAACATTTTTCGGGCCATTCTTTGTCGATAATTTCATATAGCCCTTCCCATCCCCTTTGTAAGCTGTTCTCGTTTTTAAGTGAGTTCATAATGTATTTATCTTCTATTTCTTTATCGTTTTGTATTTTATTCCAGTTTGTTTGCGTGTTCATATCTCGTCTTTCTTTTGTTGTTTTGTTCTTTGAATACGCCTCCCCTTCCTTCAGTTGTGTTATCCATATTTTGCTTCTATTTTCTAGCACTTCTGTTAATCGTCCCACCTCTCTGACGCCCTTTTTGATGTCCGCTTTTGTATTTGGCGTATTTTTAATTTCAGCCAACAGCTCCCCACTACATTTTCTTAATTTATTCACTAGCAACTGTAGTTCTGATAGGTCTAAAAGGTTTACACTTTGGTTTTCCATTTTCCTTGTTACCTCCGGTGGAGTACCCTCCCTCGGTCTCTTCGATTGCTGTGTAATCGGCTCTTTATCTACATAATTTCCTTCAAATTTTGGGCTTTGGCCGCTAAATGAATAAGATCTATTCCTTGTAGGTGATCTTGCTAGCAAGCTATTTTTTGCAAACGGATGCTCCGTCTGATAGTTTCTCTGTTTGGCAGTATTTGGTTGGCCGTCGGTAGAGGCCTGCTCCAGGTTACCCATCACCTCATTACCGACGAGTACTAGGGTATCCCTCCCTTGCACCGTAAACTTCGTTTCATTTGTGTCGCTCATCATTGATGGAATTTGGAAGTCAGAGTTCATTTTATACCTCCTGGCAGGTGTGTTTTCGTCATCGTTATTTCAGTCCGTATGTGCTATCCTGTTGGTCCGCGGGAGCTATATTATTTCACTCCTACCCGCCGGCACGCCGGTGAGGGCACTCCCCCATCCGCCACCTGGGGACGCGCTCGGTAGGGGTTACAGGTGTCCCCATCCCGTATCAAGGGATCCGCCAGTTTTCCGACGACCCGAGCTACTACTACTACTACTACTACTACTACTACTACTACTACTACTACTACTACTACTACTACTACTACTACTACTACTACTACTACTACTACTACACCTGCTAGTACTGCGGCTACTCCTACGGCTACTACTACTACTAGTACTACTATTACTATTACTACTACTACTTCTTACTGCGGGTGCAAGAAAAACCTTAAGATGGAGAAGGAGTCTGATACCGATGTTATATCTGGAATTTTTTGTTTGATTCTTAATTATAGTCTGTGTTATCAATACTACTACTACTTCTAGTACTACTACTACTAATACTGCTACGACTACTACGACTACTACTACTACTACTACTACTACTACTACTACTACTGCTAGTACTACGGCTACTACTACGGCTACTACTACTACTAGTACTACTATTACTATTACTACCACTACTTCTTACTGCGGGTGCAAGAAAAACCTTAAGAAGGAGAAGGAGTCTCTAAGGTATCTATAAGGTATCTATATCTATATCTGTATCTATATCTATAAGGTGTCTATAAGGTATCTATAAGGTATCTAAGTCTGATACCGATGTTATGTCTGGAATTTTTGGATTGATTCTTAATTATAGTCTGTGTTATCAATACTACTACTACTTCTAGTACTACTACTACTACTACTACTTCTACTACTGCTAGTACTACGACTACTACTACGGCTACTACTACTATTACTATTACTACTACTACTTCTTACTGCGGGTGCAAGAAAAACCTTAAGATGGAGAAGGAGTCTCTAAGGTATCTATAAGGTATCTATATCTATATCTGTATCTATATCTATAAGGTGTCTATAAGGTATCTATAAGGTATCTAAATCTGATACCGATGTTATGTCTGGAATTTTTGGATTGATTCTTAATTATAGTCTGTGTTATCAATACTACTACTACTTTTAGTACTACTACTACTACTAATACTGCTACGACTACTACTACTACTACCACTACTACTACTTTATTTTTTCTTGAGAGCGAAGGAAATGCCTTAGGCATCCCATTCCAACAGGGTGTGTGGGGCTCTACCCCTAATTCAAAAGGGGGCCTACCCACTAAAACCTCCACTCATCATGTATCATAGGTTCTAACTGAACTGCCGTCTTGCATTTCATCGTTGTACCTACTAGTAGTAGTAGTAGTAGTAGTAGTAGTAGTACTACTACTACAACTACTACTACTACTCTCTACTACTAGAGACTATTACGAGAATGATGTATAGTTATTCTGAGGAGAGCTGACAATGGAAATTTTTCTGCTCGTTCTTCTGCTCTCAATTTTTTGCTCGTTCACGTGCTTAAGGTACTAGAAGTAGTAGTATTACTACTACTACTACTACTACTACTCTCTACTACTAGAGAGTATTACGAGGATGATGTATAGTTGTTCCGAGGAGAGCTGACAATGGAAATTTTTCTGCTCGTTCTTCTGCTTTCAATTTTTTGCTCGTTCACGTGCTTAAGATACTAGAAGTAGTAGTATTACTACTACTACTACTACTCTCTACTACTAGAGAGTATTACGAGGATGATGTATAGTTATTCTGAGGAGAGCTGACAATGGAAATTTTTCTGCTCGTTCTTCTGCTCTCAATTTTTTGCTCGTTCACGTGCTTAAGGTACTAGAAGTAGTAGTATTACTACTACTACTACTACTACTCTCTACTACTAGAGAGTATTACGAGGATGATGTATGGTTGTTCCGAGGAGAGCTGACAATGGAAATTTTTCTGCTCGATCTTCTGCTTTCAATTTTTTGCTCGTTCACGTGCTTAAGATACTAGAAGTAGTAGTATTACTACTACTACTACTACTACTACTACTGCTCTCTACTACTAGAGAGTATTACGAGGATGATGTATAGTTGTTCCGAGGAGAGCTGACAATGGAAATTTATCTGCTCGTTCTTCTGCTCTCAATTATTTGCTCGTTCACATGCTTAAGGTACATGTACTATACTTCTTCAAGTTCAAATTGAGACCAATCAAGTTCAAATTGAGACTAATCAATTTCAAATTGAGACCAATCAATTTCAAATTGAGACTAAACAAAATCAAGTTGACACTAAACAATATCAAGTTGAGAGTAAACAAATAAAATTTATCATGACAACTTGATATTGTTTAGTGTCAACTTGATTTTGTTTACTCTCAATTTGAAATTGGTTGGTATAAATTTGAACTTGATTGGTCTCAATTTGAAATTGATTGGTCTCAATTTTAAATTGATTGGTATCAATTTGAAATTGATTGGTCTCAATCTGAAATTGATTGGTATCAATTTGAACTTGATTGGCGTCAATTTGAAATTGATTGGTATCAATTTGAACTTGATTGGCCTCAATTTGAAATTGATTGGTCTCAATTTGAACTTGATTGGTCTCAATTTGAGCTTGAAAAGGTATAGACTGAAATGAAATAAGAAACGTATATCGAATTCCGAATGAGTCACTGTCAGCTCTTGGTAGGTCTACTATTCTATACCGTGCTTTGCTATCATTCAGTTACCTTTTAGTGCACAATCTAAATAGTTCATCCCCTGGATGGCTTCGTAGTTGAACTCCCCTCCGTTCTTCTTCAGAGTCTCATCAACTTCGCGCCTCAGCTTCTCTTGGACATCTGGATTTGCTGCCAGCTCGTAGAAGATGTAGCTGATGGCTATGGAGCTGGTCTCGTAACCGTCCATGAAGAATCCTCCGGCGTGTGCCACAATGTCGTCCAGATTGAACTCCTTCTCGTCGTTGATCTTAGCCCTGAGGTCCGTCATGAAGTCCAGGAAGTCGTTGCGAGAAACGTTGTTGGCTTTTCTGTAGCTGGTGGTCTGCACCACCATGGATCTGAGGAAGTTCGTAACATCGTCTGGTGTGAACCTAAAGTATCAAAATTATTATCGAAAAATTGGTTCATATTGGAACCATCTACTTCATGATGCATGATGAAGAATTTTTTGGGGAGGATCAGGAGGATGGATCTATTGGAATCTCTCGAAATTCCTCTGGAACGTCCTGCCACACCTTATTTGGCAGTTCTTCTAGCAATTGAGGGGTCTAGAAGTAAAAAGGTTTAAGGGCATTTTTGGTAGTTCTGAGATAAATGGCCTTAAAGTTAACTTGCATTTCAAAATTCCAGGCATAAGTTTAGAAAACTGTGTTAATAATTTAGATTAGATTTAGTCTAAAATATTAACACAGTTTTCCTTAACAGACCTTATTTGCCAGTTCTACTAGCAATTTAGGGGCCTAGAAGTAAAAAGGTAAGGTTTAAGCGCATTTTTGGTAGTTCTGAGATTTAGTCTAAAATATTTACACAGTTTTCTAAACTTATTCCTGAAATTTTGAAATGCTAGTTAGCTTTAAACCCATTTATCTCAGAACTACCTAAAATGCACATAAACCCTTTTACTTCTAGACCCCTCAATTGTTCGTTTCTGTAGATATTTTAGACTGCTTTATACATCCATTAGGTTATACCAATGGCTTTACTTCTAGACCCCTCAATTGCGTTACAATTTTTATACATAGCTGCAAATCATAAAACTTACTTAATTTTGAAGGTGTTTGCAAAAACAGGCATAATCATTGCGATTGTAAACTTCAGACCGTTAATGAAAGTCGGAGCCACCAATCTCTTCCCGTAGTCCCTAAACTCAGCATTTTCGTTTTCGAATGATCTTCCTTCAAGGCCAAAGGCGCAGCTTGCAACGTTTTCGGCGGTATACTTGGAGGCCAACTCCTTGGCCTCCAGTCCCATCTTGTTTCTGGCTTCTGCTGTCTCTGTTAAGTACTTCACCAGCTTCTTGGTGTTGGCTTGTATTAGAGGCATCATCGCTTTTATCTAAGCCAAAATAAATTTCATCAAGATTTTCGCCAAAATTTCACTTGTTACAACTTGTTAGATGTACGACAATTGAGCAGATTGTAAACCAAAATAAATTTCATCAAGATTTTCGCCCTATTTGACTGGTTACAACTTGTTAGATGTACAACAATTGAGCAGATTACGTTAATCAGTTTATGACTTATCGGTTTGAAAATCAACAAAAACTTATCAATGCTTGTCAGTAGACCTAGGGCCACTTGGGTTAACTATTTCTTCATAAGGAATAACATGGGAGCTTTCATTGGAAAATTTAGATCTGATACAGGGTGTCCCATGCAAGTCATTGGTTAAAAGTTTATGGGGTTCCAAATTCGTGTATTTGTAAATTTCAATGACTGGACGATTATAACCAAGTCATAACCTTGCTGGAGCTGAAGCATGGAGAAATCTGGTTCCTCACAGTCTTCCATCTTTCGCCCTTCAACACGAAAGGGTTCTTTCCGAAGATCAGGTCGACTTTCTCGTCAACGTTGAAGTCGTTATCATGAACGCTGTTGAAGTTCGTGAGGAGCAGATCCTTGATGATTTCGGGGTTGCGGATGACCACTCCGGGTTGAGAGAACTTGTAGAATCCCACGTAATTGTGACCTTGGAATGCACTGAAATGATTCAGGACCTTTTAGTTTCAAAAGTTTCAAGTACTTGTCTCATTATCAAATTATCAAACAGATCGATAATGACGAAATGGAAATCATTTCGAACCAAGCAAACATTTTCAATTTAGTTCAAAAGATGTTGTTGCTACTTCAAGTATTGATCAGTATTGAAGTATTCAAGTATTCAACATCTGAGCTGATTCCTAATTGCAGGAAAAAGATGAAAAAAAAATTAAATAGCAATTTAAAATTTTTAATATTATTTAGAAACATTGCAAATGCACATAAAAAGTCCTTGCATCTTCTTATTTGCACATCTTTGCATTTCATCCATAAATGCCATTTATGGTGTTTTTTTTTATGGAAAGTGATTAGAATGTAATTTGTTAATTTTGGAGTTTGTTAATTATGCATACTTTGCCTTAACCTAAACAACCTTAACCTACAATCTTAATATAAAAATAAATCTAGTAGTGATACATAACATTAATAAATCTTCCAACCTTGGGTACTTACTTATAAATTTCTGTGTAGACTTGTCCTTGTGACTTTGCTAAGGTGAGGGTCCTTCCCATATGGCCCAAAATGTATCTGAAGCTTGTAGTTGGCACTCCTCTCTTCTTCCAGTAGCTGTAGGTGCTTTGGAGGTAAAAACATCCCAACGCTACGATAGCCAGACAAGCGCACAGGAGGAACATTGCCACTGTACTGATTCAATGTACACCAAATTGATCTCTAAATATGTAGTTACATAAATGATTGGTTGATGTATGACCCGTAAAAATAGAGGGGCAATGCAATTTATCTACGTTGTTTTTATCAAATTAGTTTTATCTGACTTAAATGTGTTTGCACATACCGAGTGATGCATTAATAGAGCTGAAATTTGAAAGATCCCTATAAATTATATATGTAATTATCCCTATTATATATATAATTATCCCTATTATAATTATAGGTGCAAACATACTTGCATTTTTACTTATAAGTTTGACCTAGGAGTTTTCGATTTTTTCTACGCAAAATCTGCAGTGTTATTCATAAAAAGTTAAACCGTGGTTTAGCGGTGTTTTACAAAAGGTTGCCAAGGTTACTAAGATTAAACCACCGTTAAACCGCGGCTCAAATTTTTATGAATAACTCTGCTAGATTTTATACTAAAAATCTTAATTTCTTTTTTTCGATTATTTGAAGCAGTTTATTTGTATCACTATTTATTTGTTATTTTATGGTAAATTCCTTATTTTTATTGTTTTAAATATTATTATTAATATTATAATAATAGACGTTATCAACATTATACTGATTTGATAAAAGTGAGTTGTTTGGAATTCCGTGAAGGTCAAACAATCCGCCTGAAACATAGGCACGGGGAAGTGAAGGTCAAACTAATCTCAATTAATTATATAATAAGTGCTCCGTCATGATAAACGCCAACAAAATGTTTACCTTATATTTGAGCTGATAACAGATAGTTGATTTTTCACCTCAGAAAGTTCGATTTTCTCACCCATTTCCTACATAATGTTCATCAAATTTGCAGAGGATACATCTTCAGGCATACTGTATACAAATCTGGCATAATATTTTCAAAATATCCTTTAGATTAATTTTCAGGAATTTTAGTATAAGATAAACTGATACCTGTCAACTCGAACAGTTAAAGTTTCAATTTTCTCACTTATTTCCTACATAATGTTCATCAAATTTGCAGAGGATATATCTTCAGGCATACTGTATCCAAATCTGGCATAATATTTTCAAAATATCCTTTAGATAAATTTTCAGGAATTTCAGTATAAGATAAACTGATACCTGTCAACTCGGAAAGTTAAAGTTTCAATTTTCTCACTTATTTCCTACATAATGTTCATCAAATTTGCAGAGGATATATCTTCAGGCATACTGTATCCAAATCTGGCATAATATTTTCAAAATATCCTTTAGATAAATTTTCAGGAATTTCAGTATAAGATAAACTGATACCTGTCAACTCGGAGAGTTAAAGTTTCAATTTTCTCACTAATTTCCTACATAATGTTCATCAAATTTGCAGAGGATATATCTTCAGGCATACTGTATCCAAATCTGGCATAATATTTTCAAAATATCCTTTAGATTAATTTTCAGGAATTTCAGTATAAGACAAACTGATACCTGTCAACTCGAAAGTTAAAGTTTCAATTTTCTCACTTATTTCCTACATAATGTTCATCAAATTTGCAGAGGATATATCTTCAGGCATACTGTATCCAAATCTGGCATAATATTTTCAAAATATCCTTTAGATAAATTTTCAGGAATTTCAGTATAAGATAAACTGATACCTGTCAACTCGGAAAGTTAAAGTTTCAATTTTCTCACTTATTTCCTACATAATGTTCATCAAATTTGCAGAGGATATATCTTCAGGCATACTGTATCCAAATCTGGCATAATATTTTCAAAATATCCTTTAGATAAATTTTCAGGAATTTCAGTATAAGATAAACTGATACCTGTCAACTCGGAGAGTTAAAGTTTCAATTTTCTCACTTATTTCCTACATAATGTTCATCAAATTTGCAGAGGATATATCTTCAGGCATACTGTATCCAAATCTGGCATAATATTTTCAAAATATCCTTTAGATAAATTTTCAGGAATTTCAGTATAAGATAAACTGATACCTGTCAACTCGGAAAGTTAAAGTTTCAATTTTCTCACTTATTTCCTACATAATGTTCATCAAATTTGCAGAGGATATATCTTCAGGAATACTGTATCCAAATCTGGCATAATATTTTCAAAATATCCTTTAGATAAATTTTCAGGAATTTCAGTATAAGATAAACTGATACCTGTCAACTCGGAGAGTTAAAGTTTCAATTTTCTCACTAATTTCCTACATAATGTTCATCAAATTTGCAGAGGATATATCTTCAGGCATACTGTATCCAAATCTGGCATAATATTTTCAAAATATCCTTTAGATAAATTTTCAGGAATTTCAGTATAAGATAAACTGATACCTGTCAACTCGGAAAGTTAAAGTTTCAATTTTCTCACTTATTTCCTACATAATGTTCATCAAATTTGCAGAGGATATATCTTCAGGAATACTGTATCCAAATCTGGCATAATATTTTCAAAATATCCTTTAGATAAATTTTCAGGAATTTCAGTATAAGATAAACTGATACCTGTCAACTCGGAGAGTTAAAGTTTCAATTTTCTCACTAATTTCCTACATAATGTTCATCAAATTTGCAGAGGATATATCTTCAGGCATACTGTATCCAAATCTGGCATAATATTTTCAAAATATCCTTTAGATTAATTTTCAGGAATTTCAGTATAAGACAAACTGATACCTGTCAACTCGGAGAGTTAAAGTTTCAATTTTCTCACTAATTTCCTACATAATGTTCATCAAATTTGCAGAGGATATATCTTCAGGCATACTGTATCCAAATCTGGCATAATATTTTCAAAATATCCTTTAGATAAATTTTCAGGAATTTCAGTATAAGATAAACTGATACCTGTCAACTCGGAAAGTTAAAGTTTCAATTTTCTCACTTATTTCCTACATAATGTTCATCAAATTTGCAGAGGATATATCTTCAGGCATACTGTATCCAAATCTGGCATAATATTTTCAAAATATCCTTTAGATAAATTTTCAGGAATTTCAGTATAAGATAAACTGATACCTGTCAACTCGGAGAGTTAAAGTTTCAATTTTCTCACTAATTTCCTACATAATGTTCATCAAATTTGCAGAGGATATATCTTCAGGCATACTGTATCCAAATCTGGCATAATATTTTCAAAATATCCTTTAGATTAATTTTCAGGAATTTCAGTATAAGACAAACTGATACCTGTCAACTCGAAAGTTAAAGTTTCAATTTTCTCACTTATTTCCTACATAATGTTCATCAAATTTGCAGAGGATATATCTTCAGGCATACTGTATCCAAATCTGGCATAATATTTTCAAAATATCCTTTAGATAAATTTTCAGGAATTTCAGTATAAGATAAACTGATACCTGTCAACTCGGAAAGTTAAAGTTTCAATTTTCTCACTTATTTCCTACATAATGTTCATCAAATTTGCAGAGGATATATCTTCAGGCATACTGTATCCAAATCTGGCATAATATTTTCAAAATATCCTTTAGATTAATTTTCAGGAATTTCAGTATAAGCTAAACTGATACCTGTCAACTCGGACAGTTAAAGTTTCAATTTTCTCACTTATTTCCTACATAATGTTCATCAAATTTGCAGAGGATATATCTTCAGGTATACTGTATCCAAATCTGGCATAATATTTTCAAAATATCCTTTAGATTAATTTTCAGGAATTTCAGTATAAGCTAAACTGATACCTGTCCACTCGGACAGTTAAAGTTTCAATTTTCTCACTTATTTCCTACATAATGTTCATCAAATTTGCAGAGGATATATCTTCAGGCATACTGTATCCAAATCTGGCATAATATTTTCAAAATATCCTTTAGATTAATTTTCAGGAATTTTAGTATAAGATAAACTGATATCTGTTAAAGTTTCAATTTTCTCACAAATTTCCTACATAATGTTCTTCAAATTTGCAGAGGATATATCTTCAGGTATACTGTATCCAAATCTGGCATAATATTTTCAAAATATCCTTTAGATAAATTTTCAGGAATTTTAGTATAAGATAAACTGATATCTGTTAAAGTTTCAATTTTCTCACTTATTTCCTACATAATGTTCATCAAATTAGCAGAGGATATATCTTCAGGCATACTGTATCCAAATCTGGCATAATATTTTCAAAATATCTTTTAGATAAATTTTCAGGAATTTCAGTATAAGATAAACTGATACCTGTCAACTCGGAAAGTTAAAGTTTCAATTTTCTCACTTATTTCCTACATAATGTTCATCAAATTTGCAGAGGATATATCTTCAGGCATACTGTATCCAAATCTGGCATAATATTTTCATAATAACCATTAGATAAATTTTAAGAGATTAACTGAAACGTCATAACAATATTTAATCTTTATTAAGTATTATACATGTATATTGTATACATATAATGTATTACTAAAATGCATATAACCGTTGAAATATTGTTCTACCTAATGCACTATTAATTTCTCTTCTGGTAATTGAGCCACATGCCTCCAATAGGCGCAAGCAGAAAATGCTTTGCGTCGATCTCCAGAGGTTCTTTCGTTTTCGGGTTCACCTTGATCTTGAAATCGGCCAAGATGTAGACAATGGCAAGTTTGGTTTGCAGCACACCAAATTTCATCCCCAAGCACATCCTTGGTCCTTCCCCGAATGGCAGGTAAGCACCCTTGGTTAAGGTTGTGCCATCAGCAAATCTGTCGGGGTCGAAACGTTCAGGATCTGGGTAGTACTTTGGGTCGTGGTGGAGAGCGTAAACAGGGATGATTACTGAATCGTCCTTCTCGACGATTGTTGATGGTCCTGTGTTGTCTTCGTTGACTGGTGGCAGCTTGAAGCTTTCTGTGCAAGCCTTCGCCAATGCAAACAACGGCACGTTCTTTCGAAGATTTTCTAGGATTTATGGTTGTGAATATATCATTTAAAATGGTTGTAACGTTGGGTTACCTTTTAACACGCAATCCAAATAGGTCATCTCCTGTATGGCTTCGTAGGTGAACTCGCCTTTGTTCTTCTGCAACGTCTCGTCGATTTCCTGCCTCAGCTTCTCTTGTACATCTGGGTTGGCCGCCAGTTCGTAAAGGAGGTAGCTGATGGCTATGGAGCTGGTCTCGTAGCCATCCATGAAGAATCCTCCAGCATGAGCCACAATGTCGTCCAAATTGAATTCTTTCTCGTCGTTGATCTTGCTTCTGAGGTCTGTCATGAAATCCATGAAATCGTTGCGGACTATATTGTTGGTCTTCCTGTAAGCAATGGTCTGCTCTACGGTGGTCTTCAGGAACTTGGTAACTTCTTCGTTGGTAAATCTGAAATTTTGTAAAAATTCATCTGATAATCTCTAAACATTTGATTAACGCAATAAAAAGTTTGCGATGCATTTTTTCATATTTGGATACAACACAACTTCGTGCGTAAATTTGTTCGAACTTTGATGTGTTAACAAACTGCACTAACTTGATTTTGAAGAATCGCGACAAAGCAGGAAATACCAGCACAAGCATTATTTTGAAGAAGCTGAAGGTTGACGGAGTGAAGAGCTTCTTGCCCAGTTCCCTGAAATCTGCCTTGTCGTTTTCGAAGGAGCCTCCTTCAAGACCAAAAGCGCAGCTAGCCACATTCTCGGCGGTATACTTGGAGGCCAACTCCTTGGCCTCCAGCCCCACCTCATTCCTAGCTTGGCGCGTTTCCGTTATGTACTTCACCAGCTTCCTGCCATTCGCCTGGATCAGAGGCATCATCGCCTTCACCTACACCAAAGATTGTTCGTATATTTAATGATCTAATGAGCTGTACCTTTGCTGGGCTTTTCTATTTTTATTTTTTTTAATGAATCTCCTAAATTTGATTTGTAACTCCACTGGCGAAATTGATCTCTTACACGAAAAGCTAAGATGATTAAAGCTAGATAATGATGATTTGTAACCTTGCTGGCGCTGAAGCATGGGGTGACCTGGGCCCTGACAGTCTTCCACCTCTCGCCCCTCAAGGAGAACGGGTTCTTTCCGAAGACCTTGTCATCTTCCTCATCGATCTTGAAGTCATTGTCGTGGAAGCTGTTGAAGTTCTTGATGAGGACGTCCTTGATGATATCAGGGTTGCGGATGATTATACTGGGGTTCATAAACTGGTACACCCCCACGTAGTTCGATCCTTCCGAGGCACTAAAGTAACAGTCGAAGTTGAGACAATTCAAAATTGAACGTACGAAAATAGTTATTAAAAATTGGTATAACAAAGATATTTTCAGTTAGCAAATTGTGTTAACACGTATAAATTATCGTCGACTAATTTAAAAGAACCTTTCCCTTTTAAATCAGTTTACCTTTTACAAAAGCATTTAAAAGAACTTTTCCCTTTTAGATCAGTTTACCTTTTACACAAGTCGACGATAATTTATAAGTGTTGACACAGCAAACTGTGTTAACACTTATAAATTATCGTCGACTTATTTAAAAGAACCTTTCCCTTTTAGATCAGTCTACCGTTTGCACAAGTCGACGATAATTTATAAGTGTTGACACATTTAGCTACTACAAATTGAAGATAGCCTTAACCAGAGGCGTACGTAAAACTCTTACATTAAGCTAAAATGGATTTTCAACAAAATTCGTCAAATCTTGACTTGCTCAGAATTTCTCATCTTTACATTTCCTGACCAATAAATGTTTTCTTACTTGTAAATCTCTGTAAAGATTTCTCCTGTTGATTTTGTCAAGGTCAGAGTTCTTCCCATATGCCCCAAAATGTATCTGAAGCTTGTAGTGGGAATTCCTCTCTTCTCGAAGTAACTGTAGGTTCTTTGGAGGTAAAACGATCCTAAAGCTATGATAGCCAAACAAGCGCCTAGAAGGAACATTGCCACTGTACTGGTTCAGTTGAGAGCACATTAATCTTCCATAAATAATGTGATAACATTTGTGATACATAATTGGATTTAGATTTCCTAATAGAGACCTTGATTAAATTGTATGTATCGATAAGGATATTATTGTCTCAATTCAAACTTTAAACCAATTCAAACTGTTATCACTACTGATTATTATCTAATCAAAAGTTTTCCATAAAATTAGTATTTGAGGATTGTTATATATCTGGGAGTGGATCTAGGAATCGACTGAATAACACAACTGCCATGTGTATACTGTCTTTATTAAACTTCTATGCGTGGTCGTTGCGGTAGGTTAGACAACCTTCTTTACCTCTAAGGCACATACATTACATACATTACATTATTACAAGGATATAATGTGTTGATCTTTTAATAACGATAATAAATTAATAATAATTCATTTGAAATGTATCTTATAAACGTAAATTCAACTCATTATACACTAAAATAAAGTATCATTAAATGTTTGCGAACAAATTAATTTGGGGTCAAAGTACTGGAGCTTGTAAATTTAAAAAAAAACAAGGAGAAAAACATTTTTCACACTAAACGTTTATTACAGTAAATATAAATTTCGATTGCAAAGCAGTCATCATCAGTAGCCAGACAAATACTGAATGTATTTGTCTGTCTACTGATGATGGTATGGATGATGCTTCGAAATGAACATTTAGTGTAGTAAATGTTTATTGTGAAAAAGGTGTTTCTCCTTGTTTCATCATCAGCAATCATCATCAGTAGACAGACAAATACATTCAGTATTGATCAGTCTACTGATGATGATGGTATGGATGATGCTTCGACATGTACATTTAGTGTATTAAATGTTTATTGTGAAAAGGGTTTTTCTCCTTGTTTCATTATCAGCAATCATCATCAGTAGACACCAGTCATCATCAGTAGACAACAATCATCATCAGTAGACACCAGTCATCATCAGTAGACAACAATCATCATCAGTAGACCAACAAATACTAAATGTATTTGTCTGTCTACTGATGATGATGATATGGATGATGCTTCGAAATGAACTTTTAGTGTAGTAAATGTTTATTGTGAAAAAGGTGTTTCTCCTTGTTTCATCATCAGCAATCATCATCAGTAGATAGACAAATACATTCAGTATTGGTCAGTCTACTGATGATGATGGTATGGATGATGCTTCGACATGTACATTTAGTGTATTACATGTTTATTGTGAAAAAGGTTTTTCTCCTTGTTTCATTATCAGCAATCATCATCAGTAGACACCAGTCATCATCAGTAGACAACAATCATCATCAGTCGACCGACAAATACTAAATGTATTTGTTTGTCTACTGATGATGATGGTATGGATGATGCTTCGAAATGAACTTTTAGTGTAGTAAATGTTTATTGTGAAAAAGGTTTTTCTCCTTGTTTCATTATCAGCAATCATCATCAGTAGACACCAGTCATCATCAGTAGACAACAATCATCATTAGTCGACCGACAAATACTAAATGTATTTGTCTGTCTACTGATGATGATGGTATGGATGATGCTTCGAAATGAACATTTAGTGTAGTAAATGTTTATTGTGGAAAAGGTTTTCTCCTTGTTTTAATTTGGGGTGTTTATATAACTTTAATAGCTACAAAACGATTTAATAACGCGTTTTATGCACTAATATATTATAAATTGACAATTATTCTGTGTCATAAACGTCTTTTTATAGCTCATGGACCTCTTTATTGCCCGTGGGCTATAAAGAAATGTCAAACAACGATATCATACCTAATAGAAACAGTTTCAACACTTACAAAATTAAAGGTTTTTCTGCTTGTCTGAATTTGGCGTATTTTATAACTATTATAGTTACAAAACAATTTAATAAAGCGTTTTATGCACTAATACATCATAAATTGACAATTAATCTTTGTCATAACGTCTTTTTATAGCTCATGGACCTCTTTATTGCCCGTGGGCTATAAAGAAATGTCAAACAACGATTTCACACCTAATAGAAACAGTTTAAAGACTTGCAAAATGAAAAGGTTTTTCTGCTTGTTTGAATTTGGAGTATTTTATAACTATTATAGCTACAAAACGATTTATTAAAGCGTTTTATGCACGAATATATCATAAATTGACAATTATTCTGTGTCATAACGTCTTCTTATAGCTCATGGACCTCTTTATTGCCCGTGGGCCATAAAGAAACGTCAAACAACGATTTCATCACAGTTTAAACACTTGCAAAATGAAAAGTTTCCTTATATTTTTCCGGAATCAGCTACTGTATTTTGTTTTTTCTGCAGCCTCATTAATTTCGATCATTTTCCTTTAAAGACCGCACAATTAGCGGGCACAACATGAAACTGAGATTTTAGTTGTAAAAATCAATTTGTTTTAGAATTATTTTTTATTAAAAAAAAATTTATCCGTGTATAAAGTTATGTTTGTACCAAGGGCATAAAGAGGCTTTTATGGCGTTCGAATACCCTTCCTAATTACAAAATTTCTAAGGAATTGAACATCTGAAGTGGTTTTTGGGAACGTTATGTTCTATAAGTTGCCTATGGTAAATCAACTTATTTACACAAATTAATGAAATTGGTCAATATTGGAGGCATCTACTTCGTGATACATGATGAAATTCAATTTAAAAAAAACAGTTTTCTTTCACATTTCACTTTTCAATTTCTAAGAATAAAATTCAATTTATTTTAGAAATATTTTTAAATTATAAAATCTTTATCCCTGTGTAAAGTTGTATATGTACCAAGGGCATAAAGAGGTTTTTATGACCTTCGACTGCCCTCACTAATTACAAAATTTCTAATGAACTTGAAGAGGTTTTTGGGAACATTGCCTATATTAAATCAACTTATTTACACAAATTAATGATATTGGTCAATGTTGGAGGCATCTACTTCGTGATATATGAAGAAATTCAATTAAAAAAAACAGTTTTGTTTCACTTTTCATTTTTCAAACTCTAAGTTTAAAATTCGATTTATTTTAGAAATATTTTTAAATTAAAAAATCTTTATCCCTGTGTAAAGTTGTGTATGTACCAAGGGCATAAAGAGGTTTTTATGACCTTCGAATGCCCTTACTAATTACAAAATTTCTACTGAACTTGATGAGGTTTTTGGGAACATTGCCTATATTATATCAACTTCTTTACACAAATTAATATATACCAAGGGCATAAAGAAACTTTTATGGCATTTGAATGCCCTTCCTAATTACAAAATTTCTAAGGAATTGAACCTCTGGAATAATTTTTGGGAACATAATGTGCTATAAGTTGCCTATGTTAAGACAACTTATTTACACAAATTAATGATATTGGCCAATGTTGGAGGCATCTACTTCGTGATACATGATGAAATTCAATAAAACAAACACTTTTCTTTCTCTTTTCACTTTTCAAACTCTTAGTTTGAAATTTAAAATTCAATTTATTTTAGAAATATTTTTAAATTAAAAAATCTTTATCCCTGTGTAAAGTTATGTATGTACCAAGGGCATAAAGAGGTTTTTATGACTTTCGAATGCCCTTACTAATTACAAAATTTCTAATGCACTTGAAGAGGTTTTTGGGAACATTGCCTATATTAAATCAACTTATTTACACAAATTAATATATACCAAGGGCATAAAGAAGCTTTTATGGCTTTTGAATGCCCTTTCTAATTACAAAATTTGTAAGGAATTGAACCTCTGAAGTGGTTTTTGGGAACATAATGTGCTATAAGTTGCCTATGATAAGACAACTTATTTACACAAATTAATGATATTGGTCAAAATGTTGCAGGCATTTGCTTCGTGATACATGATGAAATTCAATAAAAAAACCGTTTTGTTTCACTTTTCACTTTTCAAACTCTAAGAATAAAATTCAATTTATTTTAGAAATATTTTTAAATTAAAAAATCTTTATCCCTGTGTAAAGTTATGTATGTACCAAGGGCATAAAGAGGTTTTTATGACTTTCGAATGCTCTTACTAATTACAAAATTTCTAATGAACTTGATGAGGTTTTTGGGAACATTGCCTATATTAAATCAACTTATTTACACAAATTAATATATACCAAGGGCATAAAGAAGCTTTTATGGCTTTTGAATGCCCTTTCTAATTACAAAATTTCTAAGGAATTGAACCTCTGAAATGGTTTTTGGGAACATAATGTGCTATAAGTTGCCTATGATAAGACAACTTATTTACACAAATTAATGATATTGGTCAATGTTGGAGGCATCTACTTCGTGATACATGATGAAATTCAATAAAACACAATAAAACAGTTTCGTTTATGACCATTATCAAACTTAGAGTGACTCCAAGTTTGATAATAATCAGAACATGATCGAAACTGTAGTCACTAATTTTGATAAACAGTGTGATATAAACAAAGAAAAGTGTTTGTTTTATTTAATTACAAATTAATGAACTACTAATTTTAACTTTTAAACAAAGAAAAGTGTTTGTTTTATTTAATTACAGATTAATGAAGTACTAATTTTAACTTTAAAACGTTTTATTGTAGTAATAAACGATTCAATCAACAAATTGCTTACATAATTATAAACATTATTGCATTATTTACGTTCTTAAAATTAGGTATAAACATTCTTGCATCATTTACATCCTTATAATTAAATAAAAAGATTTTGAAAAATTGCTCGGCTTCAAATATTTTGTGGATGAATGGAGGATTAAATATATTTGATGTACGAAATGTCCTCCCAATTTTCATCAACAACTAATTAGTATTTAACTAAGCAAATTGTCATTGGTCTCAAAATAAAATCTAAAATACCTGAAATAGGTATATACAGTATGAGCCAGAATAAACAGAACTGAAGTTTAGGCAACAAACCACATGCATTGCACGTTATTTGCTTAAACGGAACTTGAATTAAATTAAATTAAGAAATAAAACTTAAATTTGAGTTCTGTTTATTAAGTTAAATTTAGAAATAAAACTTAAATTTGAGTTCTGTTTATTTTGGCCCATGCTGTGCTTAACATTATATAAAACTTGAGTTTCTGTACAATAAAAATAATACAACACACACCTATACGATGTTTACAATACTAATAATGTAAAGTAACGCGATTTAAAAAAAATATTTCTTTGATCCACTTGCACCTGATTTGTGGGTTTTGTCCATTGAAATCTTTGCTAAGGTTTTCACTTATTGGCATAAAATACGAACAATCTTATCGGGTTCAGCCTTAGTTCTATAGATTTATTAGTACACAAATTTATTCATTAAGACACTACAGTACGATCACAGCCCTAAACATTTACACTTAGGCATCACATTAATAACGTACGTTTTTGCACCGTGTGAATGTTATGAGTATCAATGCCGGATGGCAGCCAATGCGCCTTCACATCCTGATTTTAATATCGTCCGTGTTGCAACCGTTGGTGATGATCACCATGTCATTGCCGGACTCCGCCGGTGGCGTAACTCTCATGTTATCGGCAGCCCTGAAGTCCAGGGGATGCGACTTCAGCAGCAGCGGATGCGCCGGCGGCGTGCTCGTGATATTCGGCGTCGTGTTCCCGTTGATCAGGTCCATCTTGTCCAGGTTGATGCTGATGTTCTGCAGCTTCTTGGCGCTCCCACCGAGCTTGGCCTGGTGCGGCAGCGCATACCTCAGCTTGTCCCAGAACCACGGGTCGCCCCACTTGATGTACGTGTTGGTCTTCAGGTACACCTGCAGCTCGTCGTCCAGCCCGGACTCGACGTCCACGTTACCCAGCAGGATCACTATGACCCGGGCCCGGCCCTCGCTCATCGCCTGTGTGTGCGCCGTCCGGAACTCCATCTTGCCCCACACGCTCTCGAGAAAATCCGGCGACAGCACGACGATGGTGCGGCGCGAGTTGCGCACCGAGTCCATGACCTGCGTCGCGATGAACTCGCCCGGCACCCAGTTGCGTATGTGGATGCAGAGCTTGAACGGGTTGGCGCCCCCCTCGAGCTTGGAGACGAGCTCCTTCAGCACGAACTGCTCGTCCACGTGGGAGAAGCTGATGAACGCGTCGTACACCTTGTCGCGGTCCAGGTCCTCCTCGGTGACGAACCAGAGGAACATGTTGCGCGCGTACAGCCACACCTTGATCTCGCGGTTGAAGCGGTAGTAGAAGGCGAAGATCACTGATGGGACGGTTATCAGGAATGCCACACCAAGCACTATGGCGACGATCATTATTTCGTTTGATAGGCACATGTCGTTCTCTTGAAGGGCATTTATTGTCCGGTTGTTCTTTGCACAGGTTATATTTGCCTGAAAATAGTTTAAAAAAGGCATATAAAAAAGGCTATAAAATCAAATTTTAATTCGTATGTTTTATTATTTGATTTTATTATAATAAATATTAATTAAATGAAGATAAAAAATTTATAATAAAGAATAATTTAATTATTAAGTAATTATTTATTGAAGAGAAAATTTGTTTTAAATAGAAAATATTTAAATTGTGTGTTAATACGTTAATCAAATCGCCAATTGCTCTATTGAAATACCTTTATCATAGCCCATTTAGGATGAGACTTTTTTATGTTGGTTTTATTTTATGTCTTTATGTTATTTTAAGTTTCATGGGCATTCATCTAAAGAATTGTTATGCAGATATTGAAAAGGTGACACTATTCAAGTCATCTGATAATATTATTTAATTGAAAAATAGACGGGACTATGTCTATTTTTTTTTTTTATGTTGGTAGATTGTCAAAGTTTGTGAAATTTTTTAAATAAAACAAGGAGAAAAACCTTTTACACAATAAAATTTGCTGTGAAAAGGGTTTTTCTCCTTTCTTTTTGACAATAAAATTTATTGTGAAAAGGGTTTTTCTCCTTTCTTATTCACAATAAAATTTATTGTGATAAAGGTTTTTCTCCTTTCTTTTTCACAATAAAATTTATTGTGAAAAAGGTTTTCTCTTTTCATTTTCACAATAAAATTTATTGTGAAAAAGGTTTTTCTCCTTTCTTTTGTTATGCTGATATTGAAAATGTGACACTATTCAAGTCATCTGATAATATTATTTAATTGAAAAATAGACGGGACTATGTCTATTTTTTTTTTAATGTTGGTAGATTGTCAAAGCTTGTGAAATTTTTTAAATAAAACAAGGAGAAAAACCTTTTTCATAATAAAATTTATTGTGAAAAACGTTTTTCTTCTTTTTGACAATAAAATTTATTGTGAAAAGGTTTTTCTCCTTTCTTTTTCACAATAAAATTTATTGTGATAAAGGTTTTTCTCCTTTCTTTTTCACAATAAAATTTATTGTGAAAAAGGTTTTTCTCTTTTCTTTTTCACAATAAAATTTATTGTGAAAAAGGTTTTTCTCCTTTCTTTTGTTATGCTGATATTGAAAATGTGACACTATTCAAGTCATCTGATAATATTATTTAATTGAAAAATAGACGGGACTATGTCTATTTTTTTTTATGTTGGTAGATTGTCAAAGTTTGTGAATTTTTTTAAATAAAACAAGGAGAAAAACCTTTTTCATAATAAAATTTATTGTGAAAAACGTTTTTCTTCTTTTTGACAATAAAATTTATTGTGAAAAAGGTTTTTCTCCTTTCTCTTTCACAATAAAATTTATTGTGATAAAGGTTTTTCTCCTTTCTTTTTCACAATAAAATTTATTGTGAAAAAGGTTTTCTCTTTTCATTTTCACAATAAAATTTATTGTGAAAAAGGTTTTTCTCCTTTCTTTTGTTATGCTGATATTGAAAATGTGACACTATTCAAGTCATCTGATAATATTATGAACTATGTCTATTTTTTTTTTATGTTGGTAGATTGTCAAAGTTTGTGAAATTTTTTAGATAAAACAAGGAGAAAAACCTTTTTCATAATAAAATTTATTGTGAAAAACGTTTTTCTTCTTTTTGACAATAAAATTAATTGTGAAAAGGTTTTTCTCCTTTCTTTTTCACAATAAAATTTATTCTGATAAAGGTTTTTCTCCTTTCTTTTTCACAATAAAATTTATTGTGAAAAAGGTTTTCTCTTTTCATTTTCACAATAAAATTTATTGTGAAAAAGGTTTTTCTCCTTTCTTTTGTTATGCTGATATTGAAAATGTGACACTATTCAAGTCATCTGATAATATTATTTAATTGAAAAATAGACGGGACTATGTCTATTTTTTTTTATGTTGGTAGATTGTCAAAGTTTGTGAAATTTTTTAGATAAAACAAGGAGAAAAACCTTTTTCATAATAAAATTTATTGTGAAAAACGTTTTTCTTCTTTTTGACAATAAATTTATTGTGAAAAGGTTTTTCTCCTTTCTTATTCACAATAAAATTTATTGTGATAAAGGTTTTTCTCCTTTCTTTTTCACAATAAAATTTATTGTGAAAAAGGTTTTCTCTTTTCATTTTCACAGTAAAATTTATTGTGAAAAAGGTTTTTCTCCTTTCTTTTGTTATGCTGATATTGAAAATGTGACACTACTCAAGTCATCTGATAATATTATTTAATTGAAAAATAGACGGGACTATGTCTATTTTTTTTATGTTGGTAGATTGTCAAAGTTTGTGAAATTTTTTAGATAAAACAAGGAGAAAAACCTTTTTCACAATAAAATTTATTGTGAAAAGGGTTTTTTCCTTTCTCTTTCACGATAAAATTGATTGTGAAAGAGGTTTTTCTCCTTTCTTTTTCACAATAAAATTTATTCGGATAAAGGTTTTTCTCCTTTCTTTTTCACAATAAAATTTATTGTGAAAAAGGTTTTCTCTTTTCATTTTCACAATAAAATTTATTGTGAAAAAGGTTTTTCTCCTTTCTTTTGTTATGCTGATATTGAAAATGTGACACTATTCAAGTCATCTGATAATATTATTTAATTGAAAAATAGACGGGACTATGTCTATTTTTTTTTATGTTGGTAGATTGTCAAAGTTTGTGAAATTTTTTAGATAAAACAAGGAGAAAAACCTTTTTCATAATAAAATTTATTGTGAAAAACGTTTTTCTTCTTTTTGACAATAAAATTAATTGTGAAAAGGTTTTTCTCCTTTCTTTTTCACAATAAAATTTATTCTGATAAAGGTTTTTCTCCTTTCTTTTTCACAATAAAATTTATTGTGAAAAAGGTTTTCTCTTTTCATTTTCACAATAAAATTTATTGTGAAAAAGGTTTTTCTCCTTTCTTTTGTTATGCTGATATTGAAAATGTGACACTATTCAAGTCATCTGATAATATTATTTAATTGAAAAATAGACGGGACTATGTCTATTTTTTTTTATGTTGGTAGATTGTCAAAGTTTGTGAAATTTTTTAGATAAAACAAGGAGAAAAACCTTTTTCATAATAAAATTTATTGTGAAAAACGTTTTTCTTCTTTTTGACAATAAATTTATTGTGAAAAGGTTTTTCTCCTTTCTTATTCACAATAAAATTTATTGTGATAAAGGTTTTTCTCCTTTCTTTTTCACAATAAAATTTATTGTGAAAAAGGTTTTCTCTTTTCATTTTCACAGTAAAATTTATTGTGAAAAAGGTTTTTCTCCTTTCTTTTGTTATGCTGATATTGAAAATGTGACACTACTCAAGTCATCTGATAATATTATTTAATTGAAAAATAGACGGGACTATGTCTATTTTTTTTATGTTGGTAGATTGTCAAAGTTTGTGAAATTTTTTAGATAAAACAAGGAGAAAAACCTTTTTCACAATAAAATTTATTGTGAAAAGGGTTTTTTCCTTTCTCTTTCACGATAAAATTGATTGTGAAAGAGGTTTTTCTCCTTTCTTTTTCACAATAAAATTTATTCGGATAAAGGTTTTTCTCCTTTCTTTTTCACAATAAAATTTATTGTGAAAAAGGTTTTCTCTTTTCATTTTCACAATAAAATTTATTGTGAAAAAGGTTTTTCTCCTTTCTTTTGTTATGCTGATATTGAAAATGTGACACTATTCAAGTCATCTGATAATATTATTTAATTGAAAAATAGACGGGACTATGTCTATTTTTTTTTTATGTTGGTAGATTGTCAAAGCTTGTGAATTTTTTTAAATAAAACAAGGAGAAAAACCTTTTTCACAATAAAATTTGTTGTGAAAAGGGTTTTTCTCCTTTCTTTTTGACAATAAAATTTATTGTGAAAAGGGTTTTTCTCCTTTCTTTTTCACAATAAAATTTATTGTGAAAAAGGTTTTCTCTTTTCTTTTTCGCAATAAAATTTATTGTGAAAAAGGTTTTCTCTTTTCATTTTCACAATAAAATTTATTGTGAAAAAGGTTTTTCTCCTTTCTTTTGTTATGCTGATATTGAAAATGTGACACTATTCAAGTCATCTGATAATATTATTTAATTGAAAAATAGACGGGACTATGTCTATTTTTTTTTTATGTTGGTAGATTGTCAAAGCTTGTGAATTTTTTTAAATAAAACAAGGAGAAAAACCTTTTTCACAATAAAATTTGTTGTGAAAAGGGTTTTTCTCCTTTCTTTTTGACAATAAAATTTATTGTGAAAAGGGTTTTTCTCCTTTCTTTTTCACAATAAAATTTATTGTGAAAAAGGTTTTCTCTTTTCTTTTTCACAATAAAATTTATTGTGAAAAAGGTTTTCTTTTTTCATTTTCACAATAAAATTTATTGTGAAAAAGGTTTTTCTCCTTTCTTTTGTTATGCTGATATTGAAAATGTGACACTATTCAAGTCATCTGATAATATTATTTAATTGAAAAATAGACGGGACTATGTCTATTTTTTTTTATGTTGGTAGATTGTCAAAGCTTGTGAATTTTTTTAAATAAAACAAGGAGAAAAACCTTTTTCACAATAAAATTTAGGTTTTCTCCTTGTTTTATTTGGTAGATTATGTTTGGTTATTGTAATGTACATACCTTATTGGGGATCAGATGGTTCTTTACGTAGTATAAAAGCTTCAATCCTTTGCAGTCACATATCCATGGGTTATTATGTAACGTCACTTGCATTGAGAAATTAGCCATAACGTTATCATTCAGTCGACTTATATTGTTATTATCCAAAAATACCATCTAGAAAAAAAAAGATAAATTGTTTTTGTTAAATAATAATAATTTTAAGTTTAAGGTTTTATCTATAAGTTACCAGTTATTATTTAAGGTATTATTCTTCTTGTGCAAAACAGACTTCTTTCAAAATTCAAATCAAATTCCAAATATTATTATGGTGTAATAAAATCAAGATATATACACAGCAAAATACACATATCACGCCTCTGATAATGGTTTGTTAAAAACTGAAAGTAGTCAGGCAAAATAAAATAAGATAATAAAATAAAAATAACTCTGCCAGTAAGTACAGAATAATAATACCTTAAATAATAATTTTAGTAGAAACTATAAAATTTTCATTACAAATTACAAAATTTCTTCAAAAACCTCATAACATTACAGTGACAAATTTTACATGCAAATTTTCTACATTTTCCTTACAAATGATGGCATTACTGCACTCACCTCAGATTTATTGGACATCCAGGTAAACTCGCTAATCAAATTGTTGGAGACATTCAAAACCGTGACATTCTCATATATCGAGTAATTAGAGGTGTACTCGGTTAAAAAATTATCCTGCAGGTGAAGCTCGGTCCTCCGAAAATGGGTCGGCATCTTCATGAGGGGGGCCCGCTTGAGCCCCCTGCCTGCGCAGTCCAGTATGAATGTGCTGTTGAACGGTCTGTACAGGCATGTACAGCTGGGCACGCAGTTCTCCACGTCGCAGTTCAGCTCAGTGGACCCAATGGAGTGCACATTCCTGCCGGCATACTTTTCTGGCGACTCGCACACTAGGTTCTTGCTCCAGATGGACACCCTCTGCCCGACGCCGGGGCCCATCTTGCCCTCCAGGAAGCGCAGCAGGTCGTAAACACCACAATCGCACCTCAGGGGGTTGTTGTCGAGCAGGACGGTGCTGTTTATAACATTGTTCGGTGATGCGGCCACGACTTCGAGCTCACTTAAGTCGACGGATTGGATTGCGTTGTCGCGCAGGTCCAGTTGCACCTTGTGGCCGTTCGTTGTCTGCATGACACCATACTGAAACGATTATCATATGAAGTTATGCAAAAATATTTATAATGCGGTACTCACGTTAATATGAGTAATCTTGTTGTGGGATAAATTGAGCATCCGCAGATGGTACAACGAGAAGTCCTGTATGACATCGGTGATGGAGTTGTAGCTAAGGTTGAGGTCCTCGAGGTTGACCAGCCCGTTGAAGATGGACGAGTCTATTACGCCCTCGAGCTGCAGTTTATTGTGCGACATATCAAGGGTTTTCAAGCTGTTTGGGAATGCCATTAGATTGGCCGTTGCGATTTCATTTCCGGTCAGTGAGAGTGTTTCGAGGCTGCTCAGCCCTTTAAACGTGTTCTGCGAAATGTGGGTTAAATTATTGTTGCTTAAATTAAGCGTTGTTAATGATGAGGCCTGTTGGAAAGGGCTGTTGTCCAATTGGCTGATGTAGTTGTCGTCTAAATTAAGTACCATTAATTTCGCAGTATCCCGGAATAAATTGTTGGGTAGAGACGTTAAGTTGTTGTTTTGCAGATTGATGTCTTGAATGCGTGGAGAGTTTTCAAATAAGTCGCCGGGCAGCTCCTTAAGGCTGCAGTAGTCTATGTTGACGGTAGATAGTTTTGGTAGGTCGGCGAGAAACCCGTTTGGTAGTGTTTGCAAATCCGGATTGCTTCCGAATCGCACTCTATCTAAAACTTTGTTGTACTTAAACAGTTCGTCGGGCAATGATGTTATCTTGTTCAGTCGTATATTAATTCTTTGTAGTTGTTTTAAGTTGTCCAAAGAGCCGTCCTCTATTTTTCTTATCAAATTCCCGCTTAATTCCAGCGAAAGTAAACTGCTTAAGGGGCTCAGAACATGCGCACTAATAATACTGATCTTGTTGTTGTACAAATGCAGAATTTTCAGTTTTGAAAGCCCCGCGAATGCATCATCAGTTATCGTATGGATGAAGTTATGCGACAAATCCAGATCCACCAACTCAGACAGCCCGGCAAACTGCCCGTTGATCACCTCCAGCTTATTCTTCGTCAGGTACAGCGTGCTCAGCTTGCCCATCCCCGAAAACACTTCCTGCTCCACGTCCTTGAGGCCGTTCCTCGAGATCTCGAGCGCCTCCAGCTGTGGGGCCACACTACGGAAAAAATTAGCGCCCAGCACTTGGCCCTCGAACAGTGTGTTCCCCGCGATGCTCAGGCTGCGCGTCTCAGCCACCCCCAGGGCTTCCAGGCTGTCCTCGGACAGTGCACAGTCCACAATAGTGTAGTCGGTCACTGAGAGGTCGGCTAGGGCTGCAGGGAAATCGGCTGGGGTCAGGGGGGCCACGACGTCCACGTGCTCCCCCAAGGCGTTCATCTTCGTGCACTCCACCTTGGACTTGGATGCCCCCAGGATGTGCTTCAGTTTTAAGACACCGTTGTCCTCCAGGCGGCACGATGCTTCCCCGTACTCCTGCTGACCCATAACCAGCGTGCAGTTGCACGGGGGCTGCACGTTTCTGCAGGAGAACTCTGAAGCCATGGCGGTGGAGAATGCCAGCAGGGCACATAGTACCAGTCGGTACGGCGGATTCATGGCTCAGTATCTGGAAATATCAGTTTGGTAACTAAATTTGTATGCTGTGGGGCACAAGCAATTGCGTACTGCTATAATTGTTCAGTCAGAGCCTTAACTCACTGTGCCCAACAATCATAACAATGCCGTTGCTTAATTAACAACTTCTGACGTTTATTAATATTTTGATGAAGTTCCAGTAATGCAATACAAATTGACCCATTGACACCAATCTCCGTATGATAACGAGTCGTATGAAGCAAGGCTTATAATAAACGTTGTTGACAGTGTTGACACGTATGAGTGGGGAATCCCGAAAAAATGCACTCTCGGTATCACACTCAACTAATTATAACTGAATCAAAACTCCGTGGATGGCAAAAATTAATTGCTGCAGGTCTTATGCAGACAAACCTTGACAGGGATTCAAACCCAGGACCTGTACATTAATTAGCAAGCTTGCACCACAAATATTTTAAATGTGCAAAAAAAAAATGTGCAAAAACATGAAAATTAACTAATTGAAAAACTCTTATTACGAATTGAATTATTCAAGTAATTTGTTGCTAAAAAATACGAAAACATTCTTCTTTAATATATATTTTATATATATATATATATATATATATATATATATATATATATATATATAAACAATCTTTATTGGGCTATCGACCCCATGGGGTCTTTCCGCCTTATTTTTTATATTTATTCTGAATTTGAATATAATAATATAATAATAATAATTAATAATTAATAATAATATTAAGCTAAATATTACCAAGCTCACATAAAAAATTGAAAATTAATTGAAAAATACAATTTATTTCTTAATAAGTAATGAAAAATCCAAGTTGCAAGTTGCTAAATTTCCAAAAATATAACAACTTTAAATTATTATTTAAATATAACCATATTTGGGATTTGAACCCAGTACTTCTTCTTTAGCAAACTATGTACCACATTTGTTCTTAATATTCAAAAACAAATTTTAAGATTTCTAGTATATTGACTTTTTTTATTATAAACTCTCCAGTCTCAAAAATACTCAATTTTTCTTTTTTTTTGTACATACCAATTAATGAAAACCTTAATAACAATTTATCACTCTCAAAAACACATAAAATTCCCGAATAAAGTGATCTTAGTTAACTCTCAAATCAAGTTTTAAGTATCAAAATACCTGATTATTATTGTTTTTGTACATACCAATTCACAAAAATCTTCACAAATATTTATCGCTCTCAAAAATACAAGAAATTCCAAAATAAAGTGAACTCAGTTAACTCGCAAATCAAGTCTCAAGTCTCAAAATACCTAACTATTGGTACATACCAAATAACAAAAATCTTCACAAACATTTATCACTCTCAAACATACAATACATTCAACAATAAAGCAAAGTCAACTCTCAAATCTCAAAATACCTGATTATTATGTTTTTGTACATAAAAATCAATCAAAAGTCTCAAAAATACTCAATTATTCTTTTATTTTTGTACATACCAATTAAGAAAAACTTTCACAAATATTTATCACTCCCAAAAATATAAGAAATTCCAACATAAAGTGAACTCAGTTAAGTCTCAAATCAAGTCTTAAGTGTCAAAATATCTGATTATATTATTTTGGTACGTACCATTTAACAAAAATCTTCACAAAGATTTATCACTCTCAAAAATATGCGATATTCCCACAAAAATGATCCTAGTTAGCTCTCAAATCAAGTCTTAAGTCTCAAAATACCTGACTATTATTGTTTTTGTACATACCAATTCACAAAAATCTTCACAAATATTTATCACTCTCAAAAATACAAGAAATTCCAAAATAAAGTGAACTCAGTTAACTCTCAAATCAAGTCTCAAGTCTCCAAATAATTAACTATTGGTACATACCAATTAACAAAAATCTTCACAAACATTTATCACTCTCAAACATACAATACATTCAACAATAAAGCAAAGTCAACTCTCAAATCTCAAAATACCTGATTATTATTTTTTTTGTACATAAAAATCAATAAAAAGTCTCAAAAATACTCAATTATTCTTTTATTTTTGTACATACCAATTAACAAAAATCTTAACAAATATTTATGGCTCCCAAATATATAAGAAATTCCAACATAAAGTGAACTCAGTTAAGTCTCAAATCAAGTCTTAAGTGTCAAACTATCCGATTATAATTTTTTTGTACGTACCAATTACCAAAAATCTTCACAAACATTTATCACTCTCAAAAATACAATGAATGCCAAAATAAAGTGAACTCAACTCTAAAATCAAGTCTCAAGTTTCAAAATACCGGACTATTATTATTTTTGTACATACCAATTCACAAAAATCTTCACCAAAATTTATCACTCTCAAAAATACAATCAATGCCAAAATAAAGTGAACTCAACTCTAAAATCAAGTCTCAAGTTTCAAAATACCTGACTATTATTGTTTTTGTACATACCAATTCACAAAAATCTTCACAAATATTTATCACTCTCAAAAATACAAGAAATTCCAAAATAAAGTGAACTCAGTTTACTCTCAAATCAAGTCTCAAGTCTCAAAATACCTAACTATTGGTACATACCAATTAACAAAAATCTTCACAAACATTTATCACTCTCAAACATACAATACATTCAACAATAAAGCAAAGTCAACTCTCAAATCTCAAAATACCTGATTATTATTTTTTTGTACATAAAAATCAATCAAAAGTCTCAAAAATACTCTATTATTCTTTTATTTTTGTACATACCAATTAACAAAAACCTTCACAAATATTTGTCACTCCCAAAAATATAAGAAATTCCAACATAAAGTGAACTCAGTTAAGTCTCCAATCAAGTCTCAAGTGTCAAAATATCTGATTATAATTTTTCTGTACGTACAAATTAACAAAAATCTTCACAAACATTTATCTCTCATAAATAAGCGAAATTCCAACATAAAATGATTCGTGTTAGCTCTCAAATCAAGTCTTAAGTCTCAAAATACCTGACTATTATTGTTTTTGTACATACCAATTCACAAATATCTTCACCAAAATTTATCACTCTCAAGAATACAATCAATGCCAAAATAAAGTGAACTCAACTCTCAAATCAAGTCTCAAGTCTCAAAATACTGGACTATTATTGTTTTTGTACATACCAATTAACAAAAACCTTCACAAATATTTATCACTCCCAAAAATATAAGAAATTCCAACATAAAGTGAACTCAGTTAAATCTCAAATGAAGTCTCAAGTGTCAAAATATCTGATTATAGTTTTTTGGTACGTACCAATTAATTCACAAATATTTATCACTCTCAAAAATACGCGATATTCCCACATAAAATGATCCTAGTTAGCTCTCAAATCAAGTCTTAAGTCTCAAAATACCTGACTATTATTGTTTTTGTACAAACCAATTCACAAAAATCTTCACCAAAATTTATCACTCTCAAAAATACAATCAATGCCAAAATAAAGTGAACTCAACTCTCAAATCAAGTCTCAAGTTTCAAAATACCTGACTATTATTGTTTCTGTACATACCAATTCACAAAAATCTTCACAAATATTTATCACTCTCAAAAATACAAGAAATTCCAAAATAAAGTGAACTCAGTTAACTCTCAAATCAAGTCTCAAGTCTCAAAATACCTAACTATTGGTACATACCAATTAACAAAAATCTTCACAAACATTTATCACTCTCAAACATACAATACATTCAACAATAAAGCATAGTCAACTCTCAAATCTCAAAATACCTAATTATTATTTTTTTTTACATAAAAATCAATCAAAAGTCTCAAAAATACTCAATTATTCTTTTATATTTGTACATACCAATTAACAAAAACCTTCACAAGTATTTATCGCTCCCAAAAATATAAGAAATTCCAACATAAAGTGAACTCAGTTAAGTCTCAAATCAAGTCTTAAGTGTCAAAATATCTGATTATAGTTTTTTGGTACGTACCAATTAACAAAAATCTTCACAAACATTTATCTCTCAAAAATACGCGATATTCCCACATAAAATGATCCTAGTTAGCTCTCAAATCAAGTCTTAAGTCTCAAAATACCTGACTATTATTGCTTTTGTACATACCAATTCACAAAAATCTTCACCAAAATTTATCACTCTCAAAAATACAATCAATGCCAAAATAAAGTGAAGTCAACTCTAAAATCAAGTCTCAAGTTTAAAAATACCTAACTATTGTTTTAGTACATACCAATTCACAAAAATCTTCACAAATATTTATCGCTCTCAAAAATACAAGAAATTCCAAAATAAAGTGAACTCAGTTAACTCTCAAATCAAGTCTCAAGTCTCAAAATACGTAACTATTGGTACATACAAATTAACAAAAATCTTCACAAACATTTATCACTCTCAAACATACAATACATTCAACAATAAAGCAAAGTCAATTCTCAAATCTCAAAATACCTGATTATTATTTTTTTGTACATACCAATTAACAAAAATCTTCACTATTTACGACCCTCTCAAAAACAACGGAGATTCAAAAATATACACAGTTATCCACAGTTTTGAGATACGCGTCGTTGTAAGTCTGGGTCATAACTGATAATGATAATATATTTTCTTTGATGGCCCACGTTGCTTCAGTGGTGGGGGAAACTTCGGGAATACCACCTCTCCGTTCCTCAGGGATTATCTTGGATCTTAGGGATTACCTGGATTAAGGGTTAAGGCACAGCGAATATTTATAACCGGAAATACGTAGTCATTAGTTTCCAGGAAATTGCGGATTATCGAAACGATTTTGTGAAGTTCGGTTCAAAATTTACGACTGTTTATGGAAGCTGCTATTAAACTATTAAAAGCGGTAATTTAATCCTCCAGTGGGCACATAAATTTGCGATAAAACATAAGGAATAGTGATAATGCAAATTCGTAAATGTGTAATGTAGTAAGGATCAAATTAACTTGGGCAGCATTTGTTTGTACTGATATAGTAGTATTTTGTGTGGTACAGGAAGTGATATATTTTTGGCCAATGCGGCAATTGATGCCCGAGGCGTTAGCCGAGCCGAGCCGAGCTGATATTGCCATATATTGGGGTGAAAATCCAGCATATGATTGTACATTTAAACGTCGGAGCCTTGAGTAATTTTTATTTGTTTGTTGATTGGTCAAGGCATCCATTGGTTTTCACGAAGTTCATATTCTTAACAATAAATGAGTAAACACGCGATAATTAGATATGATGCATTGCAAAAGTACGTCTAATCAAAACTGAGAATGTTGCTATTAATTGCGACGTGACTGACTTGCGGAATCGCTTTTATCTGCACGCAGCACGTTAATAACCACAAGATAACCACAATCAACGAACTTTTTTCGCTAAACTTGTACAAATAAACTTGGAAAATGATAAAGATACAGCTGAATGTAAAATCTATCTTTAAGGCCGCGTTTTACAGTCTCCGGTTAACTCTAACTGGCGGTTAATTTCCGCACAGAAGAGAGAGAATATCCCGAGAAACCGATGGGGGCGCTGCAAAACTATTTGTTTCGCTTACTTGTTGATAGTGCAAATAATATAACATAAAGATAAAATTATTTGGTACCGGTCCTGGAAGTCCTACCCTTATTAAACAAACAGCTATTACCAAATTATTATTATTATGCTATTATTATACAATCAAATTCCAATAGTAGTAACAATATTTGATTCGGTATCGACCTGCGGTCTTTCCACTTTCATTTATCCATCAGTTATCAGTAAAGACTGTATTTGAATTATACATGCATATGCATATATACTCGGCTACGCCTCGGCCTTGAAACTTTCAGCCACGGCAATAAATCATCTGCTTTGTTACCTTATTAAACAAACAGCCATTACCAAATTATTATCATTATGCTATTACCAAATTATTATACAATCAAATTCCAATAGTAGTAACAGTATTTGATTTGCTATCGACCTGCGGTCTTTCCACTTCCATTTATCCATCAGTTATCAGTAAAGACTGTATTTGAATTATACATGCATATGCATATATACTCGGCTACGCCTCGGCCTTGAAACTTTCAGCCACGGCAATAAATCATCTGCTTTGTTACCTTATTAAACAAACAGCTATTACCAAATTATTATCATTATGCTATTACCAAATTATTATACAATCAAATTCCAATAGTAGTAACAGTATTTGATTTGCTATCGACCTGCGGTCTTTCCACTTCCATTTATCCATCAGTTATCAGTAAAGACTGTATTTGAATTATACATGCATATACATATATACTCGGCTACGCCTCGGCCTTGAAACTTTCAGCCGCGGCAATAAATCATCTGCTTTGTTACCTTATTAAACAAACAGCTATTACCAAATTATTATCATTATGCTATTACCAAATTATTATACAATCAAATTCCAATAGTAGTAACAGTATTTCATTTGCTATCGACCTGCGGTCTTTCCACTTCCATTTATCCATCAGTTATCAGTAAAGACTATATTTGAATTATACATGCATATACATATATACTCGGCTACGCCTCGGCCTTGAAACTTTCAGCCACGGCAATAAATCATCTGCTTTGTTACCTTATTGAACAAACAGCTATTACCAAATTATTATTATTATTATGCTATTACCAAATTATTATACAATCGAATTCCAATAGTAGTAACAGTATTTGATTTGCTATCGACCTGCGGTCTTTCCACTTCCATTTATCCATCAGTTATCAGTAAAGACTGTATTTGAATTATACATGCATATACATATATACTCGGCTACGCCTCGGCCTTGAAACTTTCAGCCGCGGCAATAAATCATCTGCTTTGTTACCTTATTAAACAAACAGCTATTACCAAATTATTATCATTATTATGCTATTACTAAATTATTATACAATCAAATTCCAATAGTAGTAACAGTATTTGATTTGCTATCGACCTGCGGTCTTTCCACTTCCATTTATCCATCAGTTATCAGTAAAGACTGTATTTGAATTATACATGCATATGCATATATACTCGGCTACGCCTCGGCCTTGAAACTTTCAGCCACGGCAATAAATCATCTGCTTTGTTACCTTATTAAACAAACAGCTATTACCAAATTATTATCATTATTATGCTATTACTAAATTATTATACAATCAAATTCCAATAGTAGTAACAGTATTTGATTTGCTATCGACCTGCGGTCTTTCCACTTCCATTTATCCATCAGTTATCAGTAAAGACTATATTTGAATTATACATGCATATACATATATACTCGGGTACGCCTCGGCCTTGAAACTTTCAGCCACGGCAATAAATCATCTGCTTTGTTACCTTATTAAACAAACAGCTATTACCAAATTATTATTATTATTATGCTATTACCAAATTATTATACAATCGAATTCCAATAGTAGTAACAGTATTTGATTTGCTAACGACCTGCGGTCTTTCCACTTCCATTTATCTATCAGTTATCAGTTAAGACTATATTTGAATTATACATGCATATACATATATACTCGGCTACGCCTCGGCCTTGAAACTTTCAGCCACGGCAATAAATCATCTGCTTTGTTACCTTATTAAACAAACAGCTATTACCAAATTATTATCATTATTATGCTATTACCAAATTATTATACAATCGAATTCCAATAGTAGTAACAGTATTTGATTTGCTATCGACCTGCGGTCTTTCCACTTCCATTTATCCATCAGTTATCAGTAAACACTATATTTTAATTATACATGCATATGCATATATTTTCTATGCTTTGGTGTGTGCGTGGTATCACCATAATTATATTCTGCTGCCGTTTCCGTTCTTATCTTCGATTCACCCCATGTTCTCAAATTATCTCAAAATTATCTCAAAATTATCTCAAATAATATGCTCACCGCTTGCAATGTTCCGGTGATTGCCCGCAACTTATCTTCGTTGTGTTGTCGGTTTTGTACTAAAATGCATAAAAATGTATGTTTTCTTCTGGCAAAAAAACGTTGGCTCCTATTAGAAATATTGTATTTTTGTTGAATCTCAATCGATTTAAATTTTGCCACTTGCATCGGTTAAAGCTCGTCGGATAAGTGAGTTTTCAATGATATCTGGCACGAATAGCAGCTCGGAAATGTGAAAAAAATTGTATTTTAAAAGCCACAAAATTACACATTTATCTGATTATTGGCCATTAGAACGGTGCCATATGTTAATGCGTTAAAAATCAAAGTAATTGAAGCGATAAACGGAGCATTCGCATTCCTGCACAGGGAATCGAACCCAACACAGTTAATTAGTACAGTATTAGAATGTTAAAATTTATTAAACTACAAATTTTTAGAAGAAAAGTTAGGTTAGGTTAGGTTATGAAACTACAAATTTTTAGAAGAAAAATTATGTTATGTTAGGTTAGGTTAGGTTAGGTTAAAATTTTTAGAAGAAAAATTAGGTTTTTGTACATTTATCACACCTATATAGGGAGAACTTTGACGCTGAGCCGTAGAGCCAAATAAGAGGAAGTTAAGTAGGTTAGGTTAGGTTAGGTTATAAAAGTACAAATTTTTAGAAGAAAAATTAGGTTTTTGTACATACCTCACGCAAATAAGAGGATGTTGAGTAAGTTCAGTAAGAAGCTGGACTAGTATATTTCCCCAGTTGCTTTGCAATTCATATTTTTTAGGTTATGAAACTACAAATTTTTAGAAGAAAAATTATGTTAGGTTAGGTTAGGTTATGAAACTACAAATTTTTAGAAGAAAAATCAGGTTTTTGTACATTTATCACACCTATGTAGCGAGAACTTTGACGCTCAGCCGAAGAGCCAATTAAGAGGATGTTGAGTAAGTTAAGTAGGTTAGATTAGGTTAGGATAGGTTATAAAACTACAAATTTTTAGAAGAAAAAATAGGTTTTTGTACATTTATCACAACTATGTTGCGAAAACTTAGACGCTCAGCCGAAGAGCCTAATAAGAGGATGTTGAGTAAGTTAAGTAGGTTAGATTAGGTTAGGATAGGTTATAAAACTACAAATTTTTAGAAGAAAAATTAGGTTTTTGTACATTTATCACACCTATGTTGCGAAAACTTAGACGCTCAGCCGAAGAGCCTAATAAGGGGATGTTGTGTAAGTTAAGTAGGTTAGGTTAGGTTATAAAACTACAAATTTTTAGAAGAAAAATTAGGTTTTTGTACATACATCACGCAAATAAGAGAATGTTGAGTAAGTTCAGTAAGAGGATGAACTTTAGTGTATTTTCCCAACTGCTTTGCAATTCATATTTTTATATATTTTTATTGAAACGTAAGGAAAGTCCAGAAACTGCATGTGTCATGTCGCGAGTGATAAGAAATTACCAGCGAATAATTAACAACAAAGTGCGAAACAAAAAAAATCACAGAGCTGTTAATGTGGCAATAAAAAAATATTATACGAAGGCCAAATAATTACTATTTTAGTCATAAAATTAACATGTTCTCACATCTGGGTTAAAAAGTTGGGATTTTTGTACTTAATTAGCGCGTGTAAAATCAAAACGATTAAAACAAAATATCAAAAGAGTTGAATTTTTGCCCATTTTGGTTCAATTTGGGCGAACCTTCAAATAATACTAATTGATAAATATGTTTATAGTATTGAACTAACTTGAATAACTTATAGTTTTGAAGCTTGCAAAAATAATCCCAGTGGCTTTAATTTATTTATTTATTTATTTATTTATTTAACAGAAAAAAAGCTCCATTTTTACGTTTTGTGTTTTTGCGCAATATTTTTGACTTTCTTACGTTTTTTATATTTGCCATTTTTAGAATTTTTTGCCTTTTGGGCACTTTTTTGCCTTTTGGCGTGCCTTTTTTGATGTTTTCCATTATGCTATTTTTGCCTTTTTTTGTAATTTTTTTTGCCATTTTGGACACTTTTGTTGCCTTTTGGCCTGCCTTTTTTGATGTTTTCTTTTGACCAACTATTTATCTCTAATGATGACATATATATTATGATTAGACTTTTCTTGTTGCGACTAAAAAATATCTAACCATTCAAAAAATATATTGGGACACATAATTTTCATTAACACATTTTCTCATACAATTTTTACAATTTTAATTTGGTTGATTATTATAATATAAATCAAACGAAAATGCGCACTACTTGGGCCTTTCTTGCGATTGTTATATTGCCCTTTTTGTAATTTTTTTGAATTTTTGGGCACTTTTGTTTGCCTTTTGGTCTGCCTTTTTTGATATTTTTTTGTAACCAACTATCTATCTCTAATGATGACATATATGTTATGATTAGACTTTTCTTGTTGCGACTGAAAAATATCTAACCATTTAAAAAATATATTGGGACACATAATTTTCATTAACACATTTTCTCATACAGTTTTACATAGATTACATATGTTTTTGGTTGATTATTATGATATAAATCAAACGAAAATACGCGCTACTTCTACCTTTCTTGCGATTGTTATTTTGCCCTTTTTTGTAATTTTTTTGAATTTTTGGGCACTTTTTTTTGCCTTTTGGTCTGCCTTTTTTGATATTTTTTTGTAACCAACTATCTATCTCTAATGATGACATATATGTTATGATTAGACTTTTCTTGTTGCGACTGAAAAATATCTAACCATTTAAAAAATATATTGGGACACATAATTTTCATTAACACATTTTCTCATACAATTTTTACAATTTTAATTTGGTTGATTATTATAATATAAATCAAACGAAAATGCGCGCTACTTCTGCCTTTCTTGCGATTGTTATTTTGCCCTTTTTTGTAATTTTTTTTTTTGCATTTTTGGCCACTTTTTTTGCCTTTTGGTCTGCCTTTTTTGATATTTTTTTGTAAAAACTGTCTATCTCTAATGATGACATATATGTTATGATTAGACTTTTCTTGTTGCGACTGAAAAATATGTAACCATTTAAAAAATATATTGGGACACATAATTTTTATTAACACATTTTCTCATACAATTTCACATAGATTACATATGGTTTTGGTTGATTATTATAATATAAATAAAACGAAAATGCGCACTACTTCGGCCTTTCTTGCGATTGTTATTTTGCCCTTTTTTGTTTTTTTTTTTTTTTGCATTTTTGGGCACTTTTTTTTAACTTTTGGTCTGCCTTTTTTGATATTTTTTTGTAACCAACTATCTATCTCTAATGATGACATATATGTTATGATTAGACTTTTCTTGTTGCGACTGAAAAATATCTAACCATTTAAAAAATATATTGGGACACATAATTTTCATTAACACATTTTCTCATACAGTTTTACATAGATTACATATGTTTTTGGTTGATTATTATGATATAAATCAAACGAAAATGCGCGTTTCATTATAATAACTATAACTTTTCCTATTATTATTTAGAAAACTCCAAATTTTCTTCCCATTATTTTTGTTAACCTTAAATTCTGGTAGTTTTAGTTTAAAATCTATATATGTAGATTCTATTTATAGCATCTCGCGCTATTCATGTAATTATTTTGAAAGCTATAACTTTCATGCTATGATAAAATCATGATAAAAATACCATAACTTTTCCTGTCATTACTTCCAAACTGTAACTTTCAGTTGTTATTTTGGAAACTATAACTTGTAGTGCTATTACATTAGTAAAAATGTAACCAATTAATATTAATAAATTTGCTCCAATTAATACCAATAAATCTGATTAAACTGATTCGCCACTCTACTTAAAACCACTCATTTTAGGGATATGTTTGTTTAACACGTTTTGTGTTCTATCTGTTGCCACGTCATACAAAAAATATGTCATTCCATTACAAAAAAATGAGTTATGGCATTTTGAAGTGTACCTGTAAATAATTGAAATTTTGAAATGGTATAGTGAAGTATCAACACGCATGAGTTATATTAATGATAGAGCTATGCTTCAGCTACAATATGCAAAAAAGTTTAAGTTTCTATTTCATTTGTAAGAAAAATTATGATTTTTTTTAAATCGTTTATTTGAAGCAAACATATTTTTTTTCCTCAAAAACTACTAAAGATAAGTGCTTTATAGGTTTGATAAAATATGTTCAGAATTGAACGTGAAATCCGAATATGTAAAAATATATAGGGTGTTCCATTTAAAATAACAAAGTTGATGGCCACTTCCGGTAGAACCGGAAGCGATAGAAACATGCGCATATTTTATTTTGGGAGATCACCATGAATCGTGTTTGTGTGATTTTTTTCAAATTTTTATTTCATCAGGAAATCCATAAACTTTTAACCAATGGCTTGCGTGGGACACTCGTATTATGTTTGTGGACGCTAGCAACGGTAGAGGACTTTTTAAGGGATGTTTACCAAAATTGTAAAATAACTGTAATATTTGCTTGGTACTGCTTCATAGGTGTGCGCAATTTGAAGACTGCAAGTTCAAAAACAACCCCTATATTAAATATTATGTGTGCAGTCGTTCGAAATGGGATCAGGACGTTTTAAGGGATGGTACGAAAATTGTAAAATAACTATAATATTTTCCCCGTACTGTAGTGTAGGTGTACGCAAATTGGAGCCAATAAGTCCAAAAACAACCCCAATATTAAATAAAACGCGCTAAGGGTTGTTACGGAATTCAGGGGGTAGCTACTCAAAAACGGACTCCATATTGTTATTCTCCACGAAATTCTGCACATAAATGTTAATTATGGTTCCATTCTGGCAATTAATAATCTCGCAATCAGAGTTTTAGTTATTAAAATTTCGGTTTTCTAATTTCCAATGTAAAAATGATTTTGAGGAATGTATTGATTTTTCATTGTTGCAATTCTATGCAGGTCTTGACAAGTCTATGAGCGCGCGCAGCTTCACCTTACCCCCCAACCTCCGCAAGTACCTAAGGTCGAAGGGACCGCCACCAGGAAGACACGCAAATCCGTGCTGCTCCCGAAATTTTCGGCCCTCTTCCAGGAAGTTCTTCGAGGATCTGGACGGGACTCCGGGATAGTGTTCCTGGGCCGGACGGCCGCCTTTAGGGTGAGTATCGCGGCGATCGCAGCCGAATTTTGCGGGAAATTTTCAAATCTTCGGTTCCATCGAATGGCGACACAACGTAGAGGTCAACTCGGACTTTCTGGGTATTAAAAGATAATATATTTCTAGGTGCCGGCGTTTGGCCATCGGGAGTGAATCCAGTTCAGGATTCCTCCAGATTGGTGGTGAATCCAGTTCACGGGACGCCGCAGAAGCCAAGGAAGAATACATTTGGATTTTCGGGAGATTGGCTGAGTTTTGGCCGACATTGTGGAATTCCAGGTTAGTGGTTAAGGCGCATGCCTCGTTCTATCTGGTCTTGCGCAAATTTCAATCACATCTGCTCACATGCATTCACACAAAGACATATCTTTTTTACATCGACTTTGCATATAAATTAATATAAATTTGTTTGCATCTTTCAATATATGTCTGTATATTTGTATATTTGTTTGTATGCATGCTTGAATGTTTCTATGCATGTTGCTATGTTTGCATGTATGTTTGTATGCGTGTTTGAATGTTTCTATGTTTGCATGTGTGTATATTTGTATGTGTGTATGTTTGTATACATATTTGTATGTTTATATATTTTATTGTGTGTTTGTATGTATGTATGTATGTATGTATGTATGTTTGTATGCACGATCATTCTGTTGTTAGAAATAAAATACTTTTCCGTCGACTTGGCGCACAAAATCGTTCATTAATGTAAACCTTATGGACTCATTAATGAACGATTGATGCACTGAACAATCAAAAACATGTGTGTGTGTATGTACGCGTGTTGAGTGGCTGTGAGCATGTGTATATGTTTGTATGCACGTTTGTATGATTGTATGCATGTTTGTAGGTTTGTATATTTGTTTGTATGTTTGTATATTTGTATATTTGTTTGTATGTTGTATATTTGTATGCATTTTTGTATGTTTTTATATTTGTTTGTATGATTGTTGTATGTTTGTATATTTGTTTGTATGATTGTTTGTATGTTTGTATATGTGTTTGTATGATTGTTTGTATGTTTGTATATGTGTTTGTATGATTGTTTGTATGTTTGTATATTTGTTTGTATGATTGTTTGTATGTTTGTATATTTGTTTGTATGTTTGTGCGTTCACAAACATATTTTGTATAAATATACAAAAGTGTATACAATGTATCTACTTTAACAATTATCTATTTTAAAGCATGCTAACTCTGTAGTTACATTATAATTTTAATTGTTCACTTATTGGAATGCACAAACAGTGCAAAAATAATCATTAATTTAAAAATAAACTATTTTTATTTAAATCAATGATTTATAAAAAAATCCGTTGATTTAAATGAACGAATAATTTAAAAAAAATCAGTTTAATCATGATTTAAATCGACGAATAATTTTAAAAAAAACAGTTTAATTATGATTTAAATCAATTGATTTAATTTTTTTTTATTTTTTTTTTATTCTTTGATTTATGATTTTTAAATCATATCAACCCGGAATATTTATTCCGGGTTGATATTTTCGGCTATATATTTCGGATATTCCGGCTACATATTTTGAAATACCGGAAATTTGTATTTATTGTTAAAAATGCTTCAAGTTGAGAAAGACATGGGGATGATTTTTCAAAATAAATCAAATTATTGTACAAATTTGCATACTAATTTTTATAATTCCCTGATTAATTAATAGTACCTTATCAATGTAATCAAATGGGTATACATTTACGCGATGGTTGTGCAATTACTGACTTTTATTAAGTCCATTGTTTGTGGACAATTGATTAAATTGACTAAATTGACTAAAAAAAAAATGTGGACAATTAACTAGAAATTTTACGTGCAGCGAATTTAAATTTTCTCCTCAACATTTCAGGGCACCTAGAATTCCCCAAGGCGAATCATGTGAGATGATCTTACATCTGTGTTTCGATCACTTCTGGGCCAACCTGGGTTTGGTTGAAGTGTGGTGTGTATGAATGTGTATGCCAACACATTGGCCTTTGGTGCAATACTGTAGATAGTGATTAGGAGTTCATTGTTGAGCCCCTAAATCATAGTTGCACCTAAGGTTATTGTGTAGGTATATTAACTTCTGGTGCAACATTTTACATCGTCATTGAGAGTTTCTTGATGAGCTCAATTAGGAGTTCCATATTCAGCTCAATTCATAGATCAGTGTTACACCCAAAGTTATTGAATATACAGAGTGGCCAAAAAAACCGTACAAATTGGAAATATTTGTATTTTCAATTAACTCATTAAATCGATCATTTAATTTTGTTTTTCATGTTTACACTTGGTCGATTGTAAAAATGATGTTGCATTTTTGAGAAGTTTTTTTTATCATCAACATTAATTATTGACATTAATAAAGGCTCTGCATCAGAGCTTGTACAATTCTTTTACCCACTCTGTATGTATCTATGTATACTCTGTATACATACTATGTATACTCTGTATACATAAATATGCGTGCGTGCATTGTATTTACTAACGTGCAATTTCTTCCAGCAAGTGTTAAATTCGCGATTAACATTATGGGATTACCTTCCCAAGCCAAACGTATACTTTTTAGTGTTTGTCCGTGTTCTTGTCTTCAACAAATAACTAGTTAAAGTATCTTGAGCAGTTCAGATTACCTTCTGACGTTAAAAGTTTGCCCGCTTAGAGTCAGTGCGTAGTAGTGTCGAAAGTTCGGGTATGGTTGAGCCTGGGGACTGTTGCGTTTGTTTCGTGCTCTCCCCGCCCGCGCCACACCGTCAAATTTCGAACTCCGATTTGTTTTCGGAGTTCGGAGTTGCAGGGTACTGGATCTTCGCCAAACAACTTTAAAAGTCAATTTCAAGGTAGGTCTTTTTTTGAGAAGAGCTCCAAGACGTCTCAAAGTGAGTACAGTTTTTCTTACCTTTCATCAAGTAGAGTCTCGCTTCAGGGTTTTGTTCACAGATGCGCCCCAGCTTTTATTTTCTTGCTTTGCTACCGATAATGCGTATTAGTTTTAAGCAGGAAGTTCTTAACCTGGTGTCCAGATTGAGTTCTCGTGAAGCAAGTTAAGCCACATTGAGATTTTTTTGTAACACTGTAACAACCCTTGTTGTTATGGTGCTGCATTGTAAATCGTGATGGTAGGTTCCTTGCAACACTGTTGGCCTCAATCAAGTTGTTCCCTTCAAATATGTGGATTCCGTAGGTTCAAAAGGGTCAAGAATAACTGCATTATAGCGTCACACAGTACGCCGCCTGAGTGAGCAGGGTTTTTCTTACAGGTGCGCCATTTATATTTGTGTACTGTCGGCGCATATTCTCGCTCTGGGCGACGTACTTATATTTCTTGCGCATATGTACGTTCAGGGTTTTTCTCCTTACAGGTGCGCACACATCATTGCGCCCGTACGTCGAGACAGTAACGAGTAGGGTTTTGTATACAGTACTTGTGTGTTGCAAGTATCTGTATACAATACTTGTTTGTTGCAAGTACTATGTATGCAGTGCTTGTTTGTTGCAAGTACTATGTATGTAGTGCTTGTATGTTGCAAGTACATACCATCGCATTTTATCTTAGCGCGGCGCCACTCATATTTCCCCCCACTCTTGTACTTGTTGTATGTATACAGTGCTTGTTTGTTGCAAGTATTACGTATACAGTACTTGTTTGTTGCAAGTACATACGTATACAGTCCTTGTGTGGTTCAAGTACATATGTATACATTACATGTTTGTTGCAAGTACTTTGTATACAGTGCTTGTGTGTTGCAAGTGCATGTATACAGTACTTGTTTATTTCAAGTACCAACAATCGCATTTTATCTTAGCGCTGCGCCACTCATATTTCCCCCCACTCTTGTACTTGTTGTATGTATACAGTCCTTGTTTGTTGCAAGTATTACGTATACAGTACTTGTTTGTTGCAAGTACATACGTATACAGTCCTTGTTTGGTTCAAGTACATTTGTATACATTACATGTTTGTTGCAAGTACTTTGTATACAGTGCTTGTCTGTTGCAAGTGCATGTATACAGTACTTGTTTATTTCAAGTACCAACAATCGCATTTTATCTTAGCGCTGCGCCCTCATATTTCCCCCACTCTTGTACTTGTTGTGTGTATACAGTGCTTGTTTGTTGCAAGTATTACGTATACAGTACTTGTTTGTTGCAAGTACATACGTATACAGTCCTTGTGTGGTTCAAGTACATATGTATACATTACATGTTTGTTGCAAGTACTTTGTATACAGTGCTTGTGTGTTGCAAGTGCATGTATACAGTACTTGTTTATTTCAAGTACCAACCATCGCATTTTATCTTAGCGCTGCGCCCTCATATTTCCCCCCACTCTTGTACTTGTTGTGTGTATACAGTGCTTGTTTGTTGCAAGTATTACGTATACAGTACTTGTTTGTTGCAAGTACATACGTATACAGTCCTTGTGTGGCTCAAGTACATTTGTATACATTACATGTTTGTTGCAAGTACTTTGTATACAGTGCTTGTGTGTTGCAAGTGCATGTATACAGTACTTGTTTATATCAAGTACCAACAATCGCATTTTATCTTAGCGCTGTGCCATTCATATTTCCCCCCACTCTTGTACTTGTTGTATGTATACAGTATTTGTTTGTTGCAAGTATTACGTATACAGTACTTGTTTGTTGCAAGTACATACGTATACAGTCCTTGTGTGGTTCAAGTACATATGTATACATTACATGTTTGTTGCAAGTACTTTGTATACAGTGCTTGTGTGTTGCAAGTGCATGTATACAGTACTTGTTTATTCCAAGTACCAACAATCGCATTTTATCTTGTATTTCCTTGTTGTCGGCGCATCTCGTTCTGTAAGACGTACTTATTCGATGTGCATATAATTAGTACCGCGATGTTGCGCCCATGCATTGAACAGGGTTTTCCTTTTCAGGTACAATCTATTAGCTACATTTGAAGTAGATGCATGTAAAACTGCGCCTTACTAGGGTTCCTCTGAGCAGGTTCTCTTAAATTATTAGGTACTCAGTACTTGCTTGTTGCAAGTACTTGTGTACTATGTACATAGTACTTGTTTGTTTCAAGTACGACAATAGCATTTTCTCTTTCAGGTACAATACAAACTGCGCCTATATTGGGTTCCTGTAAACAGGTTCTCTTAAATTATCATACAACAATAACATACAACAATACAACAATAATAAAAACAATAATATTGAATAAAGGAAAATAAGACACCTAGTATAAGTTTCACATTATTTTTTTTTTATTATTGATACTCCACAATTGTTTCGGTTGTTACACCATTGTCAAGAGTTAAAAGAATCTGAGTATTCTTTTAACTCTTGAAAATGTTGTAACGACCAAAACAATTGTTAATCAAACTAAAAAAAAAAAAACATTTGTGACACTTACACGAAGTGTCTTATGTTGCTTAATTTGATATGTTTGACCAAGAGGTTATTAAACTTTTAATTTAATCAAAAGAATGTTTTCTTTCAGGTTACATGAGTAAAATAGGGCTGAAAGCGAGATCTCTCATGTATAAAATAAAAAGATAACGGCACCAGTGAATTGGGCAGCCTTATTTACACCAACAGTCCAACTTTAGACGAATACCAAAAGGTATTTCAAAGTTCATCAATTCAGTTGTATTGTAAATCAGGCTTTCCATTCACAGACAGTACCTCAAACGTGCAGCACTCTTCGGAATATTCTGGAAATGCTGCACTTTGGGGTGGTGCTGGAAAATCTGTCTAATGCATATTTTACTGAGTCAAATTTAATGTGTGCTTCATTTTGTTGCTGATTCTAGTTACTCATTAAGATATGCATCATTAATTTTCTTTTTCATTTTACATTGAGCTTGCTTATGAATATGTATAAATCTGTAAATTGAGACGAATAAATGAGAAAAACTTATAAATATTGAGTATATTGATTAAATATAGCCCTAATAAACATGGGAAGAAATAAAGGAATTAACCAAAGATAGGAGGAAGTGAAGAGAATACTATAAAAATTAGTAATGTAGGACTTACACCAACAGCTAGATAGGCAAAGGAATAAATAAATAAATGCATAGAACATTAAAAAAAAAAAAAACAGAAGTAGTAGAAATAGTAGCCGACGTTACAACTGAAACAGTTTGTCCTCGAGATGCTCTTGGATAGTATTTTTTACTCAACATTAGTAGTTTTACCATGTAATGTACTAGCCGACGTTACAACTGATACAGTTTGTCCTCGAGATGCTCTTGGATAGTATTTTTTGCTCAACATTAGTAGTTTTACCATGTAATGTACTAGCCGACGTTACAACTGATACAGTTTGTCCTCGAGATGCTCTTGGATAGTATTTTTTGCTCAACATTAGTAGTTTTACCATGTAATGTCCTAGCCGACGTTACAACTGATACAGTTTGTCCTCGAGATGCTCTTGGATAGTATTTTTTGCTCAACATTAGTAGTTTTACCATGTAATGTACTAGCCGACGTTACAACTGATACAGTTTGTCCTCGAGATGCTCTTGGATAGTATTTTTTGCTCAACATTAGTAGTTTTACCATGTAATGTACTAGCCGACGTTACAACTGATACAGTTTGTCCTCGAGATGCTCTTGGATAGTATTTTTTGCTCAACATTAGTAGTTTTACCATGTAATGTACTAGCCGACGTTACAACTGATACAGTTTGTCCTCGAGATGCTCTTGGATAGTATTTTTTGCTCAACATTAGTAGTTTTACCATGTAATGTACTAGCCGACGTTACAACTGATACAGTTTGTCCTCGAGATGCTCTTGGATAGTATTTTTTGCTCAACATTAGTAGTTTTACCATGTAATGTACTAGCCGACGTTACAACTGATACAGTTTGTCCTCGAGATGCTCTTGGATAGTATTTTTTGCTCAACATTAGTAGTTTTACCATGTAATGTACTAGCCGACGTTACAACTGATACAGTTTGTCCTCGAGATGCTCTTGGATAGTATTTTTTGCTCAACATTAGTAGTTTTACCATGTAATGTACTAGCCGACGTTACAACTGATACAGTTTGTCCTCGAGATGCTCTTGGATAGTATTTTTTGCTCAACATTAGTAGTTTTACCATGTAATGTAGTAGCCGACGTTACAACTGATACAGTTTGTCCTCGAGATGCTCTTGGATAGTATTTTTTGCTCAACATTAGTAGTTTTACCATGTAATGTACTAGCCGACGTTACAACTGATACAGTTTGTCCTCGAGATGCTCTTGGATAATATTCTTTGCTCAACATTAGTAGTTTTGCCAATTAATGTAGTAGCCGACGTTACAACTGATACAGTATGTCCTTGAGGTGCTTTAGGGTAGTATTCTATGCTCAACATTAGTAGTTTTACCAATTAATGTAGTAGCCGACGTTACAACTGATACAGTATGTCCTTGAGGTGCTTTAGGGTAGTATTCTATGCTCAACATTAGTAGTTTTACCAATTAATGTAGTAGCCGACGTTACAACTGATACAGTATGTCCTTGAGGTGCTTTAGGGTAGTATTCTATGCTCAACATTAGTAGTTTTACCAATTAATGTAGTAGCCGACGTTACAACTGATACAGTATGTCCTTGAGGTGCTTTAGGGTAGTATTCTATGCTCAACATTAGTAGTTTTACCAATTAATGTAGTAGCCGACGTTACAACTGATACAGTATGTCCTTGAGGTGCTTTAGGGTAGTATTCTATGCTCAACATTAGTAGTTTTACCAATTAATGTAGTAGCCGACGTTACAACTGATACAGTATGTCCTTGAGGTGCTTTAGGGTAGTATTCTATGCTCAACATTAGTAGTTTTACCATGTAATGTAGTAGCCGACGTTACAACTGATACAGTTTGTCCTCGAGATGCTCTTGGATAATATTCTTTGCTCAACATTAGTAGTTTTGCCAATTAATGTAGTAGCCGACGTTACAACTGATACAGTATGTCCTTGAGGTGCTTTAGGGTAGTATTCTATGCTCAACATTAGTAGTTTTACCAATTAATGTAGTAGCCGACGTTACAACTGATACAGTATGTCCTTGAGGTGCTTTAGGGTAGTATTCTATGCTCAACATTAGTAGTTTTACCATGTAATGTAGTAGCCGACGTTACAACTGATACAGTTTGTCCTCGAGATGCTCTTGGATAGTATTCTTTGCTCAACATTAGTAGTTTTACCAATTAATGTAGTAGACGACGTTACAACTGGTACAGTTTGTCCTCGAGATGCTCTTGGATAATATTCTTTGCTCAACATTAGTAGTTTTGCCAATTAATGTAGTAGCCGACGTTACAACTGATACAGTATGTCCTTGAGGTGCTTTAGGGTAGTATTCTATGCTCAACATTAGTAGTTTTACCAATTAATGTAGTAGCCGACGTTACAACTGATACAGTATGTCCTTGAGGTGCTTTAGGGTAGTATTCTATGCTCAACATTAGTAGTTTTACCAATTAATGTAGTAGCCGACGTTACAACTGATACAGTATGTCCTTGAGGTGCTTTAGGGTAGTATTCTATGCTCAACATTAGTAGTTTTACCATGTAATGTAGTAGCCGACGTTACAACTGATACAGTATGTCCTTGAGGTGCTTTAGGGTAGTATTCTATGCTCAACATTAGTAGTTTTACCATGTAATGTAGTAGCCGACGTTACAACTGATACAGTTTGTCCTCGAGATGCTCTTGGATAGTATTCTTTGCTCAACATTAGTAGTTTTACCATGTAATGTACTAGCCGATGTTACAACTGATACAGTTTGTCCTCGAGATGCTCTTGGATAATATTCTTTGCTCAACATTAGTAGTTTTGCCAATTAATGTAGTAGCCGACGTTACAACTGATACAGTATGTCCTTGAGGTGCTTTAGGGTAGTATTCTTTGCTCAACATTAGTAGTTTTACCAATTAATGTAGTAGCCGACGTTACAACTGATACAGTATGTCCTTGAGGTGCTTTAGGGTAGTATTCTTTGCTCAACATTAGTAGTTTTACCAATTAATGTAGTAGCCGACGTTACAACTGATACAGTTTGTCCTCGAGATGCTCTTGGATAGTATTCTTTGCTCAACATTAGTAGTTTTACCAATTAATGTAGTAGCCGACGTTACAACTGGTACAGTTTGTCCTCGAGATGCTCTTGGATAGTATTCTTTGCTCAACATTAGTAGTTTTACCAATTAATGTAGTAGCCGACGTTACAACTGGTACAGTTTGTCCTCGAGATGCTCTTGGATAGTATTCTTTGCTCAACATTAGTAGTTTTACCAATTAATGTAGTAGCCGACGTTACAACTGGTACAGTTTGTCCTCGAGATGCTCTTGGATAGTATTCTTTGCTCAACATTAGTAGTTTTACCAATTAATGTAGTAGCCGACGTTACAACTGATACAGTTTGTCCTCGAGATGCTCTTGGATAGTATTCTTTGCTCAACATTAGTAGTTTTACCAATTAATGTAGTAGCCGACGTTACAACTGGTACAGTTTGTCCTCGAGATGCTCTTGGATAGTATTCTTTGCTCAACATTAGTAGTTTTACCAATTAATGTAGTAGCCGACGTTACAACTGGTACAGTTTGTCCTCGAGATGCTCTTGGATAGTATTCTTTGCTCAACATTAGTAGTTTTACCAATTAATGTAGTAGCCGACGTTACAACTGGTACAGTTTGTCCTCGAGATGCTCTTGGATAGTATTCTTTGCTCAACATTAGTAGTTTTACCAATTAATGTAGTAGCCGACGTTACAACTGATACAGTCTGTCCTCGAGATGCTCTTGCATAGTATTCTTTGCTCAACATTAGTAGTTTTACCAATTAATGTAGTAGCCGACGTTACAACTGATACCTGCTACAAATTATAAGTACCATTTTTAGACATTCGACTAATTACTAGAAATTCTATTACTCACCACAAATTCAAGCACTATACAATTTGTACTATTTTTTTCAAATTTGCTAAACTCATGCAAACTCATGCAACCCCTTTGCACAAATTCTACAATTTGCTGCAAATTCTACAATTGACTGCAAATTCTATCAATTGTTCACTAATTACTAATTTTGCTACCTGATTGTGCACCTACCTGATAGTAATAAGTGACACGTCCGAATCGCGATTGTTTCGATCGGTTTTGGAGGACACGTGGCGCTTCGATACAACCAATCGATCACGTCTCTGATAGTGCACGAGCACACACATTACCCCTACAGCCGAGTGTTTGCTCAATCTAATCACGGCTTATCGCGGCGTGGGTCAAATGTGAGCTGCCGCCGTTTTTTCCTTGGCTCCCCTCAACGCTTTGAGGCCTCAGAAGTCTTCGTGGTGGCCGAAACAACGCGCGCCAGTTCTGGTGATGGACCTCTTCTTCGTCTTCGGATTCTCCGGACGCGGTGAGTGGGCGGCTGACCGAAATTTCCAAAAAGGGCAATTTTTTTTTTTGGAAAAACCGGCTTGCGCAATCAGATCGGCGGCGATCGAACGGCCAGTGGTGGCATTGAACACAAAGTGCGCGCTCTTGGCCTCGCCGGTGGAGATATAAACGCTGATGTTTTATTTCTCTTTTACTGGCTGATCGATAACAATAGTCCAATTCACGATTTCGTATCTGTTGACGTTTTTTGAGGTCCGTAACACTATACTGTACGGATATAAGCCACTTTCCTATCTGTTGAGGTTTTTTGGTTGAACTTTTAAAGAATTTTGGTACTCTTGATTGATTCTGAAATTTTCTCTACCAATCAATTCTACATCTCCTGCTCTGGTTTTATCTGACTAGATTTTTCGTTTTTTTTCTGTTCGTTTCATCTTCATATTAAGTTACTTTCGATTTCATTAGTGCTCAATTTTCATAAATGTTAAATTTTGTTCTTATACATTGTATACTAATACGGTTGATAGATCGATCTCAGACTATTGTAGCTTATTACTTTATACGTTAAATCAAGATAACATATCTAAGCATATAATTAACAAAACAGTCGTTTCTAATGTTTGAAGTTGAAGGAGTTAGATGCTTCACTTCTTGTATTTGCCTTTTTTCATTTTTTTTTTTTATTGCGACTTGTGCCTTTGGTATTTTTCCAAACATTTGCCGCCTCTGGATGTTGCCGCCGTGGGTCATAGCCCCTCCTCCCCCAACCCCCTTTAAATCCACCACTGGACACTGGTCAATTTAGAGAGTAACATACTCCATTTTCTCACTTAAGCCTCTTCATCAAATTTTCAAAAGAATTGTCTTTAGGTATATTGTGGCTATTCGTAAACAGGGCATTGATAACCTTATTAAATTAATTGAACAATTGCATAATTTGCAACCTAACACCAACAATAATCCGTCAACAACTGCTTGAAAGTATGTCAGTTGTTTTGATGCGTCCAGTTTAACTGTTTACACGGCCAATCTGATCCGATCGCAGGCGATTAACAGGTTCTGGAAACTGTATTTGTTGGGTTTCGGCCTTGACCAAGGCAATTAGCGACGTGTTTTCCAGCACTTAATCGCCTGGCGTTGCACATTCTGAAGAGTCCAGGAGGATTTGGTGTTTGGAAGACCCCCGCAGGGCATCGGGATTAGGGACATCCCAAGACGAGAACAATGGATGGTCGTTAAGCATAAACATTTGACAAAGTTTCAGTATTAAATAAGTGAGAAAATCAAACACTTAACTATCTACAATGACAAGTATCCATTAGCTACTACTGAAATTTCTGAAAATTTATTTATTGCATATTTATTATCAGATATCTGTTTAGTATACCTGAAGCTAATACTCCTGAAAATTTGACAAAGTTTCAGTATTAAATAAGTGAAAAAGTGAGAAAGTCAGAAGTAGGTTAAGGCTAGGTAAGGCGAGATTAGGTCTCTATTATATATTTTTTTAATATTTAATTTTAGATTTGTGTTCAGTATATCTGAAGGTAATTCTGCTAAAAATTTGACAAAGTTTCAGTATTAAATAAGCGAGAAAGTCAGAAGTAGGTTAGGTTAGGTAAGGCTAGGTAAGGCGAGGTTAGGTCTCTATTACAGATTTTTTTTATATTTAATTTTAGATTTGTGTTCAGTATATCTGAAGGTAATTCTGCTGAAAATTTGACAAAGTTTCAGTATTAAATAAGCGAGAAAGTCAGAAGTAGGTTAGGTTAGGTAAGGCTAGGTAAGGCGAGGTTAGGTCTCTATTACAGATTTTTTTTATATTTAATTTTAGATTTGTGTTCAGTATACCTGAAGGTAATTCTGCTGAAAATTTGACAAAGTTTCAGTATTAAATAAGCGAGAAAGTCAGAAGTAGGTTAGGTTAGGTAAGGCTAGGTAAGGCGAGGTTAGGTCTCTATTACAGATTTTTTTTATATTTAATTTTAGATTTGTGTTCAGTATACCTGAAGGTAATTCTGCTGAAAATTTGACAGAGTTTCAGTATTAAATAAGTGAGAAAGTGAGAAGTAGGTTAGGTTAGGTAAGGCTAGGTAAGGCGAGGTTAGGTCTCTATTACAGATTTTTTTTATATTTAATTTTAGATTTGTGTTCAGTATACCTAAAGGTAATTCTGCTGAAAATTTGACAGAGTTTCAGTATTAAATAAGTGAGAAAGTGAGAAGTAGGTTAGGTTAGGTAAGGCTAGGTAAGGCGAGGTTAGGTCTCTATTACAGATTTTTTTTATATTTAATTTTAGATTTGTGTTCAGTATATCTGAAGGTAATTCTGCTGAAAATTTGACAGAGTTTCAGTATTAAATAAGTGAGAAAGTCAGAAGTAGGTTAGGTTAGGTAAGGCTAGGTAAGGCGAGGTTAGGTCTCTATTATAGATTTTTTTAATATTTAATTTTAGATTTGTGTTCAGTATATCTGAAGGTAATTCTGCTGAAAATTTGACAGAGTTTCAGTATTAAATAAGTGAGAAAGTGAGAAGTAGGTTAGGTTAGGTAAGGCTAGGTAAGGCGAGGTTAGGTCTCTATTACAGATTTTTTTTATATTTAATTTTAGATTTGTGTTCAGTATACCTGAAGGTAATTCTGCTGAAAATTTGACAGAGTTTCAGTATTAAATAAGTGAGAAAGTGAGAAGTAGGTTAGGTTAGGTAAGGCTAGGTAAGGCGAGGTTAGGTCTCTATTACAGATTTTTTTTATATTTAATTTTAGATTTGTGTTCAGTATATCTGAAGGTAATTCTGCTGAAAATTTGACAGAGTTTCAGTATTAAATAAGTGAGAAAGTCAGAAGTAGGTTAGGTTAGGTAAGGCTAGGTAAGGCGAGGTTAGGTCTCTATTACAGATTTTTTTTATATTTAATTTTAGATTTGTGTTCAGTATACCTGAAGGTAATTCTGCTGAAAATTTGACAAAGTTTCAGTATTAAATAAGCGAGAAAGTCAGAAGTAGGTTAGGTTAGGTAAGGCTAGGTAAGGCGAGGTTAGGTCTCTATTACAGATTTTTTTTATATTTAATTTTAGATTTGTGTTCAGTATACCTGAAGGTAATTCTGCTGAAAATTTGACAAAGTTTCAGTATTAAATAAGCGAGAAAGTCAGAAGTAGGTTAGGTTAGGTAAGGCTAGGTAAGGCGAGGTTAGGTCTCTATTATAGATTTTTTTAATATTTAATTTTAGATTTGTGTTCAGTATATCTGAAGGTAATTCTGCTGAAAATTTGACAGAGTTTCAGTATTAAATAAGTGAGAAAGTGAGAAAGTCAGAAGTAGGTTAAGGCTAGGTAAAGCGAGGTTAGGTCTCTATTATAGATTTTTTTAATATTTAATTTTAGATTTGTGTTCAGTATATCTTAAGGTAATTCTGCTGAAAATTTGACAGAGTTTCAGTATTAAATAAGTGAGAAAGTCAGAAGTAGGTTAGGTTAGGTAAGGCTAGGTAAGGCGAGGTTAGGTCTCTATTACAGATTTTTTTAATATTTAATTTTAGATTTGTGTTCAGTATACCTGAAGGTAATTCTGCTGAAAATTTGACAGAGTTTCAGTATTAAATAAGTGAGAAAGTCAGAAGTAGGTTAGGTTAGGTAAGGCTAGGTAAGGCGAGGTTAGGTCTCTATTACAGATTTTTTTAATATTTAATTTTAGATTTGTGTTCAGTATATCTGAAGGTAATTCTGCTGAAAATTTGACAGAGTTTCAGTATTAAATAAGTGAGAAAGTCAGAAGTAGGTTAGGTTAGGTAAGGCTAGGTAAGGCGAGGTTAGGTCTCTATTACAGATTTTTTTAATATTTAATTTTAGATTTGTGTTCAGTATATCTGAAGGTAATTCTGCTAAAAATTTGACAGAGTTTCAGTATTAAATAAGTGAGAAAGTCAGAAGTAGGTTAGGTTAGGTAAGGCTAGGTAAGGCGAGGTTAGGTCTCTATTACAGATTTTTTTTATATTTAATTTTAGATTTGTGTTCAGTATATCTGAAGGTAATTCTGCTGAAAATTTGACAGAGTTTCAGTATTAAATAAGTGAGAAAGTCAGAAGTAGGTTAGGTTAGGTAAGGCTAGGTAAGGCGAGGTTAGGTCTCTATTACAGATTTTTTTTATATTTAATTTTAGATTTGTGTTCAGTATATCTGAAGGTAATTCTGCTGAAAATTTGACAGAGTTTCAGTATTAAATAAGTGAGAAAGTCAGAAGTAGGTTAGGTTAGGTAAGGCTAGGTAAGGCGAGGTTAGGTCTCTATTACAGATTTTTTTTATATTTAATTTTAGATTTGTGTTCAGTATATCTGAAGGTAATTCTGCTGAAAATTTGACAGAGTTTCAGTATTAAATAAGCGAGAAAGTCAGAAGTAGGTTAGGTTAGGTAAGGCTAGGTAAGGCGAGGTTAGGTCTCTATTACAGATTTTTTTTATATTTAATTTTAGATTTGTGTTCAGTATATCTGAAGGTAATTCTGCTGAAAATTTGACAGAGTTTCAGTATTAAATAAGTGAGAAAGTGAGAAAGTCAGAAGTAGGTTAAGGCTAGGTAAGGCGAGGTTAGGTCTCTATTATAGATTTTTTTAATATTTAATTTTAGATTTGTGTTCAGTATATTTGAAGGTAATTCTGCTGAAAATTTGACAGAGTTTCAGTATTAAATAAGTGAGAAAGTCAGAAGTAGGTTAGGTTAGGTAAGGCTAGGTAAGGCGAGGTTAGGTCTCTATTATAGATTTTTTTAATATTTAATTTTAGATTTGTGTTCAGTATATCTGAAGGTAATTCTGCTGAAAATTTGACAAAGTTTCAGTATTAAATAAGCGAGAAAGTCAGAAGTAGGTTAGGTTAGGTAAGGCTAGGTAAGGCGAGGTTAGGTCTCTATTACAGATTTTTTTTATATTTAATTTTAGATTTGTGTTCAGTATATCTGAAGGTAATTCTGCTGAAAATTTGACAGAGTTTCAGTATTAAATAAGTGAGAAAGTCAGAAGTAGGTTAGGTTAGGTAAGGATAGGTAAGGCGAGGTTAGGTCTCTATTACAGATTTTTTTTATATTTAATTTTAGATTTGTGTTCAGTATACCTGAAGGTAATTCTGCTGAAAATTTGACAGAGTTTCAGTATTAAATAAGTGAGAAAGTGAGAAAGTCAGAAGTAGGTTAAGGTTAGGTAAGGCGAGGTTAGGTCTCTATTATAGATTTTTTTAATATTTAATTTTAGATTTGTGTTCAGTATATCTGAAGGTAATTCTGCTGAAAATTTGACAAAGTTTCAGTATTAAATAAGCGAGAAAGTCAGAAGTAGGTTAGGTTAGGTAAGGCTAGGTAAGGCGAGGTTAGGTCTCTATTACAGATTTTTTTTATATTTAATTTTAGATTTGTGTTCAGTATATCTGAAGGTAATTCTGCTGAAAATTTGACAGAGTTTCAGTATTAAATAAGTGAGAAAGTCAGAAGTAGGTTAGGTTAGGTAAGGCTAGGTAAGGCGAGGTTAGGTCTCTATTATAGATTTTTTTAATATTTAATTTTAGATTTGTGTTCAGTATATCTGAAGGTAATTCTGCTGAAAATTTGACAAAGTTTCAGTATTAAATAAGCGAGAAAGTCAGAAGTAGGTTAGGTTAGGTAAGGCTAGGTAAGGCGAGGTTAGGTCTCTATTACAGATTTTTTTTATATTTAATTTTAGATTTGTGTTCAGTATATCTGAAGGTAATTCTGCTGAAAATTTGACAGAGTTTCAGTATTAAATAAGTGAGAAAGTCAGAAGTAGGTTAGGTTAGGTAAGGATAGGTAAGGCGAGGTTAGGTCTCTATTACAGATTTTTTTTATATTTAATTTTAGATTTGTGTTCAGTATACCTGAAGGTAATTCTGCTGAAAATTTGACAGAGTTTCAGTATTAAATAAGTGAGAAAGTGAGAAAGTCAGAAGTAGGTTAAGGTTAGGTAAGGCGAGGTTAGGTCTCTATTATAGATTTTTTTAATATTTAATTTTAGATTTGTGTTCAGTATATCTGAAGGTAATTCTGCTGAAAATTTGACAAAGTTTCAGTATTAAATAAGCGAGAAAGTCAGAAGTAGGTTAGGTTAGGTAAGGCTAGGTAAGGCGAGGTTAGGTCTCTATTACAGATTTTTTTTATATTTAATTTTAGATTTGTGTTCAGTATATCTGAAGGTAATTCTGCTGAAAATTTGACAGAGTTTCAGTATTAAATAAGTGAGAAAGTCAGAAGTAGGTTAGGTTAGGTAAGGCTAGGTAAGGCGAGGTTAGGTCTCTATTATAGATTTTTTTAATATTTAATTTTAGATTTGTGTTCAGTATATCTGAAGGTAATTCTGCTGAAAATTTGACAAAGTTTCAGTATTAAATAAGCGAGAAAGTCAGAAGTAGGTTAGGTTAGGTAAGGCTAGGTAAGGCGAGGTTAGGTCTCTATTACAGATTTTTTTTATATTTAATTTTAGATTTGTGTTCAGTATATTTGAAGGTAATTCTGCTGAAAATTTGACAGAGTTTCAGTATTAAATAAGTGAGAAAGTCAGAAGTAGGTTAGGTTAGGTAAGGCTAGGTAAGGCGAGGTTAGGTCTCTATTATAGATTTTTTTAATATTTAATTTTAGATTTGTGTTCAGTATATCTGAAGGTAATTCTGCTGAAAATTTGACAAAGTTTCAGTATTAAATAAGCGAGAAAGTCAGAAGTAGGTTAGGTTAGGTAAGGCTAGGTAAGGCGAGGTTAGGTCTCTATTACAGATTTTTTTTATATTTAATTTTAGATTTGTGTTCAGTATATCTGAAGGTAATTCTGCTGAAAATTTGACAAAGTTTCAGTACTAATCAGGAGAAAAAATTATATGTAGGTTAGGTTAGGTTAGGTTACCTATAGCTATAACAGCACTTTTGACAGGTCTAATAAATAATAACCTCAATGAGACTTATGAACTGTCAAAAATTATACAAATGGCGTACACACACATAAGAAAACGGCGCCAACTTGATAATAAATGTTACGTCGCGTAAAAAAAAACCAGCGCCAACTTGACCACAAATGTAGACGCGATACTATTCGTAGATTACATTTTTGCATTCAAATTCTTTGCGTGTAAGAGTGCTAGGAATTTAGATTAAACGGAATGAGCACAAGAAGAGGACAAGGACAATAAAAACTTATTGCTTATTCAAATCACGAGACTCTTGAACGCTTGATCTTGCGAATTTTAACAGTTATTTTTATGGGACAATTTCGCCAAGATGAGTCATGAGCCGAACTGTTCCCTATTTCGTTAGTTTCGTTAGTTTTGGTTAGTTTTCGTTAGTTTTCGTTAGTTTTCGTTAGTTTGTGTAATATAATAATAATAATAATACGTTTATTCAAATAGCTGCAGTGTTACAGATATGAAGCATCAGGATAAAAGAGGATATTAAACATGTATAAGAAAAATTGCAAAATAGCTCATAAAATCGTGGGATTTTGTTGTTACTGCGCAATAGATGAAATATGTAGCTATGCAATAATTATTTAGCATTATTTAGAGGTCCGTTTGTCGGTTAATGATCCTCACTTTCACTAACAGTTGCGTAACTCGATTCGAAATTTCTCAACATACCTTACAAAATATTTCATGTGTACAACACTTATATTAGTTGAAACGATATTTTTGAATTCGTGAAGAGTTTCTCACAAACATTAAGAAAACAATAAGTACAGAGTGTTCAAAAAATAATCAGAACTATAATTCTATTCGAGTGTGAACGATTAAAACTTTTGCGGCTACAAATCAAAAACAGTGCACGTTTCTGAACTTTTTGTTGGTTTTTGAAAACTTTTGCGCAATTTTGGAGATTCCTTGAAAATTTCTCAAAAACAGTGCACGTTTCTGAAATTTTTGTTAATTTTTGAAAACTTTCGCCCAATTTTTGAGATTTCTTGAGAATTTCTTAAGGCTTAAAAATTCGCAAATCTACTTCTGAGCCGTTGAAAATATAATTACTAATTATAAGTCTGAAATTTTTATAAGTTTTTGAATTTTTTTGGCAATTTTGAACATACGAGCCGTTGAAACTTAAATTCCTAATTTTTTTAAATTGAAAAGTGTTCAGAAATATGCAACACATTCCTTGTGTATTTCTGACATTAAAAAAATTGACTCATACATTATGCAATTGCACAATTGAATTCTTATCTATTTACTTACGGAACTATAGACAAAAGAGTGTGCTGATAAACGAACTACTCGATTGGGTGGGTGACACTGTTTAACAGGACACAGCAAAGCGACTATTTATTAAACCACCCGGAATGCACCAGACTAATTAATGGACAGTCATGGCGTAGGCGCTAATTAGTAATTAGTAATAGTATTCCCAGTCATTAAGGCGCCATTAGGCCGCTCCGACGCCCAACAATACCACAACAAATGAATAAAAACAAAGAAATGATTTAGTAAACCCTAAACAGTTGGTCAATTTAAATGGTTGGTTAATTTTTAATGTAAAAGTTTATCAAAATATCCATTAGATAAATTTTCAGGAATTTCAGTCTAAGATAAACTGATACCTGCCAACTCGGGAAGTTGAAGTTTCAATTTTCTCACTTATTTCCTACATAATGTTCATCAAATTTGCAGAGGATATATCTTCAGGCATACTGTATCCAAATCTGGCATAATATTTTCAAAATATCCATTAGATAAATTTTCAGGAATTTCAGTCTAAGATAAACTGATACCTGTCAACTCGGAAAGTTGAAGTTTCAATTTTCTCACTTATTTCCTACATAATGTTCATCAAATTTGCAGAGGATATATCTTCAGGCATACTGAATCCAAATCTGGCATAATATTTTCAAAATATCCTTTAGATAAATTTTCAGGAATTTCAGTATAAGATAAACTGATACCTGTCAACTCGGAAAGTTAAAGTTTCAATTTTCTCACTTATTTCCCACATAATGTTTATCAAATTTGCAGAGGATATATCTTCAGGCATACTATATCCAAATCTGGCATAATATTTTCAAAATATCCTTTAGATAAATTTTCAGGAATTTCAGTATAAGATAAACTGATACCTATCAACTCGGACAGTTAAAGTTTCAATTTTCTCACTTATTTCCTATATAATGTTCATCAAATTTTCAGAGGATATATCTTCAGGCATACTGTATCCAAATCTGGCATAATATTTTCAAAATATCCATTAGATAAATTTTCAGGAATTTCAGTATAAGATAAACTGATACCTGTCAACTCGGACAGATAAAGTTTCAATTTTCTCACTTATTTCCTACATAATGTTCATCAAATTTGCAGAGGATATATCTTCAGGCATACTGTATCCAAATCTGGCATAATATTTTCAAAATATCCATTAGATAAATTTTCAGGAATTTCAGTATATGATAAACTGATACCTGTCAACTCGGACAGATAAAGTTTCAATTTTCTCACCTATTTCCTACATAATGTTCATGAAATTTGCAAAGGATATATCTTCAGGCATACTGTATCCAAATCTGGTATAATATTTTCAAAATATACATTAGATAAATTTTCAGGAATTTCAGTATAAGATAAACTGATACCTGTCAACTCGGACAGATAAAGTTTCAATTTTCTCACCTATTTCCTACATAATGTTCATGAAATTTGCAGAGGATATATCTTCAGGCATACTGTATCCAAATCTGGCATAATATTTTCAAAATATCCATTAGATAAATTTTCAGGAATTTCAGTATAAGATAAACTGATACCTGTCAACTCGGACAGATAAAGTTTCAATTTTCTCACTTATTTCCTACATAATGTTCAGCAAATTTGCAGAGGATATATCTTCAGGCATACTGTATCCAAATCTGGCATAATATTTTCAAAGTATCCATTAGGTAAATTTTCAGAAATTTCATTATCAGTAAATTTGATTAGTGATAGAAGTATAGATATGAAATTGAAGTCTATGTAAATAATTTTAATAAAAACCTTTAACTTATCGTGTTCGCTTCTAAGAATTAAATGGAACCACTTTTGGTAATGATGAAAAATTGATTAGATATCGAAAGTAGCAGATTTCGAAGAAATTCTCCGGTATCAAAACTAATAGCTCCTATAATTTAATAAAAAAATGCCACCATCCTATCAAACTGAACATTAAAAAACGTACATTTGTGATTTTTGTTTCGCTGTTTGTACCCTACAATATAAAATCAAAATATAATAACAAAATTATACCACTTTTGGGAAATTTTTGTAATCGTAAAAAAATATAACACTTCACGTTAGGTACAATCAAAATGCGATCAAATTAAATCAAACAACTCAAAATATTAAAAAAAGTTTTTTTTTGTTTGGTATTCATACCTACTCGTGCCCTAGAAGTTATATTTTGATAATAAAAATAAGTTTATAAAAGAAAAAATAAGTATAATTAAAACATAGTACTTTGCGAAATTTTGGCAATTTTCGAGAAATGTTGGTATTTGTTAAATTGTCTTTTGCGAAATTTTAGTAGATTCATGATTTCTTTCTTTGCTTTATGTACTCTACGATAATAAAACAAAGTATAATCATGTATAATTAAAACATAGTACTTTACGAAATTTTGTCAATTTTCGAGAAATGTTGGTATTTGTTAAATTGTTTTTTTGCGAAATTTTAGTAGATTCATGATTTCTTTCTTTGCTTTATGTACTCTACGATAATAAAAAAAAGTATAATCATGTATAATTAAAACAGTACTTTACGAAATTTTGTCAATTTTTGAGAAATGTTGGTATTTTTTTAAATTGTTTTTTGCGAAATTTTAGTGGATTTATGATTTCTTTATTTGCGTATTGTACTCTACAATATTAAAACAAAGTATAATCATGTATAATTAAAAATAATATGGTAGTTTGCGAAATTTTGGTACCTTCAAAACTATCTGGCTTTAATTATTAATTAGTATTTATGCGTTATTAATCACGAATAGTTTTCAAGAATGAAGAACCTCGCAGAAGCGATGACTTCCACGAATCAATTAAACGAGTGAAGCGAGATCCAAATAACTCGTCCAATTAATGTGAAACAACTGCAATCTCCGCTTCGAAATCAGGTTTCTATTTTTCAAATATCTTGACCACTTGAATATCAATATGCAATAAGTGTATTGCTTGTATAATAATATGTCGAAGTAGAGCGCATAGAGTAGAGCTTGGAGGATTAAACAGTTATTTTTCTACGTAAGTGCGTAAAGTAAGTTTTTACGCACTGTTCATAGTGTGTAAAGTGATACTTTTTAGCACAAGTGTGCAATAATGTATGTAATAAAATTTTCAAGCGATTTTTGCGTATTTACAAGTTGCTGCTAGACTTTTGAGGCACATTTATTATGTATATATATATAAATTCCGTAACACCGTACTGTACGGATATAAGCCACTTTACGATCTCCTGTGTGAATAAGTAGTAGGGGTTGAGAAATATCGATAGCAGTATCGATAGTATCAATAGTTTACTATCGTTTGCAATCGATAGTTTTTGAGTGACTATCGATTACTATCTACATATTTTTTAGTCAAGAACTTTGTATGTATAGGCACCCTTATAATCTATCTTTATATCTATATCAAAGTCTATTTTTCCGTTTATGGCTTATAACTGGCAGTACATTTTCATGTTTTCATGTTTGTTATTCTAATTTTACTTACTGAATTACTGTTCGAAATTTCTAAAAACCAAAACCAAAACTATTTGAAAGTTGTCAAGTTCATATTCTCGTTTTTTTTAGTCTGATTTTATTTAATAACCATTCGAAAATTCTAAAATCCAAAATCAAAACTATTTTAAAGTTGTAAAGTTCTTATGTTATTTTTTGTTAGTCTGATTTTATTTAATAACTATTCGAAAATTCTAAAATCCAAAACCAAAACTATTTTAAAGTTGTAAAGTTATTATGTTATTTTTTGTTAGTCTGATTTTATTTAATAACTATTCGAAAATTCTAAAATCCAAAACCAAAACTATTTTAAAGTTGTAAAGTTCTTGTTTTAATTTTTTGTTAGTCTGATTTTCGAAATTTCTAAAAACCAAAACCAAAATATTTGAAAGTTGTAAAGATAAAAGGATGTGTTGAATGTTTTTGAATTGAATAAATTAATTGCAACAGTTTTGAATGTTTGACTTTGGTTGACACTCTTGGATAAGAAGTTCATCAAATTGTTATTATTGTTTTTAAATTATTATTATTATTATTATGGTACTCACCAATGGTATACTACGTCACACAAAACGCTGCCACTCCCGCGATTGGCACAAGGATATCGTTTGGATTCGCGGAATCCTCCGCTTTGTGCGACATTCCTCGGCGCCTTTCCTCATCCAGAGCGTCGCGACGCCGCTCCAGAAACAACTGCGAGCCACTTCCGGTTTGAGGGACGCGCGCGGGAAACCGGAAACGAAACAAAAACGCACGCGGCCAAACAGTAGAACACGAAACAAGTGCAACCTGTCCGACGAACTGCTCCAACTGGAGAACGGAAAAAAACCTGCAAGCCGAGCTCGCATGAAATCCCCACTATAGAAATAAAAAAGATAAGTTCACATTGCTACGTCAGCGCATTGTGGGAAGTATGCGAAGAAATCGCAAAACGAAAACATTTTAGTATCTCAGACTTTGAAGCCGAAATTTAAACTGGTATTACAATATCCGGTTAAACTTAAGTCCGGTATTACAATCTCCGGTTAAACTTAACTCTGGTATTACAATATCCGGTTAAACTTAACTCTGGTATTACAATATCCGGTTAAACTTGATCGAGGATTAATTGGGAATTTATTAAATGCCTTCTTCCATTGCCATCCATTCTTCCATTCCATTTAAATTGCCATTGCTCGGCCAGTCATTTGAGATTATGAGTTACGTTCAGTGCAAACAAATTGCTTGTAAATGCAGAAATGCAGGATTATGCCAATAAAAGGTTATCATTGTTGACATAATGATAATATTAGTCTTACCATCCACTGAAGTTCTAAACAGTTATCTATGGTAAATGGCGAATTAAAGGATACAGCAGATATTTATCTGCAAGGATAATTCTATAAAAATTTAGGGGAAGAGAAAATTAAAGAAAATAGTACAAATACAAGTACCTTGTGATTATTTAAATTTCAGCTCTGGTTATTCATGAAAATTTTCGCATCCAATAAGATAGGCGAGATTAGTGACAAAGCTCGTATTTCTTTAAGATCCAACAATGTCACACTTTTTTTGCAAAGTATGAAGCGTACTAAAGCGAAGAATTGCGACGTTGATGGATCTTTTGAAAAAACGCACAATTCGGTTTTTGGTTTTTGGCATTAGTTTTTGTTTCACACAATACTGATGAAATTTGTATAGAATAATGACACTTTCTGTACGTAAATTATTTCTGTGATCACTCAAAACGTTCAATACGTGAAAATTTATTTATTGCATATTTATTATCAGATATCTGTTTGGTATTCTTGAAGCTAATACTCCTGAAAATTTGACAAAGTTTCAGTACTAAATAAGTGAGAAATTAAACACTTGACTTTCTGCAATGACAAGTATCGGATAGCTACTACTGAAATTTCTGAAAATTTATTTATTGCATATTTATTATCAGATATCTGTTTGGTATACTTGAAGCTAATTCTCCTGAAAATTTGACAAAGTTTCAGTATTAAATAAGTGAGAAAATCAACACTATAACTTTATGCAATGACAAGTATGAATTAATCAATACTGAAATTTCAGAAAATTTATTTATTGCGTATTTATTATCAGATATCTGTTTGGTATACTTGAAGCTAATTCTCCTGAAAATTTGACAAAGTTTCAGTATTAAATAAGTGAGAAAATCAAACACTTAACTTTCTGCAATGACAAGTATCGGTTAGCTACTACTGAAATTTCTGAAAATTTATTTATTGCGTATTTATTATCAGATATCTGTTTGGTATACTTGAAGCTAATACTCCTGAAAATTTGACAAAATTTCAGTAGTCAATAACTGAGAAAATCAACACTATAACTTTATGCAATGACAAGTATGAATTAATCAATACTGAAATTTCTGAAAATTTATTTATTGCATATTTATTATCAGATATCTGTTTGGTATACTTGAAGCTAATTCTCCTGAAAATTTGACAAAGTTTCAGTATTAAATAAGTGAGAAAATCAAATACTTAACTTTCTGCAATGACAAGTATCGGTTAGCTACTATTGAAATTTCTGAAAATTTATTTATTGCATATTTATTATCAGATATCTGTTTGGTATACTTGAAGCTAATTCTCCTGAAAATTTGACAAAGTTTCAGTATTAAATAAATAAGAAAATCAAATACTTAACTTTATGCAATGACAAGTATGAATTAGTCAATACTGAAATTTCTGAAAATTTATTTATTGCATATTTATTATCAGATATCTGTTTGGTATACTTGAAGCTAATTCTCCTGAAAATTTGACAAAGTTTCAGTATTAAATAAGTGAGAAAATCAAATACTTAACTTTCTGCAATGACAAGTATCGGTTAGCTACTATTGAAATTTCTGAAAATTTATTTATTGCATATTTATTATCAGATATCTCTTTGATATACTTGAAGCTAATACTCCTGAAAATTTGACAAAGTTTCAGTATTAAATAAGTGAGAAAATCAAATACTTAACTTTCTGCAATGACAAGTATCGGTTAGCTACTATTGAAATTTCTGAAAATTTATTTATTGCATATTTATTATCAGATATCTGTTTGGTATACTTGAAGCTAATACTCCTGAAAATTTGACAAAGTTTCAGTATTAAATAAATAAGAAAATCAAATACTTAACTTTATGCAATGACAAGTATGAATTAGTCAATACTGAAATTTCTGAAAATTTATTTATTGCATATTTATTATCAGATATCTGTTTGGTATACTTGAAGCTAATTCTCCTGAAAATTTGACAAAGTTTCAGTATTAAATAAGTGAGAAAATCAAATACTTAACTTTATGCAATGACAAGTATGAATTAGTCAATACTGAAATTTCTGAAAATTTATTTATTGCATATTTATTATCAGATATCTGTTTGGTATACTTGAAGCTAATTCTCCTGAAAATTTGACAAAGTTTCAGTATTAAATAAGTGAGAAAATCAAATACTTAACTTTCTGCAATGACAAGTATCGGTTAGCTACTATTGAAATTTCTGAAAATTTATTTATTGCATATTTATTATCAGATATCTCTTTGATATACTTGAAGCTAATACTCCTGAAAATTTGACAAAGTTTCAGTATTAAATAAGTGAGAAAATCAAATACTTAACTTTCTGCAATGACAAGTATCGGTTAGCTACTATTGAAATTTCTGAAAATTTATTTATTGCATATTTATTATCAGATATCTGTTTGGTATACTTGAAGCTAATTCTCCTGAAAATTTGACAAAGTTTCAGTATTAAATAAGTGAGAAAATCAAATACTTAACTTTCTGCAATGACAAGTATCGGTTAGCTACTATTGAAATTTCTGAAAATTTATTTATTGCATATTTATTATCAGATATCTCTTTGGTATACTTGAAGCTAATACTCCTGAAAATTTGACAAAGTTTCAGTATTAAATAAGTGAGAAAATCAAATACTTAACTTTCTGCAATGACAAGTATCGGTTAGCTACTATTGAAATTTCTGAAAATTTATTTATTGCATATTTATTATCAGATATCTGTTTGGTATACTTGAAGCTAATTCTCCTGAAAATTTGACAAAGTTTCAGTATTAAATAAGTGAGAAAATCAAATACTTAACTTTCTGCAATGACAAGTATCGGTTAGCTACTATTGAAATTTCTGAAAATTTATTTATTGCATATTTATTATCAGATATCTGTTTGGTATACTTGAAGCTAATTCTCCTGAAAATTTGACAAAGTTTCAGTATTAAATAAGTGAGAAAATCAAACACTTAACTTTCTGCAATGACAAGTATCGGTTAGCTACTATTGAAATTTCTGAAAATTTATTTATTGCGTATTTATTATCAGATATCTGTTTGGTATACTTGAAGCTAATTCTCCTGAAAATTTGACAAAGTTTCAGTATTAAATAAGTGAGAAAATCAAATACTTAACTTTCTGCAATGACAAGTATCGGTTAGCTACTACTGAAATTTCTGAAAATTTATTTATTGCGTATTTATTATCAGATATCTGTTTGGTATACTTGAAGCTAATACTCCTGAAAATTTGACAAAATTTCAGTAGTCAATAACTGAGAAAATCAACACTATAACTTTATGCAATGACAAGTATGAATTAATCAATACTGAAATTTCTGAAAATTTATTTATTGCATATTTATTATCAGATATCTGTTTAGTATACTTGAAGCTAATTCTCCTGAAAATTTGACAAAGTTTCAGTATTAAATAAGTGAGAAAATCAAATACTTAACTTTCTGCAATGACAAGTATCGGTTAGCTACTACTGAAATTTCTGAAAATTTATTTATTGCATATTTATTATCAGATATCTGTTTGGTATACTTGAAGCTAATTCTCCTGAAAATTTGACAAAGTTTCAGTATTAAATAAGTGAGAAAATCAAATACTTAACTTTCTGCAATGACAAGTATCGGTTAGCTACTACTGAAATTTCTGAAAATTTATTTATTGCGTATTTATTATCAGATATCTGTTTGGTATACTTGAAGCTAATACTCCTGAAAATTTGACAAAATTTCAGTAGTCAATAACTGAGAAAATCAACACTATAACTTTATGCAATGACAAGTATGAATTAATCAATACTGAAATTTCTGAAAATTTATTTATTGCATATTTATTATCAGATATCTGTTTAGTATACTTGAAGCTAATTCTCCTGAAAATTTGACAAAGTTTCAGTATTAAATAAGTGAGAAAATCAAATACTTAACTTTCTGCAATGACAAGTATCGGTTAGCTACTATTGAAATTTCTGAAAATTTATTTATTGCATATTTATTATCAGATATCTGTTTGGTATACTTGAAGCTAATTCTCCTGAAAATTTGACAAAGTTTCAGTATTAAATAAGTGAGAAAATCAAATACTTAACTTTCTGCAATGACAAGTATCGGTTAGCTACTATTGAAATTTCTGAAAATTTATTTATTGCATATTTATTATCAGATATCTGTTTGGTATACTTGAAGCTAATTCTCCTGAAAATTTGACAAAGTTTCAGTATTAAATAAGTGAGAAAATCAAACACTTAACTTTCTGCAATGACAAGTATCGGTTAGCTACTATTGAAATTTCTGAAAATTTATTTATTGCGTATTTATTATCAGATATCTGTTTGGTATACTTGAAGCTAATTCTCCTGAAAATTTGACAAAGTTTCAGTATTAAATAAGTGAGAAAATCAAATACTTAACTTTCTGCAATGACAAGTATCGGTTAGCTACTACTGAAATTTCTGAAAATTTATTTATTGCGTATTTATTATCAGATATCTGTTTGGTATACTTGAAGCTAATACTCCTGAAAATTTGACAAAATTTCAGTAGTCAATAACTGAGAAAATCAACACTATAACTTTATGCAATGACAAGTATGAATTAATCAATACTGAAATTTCTGAAAATTTATTTATTGCATATTTATTATCAGATATCTGTTTAGTATACTTGAAGCTAATTCTCCTGAAAATTTGACAAAGTTTCAGTATTAAATAAGTGAGAAAATCAAATACTTAACTTTCTGCAATGACAAGTATCGGTTAGCTACTACTGAAATTTCTGAAAATTTATTTATTGCATATTTATTATCAGATATCTGTTTGGTATACTTGAAGCTAATTCTCCTGAAAATTTGACAAAGTTTCAGTATTAAATAAGTGAGAAAATCAAATACTTAACTTTCTGCAATGACAAGTATCGGTTAGCTACTACTGAAATTTCTGAAAATTTATTTATTGCGTATTTATTATCAGATATCTGTTTGGTATACTTGAAGCTAATACTCCTGAAAATTTGACAAAATTTCAGTAGTCAATAACTGAGAAAATCAACACTATAACTTTATGCAATGACAAGTATGAATTAATCAATACTGAAATTTCTGAAAATTTATTTATTGCATATTTATTATCAGATATCTGTTTAGTATACTTGAAGCTAATTCTCCTGAAAATTTGACAAAGTTTCAGTATTAAATAAGTGAGAAAATCAAATACTTAACTTTCTGCAATGACAAGTATCGGTTAGCTACTATTGAAATTTCTGAAAATTTATTTATTGCATATTTATTATCAGATATCTGTTTGGTATACTTGAAGCTAATTCTCCTGAAAATTTGACAAAGTTTCAGTATTAAATAAGTGAGAAAATCAAATACTTAACTTTCTGCAATGACAAGTATCGGTTAGCTACTATTGAAATTTCTGAAAATTTATTTATTGCATATTTATTATCAGATATCTGTTTGGTATACTTGAAGCTAATTCTCCTGAAAATTTGACAAAGTTTCAGTATTAAATAAGTGAGAAAATCAAACACTTAACTTTCTGCAATGACAAGTATCGGTTAGCTACTATTGAAATTTCTGAAAATTTATTTATTGCGTATTTATTATCAGATATCTGTTTGGTATACTTGAAGCTAATTCTCCTGAAAATTTGACAAAGTTTCAGTATTAAATAAGTGAGAAAATCAAATACTTAACTTTCTGCAATGACAAGTATCGGTTAGCTACTACTGAAATTTCTGAAAATTTATTTATTGCGTATTTATTATCAGATATCTGTTTGGTATACTTGAAGCTAATACTCCTGAAAATTTGACAAAATTTCAGTAGTCAATAACTGAGAAAATCAACACTATAACTTTATGCAATGACAAGTATGAATTAATCAATACTGAAATTTCTGAAAATTTATTTATTGCATATTTATTATCAGATATCTGTTTAGTATACTTGAAGCTAATTCTCCTGAAAATTTGACAAAGTTTCAGTATTAAATAAGTGAGAAAATCAAATACTTAACTTTCTGCAATGACAAGTATCGGTTAGCTACTATTGAAATTTCTGAAAATTTATTTATTGCATATTTATTATCAGATACCTGTTTGGTATACTTGAAGCTAATACTCCTGAAAATTTGACAAAGTTTCAGTATTAAATAAATAAGAAAATCAAATACTTAACTTTATGCAATGACAAGTATGAATTAGTCAATACTGAAATTTCTGAAAATTTATTTATTGCATATTTATTATCAGATATCTGTTTGGTATACTTGAAGCTAATTCTCCTGAAAATTTGACAAAGTTTCAGTATTAAATAAGTGAGAAAATCAAATACTTAACTTTATGCAATGACAAGTATGAATTAGTCAATACTGAAATTTCTGAAAATTTATTTATTGCATATTTATTATCAGATATCTGTTTGGTATACTTGAAGCTAATTCTCCTGAAAATTTGACAAAGTTTCAGTATTAAATAAGTGAGAAAATCAAATACTTAACTTTCTGCAATGACAAGTATCGGTTAGCTACTATTGAAATTTCTGAAAATTTATTTATTGCATATTTATTATCAGATATCTCTTTGGTATACTTGAAGCTAATACTCCTGAAAATTTGACAAAGTTTCAGTATTAAATAAGTGAGAAAATCAAATACTTAACTTTCTGCAATGACAAGTATCGGTTAGCTACTATTGAAATTTCTGAAAATTTATTTATTGCATATTTATTATCAGATATCTCTTTGGTATACTTGAAGCTAATACTCCTGAAAATTTGACAAAGTTTCAGTATTAAATAAGTGAGAAAATCAAATACTTAACTTTCTGCAATGACAAGTATCGGTTAGCTACTATTGAAATTTCTGAAAATTTATTTATTGCATATTTATTATCAGATATCTGTTTGGTATACTTGAAGCTAATTCTCCTGAAAATTTGACAAGGTTTCAGTATTAAATAAGTGAGAAAATCAACACTATAACTTTATGCAATGACAAGTATGAATTAGTCAATACTGAAATTTCTGAAAATTTATTTATTGCATATTTATTATCAGATATCTGTTTGGTATACTTGAAGCTAATTCTCCTGAAAATTTGACAAAGTTTCAGTATTAAATAAGTGAGAAAATCAAATACTTAACTTTCTGCAATGACAAGTATCGGTTAGCTACTATTGAAATTTCTGAAAATTTATTTATTGCATATTTATTATCAGATATCTGTTTGGTATACTTGAAGCTAATTCTCCTGAAAATTTGACAAAGTTTCAGTATTAAATAAGTGAGAAAATCAAATACTTAACTTTCTGCAATGACAAGTATCGGTTAGCTACTATTGAAATTTCTGAAAATTTATTTATTGCATATTTATTATCAGATATCTCTTTGGTATACTTGAAGCTAATACTCCTGAAAATTTGACAAAGTTTCAGTATTAAATAAGTGAGAAAATCAAATACTTAACTTTCTGCAATGACAAGTATCGGTTAGCTACTATTGAAATTTCTGAAAATTTATTTATTGCATATTTATTATCAGATATCTGTTTGGTATACTTGAAGCTAATTCTCCTGAAAATTTGACAAGGTTTCAGTATTAAATAAGTGAGAAAATCAACACTATAACTTTATGCAATGACAAGTATGAATTAGTCAATACTGAAATTTCTGAAAATTTATTTATTGCATATTTATTATCAGATATCTGTTTGGTATACTTGAAGCTAATTCTCCTGAAAATTTGACAAAGTTTCAGTATTAAATAAGTGAGAAAATCAAATACTTAACTTTCTGCAATGACAAGTATCGGTTAGCTACTATTGAAATTTCTGAAAATTTATTTATTGCATATTTATTATCAGATATCTCTTTGGTATACTTGAAGCTAATTCTCCTGAAAATTTGACAAAGTTTCAGTATTAAATAAGTGAGAAAATCAAATACTTAACTTTCTGCAATGACAAGTATCGGTTAGCTACTATTGAAATTTCTGAAAATTTATTTATTGCATATTTATTATCAGATATCTGTTTGGTATACTTGAAGCTAATTCTCCTGAAAATTTGACAAAGTTTCAGTATTAAATAAGTGAGAAAATCAAATACTTAACTTTCTGCAATGACAAGTATCGGTTAGCTACTATTGAAATTTCTGAAAATTTATTTATTGCATATTTATTATCAGATATCTGTTTGGTATACTTGAAGCTAATTCTCCTGAAAATTTGACAAAGTTTCAGTATTAAATAAGTGAGAAAATCAAATACTTAACTTTCTGCAATGACAAGTATCGGTTAGCTACTATTGAAATTTCTGAAAATTTATTTATTGCATATTTATTATCAGATATCTGTTTGGTATACTTGAAGCTAATTCTCCTGAAAATTTGACAAGGTTTCAGTATTAAATAAGTGAGAAAATCAACACTATAACTTTATGCAATGACAAGTATGAATTAGTCAATACTGAAATTTCTGAAAATTTATTTATTGCATATTTATTATCAGATATCTGTTTGGTATACTTGAAGCTAATTCTCCTGAAAATTTGACAAAGTTTCAGTATTAAATAAGTGAGAAAATCAAATACTTAACTTTCTGCAATGACAAGTATCGGTTAGCTACTATTGAAATTTCTGAAAATTTATTTATTGCATATTTATTATCAGATATCTGTTTGGTATACTTGAAGCTAATTCTCCTGAAAATTTGACAAAGTTTCAGTATTAAATAAGTGAGAAAATCAAATACTTAACTTTCTGCAATGACAAGTATCGGTTAGCTACTATTGAAATTTCTGAAAATTTATTTATTGCATATTTATTATCAGATATCTGTTTGGTATACTTGAAGCTAATTCTCCTGAAAATTTGACAAAGTTTCAGTATTAAATAAGTGAGAAAATCAAATACTTAACTTTCTGCAATGACAAGTATCGGTTAGCTACTATTGAAATTTCTGAAAATTTATTTATTGCATATTTATTATCAGATATCTGTTTGGTATACTTGAAGCTAATTCTCCTGAAAATTTGACAAAGTTTCAGTATTAAATAAGTGAGAAAATCAAATACTTAACTTTCTGCAATGACAAGTATCGGTTAGCTACTATTGAAATTTCTGAAAATTTATTTATTGCATATTTATTATCAGATATCTCTTTGGTATACTTGAAGCTAATACTCCTGAAAATTTGACAAAGTTTCGGTATTAAATAAGTGAGAAAATCAAACACTTAAGTTTCTGCAATGACAAGTATCGGTTAGCTACTACTGAAATTTCTGAAAATTTATTTATTGCGTATTTATTATCAGATATCTGTTTGGTATACTTGAAGCTAATACTCCTGAAAATTTGACAAAGTTTCGGTATTAAATAAGTGAGAAAATCAAACACTTAAGTTTCTGCAATGACAAGTATCGGTTAGCTACTACTGAAATTTCTGAAAATTTATTTATTGCGTATTTATTATCAGATATCTCTTTGGTATACTTGAAGCTAATACTCCTGAAAATTTGACAAAGTTTCGGTATTAAATAAGTGAGAAAATCAAACACTTAAGTTTCTGCAATGACAAGTATCGGTTAGCTACTACTGAAATTTCTGAAAATTTATTTATTGCGTATTTATTATCAGATATCTGTTTGGTATACTTGAAGCTAATACTCCTGAAAATTTGACAAAGTTTCGGTATTAAATAAGTGAGAAAATCAAACACTTAAGTTTCTGCAATGACAAGTATCGGTTAGCTACTACTGAAATTTCTGAAAATTTATTTATTGCGTATTTATTATCAGATATCTCTTTGGTATACTTGAAGCTAATACTCCTGAAAATTTGACAAAGTTTCGGTATTAAATAAGTGAGAAAATCAAACACTTAACTTTCTGCAATGACAAGTGTCGGTTAGCTACTATTGAAATTTCTGAAAATTTATTTATTGCATATTTATTATCAGATATCTGTTTAGTATACTTGAAGCTAATACTCCTGAAAATTTGACAAAGTTTCGGTATTAAATAAGTGAGAAAATCAAACACTTAAGTTTCTGCAATGACAAGTATCGGTTAGCTACTACTGAAATTTCTGAAAATTTATTTATTGCGTATTTATTATCAGATATCTGTTTGGTATACTTGAAGCTAATACTCCTGAAAATTTGACAAAGTTTCAGTATTCAATAAGTGAGAAAATCAAACACTATAACTTTCTGCAATGACAAGTATCGGTTAGCTACTACTGAAATTTCTGAAGATTTATTTATTGCGTATTTATTATCAGATATCTGTTTGGTATACTTGAAGCTAATACTCCTGAAAATTTGACAAAGTTTCAGTATTAAATAAGTGAGAAAATCAAACACTTAACTTTCTGCAATGACAAGTATCGGTTAGCTACTACTGAAATTTCTGAAAATTTATTTATTGCGTATTTATTATCAGATATCTGTTTGGTATACTTGAAGCTAATACTCCTGAAAATTTGACAAAGTTTCGGTATTAAATAAGTGAGAAAATCAAACACTTAAGTTTCTGCAATGACAAGTATCGGTTAGCTACTACTGGAATTTTTGAAAATTTATTTATTGCATATTTATTATCAGATATCTCTTTGGTATACTTGAAGCTAATACTCCTGAAAATTTGACAAAGTTTCAGTATTAAATAAGTGAGAAAATCAAACACTTAAGTTTCTGCAATGACAAGTATCGGTTAGCTACTACTGAAATTTCTGAAAATTTATTTATTGCATATTTATTATCAGATATCTGTTTAGTATACTTGAAGCTAATACTCCTGAAAATTTGACAAAGTTTCAGTGTTAAATAAGTGAGAAAGTCAAACACTTAACTTTATTGTTAGAATGGTAATCATTACTGTTAAAATTGTCATAAATTCCATTAATATTTTAATTTCATTATTCTGTCAGAATTTTATGAGGAATCTTTGTAATTTTCTACGTCATAATTAGAAATTTGACAGTATAATTGCAGTGTTGAGATTATATATATTATTTATTTGATAATTTGAATGATTATTATCGTAATTTCAACGATTACTGTCCAAATTTCAATGATTACTGTCAAAATTTAACTGAATCTGATGAAATTTGTATAGAATAATAACACTTTCTGGGTGTAATTTATTTCTGTATTCATAATAACTACTTAAAATGTTCAATAGGTATTGTTAAAACAGCAATCATCAAATTGTCATAAATGGTATCAATATTTCAATATCTTTATTCTGTCGAAATATTATGACCATTTGAAATAATTTCATTAGCTGAAAATATTTCAAAAGCTCATAAAATTTGGACAGAATAATGAAATTAAAATAGTGATAGCTTTTATGATAATTTGATAATCTGTAAAATTATTTTAAATTCGGCGCCAATTTAAACGCGTGGTTTAGCTACTCGTGCATAGAGGGCGCGAGTAGCGAAACCACTACACATACAATCGCGCGATATAGGCAACCAAATTAACGCCCGTTGACATTCACTTTTTCAAACAGTGGGCAAAAAAACATTGCTCATCTTCCTGCTGAAAACGCCCACATAAGAACACGTAATTAACGCTGTAAGTTGCGATTATCCCATAATTACGCTAATTAATTAACCTCAAGGCTGAGGGAGTCGTCGCCTCACGCGCGCGATTGTGTTTAGTGTCACGGTCGACCACCTATTACGCGACAAATAGGTTAGGTTATGCCGTCGCTGGGCGCCCCAATTCCAGCAGAGTGAGCACCCCGAAGGGGGCACTGATAAGTTTGCGATGACAGGCAGGACCAAGTACACGACGGTCCGCATCGAGACGGAGATCGAGAAGAACAGGGAGGACGGCAACTGGACCAAGGTGATCGATCTCGCCAAGGCGCTGAAGGAGAAGTCCACGGACTGTGGTAATTTAAACAATTACATTTAGGGGGCCCTCAGAAGAATATACTGCACAGGGAAGCGGGCACGTCAGTTCAGGGAGCGTTGGCGCAATGTTTTGTTTCGTCTTGCACATAAGCAATTTTTTTTTGTTGTACGTTAACAGTTTTCATGGTAATTAAACCTCCACTTCGTAGCACTAAAGTGGCCCGGAGATGGTCAATACTTCGAATGTGATTCTGTCAAGTAACGTGCACGTTGCTTCTAACATTTTTTTATAAGCAAAGCAGGTGATTGCCAATTATGTTCGACGGTTTCAATTGAAGTGCAACTCATTGACCAATCATAAGCGATCAATCGCTTCGTACATGATCAATGATTCGCATCCACAGGTATGATGGACAATATTATTGACCGTCTCAAGGGCGCTTTAAAGGCAACACGAGATGTGGAAATGGGGGTGCTTGGGGTTGCACGCACTTAGTTCCACAGGGAAAGCTACGCTCACATGTGGCATTAGCACGTTATCTTGTTTTGTTTGCTGTGTATAAAATAATTGAGGCGTTTATTTTTTTAATTTTTATGTCCAAAAATCAGTTTTGTGGGAAATTAAAAAAAAAATTGGTCTTGGGAGCCGTTTACTGTTAATAACTCAATTTGTGCATTTTTGGACTTGTGTTGTTTTTAAAATAAACGCCTCAATTGTATGTAAAAAATTTTCACGATTGTTAATTTTCCTTGCTGTGCAAATAATATCGTGTTGTGTCGAAATGTGTCGTTAAAACATAAGTCCTTCACATTGCACAAAAATAACTTGTTTGCAAATAGTAATTTATTCGTTTAATTGCATTAATTGTTTTGTTTTTTCAAATATTGCTTATTAATTATTTTGCCGGCATTAATTGTAACTCAGTATTAATAACTGATAGCATGCCTCGTTACATAATTGTATAATAGGTGTGCTTCTATTACATCTCGTATCTTCATAAAACTTCCCACTTGAATACATGCAAAGGCTCGCTGCACACATAACGAGGCGAGCTTTATGACATAAAGATTTTGGCCGTTTCCACTAGCCGCACCTGTTCCAGCTGAGCGAGTTTTGTGGAAGACGCTGATCAAAAATGTTATCAAAATTATAATGTTTATGCCCAATTTCTTTTGTCTATAAAAATTTCAATGATAACTAACAGTTAAATTTAACAATTTTATTAACACTTTCAAAATTTCAGTTATATTCAACAAAATTTCGTTAACACTGTCAAAATTTCAGTAATATTTTCTAGAATTTCAATTACTTCAAAAAGTTTGCAACAAGCACTGTCAGCTTTTTTTTTATTCAAAATTTCAATGATAACTCAAAATTTCTATTATTTTTACAAAAATTTCAGTTATATTCAACTAAGTTTCATTAACACTGTCTGTCAAAATTTAAGTTATATTCAGCAAAGTTTCATTAACATTGTCAAAATTTTAGTTATATTCAACAAGTTTTCATTAGCACTATCAAAATTTCAGTAATATTTTCTAGAATTTCAATTACTTCAAAAAGTTTGCCACAAGCACAGTCAGCTTTTTTTTTATTCAAAATTTCAATGATAACTCAAAATTTCTATTATTTTTACAAAAATTTCAGTTATATTCAACTAAGTTTCAATAACACTGTCAAAATTTCAGTTATATTCAGCAAAGTTTCATTAACACTGTCAAAATTTTAGTTATATTCAACAAGTTTTCATTAGCACTATCAAAATTTCAGTAATATTTTCTAGAATTTCAATTACTTCAAAAAGTTTGCCACAAGCACTGTCAGCTTTTTTTTTATTCAAAATTTCAATGATAACTCAAAATTTCTATTATTTTTACAAAAATTTCCGTTATATTCAACTAAGTTTCATTAACACTGTCTGTCAAAATTTCAGTTATATTCAGCAAAGTTTCATTAACACTGTCAAAATTTTAGTTATATTCAACAAGTTTTCATTAGCACTATCAAAATTTCAGTAATATTTTCTAGAATTTCAGTAACTTCAAATAGTTTGCAACAAGCACTGTCAGCTCTTTTTTTTTTTTTAAATCTATTATAGGGGTTAATAACTATTTCCCTTCTTAGAATATCTGTCCGAGTTTCTGATTGGCGAGGGACGTCTGGAATGCTACTTGGAAGAATGGCCCCCGCTCGAGGCCAACGTGAACAGGGCCAAGCTGGGGCTGATGGACGCAAAGAAGTACCTGCAGGCGGCCGCCGACGACATGGGCAAGAAGGCTGGCGTCGCCCTCGACGCTCACCTACTGCTCGGCAAGCTGTATTACTCGTGCGGGTACTACCCAGACGGCCTCAAAAGCTTCCAGATGGCCGAGCTGCACACGTTATCAGAAAAGAAGTTGCCGCTGTAAGTAGACAATCAGGAGTTTTGCGTATCAATTTTTTTTATCAGTAACGTGTACGTTACTTGACAGCATCACATTCGAATGTCAGATATATTGATCACATAACTGCATTCGAATGTGATTCTATCACTTAACTGCTACGTTTTTTGCTAAGCAATACACCTGAATGGCTGCAATCTTTACGGAGTGGAAATAATACTGTCATTATATTTTCACTATATCACTATAATTTAAAATTCAGATTTGTTCACGTTTATTTTTAATGTTTTAGCTTTACGGGGTGAAAATAATACTGTCATTATATTTTCACTGTATCACTATATTTTAAAATTCACATTTGTTCACGTTTATTTTTAATGTTTTAGGCTTTATGGGGTGGAAATAATACCGTCATTATATTTTCACTATATCACTATATTTTAAAATTCAGATTTGTTCACGTTTATTTTTAATGTTTTAGGCTTTATGGGGTGAAAATAATACTGTCATTATATTTTCACTATATCACTATAATTTAAAATTCAGATTTGTTCACGTTTATTTTTAATGTTTTAGCTTTACGGGTTGAAAATAATACCGTCATTATATTTTCACTATATCACTATATTTTAAAATTCACATTTGTTCACGTTTATTTTTAATGTTTTAGGCTTTATGGGGTGGAAATAATACCGTCATTATATTTTCACTATATCACTATATTTTAAAATTCAGATTTGTTCACGTTTATTTTTAATGTTTTAGGCTTTATGGGGTGAAAATAATACTGTCATTATATTTTCACTGTAACACTATATTTTGAAATTCACATTTGTTCACGTTAATTTTTAATGTTTTAGGCGAAGCTTGAAGATTGTAGCAGAGTCGTTCGCCATAAAGGGGCTCTGCCTGCAGAAGGACACAAAAACGTCCTCGAGTAAATACAAGAAGGCCGAGCGCGAGGACGAGATGTACAAGTGTTTCGATACCGCCTCGGACCTTGCGCTCCTGTACATGCAAGAACTGGATAAGCAGCAGAGCTCGACCTTCACAAACACAGGTAATCACCAGAGGCGCAATACAGTTCATGCCGTGTGAACAATATTCAAATTAGTGTTGCCTCTGATGATAACCGTTTGCGATCAATTTTCCACAAAGTTGGATTGGTACTTTTCCTATCAAAAATAACGGAGGAAAAATGGTTATGCTATGTTCAATTTTTTGTTATAATTATTGACAGCCGGCATACAATTGTGTCACTTACGGTCCGTTTTTTAAGTGAGTAACCAATTTAAGTAACTCTAGTGACTTTTGTGTCTTGTGTTACAAACTTTTCAATAAGGAAAACTTTTGTATTTTTGCACTTATGAAATATTTCTTATGGTTACTCACATTAAAAATAAACAGGCTATACGTAGGTGTGATTTTAATCATTACAAAATTAATAATATGTTTAATAATAATAATAATAATTATAATACATTTATTCATGCTATTACAAAAGATGTGTGCATAAGTACTGAGTACTGAATACTTGATTAATCAGCACTGTAATAGAATTATCACAATTTTACGTCTGTTAAAATTCAGGGATGCAACTTGACAAAACATTGACCAATTTGGTGAGAGTCCCAATTTTAACGTTTGTTAAATGTAACTTATTATTGTTTTTGTTCGGTTTTTAGCAATCGTCTTCTATGATGATTTTGCTATAGTTTCCTTCATTAAGATAATTATAATAAATAGATTATTTATTATAATAGATATATATTATTATTATTATTATTATTATTATTATAATATAATATATATAAATAGAAATTAGAATATTTAATGACCATCTTTCTACGTCGCTCTTGATACGAAATTATGACATTTCAATTTGGATGAACGGTTAGCAACAGATTACTTAGATTAACTAACGGATTATTTATTAAAGGTACGCACTCGCCGCAACCGCCAGTAATAAGCAAGAACCTTAGCCCGGTGCTGGAGCAGGTGCTGCAGGAGGCCCCCGTGCTCCTCATCCACATGAACAAGCCATTGGACGCCCTCGAGCGGTACAGGGCCTCCCTGAGCGCCATCGAATGCCAGACTATAAACTCTGTCCGCCTGAAGCTGATGTGCCAGTTTGCCGAGTTCCTGCTGCACGGCTATGTCACCGACAATTATAAGTCGCCACTGAATGGGGTTACCGGGCAAAGCTCGCCCTGGAAGCCTAAGCAATACGCAAGTTTAAACCAGGTAGTTATATTTGGATCGGCCGTAAATAGAATCAAATGGGCTAAATCGTTTTAGAAGATGAGGCAGTCAATGAAAACGGAATCTGTAATTTAGTTTTTGTGTTTTTTTCAATCTTGTGATATCACAGTAGTTATTTAAAAAAAAATGCACCAGGGATTTTTACTGATGTATTTGCAAACATCGACGTTTTACTGTCATTTTACTGACGGTAAAACGACAGTACTAACAGTTCTTGATTATGAAAATTACAGAAGTACCGCCATTGCAACTGTAACTTCTAGTTTCGGAGTTATTACTTATAAAGTGAAATCAACCAAGCAAACATAATGCAAAAATTATCCTCTACGAACAATGTAGTAATTTTTCGGCGGAATTCATGTACATGTTATGTGATAATAATAATAATCCGTACTATTCGTCCACCTATGCCATAATTGGTTACCATCGTTATTTGAGAGATAATTCTGACCTAATTAATCACTACATTTGTTTAAGTTTAAGGTTTCATCCATAAATTACCAGTTATATATTATTATTTATATAGTAGTTACTAGTAAAAAAAAAAAAATTATTTTATTTTGCCTGACTTGTGTCAGTTATACAGTGTGTTTTTAAATGAGTGTAGATTGTATTTTAGGCAACCAAACATACACGTTGGTAACACAACAAAAATATCACTAAGGATTCAATGGTGTAACATAATGTTAAAGTTGAGATTCAACAGCTTTGTTTTTTTGTCAGTTTTAAAAGTTAAGTAATTTTAAGATACATGTAGAGTTCTTTACACGTTATTAGTTTAAAAAAAATCAATCAAAATGTACGAAAATCCACGAAACAACGACAATTAAATAGATACAAAAGAGAAAATTATCAGTACATAACAACTTAACTGACCCACACTGGACGAAAAAACCCTGTTGACCCGTTCCCCTTCATAAATAACTAACTTGAAATAACTTACCTAGATTAACTTTACAATGATTGCACGCTACTGGCGAAAATGACATTAAACTTTGACAAATTGCGGTGAAATACACTAAGCATCGACATGGAAAAACTTAACGGCAATTAAAATCCTAAATTTCATTTAAATTTTGCCGCCTTTTCTACAATCATTTACAAACACCCTGTATATATAACCATCATCAGAGGCATGTATTTAATGTTTATACATCTTGAATTCACTTTAAATGTAATTTTAAGAATTTGATATGTCTAATTTGAAGTTAAATTAATTGATTTTTTACCAGTAAGTACTCAATAATAATTTAACAACCTTAACTACATTTTTTGTTATATGACTTTTTGTTCCGATGAATTCCAACTGATTTCCGTTTTTTCTTTTTAGTTCATTCCGAAGGTGGACTGTGAGGAGACGATACTGCTGCTTTTAGTGGCCGAGGCAATGGCAGTGCGCAACGCCGTGCTCTCACAATCGCCGGAATTCAAGGAGGCAAGATTGAGCGCTTACCACGAAGCCGCCGCAGTCTATGATCTCCTCACGTTAGCGACTGTACGGTGGGGACAAGTCTCCCTACTTCAAGAGGTTGGCAACTAATAAATTGATTTTCGATAGCATGACATACCAATTGATGAACAGTAAAAAACTGATTTGTTACGAATTAATTTTAATAATCGGCATATTAACAATTAATAATTTTAATGAACAGCATATTAACAATTAATAATTTTAATAAACAGCATATTAACAATTAATAATTTTAATAAACAGCATATTAGCAATTAATAATTTAAATAATCAGCATATTAACAATTAATAATTTTAATAAACAGCATATTAACAATTAATAATTTAAATAATCAACATATTAACAATTAATAGTTTTAATAATCAGCATATTAACAATTAATAATTTTAATAAACAGCATATTAACAATTAATAATTTTAATAAACAGCATATTAGCAATTAATAATTTAAATAATCAACATATTAACAATTAATAGTTTTAATAATCAGCATATTAACAATTAATAATATTATATGTCATCATTAACTACCTTTGTTTAATTTTAGTCGTTGGAGAGGGCGATGAAGTTCTCTTTTGAGGAGCCCCACTTGTGGCGGCAGCACGCGCTGAGTTTGATTTCGATGGGGCGTTACGATCACGCGTTGGTTGTCCTTAAGGAGGTTATCAAGCTGGAAGTGAACTCATCGATAAACTGCCTGCTAGCGGCCAAGCTGTGCTTCGAGCACCTAAACAAGCCGCAAGAAGGCACCGATTTTAGCTTACTGGCGAGATCGAAGGAGCTTGCCTACTCTAGTGGGTTATTGGGGCGGTGCCACTTATATGTCGGCATCGGCTATCAGCTGCAGGCCAGGAGTATCATGCTCAAGCAGGATAAGCAAGACCTTAATAGCATGGCGCTGGATAACTTTCAAACGTAAGAAATATAGCTTACACCAGTTAACAAGATTTGAATGCCTAGACTTCATTATCTTATTGGTTATCTTATTTACTGGTAATTAACTGATTAGAAATAGAAAAGCATAGAAATATTTTATTGTGTTGCTACAGTTATGTGTTTGCAATCGTCAATTAGAAAATACAGGAAAATGAAGTATACACTTATATCTAAATTAAATTGGACTTAAAACTTACATTTAAACGAGAAAATCTCATCTAAACTATATAAGAAGCAACATTTCAATTTCTTTTTATTTTTAGTGTTAATTATTTTTGATAGCACTTTGATAGCAATCCTCAGCAAATATTTTCTGAATCAATCATTTTGATCAAATAATTCTATTTGTGTATAGGAAGGAATTTTCATTAAAGTTTTATAGCTTTGAATCCATTCATTGATGGGGTTTGAAAATTCATTAGTTCCCTTATTTATTATTACCATATTATTATTACTATTATATTATTACCCTTATTTATTATTACCATATTATAGGAAGGTATTTTCATTAAAGATTTATAGCTTTGAATCCATTCATTAATGGGGTTTGAAAATTCATTAGTTCCCCTTATTTATTATTATTACCATATTACTATTTTATTATTACCATATTATAGGAAGGTATTTTCATTACAGATTTATAGCTTTGAATCCATTCATTGATGGGGTTTGAAAATTCATTAGTTCCTATTATTTATTATTATTACCATATTACTATTTTATTATTGTCCTTATTTATTATTACCATATTATAGGAAGGTATTTTCATTAAAGATTTATAGCTTTGAATCCATTCATTGATGGGGTTTTAAAATTCCTTAGTTCCCATTATTTATTATTATTACCATATTACTATTTTATTATTGCCCTTATTTATTATTACCATATTATAGGAAGGTATTTTCATTACAGATTTATAGCTTTGAATCCATTCATTGATGGGGTTTGAAAATTCATTAGTTCCCCTTATTTATTATTATTACCATATTACTATTTTATTATTATTACTATTATATTATTGTTACTCTTATTTCTTATTACCATATTACTATATTATTATTACCAATTCAGAGCGGTGGACTTAGAACCAAACGATCACTTGTGCAAGTACTACCTGGGCCTTCAGTTGGCGCTTACTGGAAACATTGTGGACGCCCTGCGGACGGTCAGCGAGGCGCTCGCCTTGCAGCCGGAGAGCTCCTCGACGCTGCACCTGCTGGCACTGCTCTTATCCGCGAACCAGCAGCATGAGGAGGCTTTGCAGGTCGTGGACGCCGCCATCGATGAGTACCCCGACAGTCTGAACCTGATGTACGTCAGAGCACACCTGGAACTCCACGAGGACGGCGGAGAGGTGAATATCTGGGGATAATGCGAATTTAAACACAAAGGGAGCAATGAGTTGTGGAAAATGTATTTTTAAATTATTTTTTCCAACGATATAAACTCATGATAAAAATTTCAGCTGGATCCAATAAACCCAAAATTTGTAAGTAAACTCACAACGGCATCACTACATCAGCATTTAATGCATCACTACATCGGCATTTAATGCATCACTACATCGGCATTTAATGCATCACTACATCGGCATTTAATGCATCACTACATCGGTTATTTGTTATAGACACCCTCCCATCTGTTATCAAAGTTGAAATGTTACTGTGTGTTGACTAAATATCATATTATCGTCAATATCATCAAATAACATCAAATATCTCATTATCATCATATATGATGATAATGAGAATTTTTATCATATGATAGTGATGTGAATTTTTATCATCTGATGATAATGTGAATTTTTATCATATGATAATGAGAATTTTTATCATATGATGATAATGAGAATTTTTATCATATGATATTAAGAATTATTATCATATGATAATGAGATTTTTTATCATATGATGAGAATGAGAATTTGTATTATATGATAGTGATGTGAATTTTTATCATCTGATGATAATGTGAATTTTTATCATATGATGATAATGAGAATTTTTATCATATGATGATAATGAGAATTTTTATCATATGATAATAAGAATTTTTATCATATGATAATGAGAATTTTTATCATATGATAATGAGAATTTTTATCATATGATGATAATGAGATTTTTTTATCATATGATGATAATGAGAATTTTTATCATATGATGAGAATGAAAATGTTTTCATTAGCCACAAATTGTGATTGATTTTATTATGCCAGTTAAGGTGTTGTTTAATAATAGAATTTTTAACTGAAAAAGTTTACTAATAATGCAAAGAAATTGAGACGAATTCAAATGAACTTTCTGTATTTTTTTTTTAGCGGGCTTTAGTTACTGCAAAACAAATGCTGGAGTTGTGGAAGAACCTGTACGAAGGGCAAACGTCTTCGGATGTTCCGGAATGCGACCGGAAAAGCGACACACGATCAGTCTTCCAGCTTTACACCTCTGAGATGTCCGATAAAGATTCCAGTATGTATTTTTGGTGGCTTTTGATTTGTGATTAAGAATAATTGCAGCAATAACTCTTTGTGTACTTTTATATAGGCACTATTTTTATTAAAAAAAAAAAAACTTATTGTAATTTATGATTGTAGGTTCGTTGCAAGCGCACAGCATAGCTGCGTCACGTGTCGAGCAGGCGCTTAGCGAGGTGGCGAGCTCCGTGAGCAGCTTCAACCCTCGGCCGGGCCCCCACCGTGCTTATATGTTGCTGCTGGAAGTGTGGTTGTTGCTCGCAGAGCTGTACTTAGCCGTTGACCAGCCATCAGACGTACTTAAGTGCATACAGGAGGCTTCCCAGATCTTCCCCCTCTCGCACCACATTTTACACATGGTATTAATGCGATGCGTTTTCCGCAAAAATTATGTATTAATTTATTGTTGTGGTTTTAGAGGGGATTGTTGCACATGCACAAGCAGGAGTGGTCGGATGCGAAGTTGTGCTTCCAAAATGCAGTGGCGATCAACCCACAGCATGTAAAATCGCTGCAACAATTGGGGCTCGTATATCACTATTTGGGGTTGCAAGGACTGGCTGAGACGACACTCAGAGAGGCGGCCAAGATAGACCCAAGCAACCACATCACATGGTAAGGACCTCACTTGTCCGTCTCTAGGACATTATACTTGTCCTGTTTACCAACGCATGTGGCAACACAAGACCTAAACACGTTAAATTTAAATCTAGAGGATTTTATTTTCTATTTTCAATTGTACCAATATACAATTGGTATTTATCATTTTTGCTCGTTCATTACAACTGCTTATATTAGGTATAAGTAATAACGGTATGAAACTAATGTCTTGTGTTGTATCGCTCGGTATTGTAAACTCGTTTTACTGTCCTTGTGGGGTCTTAGGAATTAACAATCATGCGCGTGTGATTCAGGTACAATCTTGGCAAGGTGCTCGAGTCTCTTGGTGAGCACGAGACGGCCAGCTCGTCGATGGCGACTGCGCTCACCGTGGAAACGACGAGCCCCATTCTTCCATTCACATCAGTTCCACTGTGTTTCGATTAGTGTCGGGTGATTGGTGGTTAGGGCCGGTGTTCGTTTTTCTGCGAGTTGCGGTGGGGCGTAACCTGCGGCAGTTGTGGGTTAGGTAATTCCATGTTATAGGTGATCAGTATTTCCATTACGCCATCCATTTGTAGTCATAAATATATATTTGTCGTGTGTTTGGGAGATTAGGTGATTAGGCGAATGATTTTGTGTTTGGTCAGATAATTGCAAACATAATGCTGGTTCGGTTTATTGCAGGTGCAAATGGAAGTAATTAAATTTAAGTGCGTAAATTTGGTGAGGTTCGAAGCCTGGTTTTTGCCATAATTTATAAAATATAAATGTACATGTTTGGTGGTTTATGTTTTTTAAATGACGTCATTTGTCTGCTCACATTTATTTTTGACGAGTTTAATTGTCGAGCAGAATATTATTTTAGTGCCAAATATTTTGGCAGTTGGTGTATTAAATTTATTCGCCATACAAATAAATGTAATGCATTAAGAGACAATAATTGTAGAAAATCGTCCACTAAGTTTTTAATTTTCACGTTTACAATCATTTTCATTACCGCCACATTTATTATTTTTATGGAATTTCACAAGCGACGGACCACATTTCTTATTATTATTTCTACATTTCCACATTTATTATTTTTATGGAATTTCACAATATCTTGCTTGTAACGGACTGTAACATACAAAATGGTTTCGCAGTTTTGCAGGTCCGTTGTGAATTTTAGAGACGAAACTTTAGAGACGTCATTTTTATTTTCTATTCATCTTGTGTGACACGATCACATTTATTGTAGGTACAATGTATTGTACCATGTATTGTACAATTTATTTTACCATTTACTGTGAAATTTATTGTACCATGTACTGTAAAATATTGTACCATGTATTGTACAATTTATTTTACCATTTACTGTGAAATTTATTGTACCATGTACTGTAAAATTTATTGTACAATTTATTTTACCATTTACTGTGAAATTTATTGTACCATGTACTGTAAAATTTATTGTACCATGTATTGTACAATTTATTTTACCATTTACTGTGAAATTTATTGTACCATGTATTGTAAAATTTATTGTACCAAGTGTTGTACAATTTATTTTATTATGTATTGTACCATTTGTGGTAATAGAGATGGTATCCATGGAAACAACAATGATAAAAGTTAATTGGAGATTGTGCAACTGGACCAAAGTCGGTGGATAAGTAAGCAATTCAGGATGTTTTAAAGTTATTGATCAGCGTGGCATTAATGTCTACTTGGTTAACTGTGTTTTATGGTTTTTTTTTTTTTTTCATCATTCTCATTGCGAACTACAAAATGATCCACAATCACTTATAATTGTGTACGTAGATAAATAAACGTAGAACAATTCATAAGCTTCGGAAGTCCTGTATTAACCTCTAGCCCGTGTTGTACATAACCTACTCCCCTCTGGCGTGTTTGCTGTAGGCTTCCCCTCCATTGTGATATTTTTGTATTTACATGTTTTCTCTTATTAAGCAAACGTTATTTAAATGTGTAATGCGCCTGCTACAACATGTCGTACAGGGGCAAATGTTTAATTTGTTATCAGGTCGAAATAGTGTTGGCTGATTAAATATTTTAACAAGATCCGGCCCGATTATTGCATCCTTTGTCTGCGAACACCGATCCTGTAATAAAAACCGTCTGGTCCGTACTGCTGATTGTATATTTTGCACAATATCCTAATTATCACCTAATTATCACACCTGAAACCATTGATTTGAAATCATTCTATTGCATAACATTATGCAAATATCACACATATATATATAACATTATCACATATTGATCGCAATGTATTTGTGAGCAATTTGATTCAAAAATCAAAATGCACATCACCAGAATTATAATTTTTATGTTTCCAACATGTAAACAATTTAAGCTATTTGATGTAAAAACTAACATCCACCTAATCAGATTTTTTCTTAAATTTACTTGTACCGATATGTACAGATCATCCATTATAGATATGAATTGTCAAATTCAAGGTCGGCCAAAATGTCATAATTTTGACAGTGTACTTGTAAAAAACTAGTAACAAATATGTCATTGATGTCAACATGTGTTTTGATTTTATGAGAACTCGATGAATAATCATTAATATTGCCGCCAAAATTCCTTCCGTTCCTAGTAACTTTATCAATAATGCCAACCCAATAGCACTTTGACAATTCATATCTGTAATGGACGATCTGTAAGCAATTTTGAGTAAAAAAAATTGGACGCCCTTGAATTTTTTTTTTTTTTGTACGAATCTGTTGACATTTTGATTGTGCCACGGACATGAAACAGCCGGTCATACATTTTTAACGCTCCCTAAAGTTTGTGCTCGAAATATTTTATTAGCCCCCTGCCCACCATTGATTTTCAATATTTCCGTGGGTATAATTTGGCCACGAATATAGAATTAAGATTCCTGGAAGCGTATTCTGTCACGCACGAAAGAACGAGTGTGGTTTTCCAGCTAAACGGAAGATGGTTATCAAACGCATGAATATTCAATCGGGTTTTCGAATAGTAAACTACACATTTCGGGCCACGGAACGGCTAAAACATTCGTTAAGTTATGTATCCGTGCCGGTTTCAAATGCTAACGAGCCGCAGTGCACTTGTTGAACAAGGCGGCACAGGATGTTTTTTTTTTTTTATATTAGCAGGATTATCAACGATTTTGCAATACGCTATATAATAATTTGATGGGCTGTTTTGAATTTTCATCAAAATTTGTATTGTAACATAAAAAAAATCTGATTTCTGATTTCAAAAATAACCCCTTTTTTTAAATTAGATTACTAATATTAATTATTAATTAATTATTAGATACTAATTAATGTTTCTAATTTACTAAAATTGTTGGCAAGTTGGACACATTCTAGTTGGAAATCAAATATATGTATAATAATATTATATTATAATAATTTGATAGGACGTTTTGACTGGTCATAATTTTTTTTATTGAAACAAAAAAGAAACAATTTCAGATTTCTGATTTCAAAAAGAACCCCTTTTTTGTAATTAGATTACTAATATACTGATATTAATTATTAACTAATTAATTATTAGATACTAATTAATGTTTCTAATTTACTAAAATTGTTGGCAAGTTGGACACATTCTAGTTGGAAATCAAATATATGTATAATAATGTTATATTATAATAATTTGATAGGACGTTTTGACTTGTCATATTTTTTTTTATTGAAACAAAAAAGAAATAATTTCAGATTTCTTATTTCAAAAATAACCCCTTTTTTGTAATTAGATTACTGATATACTAATATTAATTATTAACTAATTAATTATTAGATACTAATTAATGTTTCTAATTTACTAAAATTATTGGCAAGTTGGACACATTCTAGTTGGAAATCAAATATATGTATAATAATGTTATATTATAATAATTTGATAGGACGTTTTGACTTGTCATATTTTTTTTTATTGAAACAAAAAAGAAATAATTTCAGATTTCTGATTTCAAAAATAACCCCTTTTTTGTAATTAGATTACTGATATACTAATATTAATTATTAACTAATTAATTATTAGATACTAATTAATGTTTCTAATTTACTAAAATTGTTGGCAAGTTGGACACATTCTAGTTGGAAATCAAATATATGTATAATAATATTATATTATAATAATTTGATAGGACGTTTTGACTTGTCATATTTTTTTTTATTGAAACAAAAAAGAAATAATTTCAGATTTCTGATTTCAAAAATAACCCCTTTTTTGTAATTAGATTACTGATATACTAATATTAATTATTAACTAATTAATGTTTCTAATTTACTAAAATTGTTGGCATGTTGGACATATTTTAGTTGGAAATAAATAATCAATAATGGTAATAATTAATTCATATAAAATGTACATGAATCTGTATGATAAAATTTCATTTTATATAACTTATAATAATCAATCAAATTAAATTTATAAACTTACAGTGTTATTCATAAAAATTTAAGCCGCGGTTTAAAGGTGGTTTAATCTTAGTAACCTTGGTAACCCTTTGTAAAATACCGCTAAACCATTAATAATAATAATAATAATAATAATCCGTACTACTCCTCCACCTATGGCGTAATTGGTTACTGTCATAATTTTTGACAGAGAATTCTGACCCAATTAAATTTTTTTTTTTACCATAGCCCCCTTAACTATTACTAGTTATGCGGGCGTTGAGAGGAGAGGGGCATTATTATTATTGCCCATCTGCGCCTGCATTGTTAAACCACGGTTTAAAGTCTTATGAATAACATTGTAAGTTTTATAAATTTAATTTGATTGATTATTATAAGTTTTATAAAATGAAATTTTACATACTGTTAGTTTTTAACTTGTAATTCTAAAGTTTCCCAATTCGTGGGTCATCAGAAATTTTTAATAAGTCCTAATTAATTAGCACTTATTTTAGCAATTAGTTAATTTTATTAATAGCAATTAATTTTCTAAAGTAATTTGTATTGATTTTAACTGTTGTAAAGTATGAACTATACAGTGTGATCCAAAAAGTATGAGGGCAGTTTGAATTTAAAGCCACGTTAAATTATTATCACATTGGTAACATGAATATTTTTCAGACATTTTAGAAAATTACAACGATGTATACAAGAGCGACGAGTTGTCCATTTCAGTAGTGCCATAGTAACAATGTGAAATACACTAAAACTTATGGTAGAAAATTCAATCCGTCCTCAACCTTTTTTGACCACCCTGTATAATATAATTTAGTACTGCTCCACTTCCCATTTTCCAATGCCTTAAAAATGTTTTTTTTAATTTTTAATAAGTGCTAATTATTTTTTTAAGTGCTAAAGTAATTTGTATTGATATGAACTGTGGTAAAGTATGAACTATACAGTGTGATCCAAAACGTATGAGGACAGTTTGAATTTGAAGCCACGTTAAATTATTATCACATTGGTAACATGAATATTTTTCAGACATTTTGGAAAATTACAACGATGTATACAAGAGCTGTCCATTTCAGTAGTGCCACAGTAACAATGTGAAATACACTAAAACTTATGGTAGAAAATTCATTCCGTCCTCAACCTTTTTTGACCACCCTGTATAATATAATTTAGTACTGCCCACTTGCCATTTTTCCAATGTCTTAAAAATATTCCACTACTGGAATCCTAAAATTAATGAATTTATTTGATGAAAATATAACTTTCAGTTGCGCTAATACGATTTTAATTAAATGCTTTGCATTCCCTTGCTTATATTATATACGTTGTACTTTTGTTTCCGAATCCATTGTCTCAATTTTCTATTTTCCTTTGATCCTATTGTTTCGTTCATTTCTTTTGTGTTTTATTTCATTTCCGCTCTCTTAATTTCTCTTTAGTTATCACGATTTGAATGCGTATTGTTCCGCTCTGCCACTTTCTCTTTATTCGTTGCAGTTGAAATGTAATTTGTGCTCGATACCTTACACACATTAGTTTCTATTGTTGAATTCGCTCGGATTAGAGCGGCACATTAGCGGCGGTCCTATTCAAATTTATTTAAAACGCCACCTCCGCCTTATCACTGACGCAACTTGTGACCCTCGCACCGGCAGTTTTTTGGGGGCTACAGATTGTGGGAGGAATAATTACGACAACTGCGCAACGCTAATTGGAACGCTGTGTTTACACTGAAGCCTAATTGGTTTCTAATGCATTCGCACTGTACTAATTAAAACAAGTGTGTCCAATTCGGCTTAATTAAGCAAATTTTTAATTGAAACCAAGGTCAATGGTGTTCTATTTATTTCGGACACAGCCAAATTCGGCGGGCAATTATACTGTTATTTAGTTGGAATTAAAGCGACTCGTTTGAATTAAGTTAAGTTAACTTGCAACTGAGCAGTCAAATATGTGGCCGAGTACTGGAACATTGATGTTTGTGGGGATTTTCAAGCCATATTTTGTTGTATTTTAAGTGTTTGCCTATCATACATTTCGTTCCGATTAGTTGTCAGTGTTTTGCTTATTAGGTTAGGTCAGGTTATGTTGTACTTTTCTTTCTGATTAGTTGTCGGTATTTTGCATTTTAGGTTTTAAGAACGTAAACTTTAATGAGGCCAAGACAAAACGAGTTCGTTAAACGTGTATAGCATAATTTATTGGCAGTGTTGTAGGACAATAATTACAGGGAAAATTGTATTTGCCCTTTGTGGGGATTTTCAAACCATATTTTGTTGTACTTTACGTATTTGCATATAGTATATTTCGTTCCGATTAGTTGTCAGTGTTTTGCATATTAGGTTACGTTAGGTTAGTTTGGGTATGTCGTACTTTTCTTTCTGATTAGTTGTCGGTATTTTGCATTTTAGGTTTTAAGAACGTAAACTTTAATGAGGCCAAGACAAAATGAGTTCGTTAAACGTGTATAGCATAATTTATTGCCAGTGTTGAGAAACGATAATTATAGGGAAAATTGTATTTGCTCTCGTGAATTTAAGGCGTAGATTTGGTTACACAAAAGGTATCAATTTACGTTATGTTTATCACTTGTTTGCCGTTATCATGTAATTTGGTCGTTGAGATTACAGCCAAGCCTGTTTCTAACTTATGAGTCATTGATAGTAATTCACGAATTACCTGTTTGTTGCTGAAACTGTGTAGCAAAATTTTAGTCGGTATTTTTATTTCATAATGAATTATGGAATTTGAACCTACGGAAGCATTTTTAATTAAAGCTTTAATTTTTTTTAGTGAAAAAGTCAATAATATAAAATAATGAAAGTCTTGATCATAAATTGTGTTGTTTTTATTCCATAATGTATTAATTTTTATTTTGCATGTGGGATTTGAACCCAGAATTTCTGGAAGCATTAATTAAAACTCCTGATTTTTTTAATGAAAACGTACGGACGTGAGCTTCAGTATTTCAATGTTTGGATAAAATAAAAGTCAAGGTAATTCGAAATTATGCAAGTCAATTGATCGTAAATTGTGTAATGCAATTAACGGATTAAACCCATAGGAAAGGAGGCCTGTTAATGCAGACCTGAGGGTGGCGGATTTGCCTGTGCAGTCTCATTGGGGGATGATTAAATTCGGCGATTTGGGTCATTATCACACACAAACACACACACTCTGACCCAGAACATGCACAGGTGGGGAAAATCGTTAAGGAACTCCGCGATTTCGCGTGCTTTGTGTTGTTGCCTTTACTTTTTGATGAATTAACGTGTCGTTACAAGGCAATTTCCTCGTTTATTGGGCGAAATTGAGAGGGCGGATTAATGAAATTGCAAATTGCGCAGGCCAATCAATTTTTATTTATAGGTTATCGGCGTTTGTTCGCAATTTTTTGAATTGGTAATTAAAATTTCTGAAGCTTAGCACATCAAAATGCTGGTACCTACATTCAAAGATTATCTTCAGTAGTTTATAGCTTTGCTAATTAGTTTATTAATTGAATTTATATGAATCAGTACATTTTATTTATATAGTTTATTCAAGATCTTTTTGGGGCTGATAAAAGCGTGGGCGTTTTGCTGGGAACTAATTTAAATTGAGAGAACTAATACAATTTCTAGATTAATGTTGCTTTGCTGTAAGTTGCAGGGAATTTAATAGGCTCTAACATCAAGCTAGAATGATCCTAAGTATTCTTAAATATCACTGCTTTAGAGTAAACTTCAATTTTATATCTATAATGACTTGTATAAATGAAACTTTATATTAACCTAAAAGTCCTTCAACAGCTTTCAACTACTTATATATGATACAAGTTCGTAAAGCAATACTTTACGAAAATGTATCATACAAAGTTATGACAGTTATTATGAAAAATGGCTAAAATTTGAAGCAAAATACTACTTTTTTTTCACTTGTGCTAAAAAGTATCACTTTACACACTGTTCACAGTCCGTAAAGTGCATTTACAAACAGTGCGCTAGAAACTTAGTTTATGTACTATCGTAGAAAAAAGTAATATTCAAACATTGTAATTTTAATGCTGTTGTCTACTAAAATGTCCTCAGAATTCGTGGTTGTCTTTCCTAAAAGGCCTAAAAATCCTTAAACAGCCTTTAACTAGTTATTTATGATACAAGTTCGTAAAGCACTACTTTACGAAATGTATCATATAAAGTTTTTTTCTACCACAGCAATTATTTTTATTTGAAATTAATATGCACTTGGATTTTGTGTTTATGTGTTTATCGGTCACGTAATTATTCACAACTTAATTGATGGTTGGAAAGATTGGTTCTTCAATAGAATATCTTTAATTAGAATGGTTTTAACAGCTCTTTCTTGATATTTACTTTTAAATCTTGACAAAGAGGTTTAAATTTGAAATTACTAAAGTTATTGTTTGTGTTATACTTGGAACTTGGTCCAATATGCCCTTGGATTTCTTGTGGATGTCATTAATAACCTCTAGATAACTATTCTCAATTTAATCCACAGATTGAAAGACCGGGGCTTAAAGTTTTAATGTTTGTTATAGTTTCATCCATTTTTATTTGGAATTAATATGCACTTGGATTTTCTGTGTTTATCTGTCGCATAATTATTCACAACTTAATTGATGGTTGGAAAGATTTATCCTTAAATAGAAAATATTCAGTCAATTACCAGAATATCTTTAATTAGATTGGTTTTCACATCTCTTTCTTGAAATTTATTTTTATGTCTGAATAAAGAGGTTTAGAAATTACTAAAGTTATTGTTGTGTCTTGTACTTGGAACTTGGTCCCTTGGATTTCTTGTGGATGTTATTAATAACCTCCAGATAACTATTCACAACTTGATCCGCAGATTGAAAGACAGGGGCCTAAAGTTTTTATTTGGAATCAATTTGTCCTTGGATTTCTGTGTTTATCTGTCACATAATTATTTACAACTTAATCAGTGGGTTGGAAAGATTGATTAAATTAAACCCAAGAGTTATAAGAATATATATAATCGATCTTTATTGGGCTATCGACCCCATATGGGGTTTATAAGAATATTTAATAATAATAGTGATTTATTTACATAATTAGCATTACAAAAAAATTACAATAAAATGAAAAAGTCCAGTCATTTAATAAAAAATAATAATAATAAAATTAATAAAATAATATTGGCTACATGTGTGGATAACGTGAGTTCTTATAAATTTTGTATATTTAATTTAATTTAATTCAGATATTTGAGTTTTACATTTAATGCTGAATTTAGTAGATTTTGTTCTATTATTGTTTGATATTGTTTTAATTATTAATTTAATTAAAACAGAATTATTTTATTTGAGTTTTACGTATAAAATTAAAATTAAACAAAATATTGATGGAATAAATAATAATCCTAAAATTGTTCTAAAAATGTGCAATAAGTTGGTAAAAAATACAGGGTGATCCAAATTAAGTGTGTAACTTTGTTATTATTAAAGATACAACATTGTTTAAATTAGCAAACTATTAGTAATTTTAAAGCCCATTTAGATAGAGAAACCGAAAAAATAAACAATTGAGCATTAATTTTTCAAGTTTTTAAACAAAATACATATTTTTAATGGAAACCACTGTATGTTATATTTTATAACACTTATAACAATAATTTTTTTCTGTTAAAACATTAAATTTAAAGCAAAAAATATGATGAATTTTCTCTAAGGTGAAATCAAATTTAAACATTGCCATTTAAAAATATTTAAATTTGTAGAGATTTAGTTAGATTAATAGTAAAAGATTTTACAAGTTTTGAAGTAAAATACATTATTTTCAAATGGTATCATTTCATTCAGATTTTTGAGTCAAACATCTAATGCTGAATTTAGTAGATTTTATTGTTTTAATTATTGATTTAATTAAAACAAATTTATTTTATTTGAGTTTTACGGATAAAATTGGGATTAATCAAAATATTCATGGAACAATTAATAATTCTAATAATGTGCAATTACTTTGTAAAAAATACAGGGTGATCCAAACTAAGTGTGTAACTTTGTACTATTAAAGATGCAAAATTGTTTAAATTAGCAAACTATTAGTAATTTTAATGCCCATTTAGATAGAGAAATCGAAAAACAATTGAGCATTTGTTTTTATTTACATTTATATATATTTTTTAATGGAAATCACTGTATATTATATATTTTTCTGTCTAAAACATAAAATTTAAAGCAAACAAATATGATGAATTAACTCTTAAGTGAAAAAAAAATTACAGAATTAAAGACCATTTCAAAATATTTAAACTTGTAGAGATTTAGATTAATATAGATAATAATATAGATAATATAGATTTAACTATAATAATATAGATTTTTCAAGTTTTGAAGCTAAATACAGATTTTTGAATGGAAACCACTGTATATTATATTTTTTTCTGTTCATCAAATTTAAAACCAAAAATATGATGAATTTTCTTCTTGATTTTATATTATATTTTTTTTCTGTTCATCAAATTGAAAACCAAAAATATGATGAATTTTTTCTTGATTTTTTTTTTTTTTAAATTACCATTTAAAAACATTTATATTTGTGGAGATTTAGATTAAAGTAATAGGTTTTGAGCAATTCATTATTTTTAAATGGTTTTTTTTTGCCCTAGGCCTACATGGCCTGTTGTGCAATTAATAATTTTTTATTTTTGTTTTCTTTAGAGAAAAATGGCCATATTCCTTTTTGCTTTAAATTTGATGTCTTAGACATATTCATCTTATTTTTGTTTACTTTAGAGAAAAATGACCACATTCCTTTTTGCTTTAAATTTGATGTTTTAGACACAAAAAAATATAATATACAGTGGCTTCCATTAGAAAAAAAAAGTATTTTGCATAAAAACTTGAAAAACAATTGTTTTTACAAATTCAATTGTTTTTTTTTTTAATATAATATAGAGTGAGATGAGTTTATTGTCAGCTCCCAACGGGACTACTATAGCAAATAATTGCTACAAACAGTATATTGGTAATGTTTTTAGGACAAAATAAAATTTAAAAAAAAGAGTTCTGCTGTTAATGTTAATTTTTGAATAGTAACACTTTTGTTTTCAATGTGTGATACGTTCAGCATCATAATTTGCAAATATCTTCTTTTAATTAATTTTTCTGATAAATCTTGATTTACTATTTTATAAAAAAGTAATACATTAATACACAAATATTAAACACAATACATTAAATTATCAAACAAACTAGTAATTTTTTATTTAAATAGTTTATTTTTTCCTGAAACGATTACTTTGTAGATTGTACTGTTCTCTCACTCACGGATTCAATTAAAATTGCATTTAAAATGCTGAAAAATTTTTGTGAGTGCTGTTTTCTGGTTTCATCGAAGATGTGTAGAGTCACAATAACTTGTACAGTATAATTTACTTCAGATCTGATGCAACTGACTTTTGAGTCAGTTGACTAATTGACTTTCGAGTCAGTTGATTCAAAAGTCATGTGACATTTTTGTAAGTACTGTTTTCTGGTTTCATCGATGATGTGTAGAGTCACTATAACTTGTACAGTATAATTTACTTCAGATCTGATGCAACTGACTTTTGAGTCAGTTGACTAATTGACTTTCGAGTCAGTTGATTCAAAAGTCATGTGACATTTTTGTAAGTACTGTTTTCTGGTTTCATCGATGATTTGTAGAGTCACTATAACTTGTACAGTATAATTTACTTCAGATCTGATGCAACCGACTTTTGAGTCAGTTGACTAATTGACTTTTGAGTCAGTTGATTCAAAACACATGTAACATTTTTGTAAGTACTGTTTACTGGTTTCATCGATGATGTGTAGAGTCACTATAACTTGTACAGTATAATTTACCTCAGATCTGATGCAACTGACTTTTGAGTCAGTTGACTAATTGACTTTCGAGTCAGTTGATTCAAAAGTCGTGTAACATTTTTGTAAGTATTGTTTTCTGGTTTCATCGATGATGTGTAGAGTCACAATAACTTGTACAGTATAATTTACTTCAGATCTGATGCAACTGACTTTTGAGTCAGTTGACTAATTGACTTTCGAGTCAGTTGATTCAAAAGTCATGTAATATATTTGTAAGTACTGTTTTCTGGTTTCATCGATGATTTGTAGAGTCACTATAACTTGTACAGTATAATTTATTTCAGATCTGATGCAACTAACTTTTGAGTCAGTTGACTCAAAAGTCATGTAACATTTACAAAAACAACTGACATATAAGCTCGAGCACAGAATGAAACCGTGCTATGTTCTTTATTTAAACGGGTATTTAAGCGTGTATTCTGTATTTAAACCCAACGATAGCAACTATCCTGATGATATAAACTCAAATTAATATTTTGGCGTTGATATAGGTAACTGGGCCGTAAAAATATATTGCATTGCCAGTAATAATTTTGTATGCAGTTTACTTTAGGTGAACTTGTAATTAGAGAAAACTAATCAAAACGTTTACGGCACGGATAATATTATTATAAGTTTTATTCAGATAGTATTATTATACAGATAGTTTTTTTAATCGAGCAAAATGGGGTTATCATTTTTTATAGTTACATGCTTTTGTAACAATGACAGCAATATATTAAAGCGTATTTTTTTTAAATGCAACATACAAGTAAAATTAATTCTCTGTGAGGCAAATATTACAGTTTACGAAGTGAACAATGTTAAGCTGAGGATTGCAGCATTATCCATTTAAATAACTGAGCTCTCTCTTTTAACAATACAGTGTCAAATTTGGAAATGCAACTGAATCAAAGAAAAATAAAGAAAATTAATTCCAAACATTTGTTGTGTTCTCAATTTTTCAATTGTAATTGTTCACCAACCTGTCAAAGTTTTAACTGCAACTTTCCAAATCTTTCAAATCCCAACTGAATCTGTCATGGGGTGACGATTTTTTGTCCAAAATTTGACAAATTTGGGCAGATTTATCAAAATTTGTCAAATTAATCAAATCTTCAATATTAAACTTTATCTGTCGAAAATTCAAATATTTTGAAAATCTGTTAATCTATTAACTTGTATATCCAAATTTGTTAAATTTTAAATATGAATTTTCAACAACAGTGTGATCAATAAAAAGAGCCCAAGAGTGTAGCGACTTCATTTGTTATTTAATCATCAACAAAGCATATATATTATTAAATATTATTAATTTATTATGTATTAGCTACAAGTTGATGGTTTGTTGATGACTAAATAACAAATGAAGTCAGTACACGTCACTACAGAGTATTGGGACTTCATTTGTTAACAAACCATATATATTATTAATTTATTATGTAGTAGCTACAAGTTGATGGTTTGTTGATGACTAAATAACAAATGAAGTCAGTACACATCACTACAGAGTGTTGGGACTTCATTTGTTAATTAATCATCAACAAACCATATATATATTATTAATTTATTATGTAGTAGCTACAAGTTGATGGTTTGTTGATGATTAAATAACAAATGAAGTCAGTACATGTCACTACAGAGTGTAGCGACTTCATTTGTTATTTAATCATCAACAAACCATATATATTATTAAATATTATTAATTTATTATGTAGTAGCTACAAGTTGATGGTTTGTTGATGACTAAATAACAAATGAAGTCAGTACACGTCACTACAGAGTGTTGGGACTTCATTTGTTAATTAATCATCAACAAACCATATATATATTATTAATTTATTATGTAGTAGCTACAAGTTGATGGTTTGTTGATGATTAAATAACAAATGAAGTCAGTACATGTCACTACAGAGTGTAGCGACTTCATTTGTTAATTAATCATCAACAAACCATATATATTATTATTAATTTATTATGTATTAGCTACAAGTTGATGGTTTGTTGATGATTAAATAACAAATGAAGTCAGTACATGTCACTACAGAGTGTAGCGACTTCATTTGTTATTTAATCATCAACAAACCATATATATTATTAAATAGGACAGTATTAGCTACAAGTTGATGGTTTGTTGCTGATTAAATAACAAATGAAGTCGCTACACTCTGTAGTGACGTGTAGTGACTTCATTTGTTATTTAATCATCAACAAACCATGATTAAATAACAAACGAAGTCACTACACTCTTGGGCCCTTTTTATCGAACACACTGTATTGTTCACATCGTAAACTATAATATTTGCCTCACAGAGAATTACTTGTATGTTGCATTTTAAAAAAGATGCTTCGATACATTGTGGCAGAAGTGCGTAACTATTGAAATGATTAACTCCATATTGCACGATTAAAAAAACTCTGTATAATATTAGTATCAAACCGCTAGTTTGGCTGACAGGTTAGAATGCTTGCTTAGCATGCACGAAGACCTGGGTTCGAGCCCCAGTACAGGTAGTACATTTGTACTGAGAAACTAGTACCATTCGCCGTTGGGAGCTCATTAATGGTGCTCTAGAGGTCGGGGGCGAATTTCTAGAGTAACAAGCCCTAACTCAATACACACATTTACAAAAATCACACGGCAGAAGGACTCACGTTGGTCGATAGCCAGTTAGGGATAATATCCCTAACAAATACAGTCATTACTACTATTAGTATCAAACTTTAAATTTGATGATGCAACTAGGGGATACGTCCACCTTCAACAAATTGGGGTATGACCGGTTTTTAAGATATCAAATTGTGGTTGATTAACACACAGAGAATTACTTGTATGTTGCATTTTAAAAAAGACGCTTTAATGCATTGCTGTCTGACAGAAGTCAGATGGCATACGTCCATCTTCAACAAATTGGGGTATGATTTTTTAAGATATCAAATAGTGGTTGAGTAACACTTAACGGCTCTACTTTGTGATACATTGTGAAATTGGTAAAAAAGACACACACGGGTTACTTTGTTAGTATCACTTGGATTTACTAACTACTAAATAAAGTAAACGTTAGTTAACTAGTTAAGTAACTAGTCAAGTTCTAGTTACAGTAATCCAAACGATACTAACAAAGTAACCTGTGTGTTTTTTTTACCTATTAAATAGTGCTTCACTGTTTGGTGCAACGAGAGGCAGCTTTTGTATTGCGTGTTGTCTACTATATCTTTAACCGGGAAACTGTTATCTAGTAAAGAACTGCAACACGTTTTTTGTTTAATTGCCTAAAATAAGGGTTTTGGACTAATTTTGTTGCAGCAGTATTCAATTGTTTTTGAATTTTAAATTTTGCTGTTTTAATGTGCATTGTTGGTGATGGGGTGAGGTGGTTGATGGTTTTGTAGGTTGTCTGGGGTTTGAGGGGGCGTGAAGGAGGCCCGGGAGGCCGTGCAAGTGCGCCGTTAATTTTCCGCAAGATTTGAATTTTTTAATCCGCCTTATGCAACGAACCTCTGATAGGGGGGCGTCGTCGCGTGGCACGAGGGGGCCGAGACGGCCGTGGTGGCACCACTGCACTGTGCCAGGGGGGCCGGGGCGATGGGGGCGGGCGCCGTTGCGCGCCGCACCCGCAGAGCGTCGGAGCCGCCGCGTCTCGACGCCGCCGTTGCGCATCCGCTTGTTCCGGCGGCGTGCAAAGGCGTGCGACTTTCCCGCTTGACGCATTGCAGGTGCCTGCCGACCAATGGGGGCCCCTAGATGCGCGGACGTACGTTGTAAACAAGCCGCGCCCGTCTGTCGCAACCGACGTTTGAGCCGCGGCGAAAAGTAGCGCCGCGCGGATTTCGAAAAGCGCGCGGGCGGCGGGCGCAGGGGGGCCCCCTCGGCCTTGCTACGCCGCCGTCGGCGCGCGGGGGCGGCAAGAGGGGGGCGGCGCTCGCGTTTTGCGGCGTTTGTGCACCGGCCACCGGCTGGCGTATGAATAATACTCGTTTATGTCGTAGCCGCAGAGCGTTCCTCGCGGCGCACACCAGCAATACAGTCTCTCGTTCTCCCCCCTCTCGCCCCCGTCAACCTCCGACCCATAACATAACAAAACCCAACACAGTTGGCTACAAGTCCTGTACGCGTTACGTCGCGTTGGCATACTACCTTTTTGTTATTTGGTGACTTGGATTAGTGCTCGTCGAAATCTTTATTAATCCAAATGGTGAGTGCCCCCATCCGACCATCCGTGGCCCAGGGGTGCCCCAGGCGGCCCCCTCGACCACGTCGCCCGTGTATTTTTGGCCGCCCCCACGTAATTCACGTCCACCGGACGCCTCAAACCCGCCGAGTGCCCAAGCTGTCAAAAAGTACGCCTCACGTACACGGGGCCCCGGCCGCCCTCCACCAGCGCCGCCCGCCCCGCCTGCGCCCCCTGCGGGCCCCCCGGGGGCCTCGCCGCCTCCCTCGCGGGGCCGCCCGTATTGATCTGTTGCTTTCGGCGGCCGCTGTCAATACAGCAAATTACCTAATTAGATTTCCGCACATTTCTCCCTCCTCGGGAGACTCTCACACGCGCTTTATTTATAACTTTGAATCACCACGAACAATGAGAAAACCACCGCGACCAAATCGAACTCCAAAAACCGCACGCCATTGCAAAATAAAACACCTCTGCTTTTCCGACACGGAAAAAAAAAGGCGAAACGCCGACAGACGCAATACCCCAAAATGACCCAGATTCGACAAATTCGCGACAATTTACCCACCAAATTCACCACTTACAACCCCCTTCCCGTTTAAACAACAATTTTCACCCTCAATCATACCACTTCCTGTTACACGGACATTGTCCACCATAAAAATTCACACATTTCCCATAACCTACAAAATACATGACAATTTTTGCATCACCACATCCCGTTTCTCACTTAAATAACCAATTTTACCAACATTATCACCACTTTCCAGAACCTATGAGAATTTTTGCATCACCACATCTCCCGTTTCTCACTTAAATAATCCATTTTGCCAAAATTATTACGTTTCCAAATCCTCGACATACACGGATGCATCACCTCATCCCGTTTCTCATCCAAATAATCATTTTGCTAAAATTAATCGCTTCCTCATACTTTTTCTTAAATTCTCATGCATCTTGTACTTTTCTGGCAAGATACATGAGAATTTTTGTATCACCACATCCCGTTTCTCATTTAAATAATACATTTTGCTAAAATTGTTAAGTTTCCAGAATATATGAGAATTTTCGCATTACCACGTCATGTTTCTCATTTATATAATACATTTTGCTAAAATTATTACAAGTTAATAATAATAATAATAATTCCTACTAGTATCCAGAACCTATGAGAATTTTTGCATCACCACATCCTGTTTCTCACCATTTTGCCAAAATTATTACAAGTTTCCGGAACCTGTGAGAATTTTCGCGTCACCAGGTCATGTTTCTCACTTAAAGAATCCATTTTGCCAAAATTATTACAAGTTTACGGAACCTATGAAAATTTTCGCATCACCACGTCATGTTTCTCACTTAAATAATTAATTTTGATAAAATTATTACAAGTTTCCAGAACCTCGACATACACGAGAACTTTTGCATCACTGCATCCCGTTTGTCATCCAAATAATCGTTTCTCTAAAATTAATCGCTTGCTCATACTTTTTCTTAAATTGTCATGTATTTTGTACTTTTCGGGCAAGATACATGAGAGTTTTTGTATCGCCACATTCCGTTTCTCATTTAAATAATACATTTTGCTAAGTTTGTTAAGTTTCCAGAATGTATGAGAATTTTCGCATTACCACGTCATGTTTCTCATTTACATAGTACATTTTGCTAACATTATTACAAGTTAATAATAATAATAATAATAAAGAATATTTATTAGCAAAAAACGCTACATAATATACAAAATTTCAAGAAATAATATTCATATTTCAATTCAATAATAATAATAATAATTCCCACTATTAGTTTCCAGAACCTTTGAGAATTTTTGGATCTTATTTCTCATTTAAATAATCCACGTTGCTGAAATTATTACAAGTTTCCAGAACCTCGACATACATGAGAATTTTTGCATCACTGCATCCCGTTTCTCATGCAAATAATCAATTCCCCAAAATGATTTGCTTGTTCATACGTGTCAGTCATCTTCTCATGTATCTTCTACTTTTTGGGCAAGATACATGAGAATTTTTGCATCCTGTTTCTCATTTAAATAATCCATTTGCCAAAATTATTACAAGTTTCCGGAACCTGTGAGAATTTTCGCATCACCAGGTCATGTTTCTCACTTAAATAATCCATTTTGATAAAATTATTACAAGTTTCCAGTACCTCGACATGAGATTTTTTGCATCCCGTTTCTCGTCAAAATAATCATCTTGCTAAAATTGTTCGTTCGCTCATACTTTTCAGTCATCTTAAATCTCATATATCTTGTAATTTTTATGCAGAAATGTGTCATGCAGAGTTTTAAAGCTAAAGTCAAACATGACTACTTTTAAGGTTGTTATATTATTATTTGGTACTTACTGGTAAAAGTAAGTACCAAATAATAATGTAACTACCTTAAATATATAACTAGTACTTTATGATTAAACCTTAAACAACTACTTTTGAACTCCAAACGATTGTGTCGTTCCTGCCTAAAAATATTAACTCCACTAAAACGTTTTCAGAATCGTCTTCACTATGTCTTGTTCCTCATTAAATTCTCAAATTATGTTTGAGCCATTAAAAACCAGAGTAGTGTGATTCAGTTTCTTTTCTTTTTTATTAATACTAAAATATAATAATAATAATAAAGATTGAATTATCTAGAAATATACAAGGGGTGTTATCCCTGAGTTGCCTGAGTTTCACCACTCTGGTTTTCAATAGCTCATTTATTGCTCTCAGGTTTGTTGAAGTCTATGTAAAATTCACCACGCCACATCCTGTTTCTTAATTTTTATTCTCTTGCTTGAGATTTTTTTCTTTTTTAATCTTTCCCTCTTACGTTTTTGAGTGTTGAGACTAAGATTTTTAACTGCTAAAAAAAATCCCATTGATTTTTACAAGTTTACAATATCTGCATGAAACGCAGACATAAATACAGTAAAAATCGATAAACGCAACTCCTTAAATGCAACTTTTTCTATTAGCAACACTCTCTGTATGAGCAACTATTTTTGATTCAGTTTTTCTCAGAAGTATGACATTTGACAGATCTCACATTAAGTGGTTTTAATTTTCTATGCACATTTATTGCTCCTAGTTTTGTTAAACTCCGTAAAATTCTACCCGTTTCTTAATTTTTATTCTCCTGCAGAAGATTTTTAACTGCTAAAAAAATCCCTATTGATTTTACAAGTTTTCACTATCTGCATGAAACATTGATATAAATACAGTAAAAATTCTATAAATGCAACATTTCTTATTAGCAACCATTTTTGATTCATTTTTTCCATAAGTATGACATTTGACAGATCTCACATTAAATATCATATGTAAAATTCAATTGATTGCTAAATTTTATGTTCACTTAAAATTTATCACTTTACAGGAACATAAATTTTAGCAAAACAATTTTTGAAATGAGAAATTTGTAAGAAGGAAGTGAACATTTATCTTGTGGTAAAAATAATTTATATAATAATTCAAATGAGGAACTGTACTCTGATGTAAAGTGATTATCTCAATTCTTAATTTTTACCTAATTATTATTAATATCATATGTAAAATTAAATTGATTGCTAAATTTTATGTTCACTTAAAATTTATCTCTTTACATGAACATAAATTTTAGCAAAACAATTTTTTAAATGAGAAATTTGTAAGAAGGAAGTGAACATTTATCTTGTGGAAAAAATAATTTAAATAATAATTCAAATGAGCAACTGTACTCTGATGTAAAGTGATTATCTCAATTCTTAATTTTTACCTAATTATTATTAATATCATATGTAAAATTCAATTGATTGCTAAATTTTATGTTCGCTTAAAATTTATCACTTTATATCTCGATTCTTAATTTTTACCTAATTATTATTAATATCATAGGTAAAATTCCATTGATTGCTAAATTTTATATTCACTTAAAATTTATCACTTTATATCTCGATTCTTAATTTTTACCTAATTATTATTAATATCAAATGTAAAATGCAATTGTTTTGCTAAAATTTATGTTCACTTGTTAAATTTTATGTTCACTTAAAATTTATCACTTTATATCTCGATTCTTAATTTTTACCTAATTATTATTAATATCATATGTAAAATTCAATTGATTGCTAAATTTTATGTTCCACTTAAAACTTATCACTTTGCATCTCGATTCTTAATTTTTACCTAATTATTGTTAATATGAAATGTAAAATTCATAAGATTTCTCAAATCACTGCATAGTGTTTCTCATTTATTTCTCAAATTAAATTTTCTTAGAGGTTTTCATTGCTCATGGTTTTTTCGATATTTGTAACATTTGCCACGTCATAACTCTTCAGTTTTTTCACTTTTATGTTCCAGTCTTAAAGTTATCAATTTTCTCTTAGCGCTTATGCCCCGTAGATTAACCAAGTATAATTTTACCTAACCTAATCTAACCTAATCAAATCTATAAAAAAAAGCCAGATTACTTCATTTAAAGGGATTTTTGGACTAAAATGGCGTCTTAGTTGTAGAAAATAGTCGATATATGTCTTCAAACTACTCTTTTTATATCTACTTTGACAAGATTTCTCCGTTAGCATCCAGTTCCAAATAGTTTGATGTAACAGAAATGTAAAAAAAAATCCTCCTTTCTTTATATTTGTAACAAGGCTGTAAAACGAGATTTACTAAATGAGTTGCGGCAAAGCAGCTACGAACTGTCAAATACACTGGGGAAGTTCAAATGTGCCCCCCCTGCTCTAGTAGGTTAAATCTTTAATTTTAATAGGCGGCGGATATGTGGAGCTTGTAATATCGCTCAAGGGGGTTTATTTGAATATTTTTATTTGCACTTCTCAACATTCCAAAAATAGAAAGATTTATTTTTTATTTTTTACAAGAATGGAAGAGCAATAGTGAAAAACAAATAAAGCCAAAGTAAACTTCTAGAAATTCCTCAAAAATTTGCATTTATTTATATACATTTTGGACATTATTCAGAGACTGAGTAAGTATTACCAGCCCTGAATAATGTGTAAAATACCGAGTAATCATTTAAAACTTCAGCTCTAGTTATCCATGGAAATTTTTGCAGACAAAAAGAAAGGCCACCTTTCTTATTGGCTGCAAACATGTTCATGGATATTTTTGCAGACAATAAGAAACGCCACCTTTCTTATTGGCTGCAAACATGTTCATGGATAACTAGAACGATTGAAAATTGATATTCTTAGAAGTAAGAAAACGATAGCTTAAATTTAAAAAATCCCCATCCGTACCTCTTCAGCGGCATACATTTTCTGTGTGCTGATTGTGGTTTTCTTCTAGGCGGATCAACTCACCGAGGAACAGATCGCCGAATTCAAAGAGGCCTTCTCGCTGTTCGACAAGGACGGCGATGGCACAATCACAACCAAAGAGCTGGGAACAGTCATGCGGTCCCTGGGGCAGAACCCGACGGAGGCAGAGCTCCAGGACATGATCAATGAGGTGGACGCTGACGGTAAGAAAACCGCTCCGCATGCGTGTGTGGGATTGTTTATTGCGCAGCCATGTCACACGCCTTGTTACCGTTATGTTGTTCTCCGTGCTCGCCTGCGAATATTGATCGGAAGTACAGTTATGGTGAACTTACCAGGGAGGCTACACATTAGTGTGGCACTAATGTCTTTGGCATTGTCATACAATACGCTTAGAAATTCAAAACCATAGATCGTAATTGTGTTTAAGTAATAATTACGATCTATGGTTTTGAATTTCTAAGCGTATTGTAAGAAATTCAAAACCATAGATCGTAATTATTACTTAAACACAATTTTGATGGTTCCTCAAGAATTCTGATTGGCACTGTATCACTTGATTACTGATAAGTTCCGATCATTCTCATTATTATTGAAACTTCAAATAATTTTGAAAATAATTGGTAATTACGTAATTAAAGTTAAAATAATTATTATTTCTTTCTTTCGATTAGATTTTAGTAAAAATCCTGCTTCTTCTATTTCTGATTCTCCGAAGTTATGGAAGGGCTTTCATGAATAAATTGCTTATTACTCGTAACATTACAAACAATTGCATTTATATGAGTACAAATGTGGAATAATTATCTTTGTCTTTTTTCTTGGGGTGTGGTTCACCAAATTACTTTATGAGGGAAGCCTGACGCTTCGGTTCAATTACCTATTGCTTATTACTCGTAACATTACAAACAATTGCATTTACATGAGTGCAAATGAGGAATAATTATCTTCGTCTTTTTTCTTGGGGTGGGGTTCACCAAATTACTTTATGAGGGAAGCCTGCGGCTTCGGTTCAATTACCTATAGGAGGTCATATGACCATTTCAAATGTCTGTTGCTTCATGGTTACCGATTTAACTATGCCGGAACTTATGTACTAAAAAAATATGCATCTTTGAAATTCTTGAGACATTACGCTTGGTATGACAATAAAAGTTAGTCATTTGTAACAAAAAATGTACGTTTGTATGGAAGGAAATACGTACTGTAATTTTTACAGTTGTGACACGTTAATCGCTGCTTCACTAATGACATGCAAATAATTAGCATGTGCGTTACTAATACATTTACCACAACTCTATCCATGACGTCATTTACAGTTTCTAAATATGCACATTATCACCACAGGTTTCATATATTTTTAATTTCGCTTAGGTATTGGAGAAAACGTTTGAATTTTTCTCCGTTTCATTATGTTTTTCTGTGTTTACCTGTAAATTTATTTTGCTGCATTTTACATTAATGTGCTGCAAGTTTTGTGTTTCAAATTAATTTCATTTGCTACATAATTGCAGAATTTTTTTTCAAATTTCAAAACATCCGTTTGCAAAATAATATGGAGAATTTTTCCAAATTTCAAAACATCCGTTTGCAAAATAATACGGAGAATTTTTCTGTAAAATAATGGTTTAATATATTTTTAATTTGCATTTGCTCAGGTATTGGAGAAAACGTTTGAATGCTAAGATTTCTCCGTTTTATTATGTTTTTCTGTGTTTACCTGTAAATTTATTTTGCTGCATTTTACATTAATGTGCTGCAAGTTTTATGTTTCAAATTAATTTCATTTGCTACATAATTGCAGATTTTTTTTCCAAATTTCAAAACATCTGTTTGCAAAATAATACGGAGAATTTTTCCAAATTTCAAAACATCTGTTTGCAAAATAATACGGAGAATGTTTCTGTAAAATAGTACCAACTTATTGTAATAAAACAGACAGTTGAGGTGTCTCCATTTTATTACAATAAGTTGCTATGATTTTGCAGAAAAATTCTCCGTATTATTTTTCTCCGTTTCATTATCTTTTTCTGTGTTTACCTGTAAATTTATTTTGCTGTGTTTTACATTAATGTGCTGCAAGTTTTGCGTTTCAAATTTATTTCATTTGCTACATAATTGCAGATTTTTTTTTCCAAATTTCAAAACATCCGTTTGCAAAATAATATGGAGAATTTTTCCAAATTTCAAAACATCCGTTTGCAAAATAATACGGAGAATTTTGCTGTAAAATAGTACCAACTTATTGTAATAAAACAGGCAGTTGAGGTGTCTCCATTTTAGTACAATAAGTAGCTATGATTTTGCAGAAAAATTCTCCGTATTATTTTTCAAATGGATGTTTTGTAGTCTGTGCTTCTTCTCGGAATAATTATTGCTCAATTTTATGGGTGCATTCTTACGGAATTTGCAAGTGATTTACCAATTTCACAGTTTGCGGCTACTTTTTATTTTGCGACCCAGTTTAAGGTCAGGAAACGAGTCGCAATCTGGGTCAGCAATAAGTCTTGGTCACTTCTTTCTGCATTTGCTCGCATTGTTCCGTCTGAAAATAGATTCTTTACCTCCGCGGCGAATTCATTATTATTGCCATAATTCTAAGATTTGTGGACTGGTTTTTTGCAAATCTACAAAATTTCATCAGATTTTAAATTAATTTCTATTGGGCACAGATAAAGACTCTATTTTCAACTGAAATAATGCGAACAAATGGCAGAAAGTAACCAGTTTTTTCCCTTGGTTATAAACTATTAACCAACAACTTGTAGACGATCAATCTAAATTTAATTTAATTAATACGATTGTATACCAGATTATTCCAGCTTCCTGTGGGCATTATGTGGTTATTGGTTATGTTATCACGGCTCAAACCTCAAATTGATATTACGGTTTTGCGTCTCAGGAGTGTTAATTAAAATTCTCCTTGCAAATTGAACCTGTCCACTTCAATTAAAACCAGTAAATATATCACAGAAATATTTATAAACCTCATTTGGACTTTTGACAGCAACTGTCACAAGGAAATAAGTACTAACCTCATTTTGACTTTTGACAGGAACTGTTGCAAGGAAATAAGTACTAACCTCATTTTGACTTTTGACAGGAACTGTCACAAGGAAATAAGTACTAACCTCATTTTGACTTTTGACAGGAACTGTCGCAAGGAAATTAGTACTAACCTCATTTTGACTTTTGACAGGAACTGTCACAAGGAAATAAGTACTAACCTCATTTTGACTTTTGATAGGAACTGTCACAAGGAAATAAGTACTAACCTCATTTTGACTTTTGACAGGAACTGTCGCAAGGAAATAATTACTAAGCTCAGTCTGACTTTTGACAGCAACTGTCACAAATTACAAAACGATACAAAAACTCATTTTTTTTTAAATTGTAGTTTTAATGTTGCTTAAAAAAAATTGAACGTATGTACTGAAACATATTTAGAAACTTGATATGTTTCTCCGACGTTTATTTCTTGAATTAAATATATTACCAAGGATACATTGTCCATTCATTTTAATAATCACATAATTGTGATATGCAACATCATAATTACATAAGTAGTTAATAGTATCCTGCGTTGTGGTTTTAGTTTTAAACTACACCACACAAAGTCGCAATTTAATTTCCTCCCGTTTTTTTTTTTGTGCCGAAAAACACTTGTTGCGCTTCAATACAAATTCCAGTTGTGGTTTCTTCCTCGCCTAACTGAACGTTTCCTTGTTGCATTTCATGTCTGTAACAATGCTTCCCGAAACTAGGATGATTTCATGCACCGTAAATCCTCGTTTGGTTTCAGCATATCTTAATTGCTTTCCTATTGTGCTAAGCACAGCCATTGTTTCAAAACGCTTCACCGTGTAACTCCAGTTCCAATGGCGGCCCCCGTTTGAAACGGCAGTTTAACAGAATCAGAATTTAACAGAACAAACAGAATCGTTTATTTGCTATAATACTAGAATTGATAACATTCCGAAATGTTATGCATCATTTTTTAAATGCATTGAAATTCAAACGGATCAAAAAATTGCCCATTGAAGCACGGTTTTATTTTTTATATACGCATCATTTCACTAATGCATTTAAATAAATGGCTCTCATTTTTACCCGTAAACATTTTCAATTACAAGGTTGTCATTGGTTGCCCGTATAATGGAATTTTGTTTATATACCCATTAATACTAAATCCGGCCACATTTTATAATAACCTGAATAAGTTTTTTTATATTTTGCTATAGCTGCTTTTAAATGCTCGTTAATCCGGTCCATTATTCCCGCTGTTAAATGTCTTCGGTTCCGAGTAATCGAACTGGGTTTATAGGCGATAAAATCAAGCGCTTTATATGCTATAAAATAACTGCTGTTTTGTGTGCGATTGATGCAGTAATGAGGCATTTTCAGTACTGTTTTGTGTGCGATTGATGCAGTAATGAGGCATTTTCAGTACTGTTTTGTGTGCGATTGATGCAGTAATGAGGCATTTTCAGTGCTGTTTTGTGTGAGATTGATGCAGTAACGAGGCATTTTCAATTGGCCGTGTTGCAAAATAAGTTTATCTGCATACTTAATAAAATGTTTCCGCTCTGTGTTGAAAGGGGCACCTGATTGGGGCACGATTGCTTAGATTACAGAACATCGGGTGTGCAATCAAGGAATTGTGGGTTCAAATTTCACCTCCAGCACTTCAAACGAGCAGATATTGATTGGATAATTGTTGCACAATATGTCTCAATGAGTTATCAATCAATAAATTGATGAAATGTTATTAGCAATATTTTGACGCTAAAAGTCAAGTCAGATATTTAAAAGTATTAAGTGTGAAATAATAGTATTTGTGATTTGGGGCGTTTTATATAACTTATAACTTTGAGAACGATTATAAATTTGTGACTGAAAAAATCAGTAACAAACTTAAAAATATACTCATTTTATCGCACTTAAAAAGCTGCGAAGTATATATATATATATTTATCATTACACCTTCTACCAATTAGTGTAGGTGTTTTTCTTTACATTTCTCATTTTCTTCTTTCCATTAAAAAAGCAGCTAAGTAAATATTTAAATTTTGCTAGATGTTGTTTTGCATCAGTTCAAGTAATCTCTTATTACTAATTTCGTTCCTTATAGGGGCAGCTTTGATTTTCCACTAATTACCTCCAATAATTAGGGCGTCGACCTCTTGAAGTCGCAAGCGCGGAACATTGGGCGTTCCAAGAACGCCCGCCATAATTGGACTTAATAATGCATGAAGCATTTAATGCTGACGGTGGTGCAAAATAAAAAAAGGGGGGAATTTGTTCCGTTGCCACCTTTGATGTATCTCTAAAAACCTATTCGCAGGAAGTTTGATCCTTGCCAAAAGTATGACAAACGCGTTCGCTAATTTGTATGGCATTAGTAATGCCGGTGAGTCATTCGGGCAAAGGCTTAGTTTGTTTTTTTAAAACGTGTTTTACTGAGATAACGGTGTTTGAGTTGACGTAATAAAGATTGCTAAGTTTGTAGACACCTGTACAATTTGTTTTATCTGTTAATTGGTCCTGGAATTGGAACAAATTGCGTTGAAGCATTAGGGATAATTCAAGTCATGTTAATAAAATTGGTCAAAAATTTTAAGCACATGATTGAATAAAAAGTAAAGTAGAAAAAGTATAGTAATATTCTTACACTGTGGTAAAATAAGCCATTTAGGGTGAGACTTTTTTATGTTGGTAATATAATTTAGTTACCATCATGTTAATAAAATTGGTCAAAAATTTTAAGCACATGATTGAATAAAAAGTAAAGTAGAAAAAGTATAGTAATACTCTTATACTGTATGGTAAAATAAGCCATTTAGGGTGAGATTTTGTTATGTTGGTAATATAATTTAGTTACCACTTTGTGTTTGTGACTGTTTATTAATTTAAAATGAATGACAATTGCTGCAAGTTACCAACCTAATTTACATCACCCTAAATGGATCACCCATTATATAACATAAATATGGCAGAGTTGCTAATTAAAGTTGAAAAAGGTGCAGGTACACCAACTTAGTAAAATTATTTACATGTCCAATTATAATGTAAATACTGTATACTGGTAGCCGTTACTTTGTGAAACATGATAAATGGATTAAATAAAACAATTTTACTTTGTTGCTTCCACTAACACATTTATTTTACAAAAAATAATTTAGTTACTGCAGTTTCTACTACTTTATAGTCATTGTCAAACTAAGCTTGACACTTTGACACTAAGTTTGACACTTAGTTTGACAATGACTATAAAGTAGTCGAAACTGCAGTAACTAAATTATTTTTTGTAAAATAAATGTGTTAGTGGAAGCAACAAAGTAAAATTGTTTTATTTAATTTATAATTTTGTACACAAAAATTGCAAATTATTCATTGAAGACTAAAGATTTGGTGATAATAATTATAATTCTTCCTCTACCTTTGGAATAATTGGTTACCGCCAATTTTTAACAGATAATTGTACCACAATTACGTGCACTGGATTTGGTATAATCACAGCATTGGCGCCCCCATATCAAGCGGTGCCATACTTCTACGTTTCTCTATAAATTCGTCACGCGAGAGTTAGTCGACCATTTCAGTGCACACAATCGTTAAATTCCCAATATTTGAGCATATTTGCAGTGCTGGTTTGAAATATGTTATGTAATTAAGCCGACTGCCAACACTTATCTTATCGCAGACATCTAATCTTATCTCTGGTGTGTGAATGTTCGGATTTGCTGTTCAAACTTGGCTTTGCCTGCGTGTTCTGGGAACGGTAATGCATGTTGATAGCTCTCGCCCGATTAAAAATACATTGTTTTGTAATTACGGTTTTAATGAGCCACGCCCTGAGCATGAGGCGCCGTCCTCCGGGAAGGTTGAGCTTTAATTATTGATCACCAGAGGGATTCTTGTTATCCTCAATTGCAATTATTTCTCATACAATCATATTTGATACTAAATTTGGATTTTTTTGCTTCCATTATGTAACAACACATTATTTCACTAATTTAAGTTAGGTAATGGACTTCATTACTTCACTGTTTTTACTCAGAATAGGCATACAAATGAATTTGGCTAATAGATTAACATCAAATCGAATCATATTGAGTATGAAAAGAGAAAAGCACTCAAAATAATAAGGCCATTACTTCACTGTTACAATTTTTTGCTCAGAGTAGGCTTATAACTTCATTTTTCTAGATCGACATCAAAGGCTTTTTAATTTTAATTCCTTGTGAGTCAAAACAAAGCATCATAGAAACAAACCACTCGGTGAAATAATAAGGCCATTACTTCAATGTTTAATTTTTTTTGTTCAGAGTAGACTTATTACTACATTTTTCTAGATCGACATCAAGAACATTTCAATTTAAATTCTTTGCGAGTCTGTGCGAAACAAGGCACTCAGTGAAATAATGAGCCCATTACTTCACCATTTCATTTTTTTTGTTCAGAGTAGACTTATGACTCCATTTTTCTAGATCGACTTCAAAGGCTTTTTAATTTTAATTCCTTGTGAGTCAAAACAAAGCATCACAGAAATAAACCACTCGGTGAAATAATAAGGCCATTACTTCAATGTTTCATTATTTATAATTTTTTTTTTTTTGTATGGAGTAGACTTATAACTACATTTTTCTAGATCGACATCAAGAACATTTCAATTTAAATTCTTTGCGAGTCTGTGCGAAACAAGGCACTCAGTGAAATAATGAGGCCATTACTTCACCATTTCATTTTTTTGTTCAGAGTAGACTTATAACTCCATTTTTCTAGATCGACATCAAGAACATTTCAATTTAAATTCTTTGCGAGTCTTTGCGAAACAAGTTACTCAGTGAAATAATGAGGCCATTACTTCACCATTTCATTTTTTTGTGTTCCTGAAAATTTAGTGTGCAACAAATAACAAAAGAGCATTTCACACGTGTGAAATATTCACCCTCATTACTTTACTTGTTGCATAAGCAGCTATAATTAATGGCCATTTACATGGTTGCACAGAGAACTGTACCTGTTGCGAAAATCAATAAGCCATAAGAAATGCATTAATTTTAAGCATTGTCCACGTGTACCTGTAGGTCGGCGTGTGAATGACCATTATATGCTGCCATTAGCTTCCGCATGCATTGTTACTGGTCAACCGTTTATGTGTGACACGTAAGGATTATTGATTTACAATTTGTATCGATTGAATGCCTCTAATTACGGCATTGGCTGTAAATTCATATGTCAATTGATCTATTAACCGAAGGAATTATTCTGTCATGCAATGTTTGACGGAGAAAACACCAACGGTTTTATTGACATTAGGAATTTCCTAAGAACAAATAGAGAATATAAAATAGAATAGAATAGAATATAGAACAAAATTAGTAAACAATTATGCAAGCTGTTGTTTCGTGATAATTTATTATTATACGTACACATATATTTACGTTTTTATCATATAATAAATCAAAATGCTACTAAAGTTTGACACTGAAAATAACATTGCAGTAAAACTAAATAGTGTGTCGATACAAAAGATAGAATTATATAAAAATCATTTACAAACCTAAGTGTTGAATTCTCAAAACCTAAATATCAAACAATCATCTCGGTTATGGATCTGAAAACCTACTGTTACGTAATCGAAGGACCAGGCGGGTGTTCGCCAATTTAAATGATAAGGTAATTAAAACTCGTCATTTTGGAAATAATGTGGACTATAATTTAATGCGTAACAATAATTAATACACAGCGATGTACACCGGTGAAGGTAACGAATTGAAGTGTCGTCTGCTCTGCATTCTTACAAATAAATCTTTGAGTTATTGGGGTGGGGTGCAATTTGAATTGTGCACCGCGAGGGGTGGCTTGAAGATGATTCCTGATTGGTGCGGCATTTCGTTTCGGTAAGCCATGTTGCCACACTTGGTTATCACAAGCCTTGGGTAATTCCTCTATCTGGAATTTCGGAGGATTCCTAATGCCGTCCAATAAATATATTTGGGATTTCCTGGTCGCTAATTGTATTTGCCGAAGTGGCAATCCTTGCTCAATAAACGGCTTAATGTGCCTATTGATCTTCATGCGCACTGTACTTTACTTAAGCACTTCTCGGTGAACATAATGGCTAAATAATAGCCACCCCAATAAATTGTCTTTACAATCTTAATACTACAAATGTATCGGCTGCAATAAAGGCCGACTAATGCGATTACACTTTAACCGATTTGGGGTTCGACGCTGTGCAATAGTGCCGAAACACCTACCAAAAAGATATATTATAGATTGGACATGGTTGGGGATAACTTATCTGCCGGATAGGCATGGTTACACAAGGTTAGAAATCTATTCTGTCTAATCACTGTGCGGCTATTTTTCATTTCTTAGGAGTCCTACAAGTGTGCTTGCATTTCCGTTTCCTCTGGCATCTTGCCACATCAGCTTCTAATTTTTTATCATTGTTATTTAACTGGTGGATATCTCTTGACTGCACCATCATATATATTTGGAGTGTTAACAAGCTAACCCTCCTTTTTTCTTCTGGTTTTGCATTAGATAGTTACATACATACATAATCCATCCCTCTTTTACCCATTGGGTGTCGAGGTCATTAGATAGTTATGAGATAATTATTTGCAACTTTATCATTGGGTGGAAAGATTGGGGCTAAATGCAACAGATACGCCAGTAATTATTTCTAACTTTATCATTGGGTGGAAAGATTGGTGCTAAATGTAATAGATTCGCCAGAGAATCATAAAACTGAAAATATTTGAAATTATGTAATTATTTATTTATGTAATTATCTTATGCAATATTTGCTAGAGGCTTGGCACTTCATGAAATTTGGAGATTACTTCAGCATTAATCAGCAATTCTAGAAGATCACTCGAGTATTATTAATCAGCAATTTTTGAAGATGAATCCCAAGTATTAATCAACAATATTAGTAATATGGGTATCATATTGATTGAATCGGTAATCTTGGAGTTTGCACCTATTGCGTAATTTGTAATGAGATTAAGTAGATTGTTGCGAAAGAAAAATGTCTCGAGTGTTTGTTGTTGGCTCAAACATGTATTTACATATTTCTCAAATATATCGCACAATTTTTAGACCTGTTATGGTTTTCTATACTCTCAAGTTAACTGGAGATTGTAAGACTTAAGATTTCTATCTTAAGAGCTGCAGAGCTGCAGAACTTATATTAAGATGGTCACAATGGTTCAAAGCCTTTGGTGATGATCTAGAAAAATGTAGTTATAAGCCTACTCTGAACAAAAAATTTTAACAGTGAAGTAATGGCCTTATTATTTAGAGTGACTTTTTTTTATGGTGCTTTGTTTTGACTCAATATGATTCGATTTGACCTCGATCTATTAGCCAGAATCATTTGTATGCCTATTCTGAGTAAAAACAGTGAAGTAATGAAGTCCATTACCGAACATAAATTAGTGAAATAATGTGTCTTTACATAATGGAAGCAAAAAATCCAAACTTAGTATCACATTTATACCCACCACATTATTATTTCACATAAAGCAAATCTCTCCATGGATATCTAAACAATAGTTATCAGGAGGTTGTAAAACTGGGCTTTGATTGCCACGTCGACTAGTTTGTTTTATTTTTCATCAATAGCCGAGTGTTTATAATTTGTAGAAATGTGTGTAATTCTAACAAACGCTAATACCTTTCGTAAATCAGCCAAACGCTATTTCCAGTGTTCATCCGATTGATTTATTACAGCAACACATTTGTTTAATAATAATATTTTCATGTTTCGTGTAATTTATGTGTAAATAGTTTGACAGAAAACGTGTGAAAGCGAGATGAGTCTGTCGACAGCCGCATATTTTTGTTTCGGATTCTTTAACCTTCACTTTTGATTTCTTTCATTGAGAATAACTTTTGTTTGTGATTGTGCACGTTTATTCCAGTTACATTGCAAATTGCACGACTTAATGCATTTTTAATTTTTATACAGTGGCAATTACTACTGCCACACTTCAGTGGGCACTTGCATCATCAATCTTAATGATTTTGGAACATGAAATTTTCATTATCAATCATGCATTATTTAGGAACATGAAATTTGCATCATCGAGCATGATCAGTTTGGAACATTTAATTCGAATCATGATGAGTTTTTAACATGAAATATGCATCATCAATCATGCATGATTTTTGAACATGAAATTTTCATTATCAATCGTGCATGATTTTGGAACATGAAATTTGCATCATCGGTAATGATCATTTTGAAATATGAAATTTAGAATCATCAATCATGATGAGTTTTGAACATGAAATATGCATCATCAATCATGCATGATTTTGGAACATGAAATTTTCTTTATCAATCGTGCATTATTTAGGAACATGAAATTTGCATCATCGATCATGATCATTTTGGAACATGTAATTCGAATCATCAATCATGATGAGTTTTGAACATGAAATATGCATCATCAATCAGGCACGATTTTGGAACATGAAATTCGCATCATCAATCATGATCATTTTTGAACATGAAATTTGCGCTAACGTTCATGATGATTTTGGAATATGAAATGTGCATCATTAATCATGATCATTTTGGAACATGAAATCCGCATCATCAATTATGATGATTTTATAACATGAAATTCCTTGCAAGCATTCAAAATTCCATTTTTCCTCTGGTTTTGCATTAGATAGTTATGGGATAATTATTTGCATGTTATCATTGAGTGGAAAGATTAGAGCTAAACATGAATTTGGAACATGAAATGCGCATCATTAATCATAATGATTTTATAACATGAAATCCGCATCATCAATTACGATAATTTTATAACATGAAATTCCTTCTAAACATACAATTTTTTTCCATTTTTCCTCTGGTTTTGCATTAGATAGTTATGGGATAATTATTTGCATGTTTATCATTGGGTGGAAAGATTAGAGCTAAATGTAACAGATATGCCAGAGAATCATGAAACTGAATATATTTGAAATTATGTCATTTATTGATGTAATTATCTTATGCAATATTTGCTAGAGGTTTGGCACTTGATAAAATTTGGAGATTCTCCAGCATTAATCAGCAATTCTGGAAGATCACTCAAGTATTATTAGTCAGCAATTTTTGGAGATCAATCCCACGTATTAATCAACAATATTAATAATAACATGAACATGAAATTTGCATCATCAATCATGATGATTTTGGAACACGAATTCACATCATCAATCATGATGATTTTGGAACACGAATTCACATCATCAATCATGATTATTTTGGAACACGAATTCACATCATCAATCAAGATTATTTTGGAACATGAAATTCCTTCCAAACATTTAACATTCGCTGATCAGAGACTTCTTCTTATTCATTTATCCATTATTGGATGTTTGCAACAATATGATGTATTAAAGCAAATCTTACCTTCTAATAAACTCAGTGTTACGTAATCGAAGGACCAGGCGGGTGTTCGCTAATTTAAATGATAAGGTAATTAAAACTCGTCGTTTTGGAAATAATGTGGATTATAATTTAATGCGTAACAATAATTAATACACAGCGATGTACACCGGTGAAGGTAACGAATTGAAGTGTCGTCTGCTCTGCATTCTTACAATTAAATCTTTGAATTATTGGGGTGGGGTGCAATTTGAATTGTGCACCGTGAGGGGTGGCTTGAAGATGATTCCTGATTGGTGCGGCATTTCGTTTCGGTAAGCCATGTTGCCACACTTGGTTATCACAAGCCTTGGTTAATTCCTCTATCTGGCATTTCTGAGGATTCCTAATGCCGTCCAATAAATATATTTGGGATTTCCTGGTCGCTAATTGTATTTGCCGAAGTGGCAATCCTTGCTCAATAAACGGCTTAATGTGCCTATTGATCTTCATGCGCACCGTACTTTACTTAAGCACTTCTCTGTGAACATAATGGCTAAGTAATAGCCACCCCAATAAATTGTCTTTACAATCTTAATACTACAAATGTATCGGCTGCAATAAAGGCCGACTAATGCGATTACACTTTAACCGATTTGGGGTTCGACGCTGTGCAATAGCGCCGAAAGCACTCAGATAATGTAAACTTTTAAAAGTTAGAACAGACTTTTTAGCTTGTACACCAATGATATCATGGAAAGTAAACTATTATTAAAAGTCAATCTGAGATTGTACAACTGCAAAAGTGGTTGCCAAAATAAAATTGGTGACCATTTTGTTGCCGTACACAATTTCTCAATGACTTTCTATCACAAATGACTTAACTGCTTACGTACTATTTGAGCAAATACCCATTTTAGTTTGTTTTATAATATTGTCATCTTGAAGTGTTGCCCAAATACGGAAAGCAGCGAAGCATGGATACTTGTTGTTTGAATTGAATTGTTTTATTCGACCTTCATGGAGCACTTCTAATTGTGCACTTAATTAGCGATACGCTTTGTGGGTTACTTAAATGTATTGAAACAATTCATTATTTAGTAATTATTTACAAACTATTAAGCGATGTGTTGTATAATACAATGCAATATTCATTAATTTGAAGCATATTTATATTAACTTACACGGAAAAATAAAAACAATTTAAAGTTATACTATTATTTAGTACTTACTGGTAAAAATAAGTTTTGTTTTATGATTTATTTATTTTATTTCGGCTGACTAGTTTCAGTTATATAACCATCTTCAGAGGCATGTATTCAATGTTTATATATTTTGAATTCAGTTTAAAAGTAATTTTAAAATTTTATATGTCTAATTTATTAGACATATATCAATAAATTACATTACATCATAATAAATTTTGATGAAAAAATCGTAAAAACTCGAGTTCACTAGGTTTTACGATTTTTTCATTTTATAGGCAAAATCCGAAGACATGTATCAAATTTTAAAATTACATTTAAAATGAATTCAAAATATATAAACATTGAATACATGCCTCTGAAGATGGTTATATATATATATATATATATATATATATATATATATATATATATATATATATATATATATATATATAACCGAAAATAGTCATGCAAACTAAAATAAATAAATCCTAAAATAATTTTTTTTTTTTCATGATTTAAATGCAGTCAAGCTCAACCCCACGCGTAAGGCGTTAGGAACCCTCATATTTGCCAGTGCCATCGTTGCTAGCTGAATATATACAAATACAGCTGTATTTTGCAATATTCTCTTGTCAGTAGGTAAATATTGTCGGGACAAAGATTTAAATGCAGGCAAGCTCAACCACTACGCGTAATGCGTTAGGAACCCTCATTTTTGCCAGTGCTATAGTTGCTAGCTGGATAAATACAAATACAGCTGTATTTTGCAATATTATCTTGTCGTCAGTAGGTAACAAAGATTTAAATGCAGTCAAGCTCAACCACTACGCGTAAGGCGTTAGGGACCCGCATTTTTGCAAGTGCCAAAGCCGAGAGTACTGTGGTTTGCGATCGTTTTGTAATAAATAGATGCTATAGTTACTTTGATTAATTTACTGTTTTATCAGTGTTTTAGGACAATTCTAACTATGATATTCGTGGGGTACTACCTTATTAACGCACTAGGTGTTCACCTGAGTTGCAATTCTTTACAATACGTGCGTTAATGGTGTCTATATCCCACTTGTATCGTATTATTATTAAATTATGAGATTGGCTATGGTTCGTAGTTTCAAAATGCGTTTGTAGCGATTTGTGGTATTTATTTTCGTTGTAACGAACGCGGAGTTGTTAAATTTCCTTGACGAATTTCGGGGCTGTGCTGTAACTAATTGAAATTCCGGAACATATTGCGTCCCTCTGCGTCGTGTATTTATTTATACGGTGGGAACGTTTCTGTGTAAAAACTATAACATTTGAGCTGTGACATAAGTGGTGAGTCACGGACTCCCGCTTCGGGCGAAGGCCATCGGTTTTTATTTTATTTTTTTATCCCATCCGTTTTGCGTCGATTTTCAACTGTGACCTATTAAAGCCGCCGGCCATAAACGGGAAATTCGACCGAGCAGGAAAACCGTGATTAGATAAGTTATAAATAGGGAAAAAGTGCGGTCGGCCGTTTACCGTTTACCGGCCCAGGCCGATAATATTTTTTTTCCCGTTTGCACTTTTCGGACGCTGATTTAACACGCCGCCGCCCGTCTCTCTGTCCAGGTAACGGCACGATCGATTTCCCCGAGTTCTTGACGATGATGGCCCGCAAAATGAAGGACACCGACAGCGAGGAGGAGATCCGCGAGGCCTTCCGGGTGTTCGACAAGGACGGCAACGGCTTCATCTCGGCGGCCGAGCTGCGCCACGTGATGACCAACCTGGGCGAGAAGCTCACCGACGAGGAGGTCGACGAGATGATCAGGGAGGCCGACATCGACGGCGACGGCCAGGTCAATTACGAAGGTCAGTATGCTGCCCGCCGCCCTGTCGCCCAACCACCCCCGCGGGGGCGGCGGCCGCCTCCGCAGATCAATTAATTTGCGCGGACGGCAGGCACGCACGCCGCCCCCGCCGGGGAACCCCCGTCATGCTTACCATCCCCCAGCCCCGCTAGAGCGTGAGAGGAAGGGTGTAATTGTGTGTGTGCGAGAGCCTGTGTGTAGGGTGAAGGGGCCGTTTGCCCACTTTTGCAGGCATCGATTTTTACTCCCAGAGGACGAGAGGGCGTAACCGGCGTAGATGCGGCGGAGAGAGGGTGTGGTCCTGTAAAGTTTAGCTCCTGGGGCCGCGGGGGCGGCTTCAAGGACCTCGCCGACATTTGGAGCCCCCTTCTGGTCCACCCTCGATCATCCCCGCGGCTTCCCCCGTGTTATTGTTACGACTTCCTCCCCCAAAAGGGGAACGATTGCAGGATCACCATTTTTCCCTCATTGCCGCCCTCCTTTTGTTTTCCCCTTATTGATTTTCCCTGGAGCGGCCCAGCCTTCTCCGCAGCGTTCCACATTCCAGGCAGGCCGGCACCGAGCCCACAACAAAACGACGCATTTTTGCGCCGCCTGTAAACCCAAAAAATGTTTTATTTTGGTCGCGCTAGCCTTGACTTTTTATTCTCTTTCCTCATGATCTTTATTTTTATCGCACCGTTCAGAATGCGTTATTTTCCGCCTAGGAATTTAACAATTCATACTTTACGACTCCTGTCCAGCCTACCTATTGTTATTTCAACGTTTTATCGCCTTAAAATTATTACAGAATTACGTTCCAAAAACATGGTGTACAGAAATTCACAGATTACAAGAGTTTCATACTACCATAAATGGATCTATCAAAAATCATCGGAAGAAACTTCGTTCTTCATAAATCATTGGAAGAAACTTCGTTCTTCATAACAATCTACATCCCAAAATAGTGTAAACCTTCTATAAAACAAATTACAGTGCAATCACCAATGACCATAAAAATCCACAATCAAAGATCATTGGAACAAACTTCCTTCTTCGTAAATCATTGGAAGGAACTTCGTTCTTCATAACAATCCACTGCCCCAAATAGTCTAAACCTTCTAAAACAAATTTGTACAGTGTAATCACCAATGACCATAAAAATCCACAATCCAAAATCATTGGAAGAAATTTCCTTCTTCATAAACCATTGGAAGAAACTTAGTTCTTCATAACAATCCACTGCCCAAAATAGTCTCAAACCTTCTAAACCAACTTACTATAGTGCAAACACCAATGACCATCAAAATCCACCATCAAAAATCATTGGAGGAAACTTTCTTCTTTATAAATCATTGGCAGAAACTTTGTTCTTCATAACAATCCACTGCCTAAAATAGTCTTAACCTTCTAATACTAATTACTGCAATGAAATCACCAATGACCATAAAAATCCACCATCAAAAATCATTGTAAGAAACTTCCTTCTTCGTAAATCATTGGAAGAAACTTTGTTCTTCATAACAATCCACTGCCTAAAATAGTCTTAACCTTCTAATACTAATTACTGCAATGAAATCACCAATGACCATAAAAATCCACAATCAAAAATCATTGGAACAAACTTCCTTCTTCGTAAATAATTGGAAGAAACTTCGTTCTTAATGACAATCCACTGCCCAAGTTGTCTAAACCTTCTAATACTAATTACTGCAATGCAATCACCAATGACCATAAAGATCCACAATCAAAAATCATTGGAAGAAACTTCCTTCTTCGTAAATCATTGGAAGAAACTTCCTTGTTCGTAAATCATTGGTAGAAACTTCCTTCTTCGTAAATAATTAGAAATAACTTCGTTCTTCGTAACAATCTACTGCCCAAAATAGTCTCAAACCTTCGAAAACAAATTACTACAGTGCAATCACCAAAGACCATAAAAATCCACAATATAAAATCATTGGAAGAAACTTCCTTCTTCATAAATCATTGGAAGAAACTGTCTTCTTCATAAATCATTGGAAGAAACTGTCTTCTTCATAAATCATTGGAAGAAACTTCCTTCTTCATAAATCATTGGAAGAAACTGTCTTCTTCATAAATCATTAGAAAAAACTTCGTTCTTCATAACAATCTACTGCCCAAAATAGTCTCAAACCTTCTAATACTAATTACTGCAATGCAATCACCAATGACCATAAAAATCCACAATCAAAAATCATTGGAAGAAACTTCCCTCTTCGTAAATCATTGGAAGAAACTGTCTTCTTCATAAATCATTAGAAAAAACTTCGTTCTTCATAACAATCTACTGCCCAAAATAGTCTCAAACCTTCTAAAATAAATTACTACAGTGCAATCACCAATGACCATACAAATCCACGATCAAAAATCACTGGAAGAATCTTCCTTCTTCATAAAACATTGGAAGAAACAGCCTTCTTCATAAATCATTGGAAAAAACTTCATTCTTCATAACAATTTACTGCCCAAAATAGTCTAAACCTTCTAATACTACTTACTGCAGTGCAATCACCAATGACCATAAATATCCACAATAAAAAATCACTGGAAGAAACTTCCCTCTTCGTAAATCATTGGAAGAAACTTCCTTCTTCGTAAATAATTGGAAGAAACTTCGTTCTTCATAACAATCGACTGCCCAAGTTGTTTAAACCTTCTAATACTAATTACTGCAATGCAATCCATAATGACCATAGAAATCCACAATCAAAAATCACTGGAAGAAACTTCCTTCTTCGTAAATCATTGGAAGAAACTTCCTTCTTCATAAATCATTGGAAGAAACTTGGTTCTTCATAATAATCCACTGCCCAAAATAGTCTCAAACCTTCTAAAATAAATTACTACAGTGCAATCATCAAATACCATAGAAATCCACAATCAAAAATCACTGGAAGAAACTTCCCTCTTCGTAAATCATTGGAAGAAACTTTCTTCTTCATAAATCATTGGAAGAAACTTCGTTCTTCATAACAATCCACTGCCTAAAATAGTCTTAACCTTCTAATACTTATTACTGCAATGAAATTACCAATGACCATAAAAATCCACAATCAAAAATCACTGGAAGAATCTTCCTTCTTCGTAAATCTTTGGAAGAAACTTTCTACTTGATAAATCATTGGAAGAAACTTCGTTCTTCGTAACAATCCACTGCCCAAAATACTCTCAAACCTTCAAAACAAATTACTACGTGCAGTCACCAATGACCATAAAAATCCACAGCTCAAAGTAGTACCTATTTAGTCTCATACCAAATTACAGCAAACATTCTTCGGTGGTTCTAATTTGAAGTACAATTGAGAGGTTTAGAAGTAAAGGGGTTTAAGTGCATTTTTGGTAGTTCTGAGATAAAAGGTTTTAAAGTTAACTTGAATGTAAAAATTCCATGAATAAGTTTAGAGACTGTGTCAATATTTTAGTCTATTTTTAGTCTATTCTTGGTCTATCTTTAGTCTAAAATATTAACAGTTATCTAAACTTACTCCTGGAATTTTAAAATTCAAGTTAACTTTGAAGCCATTTATCTCAGAACTATCAAAAATGTACTTAAACCCCTTTACTTCTAAACCTCTCAATTGTACTTCAAATTAGAACCACCTAAGAATTTTTGCTGTAATTTGGTATGAGACTAAATAGGTACTACTTTGAGATGAGTAATTTCTGTTCGAAGGTTTGAGACTATTTTGGGCAGTAGATTATAATGAACTAAACCTTCTCAAACAACTTCCATTGGAAAAAACTTCCTTCTTCAAAAATCATTGGAAGAAACTTCGTTCTTCATAACAATCCACTGCCCAAAATAGTCTCAAACCTTCGAAAACACATTACTACAGTGCAATCACCAATTACCATTAATATCCAAAACTCAAAGTAGTACCTGCTTAGTCTCCCTTTAGTCTGTTTTACCAAATTACAGCAGAAAATCTTCGCTGTTTCAAATTTGAAGTACAATTAGAAACTCGCCTTGGGGCTGCTGCTGTCTAAGAGCTGCAGAGCTGCAGCACTTTTGTTAAGATGGTCATAAGGGCACATGGATGTCGTAAAAATGCTGCACCCATCGCATTTTTTTGAACATCTGAGATACCATTTTAGTCCTGCAATCCCTCTAAATCTAATGTATCATTGGGAGAAACTTCCTTCTTCATAAATCATTGGCAAAAACTTTGTTCTTCGTAACAATCCACTGCCCAAAATAAGTATAAACCTTCTAAATTAACTTACTACAGTGCAATTTTTTTTAAAATTTGGCACAGAAAATTCTGATTACATTTAATGAACTCGTTTTATAAAAACTATGATCCATTTGGGGTGAGACTTTTTATGTTGGTACAATTTAAACACTAACCTGTCCACGTCATTTGACACACAAGCCTGCCAATTGCAGAAGGTTACCAACCTAAATTACAGTCTCACCGTAAATGGAACACCCGGTATTATCTTTTTTTTTTTTTTTTTTTTTTTTTTCAGCACAGAATATTCTTATTACATTTAATAAACTCGTTTTATAACCCCTTGGAACTTCTGCTTAGTTAGGACTCGCATGTCCTGCACTTATTATTCAATCTTAACTTCCTACAAAAATAATTATCATTAATGTCATAAATAATAAATGTTACGCAACTGTCTATGTATACAATATTCACATAATTGCACAAAAAACAAACCAAGGTTGCTGTGTGTGGGCATTCAACTCGTTTGATTCAGCGTAAAATTAGCAAAGTAATGGTTGACTTATTATGGCAGTTTCCATCAAGTTTTTAATGTAGAAAGTTTATTCCAGAAGTTCACATATTTTTTATGACATGACATTTTTTTTGAAAATCTGATTTCCATCAATATAAGATTTTTTGTAGTCGACTAGTTTCATTACGTTAGAATTTCATTGATTACTGTCACATTTTAAATTGCTTCTGTTAGAATTTGAATTATTATGTCAACATTTCAATGGTTATTCTTATAGAAGTTATACAACATACATTTTTTTTTTAATTTGAGAATTTTTATTTGCAAGATTACAATACTTCCTTTATAAAGGAAGTATTATAAGTGTTATACTTCCTATAACAAAATATTGTTATAGTTTTTGTTATAGTTTCATCCACTTTGGATACCAGTTATTATTATTATTTTTTTAATTGGGTTTAAAAACAATGTTCTGCCTTTATCTCTTGTATCAATAATTTAATTTTGTTGAGTAATCTGCAGGAAAATCTGATTTTCAATCAATAATTTCTGGTGAGTAATCGCCAATGCAAATACATGAAGTCGTGCCAGATTGCGCAAAATTCTCAGTAAAATCTGTAAGCGTCTATTGTGGCAGCATACATGGATTTCGTGGAATTCTCCTAATAGATATTTGTGGTTCACACAGTGCCATCATAGGAAAGGAATTTGTATATTTGTTTAACAGCCTTGCGAGACTTTAGTTCCTTTAAATCTGATGTACCACAAGCAAATATTTCTCAATTGGCTGCTCCCAGTTTGGTTACGCAGTTTATTTATAGTCACGCCAATTTTTCTCCACCATACTTGATCGAATCCTAAAAAAAAATCAAGAGGCCCTTTGGCTTCCAACAATTGAGCACCCCACATTTAAGCACGAGCAGTACTTGAACGCTATAAAAAGGGGCAATTCTTAAACACAAGTCTTATTCGTAAGCAGCAGCAAGTACATCTTAACGCCACTCCAAACGTGGGAAGTTTTTACATGCAAGCATAAGTTTCGCTGCTATAGTGACATGACTACAATGTTATGTGTACACCCTGTATGTGCAAATCATCATGTGGAAGTGTTTATGTGTGTAGTTTCACAGCAGCAAGTACATCTTGAAGCCACTCCAAACGAGGGAAGTTTTTACACGCAAGCATAAGTTTCGCTGCTGTAGTGACATAACTACAATGTTATGTGTACACCCTGTATGTGCAAATCATCATCTGGAAGTTTTACGTGTGTAGTTTCGCAACAATTCTCAAACACAAGAGAATCTTATTCACAAGCAGCGGCAAACGAGGGACGTTTTTACATCAAGCAGATGTAGTTTCGCTACTCTAGTGACATATCAACAATTTTATATGTACACCCTGTATGTGCAAATCAATCGTGTATGGTAGTTATGTAACTACAATGCTATATGTGCACCCTGTATGTGCAAATCATCATGTATGATAGTTACGTAACAACAATGATATATGTGCACCCTGTATGTGCAAATCATCCATCTTTCTGTTCTGGTCTCTACTTTCCGCTAATTTTTTAAGAGATTACCCCCCCAATTTTCTCTTCTGCCAGAGCTGGGCTTAATTGACTTTGAAAACTAGATTGGAAGTTTTCCGGGATAAGTATCGACCTGATGTCTCTGGGATTAGCAAAGTTTCTTCTGCAAACTTGCGAATTACATTCTGACGGGTGACTAATGACTGTTGAATGCACACGCTGACAAGTTAATCAGCGATAATTTCACTTTTGCAACAGGATAATGGGCAAAAGAGTACTAAAAAAGTTTTTGCCCACTTTTTAATTAGAAGTATATTTAAATACTTTGTGGGACATCGTAAATGAATTGAATAAATTCAGCTAAACAACTTGACCTTGTTATTTCCACTTGCACATTTTTTTTAGAAAAAAATGTGAATTAGTCCAAACTGCATTCAATATTTTCTCTCCTTCATTATCTTTGATTGTCTGTTAGATTTATTCTCTTCTTCCTTTGTTATCGGTTGGGTTCATTAAATTCTTCCAATCACCTCTTGGTTCTTCTCCTTCTTCCCTTCTCATCTAAAGGGCTCTTTTAGTTCTTCTCATCTCTTGGATTCTTCTCATTCTTCTTGTTACGTAATCGAAGGACCAGGCGGGTGTTCGCCAATTTAAATGATAAGGTAATTAAAACTCGTCGTTTTGGAAATAATGTGGACTATAATTTAATGCGTAACAATAATTAATACACAGCGATGTACACCGGTGAAGGTAACGAATTGAAGTGTCGTCTGCTCTGCATTCTTACAATTAAATCTTTGAGTTATTGGGGTGGGGTGCAATTTGAATTGTGCACCGCGAGGGGTGGCTTGAAGATGATTCCTGATTGGTGCGGCATTTCGTTTCGGCAAGCCATGTTGCCACACTTGGTTATCACAAGCCTTGGTTAATTCCTCTATCTGACATTTCTGAGGATTCCTAATGCCGTCCAATAAATATATTTGGGATTTCCTGGTCGCTAGTTGTATTTGCCGAAGTGGCAATCCTTGCTCAATAAACGGCTTAATGTGCCTATTGATCTTCATGCGCACCGTACTTTACTTAAGCACTTCTCGGTGAACATAATGGCTAAATAATAGCCACCCCAATAAATTGTCTTTACAATCTTAATACTACAAATGTATCGGCTGCAATAAAGGCCGACTAATGCGATTACACTTTAACCGATTTGGGGTTCGACGCTGTGCAATAGCGCCGAAACACTTCCCTTCTCATCTAAAGGATTCTTTTAGTTCTTTTTCTCATCTCTTGAATTCTTCTCATTCTTCCCTTCTCATCTAAAGGATTATTTTATTCTCATCTAAAGGATTCTTTTATTCTCATCTAAAGGATTCTTTTAGTTCTTCTCCTGATCTCTTGGAGTCTTCTCATTCTTCCATTCTCATCTAAAGAATTCTTCTAGTTCTTCCCATCATATATCTTGGATGCATACCCTTTTTCTCATCTCTTGGATTCTTCTCATTCTTCCATTCTCATCTAAAGAATTCTTCTAGTTCTTCCCATCATATATCTTGGATGCATACCCTTTTTCTCATCTCTTGGATTTTTCTCATACTTCCCTTCTCATCTAAAGGATTCTTTTAGTTCTTCTCCTGATCTCTTGGAGTCTTCTCATTCTTCCATTCTCGTCTAAAGAATTCTTCTAGTTCTTCCCATCATATATCTTGGATGCATACCCTTTTTCTCATCTCTTGGATTCTTCTCATTCTTCCCTTCTCATTTATTAGATTATTTCACTACTTCCCCTCATATATCTTGGATGCTTCCCCTTCTAATCTCTTGGATTCTACTCATTGTTCCATTCTCATCTCTTGGGTTCTTCTCATTCTTCCATTCTCATCTCTTGGATTCTTCTCATTCTTCCATTCTCATTTATTTTATTTTATTACTTATTCTCCTTTCATCTCTTGGATTCTTCCCCTCTTATCTTTTTGATTCTCTTTTCAAAATCTTTTGATTTTGATTCCCCTTCTTCCATTCTCATCTCTTGGATTCTTCGCATTCTTCCATTCTCATATCTTGGATTCTTCTCATTCTTCCATTCTCATCTCTTGGATTCTTCTCATTCTTCCATTCTCATTTATTTTATTCTTTCACTTTTTTTTCTCCTCTCATCTCTTGGATTCTCCCTCTTCTTCTCTTATAATATCTTGGATTCTTCCCTTCTCATCTTTTTGATTCTGGTTTCTTTTATTTTGCCTTCTTTCTGATTTTTCCGTGATATCATATTTAATTCTTTTATATTAGTTTCCTTGTTCTAGACTTATGTTATAGCACATTACTTTTTGATTCCCACATTTAATGTGCCATTTATTTTTTTGCAGGTTTTATATACGTCCCAACCCCTCCTAATTTTCTTTTTATGTGGGATGTGGTTTTTACAGCTATTGTTCCAGGCCCCATAAGTCTCCAGAGAGCTCATTCTCCAGTGTATGACATCGTATCTTATTTTATAGGTGTCGGGAATATATCGGGAGAGGATTTTATTGAGCGTGTATGTCTGTAAACTGAAAATATATAATCTTTATAATACATTATTAAACACGCCAAGTTTTAGTAGTACATTGCATTGGCAGCACTGACATGTCTTTAGTATTTGTACACATTTCAAATAGGTGTAATTATTAAGTGTTACTTAATTTTAATATAAGATAACTTAATTACTAACTATTGCATAATTTTAACATTGGCAAGATAAATCATCTTAATGACTAATTAATGTATATAAAGATTACATATTTTCCAAGTTTCGTGCTGATTTATGAAAATGATTTTAAAGTGTGTTTGTGTTAAGAGGTAAACTACTGTATAATGTGTACACTAAAACTTTCCGGTGTTGCGGAAATAAAATATAAATATTTTACTACACAAATACAGTGTGATCAACTATGTTTGAGGTACATTCAAACCCCACATTTCTTGCTGGGAAATTTGAATCAGCCCCAAGCTTTTTTGATCACACTATATATGTACTCTATAATTGTACAGTAATTAACCCCTTACTTTTGTACCGTATGCATCTGTTAGTCCAGGCATTAATCTAGTCTCCGCTTTCTTGGTTTTATCCCATTAATCGATTGCAAATCGCATCCTTAGCTTAGCGACTAACTTAGTTGTCCCATTAGATCTGCGTTACAGGTAGAGGATTAATTAATTATGGCCACACGAATCAGTAGTGATTGAACGGTCTCAGATTTTAGTCCCCGTTTGTAAACCGAATGCGCCCCCTCGACCAGAAAACCTCTTGTAGTGTGTAGTGAACTAGGCGAGAGGGCTAGATTCTCAGTATGACTGGTAGTGTTCTCTTGCAGATTTCCATGCGCTTGCTCTCATAGTTTTCAGTCGGTATTCGGCTACACAAGCTTCAAGCTGGTCAGTCGTAGTACTCGTAGCTTTGGATGAGCTTAAATACTTAGGTTTACGTCGCACGCCCGTCCGTTCCTAGCACACCTTGCACAGCCCACTCCGGTCTGCTTAAACTTTATACGTGCCTGCAGCGGCAGCGCGCAGAGTGGTTTATTTAAGGTTGCGCACGATTTCAGTTAATGATTTTATTTTCGGAACACTTAAGTTAATAACTACACAGATAAAAAAATACATACAAATTAGAAAAATCAAAATGTCATGGTGTCATGTTGGCAATATCACGCCTGTTTCCTGTACTGTCAATTGTTACCGACTCTACTGTTTATTACTCAAAAATCCACCAACATGGGACTTAAACCAAACCTTAGACCAAAATAGAGTTGGCAACAATTGACAGCACGAGAAACAGGTGTGATATTGCCAACATGACACCATGATGCCTGTTTATTGACATTTCTATTTTTCCAACCTAATGCAACATGTGGTGGTTTTTGATCAATAAACAGTAGGGTTGGCAACACTTGGCAGCACAGGAAAGGGGCATAATATTGCCAACCTGACACTATGACACCAGTTTAGTGTTATTTTGGTTTTTCCCCACCTAATGCAACAGGTGGTGGTTTTTTGATCAAGTCTGATTACATGTGCCATAATTTTTTTATATATATATTTTAATTGTTAACTCTTGACTTGACTTTTAACTCTGTATTTCAAAGAGTGTTATGTGCCATAATTTTTTTATATATATATATTTTAATTGTTAACTCTTGACTTGACTTTTAACTCTGTATTTGAAAGAGTGTCGGTTATTAATCTAAATCATGTGTTGGTATTATAACTTAAGTGATCTAATTGTGTCACACTTAGTAGTTTCAATTAAGTAGATAATTATCGTACAAGTGTCTTTATGTACAAAAATGATTAGCAAATAGTTTAGTGTGAGCATCGTTAGTTTGTACACATATAGTTGAGACCAGATTAATTTGTGCACAGTCAGTGCGGATGTGATTAAATATTTTGCTTCACTTGGCATTGCAGCCATACAAATAATGTTTTATGTTCTTGGTTTACAAAGAATGTTAAATGAAACAAAATATTTCATGGCATTGATGCGAACAAATTACTTGTTTCGACTATAACAAAAATACTATGTTTGTGTAACGCCTTGTACCAGGTGATCCATTTAGAGTGAGACTTTTTATGTTGGTACAATTAAAACACTAACCTCTCCATATCATTTGACACACAAGCCTGCCAATTGCAGAAGGTTACCAACCTAAATTGCAGTCTAATGGAACTCCCGATATTATCAGCATATTTTATACCTATGTTTAACATTGATTGCATAACTATTTTCCGCTTTAACAATTTAATATTTTATGGTCAGCAAAATGCATATGTTTTGTAACGCTTTGCTGTGCTTGAGTGCAATTTTTTTGCCAATATAAATCTCCGCAGAATTATTAATAACATATTTAAATGTGCTGCATGAAGAAAATTGTATGATTTATTTGTATGTATTTGCGTTTAAAATTTTAACGATCTTACAAGCGTTATTGGGCTGCTTACGAATTAATTGTACACGTCCGCAGTTCAAGGCGTCTATTCCTGTGCCCGGTGGAAAATAGTTTAATTAAAAATCTAAATATACCGCATTATTTTGGTCGTGGGAAGTCTAATTGGGGGGAATTGGTTATGCAATTTTTGTATCCTGCTTGCATGTTTATTGCCGTTCCGCCGCTTTGTTTGGTTACACAGGCTGATATTGTCTGTGCAAGAGGTGGATTTCCGCCGCACGCTCTATCCGAATATGTCGTTCGTAATGTTGTTTAGTTGGTTGTTGTAGATTGGCTTTTATGTTGTTTGGTTTGCGATTATTTTGTCGTTGTAGGGCCACTTGTATTGTTAAAAGAGGTGATTTTTGCTTGGCGGTCGTGCAGAGGAGAGGAGGTCTGGACGGAGTTCTGATGGTGGCAATTGTTTTCTTTTTGTTGCAGAGTTCGTCACCATGATGACTTCTAAGTGAAGTGGTTGTGCGTGTCTGCATTTCAGCTTTCCATTATTTCATCCCGGCCCATTATCTACATTTTTAACAACTGGAACTTTTTTGCTTGGCTGCCGGGCCATTAAAGTGAATAACATAAATGGTTATTTAATTAATTTACAAGACAAGTTTTAATTAAAAAATAATTATAAATTAATATAATTGTGTAAATTTTTGTAATATATTTGTTTGATTGATGGTTAGTGTTTAGTACGGTGCAACAAAACAGAAAAATTGAATTATAAAGATATAAACTTTACTTTCCTTAAACACACGCAACACAATACACTTCTCTCTATAATATAGAAGTATTTATTATATTCACAAAGTATGAAACCGTTGCCTCGTACTTACCTATAATTAGTGTTATACTATCGGTGTTAGTTAGAAAATTAAAAGAGAATTAAAATAGTTTTCAAAAAAAGTAAATAAATAAATAAGAGCCGCGGGGATACAGACTGTAGCCAATACACACGAGCATCAAGATTTCCGTGTTTCATACTTTGTGACCGTTCGATGAGAAAAGGTAAAATTGAATTGCGTAAATAAAGTATCAAAAAAAACCATATATGACTTGAATGAAAAATATTATTATAATAATGTGCACTTATTGTATCCCCCAGTAAAATTAGTTATCTTTTACTCGTCACTGTGTTGAGAAACATGCGGTGGTTGTGGTTAGTTGATTTCCAAACTATTTACCAACTGCTATTATGTATATTATAAGTTTTACATTTTCCTAGTTAGTACTGTTTATCAACAAATTTCAAGAGGATTATTTCTGTAATACATTTCGTCTACATTTATGTTTTTACTTATTTATTATTTACTCTTAAGAAATTATCGGTTACATGTGAAATTATTAGATGTTTAAATTTTAAATAAATGTGACTGGAAATTATTTCTGGTTATTTAATACATACTTATTTCCTTTATACATAAATATATTTAACAAATAGGTAAATATATTATGATAAGAGTAATTTGAACAAATCGAAATCAGAAAGTTAAATCGTACTAGATATATACATAACATATATTATATATATATATATATTATAAATATAAGCTTGTTTTTCCTTAAATGTAAGAGCGTACGCACTTCTTTACGAAAGGCTGTAAGACATGTTTCAAAAACTCGAAAAAAAACCATGAAACCCACACAAAAAAATATTAACGAAATTAAAAGCGTTACGTAAAAACTTGAGAAACCTCTCTATCGTCTCTTCTTTAAGTAGGCTATTGTAAAACCTCTTTAATTTAGTTACACGTGTTTAGATGGGGTAATTTTTATAATCGTAGCACTAAACTCTGTAGTTCCTTTTAATTAACACCGCTATGTATAGGAACTAAAAAAAATAAAAGTTTTCAGTAAACCGAAAGGCCATGTATGTTCAATGATTCCCCCTACAACTACTGAAACCACCGCCCGTCCGTCTGCAACCATCTAGTACACACGTTTGTCGCTAACTGATGGGTTTACGCCTTTTGAGTGCGCCGCTCACATTCGCCCAAGTTTTAAACCTCTTGTGATCCACCCAAATTCCCTGTTTGTGCATCGAACGCTGGAAATATGTGCAACAGATTGCACCAACACACCTGTTAACTGATTTTAAGTCCCTCGGTCACATTCGCCAGATGTTTTATTGTGACCCACTCTATAATTCCTTTATGTGCATCGGAGATATGTGCGAATAATTGCACTGTTTGTTGTTAAATGATGGGTAAACGCCTTTTACGTGCGCCCCGTCTTGCGATCCAGTCCTTAATCCTCTTCTTAAATTCCTCACCTTCTTTGTTACAGGTCACCGGCAGAAACCATCCAAAGTCATCGGTAAGTGAGATGTCTGCGCAGTACACTACAAAAATCCAACTCGAGTAGAATCGGAAATGTTAACGGTATACAATCATATAATACCGAAACAAAGACAAACACAAGGTCATAAATGCGTCGTAAGAGTAGGACTACCGGTATGTTCCATTTAATATTTTATTTAATCAATTGCCTTGCGGTGTTTACGTATGTACCATTTAATAACCAAAGTTAAATACGTTTCTGGAAAATGGGTAAGCTGTGGAATAAAAATGATGGCGCCATTTTGTAGTGTATTAAGTTTCTTATGAAATTTTTTTGTGTCTGTGACAGTTTTGCAGATATAAGCTGGACACTGAAAATTAACCACCCTGTATATCTCCTGTATAACCCTGTTGAGTTGCGGACTTATGTTGACTAAGTTTTTTTTGTTTTTTTCCATCAGTACTACAGACCATCCAAGAAAGTGGCATGATAATATCAAAATTTGTTGCAAATATGATATTTTAACAATTCGCTATTCAGTTATGCTGCCTATGTCAGCAATTGTCCGGCATCTAAAGATATGTCAAACGATAGACGTGTTTTTGACAATTGACAAAAACATGTATTGATAATTAAAGCAACGTGTTTTTGACAATTGGCAAAAACATGTCTTGGCAATTGAAGCGCTGTGTTTTTGACAATTGACAAAACCATGTACTTATTGATAATTGAAGCGATGTGTTTTCGACAATTGACAGAAACATATATTGATAATTAGAGCGATTCAACTTTTACGGATACTAGTACTGTTCAAGATGAAAGCAAATTATTTAACTAGATTTTTTCAACAGTCATTATCATTAATTCGTTGCAACTAGTTTGAAAAGTTGACACCACTTGCTTGAACACTATATGGGTAAAATATCCGAACATATTTTTTAAACACCCTGTATATTGACAGTTCTTATGAATTGAGTGCTGAATTTGAAAGTGGCAACTTATTATTCGTTTCTTCAACAATAGTCTATTTCCACTGCTATGGCTAATTACAATCACCAAGGAGATATCTACCACTCTTAGAAATTTTGCTACATACAAATGCATTAGTGTTGTGGTTCGTATTCCACTAATGTACGGCACCTACAGTTTAATAGTAGCTATGAATCTCTAGAATAGGGCCCTGTCTCGCTTTCTAATAAACTTTAATTGGTGGTTCATTTTGTATTCATTCCACTAATGTACGGCACCTACAGTTTAATATTGGCTACGAATCTCTAGAATAGGTCCCAATTTCACTCTGTAATGAACTTGTAATTGGTGGTTAATTTTGTTAAATACCATTGCTGGCAAATTTAACTGGAGACTGTAAGATCTATGCTGATCTAACTTTTCTGTGTGGAAACCTCATAAATGGTACTCTGTATACTTAAATGCTCTTTTAAAGACCAAGACCCAGTCTCTTGACAATTGAACAACAATTGACAATTGACAACTTGTATTGATGGTTCATTTATACTATTGTTAAATTTAACCAGAGACTGTAAAATCAGATCTGGTAAAAGTTATTAGATGGATTAGATTGATATATTAGATGTCTTGGGTAATTTTTGTTTGTGCATAATTAGTCAGAGCTCTAACTCCATGCCACTACATATTGTTTTGCATATTTTAAAAATTCAAGTAAAGTAGTATATTACTTTACAGTATTTTCTACTGTAAAGTACACTTTGCAGTATTTTGTACTGTTAAGTACAACTTTACTTGGTACTCCATGCCACTACATATTGTTTTGCATATTTTAAAAATTCAAGTAAAGTACTGTATTACTTTACAGTACTTTCTACTGTAAAGTACACTTTACAGTATTTTGTACTGTTAAGTACACTTTACTTGGTACTGGTACTAGGTAAACTCAAATGCCCTTTTAAAGACCCCGAGGCCCAGTCTCTTGACAATTAACTTGTATTGATGGTTAATTTATACTATTGTTAAATTTAACCAGAGACTGTAAAATCAGATCTGGTAAAAGTTATTAGATGGATTAGATAGATATATTAGATGTCTTGAGTAATTTTTGTTTGTGCATAATTAGAGACCTAACTCCATGCCACTACATATTGTTTTGCATATTTTAAAAATTCAAGTAAAGTAGTATATTACTTTACAGTATTTTCTACTGTAAAGTACACTTTGCAGTATTTTGTACTGTTAAGTACACTTTACTTGGTACTGGTACTAGGTAAACTAAAATGCCCTTTTAAAGACCCCGAGGCCCAGTCTCTTGACAATTAACTTGTATTGATGGTTAATTTATACTATTGTTAAATTTAACCAGAGACTGTAAAACCAGATCTGATATAAGTTATTAGATGGATTATATAGATGTAGGTATAGATGTCTCGGGTAATTTTTGTTTGTGGGAAAAATTATTGTAAAATAATATTCGTAAAATTCAAAAGTCTTAACAGACTTTATATTCCTTTAAATAAATGGTATACTGTATACATATTCATAAAAATACATTAAAAATTGTAGAAAAAATTATAAATGAGGTTTAAATCCATTGCACTAATCTGCCATGTTAGAAATTTGATGATATCTAAACATTTGTCAGAGCCCTAACTCCATGCCCCTACATATTGCTTTGAATATTTAAAAAATTCAAGTACTGTATTACTTTACAGTACTTTCTACTGTAAAGTACACTTTGCAGTATTTTGTACTCTTTACCACCCTGTATATCTCAAACAGTTGAGTTGCGGACTTATGTTGACTTGAGATTTGTACTCTGTATATAATCTTTGCAGTTATATGAAGTTATCTGTCTTCATAGTTTGAAACTTTTACAAAGTACTGTATTACTTTACAGTACTCTTTACTGTAAAGTACACTTTACAGTATTTTGTACTGCAAAGTACAAACGGTTGTGATTACTTTTTAGAACCATTAAGGGAATGAAATAATTTAATTGTCTGGCTTGTTAATTCTCGTTATCTTAATTTATCTAAATTGGTGTTCAAATATGTGAGTATACACATGTATTACTTTACAGTACTTTCTACTGTAAAGTACACTTTACAGTATTTTGTACTGTTAATCTATCTTCACAGTTATATGAAGTTATCTGTCTTCATAGTTTGAAACTTTTACAAAGTACTGTATTACTTTACAGTACTCTTTACTGTAAAGTACACTTTACAGTATTTTGTACTGCAAAGTACAAACGGTTGTGATTACTTTTTAGAACCATTAAGAGAATGAAATAATTTAATTGTCTGGCTTTTTAATTCTCGTCATCTTAATTTATCTAAATTGGTGTTCAAATATGTGAGTATACAGGGTGATTTTTAATAGGTGTGAAAAGCTTTGCCATCTTGTTCGGGAAGTAATTTTAAGATAAAAATGACATGTGGTATAAGTCATACCTTTATTGGCATTTTTTGGGCAACATTTCAATATTTCTTGGTGCTAAGCTTGACGTTTAGTATTAGTCAATTATTACACAAAATACTATTAAATTCCTTTATTGGCAATATTTTGGGCAACATTTCAATATTTGTTGGCCTAAGCTTGACATTTAGTATTAGTAAATTATTACACAAAATACTAATAAATTCCTTTATTGACAATTTTTGGGCAACATTACAATATTTGTTGGCGCTATACAAGAAAATTATTGTGTGTTAAAATTTTAGGTCCAGTCTTACAATCACCAATCAACTTTATACTGCAGTTAATTTATCAAATCAAATCAATTTACTATGATATTGCAGACACAATGGTATTCTTAAACTACTAACTACCGATTCAAATTATTCGCAGATTGCAAGACTTGGCCTTATTATAAAGCACAATATTTTGCAGAAAATAAGGCATAAGAGTACAAAATTGGAAGATTAATCACAACTAGTAGTTTGTTCTGGTTGTTTTGCACAAGATTGTCCTCTACTCTTTATGCAGACATCTAGTAGTGCTTTGTTCTGGTTGTTTTGGACAAGATTGCGTCATTTGTCTCCCACACTTTATGCAGATATCTAGAACATAAATACAAAATAGTTATTTTTGATACAAGTTCGTAAAGTACTGCTTTTTTGTATGGGCATGAATTTTATTGAACGTGGCGCAGGTTCAACAAAAAGCGCAAGTGCAAAAAAGCACTACTTTACGAACATGTATCAGACAAAGTTTTTTTCCACGACAACTATTATGAAAAACGGCTCAAATTTGATGTAAAATACTTTTTTTTTAATTGGTGAGTGAATGAAGTGTGTGTAAAACTTATTTTACACAGGCGATTTTGTGATCACAAGTGAAAAAGTATCACTTTACGCACTGCGTGAAAACTTAGTTTACGCACTGTCGTAGAAAAATGTAAAAATAATACTAATAGTAGTAATAATCATAAGTGATTTTTTACGCACTTGCTAAAGTGCGTTGTGCTAATAAGTATTACTTTACGCACTGTGAACACAGAATAGTGAACTGTGAACACTGAATATGATTAGTCAATTGTAATAATTCAGATCACTTTACGCACTACGCAACACTGCGTAAAAACATAGTTTACGCACTGTCGTAGAAAAATGTAATAATAATACTAATAATAGTAATAATACCAGGTAATAATAATAACAGGTGATTTTTTTACGCACTTGTTAAAGTGCGTTGTGCTAATAAGTATTACTTTACGCACTGTGAACTGTGAACACTGAATAGTGAACTGTGAACACTGAACATGATTAGTCAATTGTAATAATTCATAAAACATCAAATGTAATTTAGATTGGTTAATTCTAATTCAGATCAAATGCAATTGTAATTCAGATTAAATTCAATTGTAATAATTCAGAAAACATCAAATGTAATTTAGATTGGTTAATTCTAATTCAGATTAAATGCAATTGTAATAATTCAGAAAACATCAGATGTAATTTAGATTTGTTAATTCTAATTCAGATTAAATGCAATTGTAATAATTCAGAAAACATCAAATGTATTTAGATTGGTTAATTCTAATTCAGATTAAATGCAATTGTAATTCAGACTAAATTCAATTGTAATAATTCAGAAAACATCAAATGTAATTTAGATTGGTTAATTCTAATTCAGATTAAATGCAATTGTAATAATTCAGAAAACATCAAATGTATTTAGATTGGTTAATTCTAATTCAGATTAAATGCAATTGTAATTCAGACTAAATTCAATTGTAATAATTCTGAAAACATCAAATCTAATTTAGATTGGTTAATTCTAATTCAGATTAAATGCAATTGTAATTCAGACTAAATTCAATTGTAATAATTCTGAAAACATCAAATGTAATTTAGATTGGTTAATTCTAATTCAGATTAAATGCAATTGTAATAATTCAGAAAACATCAAATGTATTTAGATTGGTTAATTCTAATTCAGATTAAATGCAATTGTAATTCAGATTAAATTCAATTGTAATAATTCAGAAAACATCGTAAGTAATTTAGATTGGTTAATTCTAATTCAGATTAAATGCAACTGTAATTCAGATTAAATGCAACTGTAATTCAGATTAAATTCAATTCTATTTTTGATTAAATTCAATTGTAATTCAGAATAAATTCTATTCTAATTTAGATTAAATTGAATTGTAATTCAGATAAACCTCAGTTGTAATTCAGATTACCTACACCTTTTTCTAAATAATATGCTGGTCACCATAGAAGTGCAAAAAACAGACAATTTAACAAAAGAAAATTTACAGATCAAGTTGATTATTTCTACTTTATTTTTCCAATTTAAATAATTAATTTCAAAACGCGAAATCTCTATAGCAAAAATGGCATGAAATTCAAAATCAGAATTACCATGGCCTTTAATCTGAATTTCAATTAAGGCTTTCTAAATTGAAAAAAGAAGACTAATCTGAATTACGTTTGAAGCATTCTGAATTCCATCTGATGTTTTCTGGATTACAACTGACTAATCTGAATTACATTTGACGCTTTTTGAAATACAATTGACTAATCTGAATTACATGTGACGCTTTCTAAATCACAATGGACTAATCTGAATTACATTTGACGCTTTCTTACAGACTTACCATTTACTCTAATCTGAATTTCATTTAAGGCTTTCTAAAAAAAACATTTAACGCTTACTCAATTATAGTTGACTAATCTGAATTACGTTTGACGCTTTCTGAATTTCAATTGATGTTTTCTGGATTACAATTGACTAATCTGAATTACATTTGATACTTTTGAATTACAATTGACTAATCTGAATTACATTTGACGCTTTTTGAAATACAACTGACAAATCTGAATTTCATTTGACGCTTTCTCAATTACAATGGACTAATCTGAATTAAATTTGACGCTTCCTTACAGACTTACCATTTACTCAAATCTGAATTTCATTTAAGGCTGTCTTAAAAAATACATTTCTTTCTCAATTACAATTGACTAATCTGAATCACATTTGATGCTTTCTTACAGACTTACCATTTACTCTAATATGAATTTCATTTAAGGCTTTCTAAAAAAAAACAGTTAACGCTTTATCAATTACAATTGACTAATCTGAATTACGTTTGACGCTTTCTGAATTCCAATTGATGTTTTCTGGATTACAATTGACTAATCTGAATTACAGTTGACGCCTTTTGACTTACAATTGACTGATCTGAATTACATTTGACGCTTTTTGAAATATAATTGACTAATCTGAATTACATTTGACGCTTTCTAAATTATAATGGACTAATATGAATTGCATTTGACGCTTTCTTACAGACATACCATTTACTCTAATCTGAATTTCATTTAAGGCTTTCGAAAAAAAACATGTAATGCTTTCTCAATTGACTAATCTGAATTACGTTTGACGCTTTTTGAAATACAATTGACTAATCTGAATTACATTTTACGCTTTCTAAATTACAATGGACTAATCTGAATTACATTTGACGCATTTCGAATCACATTTGACACTTTCTAAATTACAATGGACTAATCTGAATTACATTTGACGCATTTTGAATTACATTTGACGCATTTTGAATTACATTTGACGCTTTCTAAATTACAATGGACTAATCTGAATTACATTTGACGCTTTCTAAATTACAATGTTCTAATCTGAATTACATTTGACGCTTTCTAAATTACAATGGACTAATCTGAATTACATTTGACGCTTTCTAAATTACAATGGACTAATCTGAATTACATTTGATGCTTTTGAAATTACAATTGACTAATCTGAATTACAATGGACTAATCTGAATTACATTTGACGCCTTTTAAATTACAATTTACTAATCTGAATTACATTTGATCAATCATTTGATGCTTTCTCCGAATTACAATTGATGTTTTTTAAAGCACAATTGCAAAAGGTGTAGTGTGTTTAATTAATCGATAGTTTGCTTGACTAAAATAATATTCGCCGCCAGATTGAGTAGACCGATTCGTTTAATGAGTTGTGCAAACAGTAAAAGTTGTTTGCTTGTTTGGGTGAATTAATTGGCAATTCTGTGCTCGTAACTTTGCCGGTACACGTAATTAATTTCGCTATCTACAATTTCACAATTGCTCTGGAGAGCCTTTTAATTTCAACCCCTGTCACGTCCTGCAACAAAACGGGCCGCACAAAGCCGCCCCTCGGCCGTTTGCGCAATTACATGCAAATTAGGCAATTTTTTCATTAAGCAATTGCAATTTGCATAAACGCCATTCGCACGCTCGAGTCCTACATAATCGGCGAATCAATCTTTCAAAAACACTATAATTTCACGGACATAATAAACAAGCGCTAATTTTTAATTAATACGCAGCCGATACAAGTCAAGTATTGGTGCGATATTTTGATTAAAACCTGTTGCCTCAAAGGTTTCACAACTTTACACGCCCTTTTCTCTGTTACCACTCGAATCACCCCCAAGCATCTGCTTGAATCGACTGAGATTGGTCGGCAAATATTATGGAATACTATACTTTATAAGTTTCTTGTAACTCCCATTTTGCCGTGAACATCGCGCTCTTAATCAATTACTAACAATAATTATGGAAATATCGTAGTTTTTAGAAAATCGCAATTTTTAGTTTTTTTAGAATGATTTCTAAACTGCCCGGACTTTTGATTTTTTTTCGACATAATCTGAACCAGTATACAAAACTGCATGACATTGCCCATTTAACCAGATCTCTAGCTTTCAAAATAACCAAGATACCCATGCAATCCTATGCTATTTAGAACACCCTGTATAGTATTTTTAATACCCCAGCGGAATATTTAGTTACCAAAGGCAATGTACAGGTTGACACCGAAAAAATGGGACACACGTAAGTGCAGCATCACTTTCAGATGTCTAATGCATTTATGTCATAATTGCATTAGACATTATAATGTGATGCTGCACTTACATGTGTGCTACTTTTTTTCGGCATCAACTGTACGTCTTGGTGTTAAAAAAAGTTATGAAGTTTACGTGATACTGTACAGATAAATTTACATATTGCAATAATGTTCGACATGACCTGACGTTGGTAATTTTTTTATTCGTCCATACTACAGGACAGGTAATAGACAAAGATATGGTTTATTCCGCATGAGTATTAAAAATGTTAGGTAACCAACGTGAATTTTATTTACATATTTAATATGTATTTTAAATTAGAAGTTTTCACGTGCAAAGTTTTGGGAGCACCGCTATAAGATCTAATTAAAAATTAATTCATAAATAAGTATTTTCGGCATTTTGCTAATGATCGTCCTAAATATTACACCCCCAATCCATACGTTTTGGCATTTGCGCACAACGCCCCAATTTGCTGCCTACACGGGCGGGAGGGGGCCTGACCCAATTTCCTCCCCTTTGTGTGGTACCTCAAGAGGTCAGATTTGGCCAGCCCTGCCTGCGCGTGCCGATCGCGTGTCTGGGCGACTCGATAAGTGCTCGGGCAATCGATTTTCGCCGGTGACCACAAAGGTTGCGCCCGGCGTGGGCGTCTTATCAGGCATCATCAGGTATTGCGGCGGAGGGGCGGTGGACAGATCGCGATTGATAAGCGAATTCCGCGAAATTGGGCAAGCAGGGACTCGTATAACTCGATGAAAGTTCACGCCAAATAATCCGTCACTTTTGCCATAAAATCGAAATCCCGCCCGCTGGTGAGGACTAATGAGAATGATGTGACTACTCATCGGTCGGACTAATGAGACTCATAAATTCACAAGGGCAATAGTTGCAATTGTCGCAATTATCTTATTGTAATTGCCCGCGCTTATTATACCGCCGATTAAAACCGCAAATCAATGTAATCGAGATCTCTGCGGGGGGTGGAGTGGAACTATTGTTGCTTAACTACTACCACCAATTCCCGTTTATTATTTGTAATGTTTTTTAACTTTCACGCAAATTATGGATGAAGTTGTAAGTGATTTTGGACGTCCACCAATATGCGAATTAGTTTGCGATTTTTCCGCCTTTCTGGTTAACACAGCTATTTAAACGGTGCATTAACTCCGCTGGGAATGCGCCCGGTGCTAATATTACTTGGTGACCGGGTGTTTTCCTCGGGCCCAAAGTGTTCACGCTAATTGGAACGCATTCAAAGCGCCCAATCTGGCGGTTTCCCTGATTGTCTCCGCTTCCACGCGAACTGGACAACGCGGCGACGTCTGCCCTCCCCCGCACGTCCCGCCCACGTGCCGACCTTAAACTTCCCGTGTTTCGAAAGCCTCTTCTCTCTCTATCGAAACGTAGCCAAGTGGTCCCCTGCCAGTTCATTGTTATACGCTACATTGTTGTGTCGGCGGGGCTGAACAGTTGTTTCGCTCGCGAGCTGCGGATAAAACGAATCCGGGGGTCCCCCGGGCAACGGAATCTCGCCCCCTGCGGACCGCGTAAGTTTTTCAGTGTCTTGTCATAACACGTGCGTATATCACCGGCGGGGCGTAAACAAGGACCCCCTGCTGAGGGTTTTTTCGGCCCCCACGAATCGCCCCGCGAAAACAAACAGGGGGATAAAAAAATATGTGGGCGGATGCGATTTATTGTTATCCGGAGATTAAATTGCTCCGGTGAAAGTCAGGGGGAGACTTTGAAGGACGCCAGGGAAATTGTAAACACGAAAGCCTGAATCGCGATAAAATTGATATATTCATGGCTCCGTTCAACGGTTAGGGGGCGCAAACAAATATGAAATACGTAATTGGTACGAACCAATTGACTGATTGCTGTGCTCGCAATTATTAAAAACAATAGTAATTGAAAATTAGTAATCAAAACTTTGTTATTAATTGATTGAGAGCGCGATGTTCACGACAAAATGGGAGTTACAAGAAACTTATAAACAATCATCCTCCAACTTGGTCAGATACTACAAATGCGCTCTCTGAAAAATCTAATCAAATCTTCGTAAAAATAAAATCGCGATCTTTAGAATTTTCAATTTGTTGAAATGATATTTTTTAGTAAGACACTTTTTGTATTCAACATTCTACGTTTTGTATTTGAAATTTCATGTAAATATCAGTCATTTTATGAGAATATCATTGTAATTATCTTGTTGATGAGATTTGGTTCACTGTCAGGTTTAATACTATATTTTTTTTTAGTAGAATTAAAATATGTTATTAGAACTGACATATGTTTCATGGATATTGACATATTGACTAATACAAACTTTCTTAATTCAAATGCAAGTCATAGTAGGCTATGGCATTTGAAAATTTTCTCAGATTTCAATTTTCTTCTGAATTCCATTATGTTATCTTCTATGTTTTCTTATTCTTCTTAAAATCCCATCTCCTATCGGAGGTTGGAAATCATCATGGCAATCCTAACTTTATTAACACTTGCTTAATACCTGCGTTATGAAACTTTGATTCATAACGCCTCCGCCAATAGTTGCCCGGTGCCTCCGCCAAAACGTGCCCGGCGCCTCCGCCAAAACGTGCCCGGCGCCTCCACCAACAGGTACCCGGCGCCTCCGCCAACAGGTACCCGGCACCTCCGCATAAAGCTGCCCGGCGCCTCCGCCAAAATGTGCCCGGCGCCTCCGCCAACAGGTACCCGGCACCTCCGCAAAAAGCTGCCCTCTTAAACTCTTAATATTAATTCACCTGACCATTTGTGAGACGCAAACCATACAAGGTACACATTAAATAAGGTCCGACAGTTGCGTTAACCAAGTTTTATTGATATGCATTATATACAGAGTGTCCAAAATTTAGTGCTAAACTTTTCAAACTTTATTTTTCTTATTTTAAATAGGAGCCCCTGTATATTTGTATGTCATTCCATGTGGAATTAAAAGACAACATTTTTCCTAATTACAAGTCTATCGCAATTCCTAGCACATTAAAAGTTATGTGCAGAAAACTCTGCAAAAAAGGTAATTTGATGTGATTTTGATTTTGATATTTTTTTGATATATAAAACTTAATAATCAATTGTTAATAAATAATAGTTCATTTTTTAAATTGGATTACTAGTCTATTTCGGCATCATTTGCGGATGTTATTTTTTATATTTTCATTCCATTTTTAATACTTTTTAGAGATTTGAATTTTTTTTTCAAATAAATTATGAATTAGAACAAGAAAATCAAGTTTCTTCGATATACAGGATAACAATCCCACCAACTGAATAAACATATATTTTGCAATAATATACTCAAGATTATAAATGTTTTTACTAAACTTAACAAACACTTAACAAAAATAAACAGTGAAAAATCTAGTTTTGGAATATAAACATAAAATTAGCATCACATGCAAAAATAACTAATCATTTTACGATAATCAGCTTGATTATATATTTATTTCTAAAATTAACAAAAGCAAACAATAAATTTTGTATTTAAGGTTCTTAAGGTTATATAATTCAGTACTTACTGGTAAATATGTATTACAATTTTACTTTATTATATATTTTGAATGACTAATTTGAATTTTGAAATTACAGATTCGTAATTTCAAAATTCAAATAATAATTAATATTTATCATCAAGATACTCTATAAATACATATTAACATACAAATATGTTGTGCCTCTGAGAATGGTTATTTATAAAAACCGAAACTAATCAGGCAAAATAAATAATAAAGTAAAATAAAAATCAATATTTACCAGTAAGTTATCAATTATAACAATATTAAATATAATTAACTGGTATTATGGATAATACCTTAAATTTAAAAAATCCTAAGTTTGAAATATGAACTCTGCAAAAAAACTCCCCTAAAAATTTTAAAGATTTTTTTATATAAAATTTCAGTAATTATATCATATTAATGTTACTCGTGAGGTTTCAAAACTGCTGTCACATTATTAATTTATCAATTTCTCTTAAAGTTTTAAAACTGTGAAACATTAAATTATTATTGCTAAAGTTTTAATTATTTATTATCATTCTAGTTATGATAAAATAATGATATTTTAATGATTGTTCCCAACTTCAATTATATTATTTCTGTCAAAATTTCAATAATTACTATGAACATTTTAATGATAACGTTTTTTTATTTTTTTTAATTTACTTTCTGTAAAAATTTCAATGTACTTACTGTCGAAATTTACATAGTTAATGTCAACGTTTTAAAGTTTACTGTCACAGTTATCAATTATCTCTTTAAAAGTTTTAATGATTACTATGGAAATTTCAATAATTGTCAATTTTTTATTTCTGCCTAATTTCTATTTTTTTGTCTAAATTTAAAAGATTGCAGTTAAGCAAACAATTTATAGCTGTCTAATTGCAATGCTTGATGTTGAATTTTGAATTATTTCTGTAAAAATTGCAGTAATTATTAATGAGAAGTTATCAATTATTTCTGTCAAAATGTTAATTATGTTAATTTTTTTGTTATTTCTCACAAAATGTCAATTCTTAATGTCTAAATTTGAAAGATTGCTGTCAATTTATATTTTTTTCCAATATTTATGAAACATATCGAAACATAGTTTCGATTTCAATGATTGCAGTGAAATAATTTTTGTCAAAATTTTAACTATTCATTATACTTATACTTAATTATAACAAAGGAATGATATTTTAAAATGTCAATAATTATTGAGCAATCTTCAATTATTTCTATAACTTCAAAGATTGTAGTCAATTCTCAATTATTGCTCTCAAAATTTGATAATTACTATGAAAATTTTAATGATAACTGTCCATTTTTAAAATTATTTTTGCCAATATGTATCAAGAAAGACTTAATACTGTAATAGAAAACAATGTACCGAAGTGTAACCTACTATCGAAGTGTAAATTGTTATTGCAGAAGTGTAAAAAATACTGTCAAATTATCAAATATTTGTCAAAATTTTAATAACTGTCAATTTTTTTGTCAGAAGTGACGAAGTTTCACAGATTGCTGTTAAATTATCATTTATTTCAATAAGAGTTTCAATGATTACTGTCAAATTTTAAATTGCTTCTGTTAAAATTTGAATTATTATGTCAAGATTTCAATTGATACTGTTCAAGCTTCAAAGGTTGCTTTCAAATTTTTATTTTTTTGTTGTAATATTTCTTAATTGCTAATATTTCTGTTAAAATTTCGATGATCCCTTTACGATAATCAGTTATTTCAGCAGAATTTTCACTTTCCACTTCAGACTTTTTATTTATTTGTAATTGCTTATTTATAAAATAATCTAGTACTATACTGGGTATTGAAATATGATATATTATGGCAGTTTTACAAAAATTTCAAGTCTTTTTGATATACAGGATAAAAAATCATTTTGTAATAATTACCTCAAGATTACTAATAAACGTTTTGAAAATTAACAAAATTAACAGTAAAAAAACAAATTTGCTGAAGTTTCACAGATTGTTGTTAAATTATCATTGATTTCTATTATAATTTCAATGATTACTGTCAAATGTTAAATTGATTCTGTTAAAATTTGAATTATTATGTCAACATTTTAATTCTTACTGTTCAAGTTTCGAAGATTGCTTACAAATTTTTATTTTTTGTTGTAATTTCTCTTAATTGCTAATATATTTGTTAACATTTCTATGATTACTTTATAATAATCCGTTATTTGTGTATAATTTTCACTTTCCACTTCTGACTTTTTATTTATTTGTAATTATTTATTTATAAAATAACCTAGTACTATACTAGGTATAGAAAAGTGATAAATTGTGGTATTTTAACAAAAATTTCAAGTCTTTTTGACATGCAGGATAAATAATTCTTTTGCAATTAAATATTCGTCTCAGTAATTCATTTTGGCAGAATTTGAGAAAAATTGTTACCATAAACAACAGCTTAGTAACCGCATCAATCAGATCATTATAGAAAAACTATGCCAGGTCTTGTCAGTTTTTTATACGCGGATTAGTTTTGAACAATTATTTATTAGGAATTTTTAATGATGCTCTAGTCGACTACAGAATAGTATATGAAATTCAGTCAGTTTTCATTTTTATAAGTGGATTAGTTTTGAACAATTATTTATCAGAAATTTATAATAATGATCTAGTCGACTACAAAATAGTATATGAAATTCGTTTATTATTCCGGATTATAAACTATTTTTATAATATTCTATTGTCTTAATCTGTTTGTAAAGTTAAGATATTTAATCTCATTACTGTGAGTAAGTGGAAGACTTTATGTCTCTAGGGTGTTGCGTGCCAACGAAAAGTCGTAATTCGATTCCGGACCGAATTGGAAGACACTGAGTCGCCTCTGGTTATGAATGTCACTTCAGGAGCTAATCGGATCGAAAACTTCGCAAGTTTTGAAAGTTTCGACGGCGGACGCAGGTGGCGTCGCCGCCTTTCGGCCGCCCCCGGTCCGGCCGGCCGCGGCGCCGCGACGCCGAAACGCAACAGCACGCGCCGCCGTAAATCCATAGGTGCCCTTCTCGGGGGACGGAAGCGCCCCCGCAGGTGCTCCGTTAAGAGTGGGGTGGTTTTCAGGTCACCGGATTGTTTGATTGCGTGGGTGTGTGAGTGTGTGCTTGGAGCTTTCCCTGTCGTCTAATTTACTGACCTACCTTGTACATTGCGCACCTTTATAAATAGAGTCGGCCGGCCGCAGAGGAGGAAAATTATTTCGAGCCCAGTAGTGACCGTGGACCGTGGTACACACGTATACGCGTCGCGACGCCGCTATTTATACGCCCGGACGGACGGCGGTGACAACAACATTGTTAACCGCCGCCATGGCGATGGCAACCACCACGATGAAGTGACACAGGCGGAAGCGACGCTCCTTTGAACACCCCCAAGGGGCGGCAGGTACACACACACATACACACACAGCTCGCACACGACGCCCCCAAGGGCGCACACCCACAATGGGAACGTGGAGCACACACCCATCGATTTTTGGGTTAATTATTCATTTCGTGTACTCCTCTTCGCCGACGATGCATGCCGCCAGTCGAAGCCAGCCCTGCTCACGTGTCTGAATTATCGCAACCTGCGTGTCCGGGAAATTTTTTTCCCCATTTTTTTCGCTTGACCAGTCGCATGTTTTGGATTCCGGTCGGCCAGACGCAGACGGCCGAAATCGCGGAACACCACGTCACCGCCGTCCACGGACTCCCCCAGCCCATTTTTTGACCACTGTCCTTCCTCCGGCGGCGCGCGCGTTTATTTTTGAGGCGTGTGCGTCGCCCGAGTCCTGTCCTGGCCCCCCCGCAATCACTTGTTTCGCGCGGACTCGAGCGCGTTTTTGTTTTTTTCTCCCGCCGAGTCAAGGTCCACGCGGCCTTCGATTTTTCCCACTCGCGCCAAGCACTAATTGAGAAGTCTCATCCACGGCGGTCGTCGCTGTTTTTTTGCTGCCCCCCAAATTGGTGCTGATGTGGAAAGTTGGGAAGTTGGAAAGTTGGGTTCGTGTCTTCAAAAGTCTCCCCAGTGCGAACAAGGGATAACGGATTGTTGATACACTTAAATTTAGGAAAACGTAAGTTCCAAAGTTTTGAAAATTCTTTGTGATAGTCGACTAGAGACGTCCCGATCTTTAGGGAAAAAAACCTTATTAAACAGCTAACATATCTGCAAACATGTTATATGTATTAGAAGAACCAACTCTTGAAATATCATTGCTACGCCCAAATTTTGAAAAATTCCAAAATCTAGAAAGTTACATATGATACTTGTATAAGAACGGTCTTGGTCTTTAGAAGAAAACCTTATTAAACGGCTAACAGATATCTGCAAACAATGTTTGTATATTAGTAGAACCAACTCTTGAAATATCATTGATACACCCAAATTTTGAAGTTCAAAAATCTTGAAAATTGCTTATAATAGTAGTCTAGGGACGCTCTTGGTCTTTAGAAGAAGACCTTATTAAACGCCTAACAGATATGTGCATATATGTTTTGTATATTTGTAGAACCAACCCTTGAAATATCATTGATACACCCAAATTTTGAAAAATCGTAAGTTCCGAAATCTTAAAAATTGCTTATGATCGTTGTCTAGGGACGGTCTTGGTCTTTAGAAGAAAACTATTAAACAGCATGTTTGCTTTTTCTTGTATATTAGTAGAATCCACTCTTGAAATTTCATTAATACACTATGATATTTTGAAAAATCATAAGTTCCAAAGTCTGAACAATAACTTATGATAGGAGTCTAGGGACGCTCTTGATCTTTAGAAGAATACTTTATTAAACGGCTAACAGATATCTGCAAACAATTTTTGTATATTAGTAGAACCAACACTTGAAATATTGATACACCCAAATTTTGAAAAATCGCAAGTACCAAAATCTTGAAAATTGCTTATGATAGTTGTCTAGGAACGGTCTTGGTCTTTAGAAGAAAGACCATGTTTGTTTTTTTTTTTATATTAATAGAATCCACTCTTGAAATTTCATTGATACACTCAGATATTTAAAAAAATCATAAGTTCCAAAGTCTTAAAAATTACTTATAATAGGTGTCTAGGGACGCTCTTGGTCTTTAGAAGAAAACCTTATTAAACGGCTAACAGATATCAGCAAATATTTGTTTGTATATTAGTAGAACCAATCCTTGATATATCATTGATACGTCCAAATTTAGAAAAAATTCAAAACCTAAAAATTGCTTAGAATATTTGTCTAAGGACGATCTTGGTCTTTAGAAGAAAACTTTAATATACAGCATGTTTGCATTTTTTTTGTATATTAGTAGAATTCACTCTTGAAATTTTATTGATACACTGATATTTTGAAAAATCATAAGTGCCAACGTCTGAAAAATTACTTATAATAGGTGTCTAGGGACGCTCTTGGTTTTTAGAAGAAAATCTTATTAAACGGCTAACATATATCTGCAAACATTTTTTGTGTATTAGTAGAACCAACTCTTGAAATATCATTGATATACCCAAATTTTGAAAAATCGTAAGTTCCATAATTGTGAAAATTGCTTATAATAGTTGTCTAGGGACGGTCTTGGTTTTTAGAAGAAAATTTATTAAACAGCATGTTTGCTTTATTTGTATATTAGTAGAATCCACTCTTGAAATTTCATTGATACACTCGTAATATTTTGAAAAATCATAAGTTGCAAAGTCTGAATAAATTACTTGTGATAGGTGTCTAGGGACGGTCTTGGTCTTTAGAAGAAAACCTTATCTAACGGCTAACAGATATCTGCAAACAAGTTTTGTATATTAGTAGAACCAACCGTTGAAATATCATTGATACACCCAAATTTTGAAAAATCGTAAGTTCCAAAATGTTAAACATTGCTTATGATAGTTGTCTAGGGACGGTCTTGGTCTTTAGAAGAAAATTTATTAAAGAGCATGTTTGTTTTATTTGTATATTAGTAGAATCCACTCTTGATATTTTAGTGATACATTCTGATATTTTGAAAAATCATAAGTTCCAAAGTCTGAAAAATTACTTATGATAGGTGTCTAGACATGCTCTTGGTCGTTACAAGAATACCTTATCTAACGGCTAACAGATATCTGCAAACATTTGTTGTATATTAGTAGAACCAACCCTTAAAATATCATTGATACACCCAAATTTTGAAACATCGTAAGTTCTAAAGTCTTGGAAATTGCTTACGATCGTTGTCTAGGCACAGTCTTGGTCTTTAGAAGAAAACTTTATTATACAGCATGTTTGCTTTATTTTTGTATATTAGTAGAATCCACTCTTGAAATTTTATTGATACACTCGTAATATTTTGAAAAATCATAAGTTCCAAAGTCTGAAAAATTACTTATGATAGGTGTCTAGGGACGATCTTAGTCTTTAGAAGAAAACCTTATTAACCGGCTAACAGATATCTGCATTTTTTTTTTGTATATTAGTAGAACCAACCGTTGAAATATCATTGATGCGCCCAAATTTTGAAAAATCGTAAGTTCCAAAATCTTGAAAATTGCTTATGATAGTTGTCTAGGAACGGCCTTGGTCTTTAGAAGAAAATTTTATTAAACAGCATGTTTGCTTTTTTGTATATTAGTAGAATCCACTCTTAAAATATTATTGATACACTCTCATATTTTGAAAAATCATAAGTGCCTAAGTTTGGAAAATTACTTATGATAATTATCTAGGGACGGTCTTGATCTTTAGAACAAAACCTCATTAGCTAACCTAAAACCTAACAGCTAACAAATATCTGGATACATTTTTTGTTTATTAGTAGAATCAATTCTTGAATGTTTATTGATACACCCAAAAGTTGAAATATCGTTAAGTTCACAAACCTGAATTTTGAAGTTTGAAGATTTTTTTAAGGTCTTTAGAAGAAAACTTTGTATGCGCGAAAACACAATGATTGCTGACTTACATAGTTTTCCTTTGTGTGGATGTTATTTTTTCGGACCCTTACAACTCGCAAATTAACTAAGGCGATTGTTAAGCACGAAACCACATCAGCTGGTCATTATCAAACTTATAATGTCTTAAGTTTTAGTTTACGACATTATAAGTTTATTAATAACCAATTGATGTGGTTATATAGTCATCATAATTTAATAACGTGTGATGCCAACCAAGTAAAAAAATCGCATCATTACGATTGATTTGGTTGTTTTTTTTTTTTTTGAGAACAACAAACTCATATTATAAAATTGAAAAAAATCGACTGCAAGAATTTAGTGTTTTGCTCTTATGATTATTTTTGTTTTTTAAGAAAACCAAAAACCAAATAAATAAGACAGGCATTTGTAAAATATTTTATTTTTACTTTACTATAATTAAATGATAACTCCTAAGGTACGAGATATGTGTACATGTCCGTAACAACCTGGGCGTAATGAATTTATTACGCCCTCTAAGTTCACTCTAATTACACACGTTTTGTAATGTACTTACATCAGATTTATTCATGTATTTTTATGTAAAAATGTCCATAACAACTGGAGGATTTATTAAACCAAATCAATAATGGATTCATTACGCCCTGAAGATACCTCTTCTGTTTTTTTTTAAGTAGAAGTGAAAAATAAAATCTTGTATGCATTACGGCGTCACCGAATGATTACGTCCATCGAACGATATCCATATCTCGGGCTAAAGTTCTCAGGCTGGATTCTGCTCGATGCATTAACGCCCTTGGTGCATAAATAGCTATTACAAAAATAAAAAATCAGACTATTGATAGCCCACCAAAGTCGACATGATAATTGACTAGAATTATTTTTCAATATTGCAATACAATCCACTTTCTGAAAGTTAACTATAATAACACACTTTTTGTAATCTACTTACATCAGATTTATAGATTTTTGTTCCCTTTCTTCGCATTTCCCATAATGCATGGCCTTTTAATTCTATGCATTTAAACTTTACACGTGTAGCTCGTATATTTAGATATTTTATGTCCTTTAAACATGAACTCATAAATTGCAGAGCATATATCTTCAGGCATACTGTATCCACATCTGGCATAATATTCTCATAATATCCACTAGATAAATTTTCAGGAATTTCAGTATAAGATAAACTAATACCTGTCAACTCGGAAAGTTAAGTTTCAATTTTCTCACTTATTTCCTACATAATGTTCATCAAATTTGTAGAGGATATATCTTCAGGCATACTGTATCCAAATCTGGCATAATATTTTCAAAATATCCAAGAGATAAATTTTCAGGAATTTCAGTATAAGATAAACCGATACCTGTCAACTCGGAAAGTTAAAGCTTCAATTTTCTCACTTATTTCCTACATAATGTTCATCAAATTTACAGAGGATATATCTTCGGGCATACTGTATCCAAATCTGGCATAATATTTTCAAAATATCCATTAGATAAATTTTCAGGAATTTGTGTATAAGATAAACCAATACCTGTCAACTTGGAAAGTTGACCGTTCAATTTTCTTATTTATTTCTTACATAATGTTCATCAAATTTGCAGAGGATATATCTTCAGGCATACTGTATCCAAATCTGGTATAATATTTTCAAAATATCCATTAGATAAATTTTCAGGAATTTCAGTATAAGATAAACCAATACCTGTCAACTCGGAAAGTTAAAGTTTCAATTTTCTCACTTATTTCCTGCATAATGTTCATCAAATTTGCAGAGGATATATCTTCAGGCATACTGTATCCAAATCTGGCATAATATTTTCAAAATATCCTTTAGATAAATTTTCAGGAATTTCAGTATAAGATAAACTGATACCTGTCAACTCGGAAAGTTAAAGTTTCAATTTTCTCACTTATTTCCTGCATAATGTTCATCAAATTTGCAGAGGATATATCTTCAGGCATACTGTATCCAAATCTGGTATAATATTTTCAAAATATCAATTAGATAAATTTTCAGCAATTTCAGTATAAGATAAACCGATACCTGTCAACTCGGAAAGTTAACTGTTCAATTTTCTCACTTATTTCCTACATAAGGTTCATCAAATTTGCAGAGGATATATCTTCAGGCATACTGTATCCAAAGCTGGCATAATATTTTCAAAAAATCCATTAAATAAATTTTCAGGAATTTCAGTATAAGATAAACCGATACCTGTCAATTCGGAAAGTTAACTGTTCAATTTTCTCACTTATTTCCTGCATAATGTTCATCAAATTTGCAGAGGATATATCTTCAGGCATACTGTATCCAAATCTGGTATAATATTTTCAAAATATCAATTAGATAAATTTTCAGCAATTTCAGTATAAGATAAACCGATACCTGTCAACTCGGAAAGTTAACTGTTCAATTTTCTCACTTATTTCCTACATAAGGTTCATCAAATTTGCAGAGGATATATCTTCAGGCATACTGTATCCAAATCTGGCACAATATTTTCAAAATATCCTTTAGATAAATTTTCAGGAATTTCAGTATAAGATAAACCGATACCTGTCAATTCGGAAAGTTTAAGTTTCAATTTTCTCACTTATTTCCTACATAAGGTTTATCAAATTTGCAGAGGATATATCTTCAGGCATACTGTATACAAATCTGGTATAATATTTTCAAAATATCCTTTAGATAAATTTTCAGGAATTTCAGTATAAGATAAACCGATACCTGTCAATTCGGAAAGTTAAAGTTTCAATTTTCTCACTTATTTCCTACATAAGGTTTATCAAATTTGCAGAGGATATATCTTCAGGCATACTGTATACAAATCTGGTATAATATTTTCAAAATATCCATTAGATAAATTTTCAGGAATTTTTGTATAAGATAAACCTGTCAACTTGGAAAGTTGACCGTTCAATTTTCTTATTTATTTCTTACATAATGTTCATCAAATTTGCAGAGGATATATCTTCAGGCATACTGTATCCAAATCTGGCATAATATTTTCAAAATATCCTTGTATTTATTTGAAGTTTGTGGTCTTCTATTGTTTTGAAATCTGGTAGAATATTTTCTTGCATTTTACATCTTTCGATTTTTTTTATATTTCGATTTTTACGTTTCGACATGAAACTGCCATGTATATTATTACACTAATTTATAAACAAGTCTATACATTTCCTCGTAGCAAAATAACATGGTTAGTTTCCAGGCTCAGTGTTTATTTCCTTAAAGTAACCACACGTTTTCCTGCAACAAAGCTCTATTATTACACCGCTGAACAAAACGGCAGTGCGTTCGTGTCGCGAATAAAACCGCTCGCATAATTAGCGCAAATCGTTTTTATTTCCTTCGGTTTCCCTTTCGTTGATCGATCGCTCCAATTAAGTACACAAAATCCCGTCGCGTTTCGTAATTAAAATTTACATTTACGGTTTATCGCACTATTAGCTACTACATCTCAACCTTCTGCAATAAAATTAATGGACTGCCTAGTGGATCAATAAGCGTCGCAAGTTCCACGGAATCATATTTGTATCTGCGTCAATATACAAACCAAAGTAGAGGTTAATGTTATATAATTAGACATTTTATTCGATTTTCTTACGCGATATTTTTAGAATTCGTTACAAGATTTATTAAAATTTGTTTTTATGTATTGACTAAGCCAGCAATGTTTGTTAGGTGGGCCAAAAATTCTATGCATTAAAAAAAATAAGATTTATAGAATGTGAAAATTTAGAGTGGTTGGTGCGTAAAAAATGTGAAGTTTACTGCTGGACGGGTTGATACTGAGTGGAGTTGATGACTGCGCAAATAGTTGGTGATGAGTTGTTGTTGATTGCACCTTTCTGCTTGAGGGAAATATTCCCCTTTGGTGGGGGTTGGTAGTATGGGGTTTAGTCTTGAAGTCCCATCTCCTTGGGTTCGTGTCGTCGCACACAAAACTGTTTCTGGGAAGCCCATTAGAGGCTACTAACAATCGAGTCATAAAACGATTTTGGGCATCCCAGAATGCCAAATTTTGTGTCGGATGGTGTCTAGAAGTCCCATCTCCTTGCGTTCGTGTCGTCGTACACAAAACTGTTTCTGGGAAGCCCATTAGAGGCTGCCTCATCTTCGCAAAAAATCCAAACTCATGTCCATTTTAAAAACACTAATATATTCCTGAGTAGTTATACAACACGGATTCTGGATCACCCCCCGCGAAGATTTCGTTTAATTTAATTCGCGGTTTGATTCGCGTTTATCGGCGTAATTTGCGGGTAATTACATCATTAAAGTGGCGGATTCGCGTTTTATTTCATTAAAACGCGAATCCGCCACTTTAATGATGTAATTACCCTTAAATTCCACCATCAACCCATTGTTACCGCCCGCGGTAATTGATTAAACCGCGGATCAAACCGCGAATTAAATTAATCGAAATCTTCGCGGGGGGTGATCCAGAATCGGTGTTGTATAACTACTTTCCTGGTCTTCGTGGCATCATCCACGTACATGTATTTGCGCCTCCCATCACTCCCACGGCATTAATTCCACGCCACACATCCTCCAGGGACGGCCAAACATGCCAGAAGCACGGAGCTCCCCTTTTATGCTCGCATTAGCCATTTTATCTCTGCCGCGTTTCATTGTCGTCCATCCGTTTTACTGCCAGTGCTAAAAATAGTGCGAACGATCGACGTACACATCCTCTGCAGAAAAAAAACACACACAGAAATACGAATCCATAAAAACAAAGGTACAAGGTATTTCAGACGCACTGAATTATTCACAAACAGCCGTGATTTTCATTGCCACACGTAAATCACGCACCAGTTCATCAATTTCCACGTAGTTATACGAGGGAAAGTCAGAAATGTTTAATTCAACTATGCGCCCAAAACAAACAAAAAAACTGTCACAAGTTTTGATAGAGATTTTAACATTATTTAATTAGATTGAACGAGGCTTTAAAATATTGGCAGATATAGTAATATAAAAATATAGCAGATATAGTAGATGTAGATATAAAAAAAAATAGTAATAAGACGTCTTTCAAATTAATTAATAATGGTGTCCGTCCATACAACTGATCCTAATAGGCAACAATTGCCTATTAAAACAAATGTTATAAACGGGTCGCCGATCAGATATAGTAATAAAAGAAAAAAATGGGGGTTTTGGTTACGTTATGGAAGCCTGATTTACACGTTTACTCGAAATCCTGGCCGAATATTTTGTACTTTGTACATCAAACTTTTTCAAACCAATCGCAAACTGCTATTCAAACAACGTGGGTAAATGTGAGGGGTTTTATTACTATATCTGTTGAGCGGCCCAACTATTAAGAGACTAACTAACTTGAAAACGATAAAGTTAAACTCAAGATTCATGTACCGTTCTGATGGTCAATAATCACAAAAATGTGTAATTTTGTGTAATACCACTTTTTTCAAATATCCGAACTCCTCCTATTCATTCTGGATATCATTGAAAACTCACTAGTTTTTAATTTGGACTCATTACGTAACACCTCACGTAAAATAAAGTCTTCAGGCAACGTAAATGCGTGTCCTCGTTGTTTATTCATCGTCTGCCCCTCGATTATTAATTCATAGTGGGTACTTGTACACCCTGTAACACGTGTAATTGCAGCTGTAACAGGTCGATTCGTCGCTGGAAACATGTGTATTGGAGCGGTAACAGCGCCTTTTTTTCTGTTGTTGTTATCTGCGTCACGCGAAGCGCAATGCGATAGGGAAACGCAAGCAAACTCTGAAGAGTCCAGAGTTTGGGCACGAGCCGTAGCGCTGGCGGTTCACGAGATATCCGCCCCCAGAGTTTTCAATGTAAAAATACGGTTAAAATAGAGCAAAATCCAATTTTGAGAACCAATCTTCAAAGTTTGAATTTTAAAAATGTGTGTGTAAAATTTCTATTTTAAAAACCGTCAGTCCAATCTTCAAATAATAAAAAAATATAAATTCTAATGAAAAATTACTTAATCAATCAAAAATAAATAATTTTAATGAAATGTGTACAACTGTCCACACTCCGTAGACAATTGAAGACCGGTTTCAACATGATGGGTCTCATCAGTCAAGTGCGTCCGTATGTAAAAATAGTTTGAGAACCGCCGTTGCTGTCGATTTCTGTGAATAAACGTGTAGAAACTAGGAACAAACAAAACTGTCGCTTTTTGATGTGTGTAATTCGGTTTCGGCCATGATGGGTCTCATCAGTCCAGTCCCTCCGTATGTAAAAATAGTTTGAGAACCGCCGTTGCTGTCGATTTCTGCGAATAAACGTGTAGAAACTAGGAACAAACAATACTGTCGCTTTTTGATGTTTGTAATTCGGTTTCGACCTTGATGGGTCTCATCAGTTCTGTGCCTCCGAATGTAAAAATAGTGTCAAATTTATATGTTGAGAACCGTCTATGCTGTCGATCTCTTCGAATACTAGTAGATAGTGGGATCAAACAAAACTGTCGCTTTTCGATGTTTGTAATTCGACATAGAAGCAATAAGATTAATAAAGAAAAAACACCTTTTTCACAAAACACATTAATTTTATCTGAATGTACATTTCGATTTCGATTTCCAAAATGTACATTTAGATAAACTAAATGTGTTTTGTGAAAAAGGTATTTTTTTCTTTATTAATACGAACCTTTTACAAGTTCCACAATACCACTTAAGCAATAAGATGCTTAAATGGCTATGAAAATTATATAAATTCGCTGTAAATTCGAAACAGTGATGATATATTTTTGGAAGCATATCGAAATCGCAGTGTTCTTACGTCAAATGGCTGTAAGTAATTGCGTGGTTTATTGTAATGGTAATCTTTCTGCAGCCAAGAAATGCCAAATTAATTTTATTACATTTGATAGTTAAAATAATTCGGGTTTGCCAAGTTCAAAAATATCCTGCACTTATATGTTTTTGCAAGCAAGACAAATACCAAATTAATTTTAATACATTTGATAGTTAAAACAATTCGGGGCTGCCAAGTTCAAAAAAACACCCTGTACTTATATGTTTCTGCAGCCAAGAAATGCCAATTTAATTTGATCATTAACATAATTAGAGTTTGCCAAGTTCAAAAACTCAAGGGAGTTCTCAACTCCCTTCAAAACTCAACACTCTTAATCCAAGGGAGAGAAGAAGGCTTTCCTCCGGTGTTATACATATGATTTTTTCTACGACTCACTTTTAAACTCATTTGTATTATTTTTGATGTCGTTCTAAATTTCATTTCTCAAACGTAACAATGTTCCACTTATTTCCTACATACTGTTCATCAAATTTGCAGAGGATATATCTTCAGGCATACTGTATCCAAATCTGGCATAATATTTTCAAAATATCAATTAGATAAATATTCAGGAATTTCAGTATAAGATAAACCGATACCTGTCAACTCGGAAAGTTTAAGTTTCAATTTTCTCACTTATTTCCTACGTAATGTTCATCAAATTTGCAGAGGATATATCTTCAGGCATACTGTATCCAAATCTGGCATAATATTTTCAAAATATCAATTAGATAAATATTCAGGAATTTCAGTATAAGATAAACCGATACCTGTCAACTCGGAAAGTTTAAGTTTCAATTTTCTCACTTATTTCCTACGTAATGTTCATCAAATTTGCAGAGGATATATCTTCAGGCATACTGTATCCAAATCTGGCATAATATTTTCAAAATATCAATTAGATAAATATTCAGGAATTTCAGTATAAGATAAACCGATACCTGTCAACCCGGAAAGTTAAAGCTTCAATTTTCTCACTTATTTCCTACATAATGTTCATCAAATTTGCAGAGGATATATCTTCAGGCATACTGTATTCAAATCTGGCATAATATTTTCAAAATATCCTTTAGATTAATTTTCAGGAATTTCAGTATAAGATAAATTGATACCTGTCAACTGGGAAAGTTAAAGTTTCAATTTTCTCACTTATTTCCTACATAATGTTCATCAAATTTGCAGAGGATATATCTTCAGGCATACTGTATTCAAATCTGGCATAATATTTTCAAAATATCCTTTAGATTAATTTTCAGGAATTTCAGTATAAGATAAATTGATACCTGTCAACTGGGAAAGTTAAAGTTTCAATTTTCTCACTTATTTCCTACATAATGTTCATCAAATTTGCAGAGGATATATCTTCAGGCATACTGTATCCAAATCTGGTATAACATTTTCAAAATATCAATTAGATAAATTTTCAGGAATTTCAGTATAAGATAAACTGATACCTGTCAACTCGGAAAGTTTAAGTTTCAATTTTCTCACTTATTTCCTACATAATGTTCATCAAATTTACAGAGGATATATCTTCGGGCATACTGTATCCAAATCTGGCATAATATTTTCAAAATATCCATTAGATAAATTTTCAGGAATTTCAGTATAAGATAAACCGATACCTGTCAACTCGGAAAGTTAACTGTTCAATTTTCTCACTTATTTCCTACATAATGTTCATCAAATTTGCAGAGGATATATCTTCAGGCATACTGTATCCAAATCTGGTATAACATTTTCAAAATATCAATTAGATAAATTTTCAGGAATTTCAGTATAAGATAAACTGATACCTGTCAACTCGGAAAGTTTAAGTTTCAATTTTCTCACTTATTTCCTACATAATGTTCATCAAATTTACAGAGGATATATCTTCGGGCATACTGTATCCAAATCTGGCATAATATTTTCAAAATATCAATTAGATAAATATTCAGGAATTTCAGTATAAGATAAACCGATACCTGTCAACTCGGAAAGTTTAAGTTTCAATTTTCTCACTTATTTCCTACGTAATGTTCATCAAATTTGCAGAGGATATATCTTCAGGCATACTGTATCCAAATCTGGCATAATATTTTCAAAATATCAATTAGATAAATATTCAGGAATTTCAGTATAAGATAAACCGATACCTGTCAACTCGGAAAGTTTAAGTTTCAATTTTCTCACTTATTTCCTACGTAATGTTCATCAAATTTGCAGAGGATATATCTTCAGGCATACTGTATCCAAATCTGGCATAATATTTTCAAAATATCAATTAGATAAATATTCAGGAATTTCAGTATAAGATAAACCGATACCTGTCAACCCGGAAAGTTAAAGCTTCAATTTTCTCACTTATTTCCTACATAATGTTCATCAAATTTGCAGAGGATATATCTTCAGGCATACTGTATTCAAATCTGGCATAATATTTTCAAAATATCCTTTAGATTAATTTTCAGGAATTTCAGTATAAGATAAACCGATACCTGTCAACTCGGAAAGTTTAAGTTTCAATTTTCTCACTTATTTCCTACGTAATGTTCATCAAATTTGCAGAGGATATATCTTCAGGCATACTGTATCCAAATCTGGCATAATATTTTCAAAATATCAATTAGATAAATATTCAGGAATTTCAGTATAAGATAAACCGATACCTGTCAACCCGGAAAGTTAAAGCTTCAATTTTCTCACTTATTTCCTACATAATGTTCATCAAATCTGCAGAGGATATATCTTCAGGCATACTGTATTCAAATCTGGCATAATATTTTCAAAATATCCTTTAGATTAATTTTCAGGAATTTCAGTATAAGATAAATTGATACCTGTCAACTGGGAAAGTTAAAGTTTCAATTTTCTCACTTATTTCCTACATAATGTTCATCAAATTTGCAGAGGATATATCTTCAGGCATACTGTATTCAAATCTGGCATAATATTTTCAAAATATCCTTTAGATTAATTTTCAGGAATTTCAGTATAAGATAAATTGATACCTGTCAACTGGGAAAGTTAAAGTTTCAATTTTCTCACTTATTTCCTACATAATGTTCATCAAATTTGCAGAGGATATATCTTCAGGCATACTGTATCCAAATCTGGCATAATATTTTCAAAATATCCTTTAGATAAATTTTCAGGAATTTCAGTATAAGATAAACTGATCCCTGTCAACTCGGAAAGTTAAAGTTTCAATTTTCTCACTTATTTCCTACATAATGTTCATCAAATTTGCAGAGGATATATCTTCAGGCATACTGTATTCAAATCTGGCATAATATTTTCAAAATATCCTTTAGATTAATTTTCAGGAATTTCAGTATAAGATAAATTGATACCTGTCAACTGGGAAAGTTAAAGTTTCAATTTTCTCACTTATTTCCTACGTAATGTTCATCAAATTTGCAGAGGATATATCTTCAGGCATACTGTATTCAAATCTGGCATAATATTTTCAAAATATCCATTAGATAAATTTTCAGGAATTTCAGTATAAGGTAAACTGATACCTGTCAACTCGGACAGTTAAAGTTTCAATTTTCTCACTTATTTCCTACATAATGTTCATCAAATTTGCAGAGGATATATCTTCAGGCATACTGTATTCAAATCTGGCATAATATTTTCAAAATATCCTTTAGATTAATTTTCAGGAATTTCAGTATAAGATAAATTGATACCTGTCAACTCGGACAGTTAAAGTTTCAATTTTCTCACTTATTTCCTACATAATGTTCATCAAATTTGCAGAGGATATATCTTCAGGCATACTGTATTCAAATCTGGCATAATATTTTCAAAATATCCTTTAGATTAATTTTCAGGAATTTCAGTATAAGATAAACCGATACCTGTCAACTCGGAAAGTTTAAGTTTCAATTTTCTCACTTATTTCCTACGTAATGTTCATCAAATTTGCAGAGGATATATCTTCAGGCATACTGTATCCAAATCTGGCATAATATTTTCAAAATATCAATTAGATAAATATTCAGGAATTTCAGTATAAGATAAACCGATACCTGTCAACCCGGAAAGTTAAAGCTTCAATTTTCTCACTTATTTCCTACATAATGTTCATCAAATCTGCAGAGGATATATCTTCAGGCATACTGTATTCAAATCTGGCATAATATTTTCAAAATATCCTTTAGATTAATTTTCAGGAATTTCAGTATAAGATAAATTGATACCTGTCAACTGGGAAAGTTAAAGTTTCAATTTTCTCACTTATTTCCTACATAATGTTCATCAAATTTGCAGAGGATATATCTTCAGGCATACTGTATTCAAATCTGGCATAATATTTTCAAAATATCCTTTAGATTAATTTTCAGGAATTTCAGTATAAGATAAATTGATACCTGTCAACTGGGAAAGTTAAAGTTTCAATTTTCTCACTTATTTCCTACATAATGTTCATCAAATTTGCAGAGGATATATCTTCAGGCATACTGTATCCAAATCTGGTATAACATTTTCAAAATATCAATTAGATAAATTTTCAGGAATTTCAGTATAAGATAAACTGATACCTGTCAACTCGGAAAGTTTAAGTTTCAATTTTCTCACTTATTTCCTACATAATGTTCATCAAATTTACAGAGGATATATCTTCGGGCATACTGTATCCAAATCTGGCATAATATTTTCAAAATATCCATTAGATAAATTTTCAGGAATTTCAGTATAAGATAAACCGATACCTGTCAACTCGGAAAGTTAACTGTTCAATTTTCTCACTTATTTCCTACATAATGTTCATCAAATTTGCAGAGGATATATCTTCAGGCATACTGTATCCAAATCTGGTATAATATTTTCAAAATATCCTTTAGATAAATTTTCAGGAATTTCAGTATAAGATAAACTGATCCCTGTCAACTCGGAAAGTTAAAGTTTCAATTTTCTCACTTATTTCCTACATAATGTTCATCAAATTTGCAGAGGATATATCTTCAGGCATACTGTATCCAAATCTGGTATAATATTTTCAAAATATCCTTTAGATAAATTTTCAGGAATTTCAGTATAAGATAAACTGATCCCTGTCAACTCGGAAAGTTAAAGTTTCAATTTTCTCACTTATTTCCTACTTAATGTTCATCAAATTTGTAGAGGATATATCTTCAGGCATATTGTATCCAAATCTGGCATAACATTTTCATAATATCCTTTAGATAAATTTTCAAGATTTTCAGTATAAGATGAACTGGTACCTGTCAACTCGGAAAGTTAAAGTTTCAATTTTCTCACTTATTTCCTACATAATGTTCATCAAATTTGAAGAAGATATATCTTCAAGCATACTGTATCCAAATCTGGTATAATATTTTCAAAATATCCATTAGATAAATTTTCAGGAATTTCAGTATAAGGTAAACTGATACCTGTCAACTCGGAAAGTTAAAGTTTCAATTTTCTCACTTATTTCCTACATAATGTTCATCAAATTTGAAGAAGATATATCTTCAAGCATACTGTATCCAAATCTGGTATAATATTTTCAAAATATTAAATAGATAAATTTTCATGAATTTCAGAATAAGATAAACCGATACCTGTCAACTCGGAAAGTTAACTGTTCAATTTTCTCACTTATTTCTAACATAATGTTCAGTAAATTTGCAGAGAATATATCTACAGGCATACTGTATCCAAACTGGCAAACATTTTCAAAATGTCAAAATGATGCAAAATCGACCCACCGAGTTCAGCCAAGTCTTGCCCCCATAGGGGGTGAGAAATGGGTGAGTAGACCTCCCATGTAAGCCTTATGGGGAACTGGCCCCGAGCTGTCCTAGCCTATCTACTGTTGCATAATGCTCATAATTTTTTATTCTGTCGAGTAATCAATCTTTATGCAGTCTGCATAATTTCCAGTTTAGCATGGTAATGAGCCCCGCACCTTATAAATACACAGCGAATATTCGCGTGCAAAATGCACGTTTAAGTTTCATCTGGCTTCGTCGACGTAATCATCATTCGTCTTCCATCTCGTTGCTCCGCTCCCCCCATGCGACACCTATAAGACCCCCTCCCCCGCCCCCGGGGGTGTGGGGGGGCAGCCTGCCCGCCAGTCGATCTTATCAACCCCCTCGCGCTTCCATCCACTTAATTACCGTCGTTTGGCAGGCCAGGCACGCACCTTTAACACATGTGGCGCCCTCACTTCCTGCCGTCCTTGAGCCCGGCGCCTCCACCATTTACGCTTCACAGTAATTACGTACACAATACGCCATGTAATAGTTCGGTATTCTGCATTGGCGCGGCCATCATCCCCGTGGGCACCGTTTTTTATGTTTTGGGGGTGGCATATACCCCCCCCCCCCCCCCATCCCCCCTCCCCCTCCTCCAACGGCTGTTTAATACCATTAAAACCCGTAAATTCCGCGTAATCAGCTTTACCCACAAAACGCATTAGGGTTTTAATTACGTTAACATGGAAAATAATCGCAAATGTTGATGAAAATATTACCAGGGGTAACATAATAAGTGGTGTTCTCATTATCGATAATGATTTTATAAATACAGCGAATTTCAACCCCATCGACGAAAATGCACCGAGCCCGAAGGACGAGGTGCATTTTCCAATTCGGTTTCTATAGTTACGCATGTATAAATAACTGACAATGCTGATAATACAACGGTTGTATTTTCAGGATATTTCAACCCCAAACTTTGGAAAATGCACCTCGTCCTTCGGGCTCGGTGCATTTTCCAAAGTTTGGGGTTGAAATATCCTGAAAATACAACCGTTGTATTATCAGCATTGTCAGTTATTTATACATGCGTAACTATAGAAACCGAATTGGAAAATGCACCTCGTCCTTCGGGCTCGGTGCATTTTCCAAAGTTTGGGGTTGAAATATCCTGAAAATACAACCGTTGTATTATCAGCATTGTCAGTTATTAATACATGCGTAACTATAGAAACCGAATTGTTATGATGTCATTGTTTTACGTATGAGTTATAATCCCAAAAAGCATTAACATATTAGCAAAGTAGACCTTCAACACATCATCACTTAGTCAACCACATCCTAGTAGCGTTAGCAGACGTGACATTATTTCAATCTTTCTCCCTCTTTGTTCCAGGTTTTGAAACGGCCCCGCGATGAATCTGATGTTCAAGAAGAACTTCGCCGAGCAGAAGACCCCCAGGGGTAAGACGCTCGGCGGGAAGACCGGCGGGGCGCGGCACACCACCAACAAGCGGTCCAGCAGGGAGCAGGGGTACACCCCCATCGAGGAGCACCACTACCGGACGCACCTGTTCTTCAGCCCGCCGCGGTGCAGCTACAGCACCGAGAACGTCGAAGGTAAAGAGCGAACCTCCCGTAGACTCTATCAAGGTTGGTGAATTCCGTCCGTTACTAACAGCAAAACAGGGGCACCCGTAACATGTCAGGATGTTTTTGTGTGTGTGTGTTTGCGTGTGTCTTTTTGTGGTCTCACCTAATCACGTCGAGCACACCTTAACGATAACCAATCAGCCGCCTGTCCGTGTTATTAAAGTTTCATCTGCGATGCTTTGATAACTTTGTGGGTAGGCAAAACTTCAGACAGATCCAATAATCGCCAATAAACCCGATTTAATTGATGTATCAATCTGAAGTAGAACCGGCACTGTTTTACCTACTTTTGTGAAACTTCAGATCGATCGAATTATTGATTTCGATTAAAGTCGGTAATATTGATGGATCAATATGGTGGAGAACCAGCACCCTTTTGTGAACATTTGTTTTTAATTTTTACACCAAGATAATATTTATGTACTTACGCTATGATTTACGTATTTGAGTTGGTTATAATATTCTGGGACGTGGAAGTCGGTAATATTTATGGATCAATATGGAGTAGAACCAGCACTGTTTTACTTACTTTTGTGATCATTTGTTTTAAAGGTTTACACCAAGGTAATATTTATGTACTTACGGTATGATTTACGTATTTGAGTTGGTAATAATATTCTGGGACGTGGAAGACGGTAATATTGATGGATCAATATGGAGTAGAACCAGCACTGTTATACCTACTGTTGTGATCATTTGTTTTAAAGTTTTACACCAAGGTAATATTTATGTACTTACGCTATGATTCACGTATTTGAGTTGGTAATAATATTGTAAGACGTGGAAGCCTGTAATATTGATGGATCAATATGGAGTAGAACCAGCACTGTTTTACCTACTTTTGTGATCATTTGTTTTAAAGTTTTACACCAAGGTAATATTTATGTACTTACGCTATGATTTACGTATTTGAGTTGGTAATAATATTGTGGAAGTTCAAATTTAATGATAATGGGTTATGGAATCTATGGTTGTAATACGTTCATCTTCTTATGTCATTGCTCAAGTGAGCGTAGGCGATTTCCCCATAATACGTTAAGGCAACCCACATTTCTCAGTACCCTTCAATAATTGGTTACTTTAGTGCCGATTTCTCTTATCATCATTTGTGGTAGTTTTTTGGTGCGGGCACTACGCAATTTGTGATTTCTTTTGTTCTACTTTACTCACATGTTTCTACCGTTCCCATGCTTTATGCTGCCGCTGAGCTTCTCTTACTGTTGCAAAATGTTGCTGTTATTCGCGTGCGAGTTTCACTTTGGCGTAGGAGGAGAGGGTCGTGTGTCGTGCGGAGAGAGGTCGCGCCAGGACCGGAATAAAATCATTAATCCGATGTTTGGAAATAAAAATAGACCATTTGCCGATGCGCTGGAGTGCGCCTGCAGCGAGTGGGCACCGAGTTCAAAGAGCCCTGAGCGCTCCTCGAGTGCGTGCAGGAGGTGCGCTTGTCCGGCGCCTCCACGGCGGAGGCGGCGTCCTCCAGGTCCAAGATGCGCTCCGTCGGTTTCCTGCTCCGCGGTAAGTGAGAGACAAGTAATCCACAAGTTACGAAAGCAACAGGACAGCACCAGTAAATTTTTGGACTCAGCTCAAGTTCACATAGACAATTTTTTAACTCGTTTAAGAGAACGAATCGGTAACCACCTCATTGTGGTTTCGTAATTGTTTCATCGAAATACTCACATAAAACTAACACCATTAGTATTAGATACTAATAATAGTTATGCCAACTTTGCAATGATGCTCATTTTAGCCAAATTTTAGAGTAGTATGACTCGGCTCACGCCTCATTGTGCAAATCTAGCAATTGTTTCATTATACAGTACATATCCAAACTGTATCATAAATATCTCTTATATCAACTTTAAAATAATGCTCGTTTTGGCCAAAATTTTAGACTGGTATGGGACCTCATTGTGTCATTGTCCTCATTGTGCCATTCTCGTAATTATTTCATTATAATGATCATATCAAACTATTGTCACTAATATCGGTCATGTCGACTCTGCGTTAATGTTCATTTTAGCCCAATGTCTGATCAGTGTCAAATCGCCACTCGGCTCACGCCTCGTTGTCCTATTCTCGCGCACATAAGCGAAAAGCGATGTTTTTTGTCAGCATAGAGTTATTTTCGAAATTGTAAATCCTTGATCAAGCAACATTTAGCCATGGTAGTCAATTTGCTAACAAGAAATTTGTTTAAACAAATGGTTAGGTTTTTGGCTAGTTATTTAGCTATGGTAGACAATTGGCTAACCAGAAATTTGTTTTAATAAAATGGCTACGTTTATGGTTAGTTATTTAGCTATGGTAGTTAATTGGCTAACAAGAAATTTGTGTTAAACAAAAAATAGGCAAGAATGAGTTGGTAAAGTTTTCTAAAAAAAATCAAGCGGAAATTGCAAATGCGAATAACACACAATTAGTATACAATAAGTGAGAAAATCAAACACTTAACTTTCTGCAATGACAAGTATCGGTTAGCTATTGCTGAAATTTCAGAAAATTTATTTATTGCATATTTATTATCAGATATCTGTTTAGTATACCTGAACCTCATACTACTGAAAATTTGACGAAGTTTCAGTATTAAATAAGTGAGAAAATCAAACACTTAACTTTCTGCAATGACATGTATCGGTTAGCTACTACTGAAATTTCTGAAAATTTATTTATTGCATATTTATTATCAGATATCTGTTTGGTATACTTGAAGCTAATACTCCTGAAAATTTGACAAAGTTTCAGTAATAAATAAGTGAGAAAGTCAACACTATAACTTTATGCAATGACAAGTATGAATTAGTCAATACTGAAATTTTTGAAAATTTATTTATTGCATATTTATTATCAGATATCTGTTTAGTATACCTGAAGCTAATACTCCTGAAAATTTGACAAAGTTTCAGTATTAAATAAGTGAGAAAATCAAATATATAACTTTTTGCAATGGCAAGTATGAATTAGTCAATACTGAAATTTCTGAAAATTTATTTATTGCATATTTATTATCAGATATCTGTTTAGTATACTTGAAGCTAATACTCCTGAAAATTTGACAAAGTTTCAGTATTAAATAAGTAAGAAAATCAAACACTTAACTTTCTGCAATGACAAGTATCGGTTAGGTACTACTGAAATTTCTGAAAATTTATAATTGTATATTTATTATCTGATATCTGTTTAGTATACCTGAAGCTAATACTCCTGAAAATTTGACAAAGTTTCAGTATTAAATAAGTGAGAAAATCAAATATATAACTTTCTGCAATGACAAGTATCGGTTAGCTACTACTGAAATTTCTGAAAATATATTTATAGCATATTTATTATCAGATATCTGTTTGGTATACCTGAAGCTAATACTCCTGAAAATTTGACAAAGTTTCAGTATTAAATAAGTGAGAAAATCAAATATATAACTTTCTGCAATGACAAGTATCGGTTAGCTAATACTGAAATTTCTGAAAATTTATTTATTTTATTTTTATTATCAGATATCTGTTTAGTATTCCTGAAGCTAATACTCCTGAAAATTTGACAAAGTTTCAGTATTAAATAAGTAAGAAAATCAAATACTTAACTTTCTGCAATGACAAGTATCAGTTAACTTCCAGTAAACAACAAAATTCCACATACATTTTTCGCAAAAAATTTCTTAAACTCGCCCTCTAATCGTCATCTAATTTGAAAACTCGTCTCTAATATATGAAAATTCGATACTTTGCGGCTTGTAAAGTTCTAGCCCCGCTGACCAGGACTTTCCATTTGCATTTGAATGTTTCGCATTCCAGAGTGGCCCACCAGACGATTTATGGGCTCCCGTCCGGGTGGTATCGACATTTCCACTGTAAATAGTTTAAAAATAGTTCGGGAAATTTGTTTTCCACGCGCCTAACGATTTTCCCGGGTCCCCTACCCCCAGTGACAGTTACATCGATAAAGCGCCCGCCACGTGTTGCACGCCGCCCCCCTTCAGATGGCGCCACCTCACAGAAACAAGCGAATTTTCCTGGTTGATTTTCACAATTTTCAATTCACAAGAGGGTCGTTAAGACAAGAAATTTCCCACGCAAATATGCGAAGTAAATAACTGTTAACGAGGAGGGCATGAAATGTGCTTCGTACTTAAATTTGTACAGAAGTATTAAAAAATACTTCTGTACAAATGAAATGTGCTTCGTACTTAAATTTGTACAGAAGTATTAAAAAAATACTTGCATACAATTTCAAAAGGTCGTTAACACAAAACTTTTTTATGTAAATATGTCAGTGAAATAACTGTTAATGAGGAGGGCATACAATTTTCTTCGTAAGTAACATACAGTAGAGTACAAAGAAGCTCTAGTTTACGAACTTGTATCATACAAAGTTTTTTCTACGATAGCTATTATGAAAAACAACTAATATTGGATATTTTTTGCACAGTTGATGTTTTTACGCACAGGTGATTTTGCGCACTTGTGCTAAAAAGTATCACTTTACACACTGTGAAGAGTACGTAAAAACTTAGTTTACGCACTGTCGTAAAAAAATTGATGTAAATCAGTTTCTTAACTGTAAATATTTTCCAATTTAATTCTTCGATATTTTGAATTTTTCTACTCATACCTTTTTGATTCTGACCCTTATAATTGGATGAAAATGTCCAAATATTGTCGATCATACTGTAGAATGCGAAAATTAACGCAATAAAAAAATAAATTCCATAACCGAGCACAGATAAAATAACTGTATACATTTTATAATTGATCGATGGTTTTGAGAGTATTTAATGTAATATTAAAAATAACTGTAGACATTTTATAAGTAGGTAATTGATCGATAGCATTGAGTGTATTTAATGTAATATTTAATTATCGCCTTGCATAATTCAGTTGAACGGAAAATCGATGCAAACTACAGCTTTGCCCACATGAATATTAGATGGTTCGTGGAAAAGGGTACACCTTGCCTTCCCATCTTGTCAGCTGCACTCGCAGCTTGATGCATTCCACGTGCAGCTGGCAGATCAGTTGAGCACTCGTGTTCAAGTCGCACATCCGTGTAAATGTTAATCTCCACTCCAAGAAGTAAATAATGTAAAACCGGTAAAACTGTGGGCGGAGTGATTCAAATAAATAATTGATTCGAATTCCAGTTGAGCGTTCTGAATAATTTAGTGCCCGTTAGTTAGCTATAATTAAAATAAAATTTTAAAACAATAACTTAACTGGTAACCCGAAAATCAATAGCAGAAAAAAAGTTTTCGTCATACTTGATTGTAATTATATAGATACCTATATAATTATAGGTATAGATGCCCAAATTTTCAATTTGAACTTGATTTATATCAATTTGAACTTGATTGGCCTTAATTTGAAATTGATTGGCCTCAATTTGCAATTGATTGGTCTCAATTTGATCTTGATTGGTCTCAATTTGAACTTGAAAAGGTATTGTTGGCGCAAAAAATGTTTGCTACTGTCATCAGAAAGCTCACGTCGAAAAATGTAAAAGTGCCAATTCGTAAAATTTCCTACAAAAGTAAAAAAGTTGTAAGAGGAAAATAAAAGTGCACTTTTTCAGTTTTTCAGCGATATGCCAGGAAGTGTGCAAGATATCCAGGATTTCATTTCAATATATTGAAAGGCACAAAAATTAGAAACTTTTATCTCATTTGACCAACTCTATGTATTTCCGTTTAATAGATTCTAATGGTGGGCGTCCTAATGGTAAAAGTGACCACCCTGTATACGTGGGAATTCAAAAATATTTTTAATATTTTATATGTTTTCTCTAAAATTTTAAAATTTATCAGTAACAATATAATAGATATTTATATAACAAGTGAGTTAAGTTGATGTTTCTTTTTTTTAACTTCGACAACAATCATTGACATATTGTCAATGACAATTGAAATAATTGAGCAATGTCATGCAATATTTTTGATCATGTTAAATGAAATTTTGGCAGAATCGGTAATTTAAAATGACGACGGTGAAATATTTAATTATTTCAATAGTCAGTAACAATGGTTAGTGTCAAAGTTTCAAATATTGCTGTCGAGTTTGTAATCAATTCTGCAAAAATTCAACTATTATGCCGTAATTTTAATTATTTGCGTCAAAATTTCGAAGATTACTTTTGAATCCTTTTGATTTTTTCAAGTGACCACCCTGTATACGTGGGAATTCAAAAATATTTTTAATATTTAATATGTTTTCTCCAAAATTTTAAAATTTATCAGTAACAATATAATAGATATTTATATAACAAGTGAGTTAAGTTATGTTTTTTTTTTAACTTCGACAACAATCATTGACATATTGTCAGTGACAATTGAAATAATTGAACAATGCAATATTTTTGATGATGTTAAATGAAATTTTGACAGAATGGGTAATTTAAAATGACGACTGTCAAATATTTAATTGTTTCAATAGTGAGTAACAATGGTTAGTGTCAAAGCTTCAAATATTGCTGTCAAGTTTTTAATCAATTCTGCAAAAATTCAACTATTATGTCGTAATTTTAATTATTTGCGTCAAAATTTCGAAGATTACTTTTGAATCCTTTTGATTTTTTCAAGTGACCACCCTGTATACGTGGGAATTCAAAAATATTTTTAATATTTAATATGTTTTCTCCAAAATTCTAAAATTTATCAGTAACAATATAATAGATATTTATATAACAAGTGAGTTAAGTTGATGTTTTTTTTTAACTTCGACAACAATCATTGAGATATTGTCAGTGACAATTGAAATAATTGAACAATGCAATATTTTTGATGATGTTAAATGAAATTTTGACAGAATATGTAATTTAAAATGACGACTGTCAAATATTTCATTATTTCAATAGTGAGTAACAATGGTTAATGTCAAAGTTTCAAATATTGCTGTCAAGTTTTTAATCAATTCTGAAAAAATTCAACTATTATGCCGTAATTTTAATTATTTGCGTCAAAATTTCGAAGATTACTTTTGAATCCTTTTGATTTTTTCAAGTGACCACCCTGTATACGTGGGAATTCAAAAATATTTTTAATATTTAATATGTTTTCTCCAAAATTTTAAAATTTATCGGTAACAATATAATAGATATTTATATAACAAGTGAGTTAAGTTCATGTTTCTTTTTTTTAACTGCGACAACAATCATTGACATATTGTCAGTGACAATTGAAATAATTGAACATGTCATGCAATATTTTTGATCATGTTAAATGAAATTTTGACAGAATAGGTAATTTAAAATGACGACTGTCGAATATTTAATTGTTTCAATAGTGAGTAACAATGGTTAGTGTCAAAGTTTCAAATATTGCTGTCAAGTTTTTAATCAATTCTGCAAAAAAATCAACTATTATGCCGTAATTTTAATTATTTGCGTCAAAATTTCGAAGATTACTTTTGAATCCTTTTGATTTTTTCAAGTGACCACCCTGTATACGTGGGAATTCAAAAATATTTTTAATATTTAATATGTTATCTCCAAAATTTTAAAATTTATCAGTAACAATATAATAGATATTTATATAACAAGTGAGTTAAGTTGATGTTTCTTTTTAACTGCGACAACAATCATTGACATATTGTCAGTGACAATTGAAATAATTGAACAATGCAATATTTTTGATGATGTTAAATGAAATTTTGACAGAATAGGTAATTTAAAATGACGACTGTCAAATATTTAATTGTTTCAATAGTGAGTAACAATGGTTAGTGTCAAAGTTTCAAATATTGCTGTCAAGTTTTTAATCAATTCTGCAAAAATTCAACTATTATGCCGTAATTTTAATTATTTGCGTCAAAATTTCGAAGATTACTTTTGAATCCTTTTGATTTTTTCAAGTGACCACCCTGTATACGTGGGAATTCAAAAATATTTTTAATATTTAATATGTTATCTCCAAAATTTTAAAATTTATCAGTAACAATATAATAGATATTTATATAACAACTGAGTTAAGTTGATGTTTCTTTTTTTTTAACTTCGACAACAATCATTGACATATTGTCAGTGACAATTGAAATAATTGAACATGTCATGCAATATTTTTGATCATGTTAAATGAAATTTTGACAGAATAGGTAATTTGAAATGACGACTGTCAAATATTTCATTATTTCAATAGTGAGTAACAATGGTTAGTGTCAAAGTTTCAAATATTGCTGTCAAGTTTTTAATCAATTCTGCAAAAATTCAACTATTATGTCGTAATTTTAATTATTTGCGTCAAAATTTAGAAGATTACTTTTGAATCCTTTTGATTTTTTCAAGTGACCACCCTGTATACGTGGGAATTCAAAAATAATTTTAATATTTAATATGTTTTCTCCAAAATTTTAAAATTTATCGGTAACAATATAATAGATATTTATATAACAAGTGAGTTAAGTTGATGTTTCTTTTTTTTAACTTCGACAACAATCATTGAGATATTGTCAGTGACAATTGAAATAATTGAACATGTCATGCAATATTTTTGATCATGTTAAATGAAATTTTGACAGAATAGGTAATTTAAAATGACGACTGTCAAATATTTAATTGTTTCAATAGTGAGTAACAATGGTTAGTGTCAAAGTTTCAAATATTGCTGTCAAGTTTTTAATCAATTCTGCAAAAAAATCAACTATTATGCCGTAATTTTAATTATTTGCGTCAAAATTTCGAAGATTACTTTTGAATCCTTTTGATTTTTTCAAGTGACCACCCTGTATACGTGGGAATTCAAAAATATTTGTAATATTTAATATGTTTTCTCCAAAATTTTAAAATTTATCAGTAATAATATAATAGATATTTATATAACAAGTGAGTTAAGTTGATGTTTCTTTTTAACTGCGACAACAATCATTGACATATTGTCAGTGACAATTGAAATAATTGAACAATGCAATATTTTTGATGATGTTAAATGAAATTTTGACAGAATAGGTAATTTAAAATGACGACTGTCGAATATTTAATTATTTCAATAGTGAGTAGCAATGGTTAGTGTCAAAGTTTCAAATATTGCTGTCGAGTTTATAATCAATTCTGCAAAAATTCAACTATTATGCCTTAATTTTAATTATTTATGTCAACATTTCGAAGATTGCTCTAAAATATTCAATTATTTTTATGCTGTAAAGATTCAAATTTTTACTGTCAAATTTTCAATTATTTTTATGTTTATGTTAATGTTAGTGTTGGGAAGATCGCCTTAATGAAACACACGCGGTTACACGAAAGTGTAATGTATTTTTCGTTATACTTGATTGTAATTACGTTATCGGTACTGTCTTCATGGTTGTTATTTAACTGATATCAGCAGTAGAGTACCTAGGAGAGTTCTGGCCCATTTTCCCTTAAGGATTAATATCGGGGGGTCTAAATTCACTTTTCGGCCGTTTTGTTTTTTCAAGTCCTCAATATAGTTGACCCATAAGCAAGCCGTTGTACAAATAAGGCTATTCCTTCTCGACGACTTGAAAAAACCAAATGGCTGAAAAGTGAATTTAGACCCCCTATGTTGATGCTTATAGGAAAATGGGCCAGAACTCTCCTAGGTACTCTACTGCTGATATCAGTTAAATAACAACCATGGTGCGAGAACTCTCCTAGGTACTATACTTACTTCATGGGCTGAATAATAATGGCTGAATAATAAATTTTAAATCTAAACCAATTCAAATTTGAAAGATTAACTAACTTGTTTCGGACTTAGCTAATAGTTTTCTCGTATGGGAGAGAATTTGTGGTGAAAAAAATAAGATGCTCCACATTATGTAATAGCGGTTATATGACTAAAAATAAAATTTGGATCAATGGTAGTTAATTGAATGCGGCTAATGATGATGGTTTGGGGGTGGTGAAATGTTCTGACGTACTTGGCAGTCGTTGTGGAGGAACGTCTCGGCCGGCCGCCTCTCGCACCCCAGAAACAATTGCACTGCGGGCCTCCGCCGCCTCCGGGGCAGGCGTCGGGTGATACGGGGCCGCAGGACGACGCGTGACGCGCTGCACCAGAAACATCCGCAGGACCGCAGGACCGGCAGGATTTGGGCGCAGGAAGGAGGCGGAGAGGAGAGCCGCCGCCTCCGCGCGCGAGAGGAGAGCATCCCCGGCCCGCTAGGAGGGGGCGCACGCGGCCGTTCACCCCCCCACGCGGCCGCCAACTGCGGGGGGCGGCTAAAGCGCGGCGGGCCGCAGTTTTCGCGCTCGTCTCCGCCTCGTGGTGCGTCTGATGTGTGCCGGCTGCCCCCGGGATGTCGTCGGCCGGCTTCTACCAGCGCCTGGTCCTCCACTACAGGGGCTACTTCCCGGGGAAGTGCGACGAGTGGGAGTCGCCCGATGACGGTACACTAAACTGCAGCTATCACCATCCTCTGCACAAACAAACTAAACTCATAGTAGCAGTTGGCATTGGCATCTATCACTACTTTTTGGGAAGAGGTGGAGTACATATTTCAACATTTTTATTTTATTTTTCGAAATATTTCTAGCGTAAAGTGAAACCTTCAAATTTACGGTACATAGTTTGGAATTACTTTTGCACCATATTATACCGTGTGAGCAAATATTATCATCATCAAAATTTGCTTTGCATCTAAGGCCATACAGCTTAGACGTAGAGCTTAATGCTCTCTTGGTTGAAAATAATTTTTGCTCGCACGGTATATAACCCAAATTTAAGTAACAACATATTTCTTTTGGAATTTTTTTGACAAATTGAGCATCGTATATTTTTTTCTAACTTATGAAAGTTTAATATTTTAATTTTCATAATTATTTCAGTTTTATCAATCACTTTAATTCATCATTTTTATTTGGATCAATCCGTTTTACCTTTTCATTTTTTCTTCAGTAATCTCAATTTGTTATGCGCATTCAGCATAGTTCTTAAACAATTGCTTTTTATCTTCAGGCTTTTCTCGCATTTTGCTTTTACAGTAGAGATAAATCGTTTCTTGGCGAACATAATTAGCGGCACAAATAGGCTCTCACTTAATAAATAAGTCAACAAAATATCCCAAACAGTTTTGGCGAGAATAGATCGCAAATAGTTTTTAATTAGCACACGTTGCTAACGTTAAATAATAATAATAATAAATAAACAATATACGACCTTGCGGCGCAAATTTCCATTTAAATGGAAACTTATTTTCGCTGAATGTAACTTAGATAGTGCTCTAATGAGTTTCAAAGGAAATTGTTGAAAAACTGGTAATGGCATATTTCCCGATTTTTATATTTTCTGTAAACGCGAAGATTTTCATTGAAAACAATCAAATTTAAACGGAAACTTTTGACAGCTTTCTTACAAATTGCAAAATTACTAATTGTAATTTTACAAATTGCAAAATTACTAATTGTAATTTTACAAATTGCAAAATTACAATGACTACTGCACTTGTCACATTTACATATGAAACGGACCAATGATATAACCTAAATTTTAAATTTTTGGCCAATTAGAATCGACTTAAAGTGATAATTGCTGTCGAACACTTATCATTTTTGAGGAGGTTAAGATTAATTAGAATTATTTTCTCTTTGCATTTCGTGCATCTCTAGCTCTTTGAAAATATACAGGGTGAGTCAATAGGACGGGCAGGCTCCATTACACCTACACCGTTCATGATATCGAAATGAACCAAAATTTGCAGTGTATTTAATAAACATTGAAATTTCCTATTAAAATTTTGGTTTTTACAATAAGAATTTCCTTAATTGCCAACTAAATTTGTAATTTATATGACAACTTTGTTGTTTCCTTTGAGTTTTGGAATTTAGAATACAAATTTGGTATTATCAAAAAAAAAACTGTATTCATTGTAGTTAAATGTTAGCATTTTTTTCTAATTATTTATTATTGTGTATATTATGTAGCTCTCACGCTAATAAACATGCTTATTATTATTTTCAAAATAAATTGTATAATTCAAATGAGGATTTTTATGTTCTGATTAACATTTTGCAATGTAAATTAAAAATTTGGAAGAATTAATGTTGAAAATTACCTTTTAATTTATTATGTATAGTCAAGATTTTTCATTTTCACGAAATTTTCTGCAAATAACTGTGAACTTTTTAATAACTTTGCAAGGGATATGCTTTCTGAATAAATCTTGAAATTTTTAGTGAAAATTATAAAGAGTTCGTCCACAAAGCATATCACTCACTAAGATATTAATATTTTAATAGAGATTTGCAAAACTTTTAATAGCAAAAACAAAAATGTTGTTATACTTAAATTAGACATTTAAATAGGAATTATGAAATTTAAAAACGATAAATTTTATATGCAAATTTTCTTTACAAATTACGAAATTTGATTACAAATTGCAAGTTCTTGAAACCACAAAATTCTCATTGAAATTATATCATTTCGATTGTAAATTACAATGAATGTTGCATTTCTCTTGGAACTTGCAAAGTTTTTATTAGATTTTTTTATTACTAATACCAACATTTTCATAAATTACAAAGAATAATGGAACCTATGAGTTTTTAGTTACAAATTATAACGTTTCTCCCCAGAAGTCATATTACTTACTCTTATTACAGATTTCATAGACATTTTCATTATGAATTATTTTATAATTATTCAATGAATTAAATTTATTTAGCAGTAAAAACGGTGAAGATTGAATAACATTTTATACTACATATATATATATATATATATATATACATATATATATATATATATATATATATATATATATATATATATATATATATATATATATTTTAAACTCCATGATTTATTGCAATCTGTCTTAAGTGACAATAAACAATAGTTTTATTATACTATATACGACGATAAACCTGCTGATTATATTTTCGACACTCTTTTACACTATCAAAGGTAAAATTTATTAAAGATTAAAATTTTATTTAATTTTTTTGCATAATAAATAACTATTTTTTATTATTTTGTTTGTGATGGGATTTTTTGCACTCTCAGGTAAATAAATAATCTTTTAAAGATTATTTATTTACCTGAAAGTGCAAAAAATCGCATCACAAAAAAAACCTACTACTCAGAAATGGACACCTTAGAAATATATTGTTTATTATTGAAATGTAGTAATATGTGCTTGCAGTTTATAATAATAAAAATAATAATAAGTTACTTTTATTCTGTAGGACCTTGCGGTATAGAATGGGTCAATACAAATCAATACAAATATGATAAAATACAACAAACATTGCTACATAGAAACAAAAATAAAATTAAATTAAATAGTACAAATCCTGGTTACATCAAAATTTGTAATTTTGGTTTGGTTTCATTAAAACAACAAAGGGTTTATTACCCTACACCTGCATAAGCATAGTTCCATTATGGAATTCCTCAATCTTTTAGTGACATAATTAAGTTGTTTACTAAGGAAAGAATGTATCCTATAATATCAAATTTAATTTTTGTATTAGTTTCGTTGCTCAAAATTTGAGATCTCTTGCAAAAGTTTTTCACTTGCCCGGCGCATCCACCATTCTTCTCCATACATCACAAATATTTGCAGGACAAAAACTGGTGCGCCTCGATTTAATTATCACAATCTCTTTTCAAGTCGATTTCACATAACCCGGCGCCTCCACCATTTTTTTTGACATATCGAATGGTTATTCTAACCATTTATTTCAGCCTCTTGCGTAATTCTGTTATTATTATCCCGGCGCCTCCACCATTTTTTTGGACATATTAAATGGTTATTCTAACCATTTATTTCAGCCTCTTGCGTAATGCTGTTATTATTATCCCGGCGCCTCCACCATTTTTGCCATACCCTTACAAATATTTACAGTGATGCATCTCTATTTATTGATCACAATAACAAATATTTAAGTAATTTGCCTAGTATCGACTAATTCGTAAAGCCATTTAATTTAGGGTGATTCATTAACATTTAAATTAAATAGGTGTGTTGGTTGTGGGTTCGATTCTCGCTGAAGACAATATTAGAGCCATTAAATTTCCGTCGACATATAATTTTTCAGTAGCATATTCTACTACATTTCGACACTAAATTAGAATGAATTGCTAGTGCTAAAAGAGTTAAGGCTACGACTTTGAAACAGTAATTATGAAACAGCAAAATATACAGTATGTCCCTGGATTGAGTTTACAAGAGAATTTTTTTAAAACTTTTTACCACATTTCAAAATTAAATAAGAATGAATTGCTAGTGCCTACAGAGTTAAGGCTACGACTTTGAAACAGTACTTACGATACAGCGAAATATACAGTATGTCCCCGGATTGAGTTTACAAGAGAGATTTTTTTTTAATTTTTAGCACATTTCAAAACTAAATACGAATGAATTGCTTGTGCCTAAAGAGTTAAGGCTGCGACTTTGAAACAGCGAAATATACAGTATGTGCCCAGATTGAGTTTACATGACAGTTTAAAAAAAAAAACTTTAATTAAATTTTTTATAGGAATTATAATTCCTGCTTGGTCTAAAATTTATACCAGTTCAGTTATTGTAAGGTAGTTTCAGACCAATCAAGAATTATAACTCCTATAACATTTTACCTTAGTTAAGATTAATTAGAATTATTTTCTCTTCGCATTTCGTGCATCTCTAGCTAGTTTTAATTAAAAAATTTATAGGAATTAAAATGTCTGCTTGGTGTGAAACTACCATTTCAGTTATTAAATCATTGATTTATTTATTCGGGGCGTTGACTAAATAAAAAATAAACAAACCTAATCTTAACACTTGAAAATACGTAATTTACAATGACGATTTACGAATTTGTAATGTTCAATGTAAATGTTACAGTTTTTTTTTTTTTAATTATTCTGTTTGATTTACATTGGATATTTAGCAATTGACGATAAAATATTACTTACACTTTACAGTTCAAATTTTATAATGTTCAGTGCATATTTTTAATGGATAATCCACATTTCGCAATTGCCATTGAAAATTCGTAATTAACAATGCCCAGTTACGAATTTGTAATTTTTAGTATAAAATTTACAAGTGCCAATGAAATATTGAATGAAAAGTTTAAATTACATAATTTACAGAAATAGTGCGTAACGTAAAATTAAAACTGCGCAATTTTCACTGAAAATTTACAATTATGAACGAAAACGTATAACTCTGTATAATTAAAAAAGCTGTAATTTTCAGTGGAAATTTTGAAAAGTGACCTACAATTTTGCGTTTACACTTTAAATTTAACAATTTATAAGTTGATTTGCAAAATTTGGTAATTTACAGAAAATGTTGGACTTACACTTTAGGTTCCAATGAAAATTTACAACTATCAATGAAAACGTATAACTCTGTAAAATTGAAAAAAAAAACTGTAATATTCAGTGTATATTACAGTTTAAATTTCATAATTTATAATTTGAATTGTTTGATAATTTACAGCAAATTTTGCAGTGATTGATTTATATTGGGAATTTAGTAATTAACGATAAAATATTACACTTTACAGTTAAAATTTCGTAATTTTCAGTGAATTTTTTTAATGAGCAATCCACATTTTAAACATGAAATATTATAATTAACAATAAGAATTTACGAATTTGTAATGTTCAGTGTAAATTTTGCAAGTGCCAATGAAATATTGAATGACAAGTTTAAATTACATAATTTACAGAAATAGTGCGTAACGTAAAATTAAAATTCCGCAATTTTCACTGAAAATTTACAATTATGAACGAAAACGTATAACTCTGTATAATTAAAAAAGCTGTAATATTCAGTGGAAATTTTGAAAAGTGACATACAATTTTGCGAATACACTTTACTCTGTATAATTAAAAAATCTGTAATTTTCAGTGGAAATTTTGAAAAGTGACTTACAATTTAGGGAATACACTTTACTGTGTATAATTAAAAAAGCTGTAATTTTTAGTGGACATTTTGAAAAGTGACTTACAATTTTGCGAATACACTTTAAATTTCATAATTTATAATTTGAATTACAAATTTTGTAATTTACAGAAAATTTTGGAGTTCAATCTCAAGTAAAGAATTTACAACAAACAACGAAAACGTATAACTCAGAAATATTTTAAAAAACTATAATATTCAGTGTATATTACAGTTTAAATTTCATAATTTATAATTTGAATTGTTTGATAATTTACAGCAAATTTTGCTGTGATTGATTTATATTGGGAATTTAGCAATTAACGATAAAATATTACACTTTACAGTTAAATTTTCATAATTTTCAGTGAATTGTTTTAATTAGCAATCCACATTTTAAACGCGAAATATTATAATTAACAATAAGAATTTACGAATTTGTAATGTTCAGTGTAAATTTTGCAAGTGCCAATGAAATATTGAATGACAAGTTTAAATTACATAATTTACAGAAATAGTGCGTAACGTAAAATTAAAATTCCGCAATTTTTACTGAAAATTTATAATTATGATCGAAAACGTATAACTCTGTATAATTAAAAAAGCTGTAATATTCCGTGGAAATTTTGAAAAGTAACTTACAATTTTGCGAATACACTTTACTCTGTATAATTAAAAAAGCTGTAATTTTCAGTGGAAATTTTGAAAAGTGACTTACAATTTAGCGAATACACTTTACTGTGTATAATTAAAAAAGCTGTAATTTTTAGTGGAAATTTTGAAAAGTGACTTACAATTTTGCAAATACACTTTAAATTTCTTAATTTATAATTTGAATTAAAAATTGTGTAATCTACAGAAAATTTTGGGCTTCAATTTCAAGTTAAGAATTTACAACTATCAACGAAAACGTAGGTGTATATTTTTTGTTTTATAAATGTTTTCTGAAATGTATGAGATATTAATAAATATTATACCAAAACTCAAAAACAATGTTAAGCTGCATATTTTTTATGCCGGGCGATTCAAGTCTGACTTTTTACTTGTTTGTATTTATTGTAACTTATCACAAAAAACGTCATTACTAAATGTTTCGAGCAATTATCTTTAGCTTTAAATTTTACACGCGCTTTTTAAAGGTACGTGGCAGTTTGATTAACGTAAGTAAAACTTACAAGGCCTTGTAAGTAGCTAATTAAAAAAGTTTAATATTCCGCGAATGACGCGCCTTAGCCTCACCTTGCGACTAATTACGAAACTCCGTAAAGTATTCATCGGGGCAAAATTTATCATCTGCCGGCTTAATGAGGAGAAGCCGGTACATCAACGGGAGGACGTCGTAAATTTGCACGGTATAATAAGCTCTCCAAGGAAAATTGCACCAACAAACACCGGTCACTCATGGAAAGTCTAAAATCTTATATTATGCACAAAAGTTGCTGTTGATTCATAAATTTTCATAAATTCATAAATAGTGGATTTTAAATAAGTAACTTTACAGTGCTTTGATACGTGACATAATGATGTGTTTTTTGACTACTAGTGCAAAAATTGCACAAAAATACTTTACGAAAATATGCATTTTTAGATATAAACTTTTTTAATTCTTCCAAGTTTTTGCGAACGTTAATCAGTTTATAACTTATACGACTTCTTATTTATTTTAAACATCATTTGTTTGTAGTTTTTTGGCAATTTCAACAACTCCTGGAAATAATGTTGCTACAACTTTATTCTCAATTCTCACTTTATTATAGAAGTATTTTTGTTCGGAAATCTTAATGGTGGCTATTGATTCATTCATTGGCTAGTCAGTTTGTATTAATATCTGAAAATAAACCATGCACAAAAATCCGGATTACAGCCCAAGAGCGTTAATAAAAATAAATCCCCTACGCATTTTCTCCCGCCTTGAAAGTTTCGCGCAGCAAAGCGTGAGGATTACAGGTGTCGCCGCAGCGTCCGCGGGGGCGTGCACGATGCGGAAAGCCCCGGGTGTCCTCCCGATCGAAAGCGTTTTCCCGAACAGTGCGGGAAAGCCATGCGGCGTGCCATGCGGAAAATCTTTGCGCCCGATGCGGAAAACCTCTCTAGCGCCCGGCAGGCGCACTAATTTGGCGCGCCTCCAGCCGCACGACGGGATTATTTTTAATTTCTTAATTGCCGCGACCTCCGACGTTTTATTTCGAGATCAGGGAGAATTCGCGCTTATTTTTAAGCCAATGTTTTCCCCACGTGAGAGAGAGTCAACTACTCAATGTCAAAACAATGAGCAATTAATTACATTTACATCAAAAATCTAATGAGAGTATCACATCAGGCGTGAGCTTGAAATTCGTAAATTGTCATTGTAAATTGCGTATTTTCAATGGCAATTGTGAAATGTGTATTGCTCATTAAAAAAATTCACTGAAAATGATGAATTTTGAACTGTAAAGTGTAATATTTTATCGTCAATTGCTAAATTTCCAATATAAATCAACCACTCCAAAATCTTCTGTAATATAACAAACAATTCAAATTATAAATTATGGAATTTAAAGTGTAGATGCAAAATTTTCTGTTGCTTTTGAAAATTTACACTGAAAATTACAGTTTTTTTTTAAATATTACTGAGTTATACGTTTTCGTTGATAGTTGTAAATTTACTTGAAATGTAAGTCAAAAATCTTCTGTAAATTACCAAATTTGTAATTCAAATTATAAATTATGAAATTTAAAGTGTATTCGCAAAATTGTAAATCACTTTTCAAAATTTCCACTGAAAATTACAGCTTTTTTAATTATACAGAGTAAAGTGTATTCGCAAAATTGTAAGTCACTTTTCAAAATTTCCACTGAAAATTACAGCTTTTTTAATTATACAGAGTAAAGTGTATTCACTAAATTGTAAGTCACTTTTCAAAATCTCCACTGAATATTACAGCTTTTTTAATTATACAGAGTTATACGTTTTCGATCATAATTATAAATTTTCAGTAAAATTGCGGAATTTTAATTTTACGTTACGCACTATTTCTGTAAATTATGTAATTTAAACTTGTCATTCAATATTTCATTGGCACTTGCAAAATTTACACTGAACATTACAAATTCGTAAATTCTTATTGTTAGTTATAATATTTCACATTTAAATTTAAAGTGTAGATGCAAAATTTTCTGTCGCTTTTGAAATTTACACTAAAAATTACAGTTTTTTTTTTTAATATTACTGAGTTATATATATATAGGTTTTCGTTGATAGTTGTAAATTTTCAGTGAAACTTGAAGTGTAAGTCCAACATTTTCTGAAAATTACCAAATTTGCAATTTAAATTAAAAATTATGGAATTTAAAGTATAAATGCAAAATATTCTGTCACTTCAAAATTTACACTAAAAATGACAGCTTTAAAAAAAACGAATTATACATTTTCGTTGATAGTTGTAAATTTTCAGTGAAAATCTGAACCCGCATACAAAACTGCTAACATTGCCTATTTAACCAGATCTCTAGCTTTCAAAATCACAAAAATAGCCATGCAATCCAACTCTATTTAGGACATCCTGTATATCGTAGTTTTTAGAAAATTGCAAATTTTAGTTTTTTTAGAATAATTTCTAAACTGTTTGGACTTTTGAAAAATATTCAACATAATCTGAACCAGTATACAAAACTGCATGACATTACCCATTTAACCAGCATTCAAAATGAGAAAGGTACCCATGCAATCCTACTCTATTTAGGACACCCTGTATAGACTGGAAGCGTCTCATTTTTTTTTCAGAACATTTTTTTTTTTATGAATATAGATAATTTTTGTGTGTGAAATGTTTTCTATAATATCTCTGCTGGAAAAGTGTATTGTAATTTTTGTCAAAAATATGGCATTTTTGACATTCAGGCACAAAAACTCATTAAGTTGTGAAAGTCTTCTACTAATAAGTTGGGCAATTTTTTTGTAGGTACATAATGATGGCAGTTTTCGAAAAAGTAGCAAAAAAATTGTCGGTTAGTTTTACTTCTTCGAGTTTCATCTTATTTGCTCGACTAGTCACCAAATTTGACTTGCGTGAAGACAACTTGTTGTGCGATTATGATTACAATATTTCTGTTGAGTGCAGATTTTTTAAGCCAAGATTGGTTCAGAATTTACGGTTGTTTTTATTTTTACTTCTTCGAGTTTCATCTTATTTGCTCGACTAGTCACCAATCTTGACTTCTTCTTCTTCTTCTTCTTGCAGCGCATCTCCTATCGGAGGTTTGCTATCATCACAGCTATTCGAACCTTATTGGCTGCCGCTCGGAATAATCTTGACTTGTGTGAATACAACTTGTGCGATTGTGATTGTAATAGTTCTGTTGGGTACAGATTTTTTAATGCAAGATTGGTTCGTACCAGAAGCAACATTTGTGCAATGTTGTAAAAAGCTGGTGGTAGATGGTGAATATTCGATTGCTTTCTATCTTCGATCTTTCTCGCGGTTCTAATTATGGATGTCGCTCAGAACTGCTTTTTGTCGCTCTCTCTTTCCAATTCTTGGCTGACACACATTCCCGAGCGACAGATGCACGTCGCGTCCGTCTAGGGGGATCCTTGAGACGTCGCCGAGGAGGAGCGTCGATCAATTCGGCGCGGCCGGCAGTGATGCACTCCAAATCGAACGGGATCGATCGTCGCGACGCGGTTTTCCCGACAATTTTCCAGGAGACGTCTCCCATCGGAGGAGCACGTGCGTCCAGCGGCGCCGGTATTTTTAGCAGCTCGTTACGCCACCGCTCTCTAAATAGAGCGCCCGCGATGGCGCCTGCCGCCGGCGTCCACTGAGGACCTCTCCAGGACTCTCCAGGTGACCGCCCGATGGGCCCGCCGCCGCCTTCGAACCCGTGACCATCCGGAGAGCGCGCACGCTGGCAAGTATTCCCCTGTGTGCAGGCTTTTGCGCTTTTCGCGCTCCTTTCAGCGGGTTTTCGCCGCCGCCGTCGCGCCTCCACGTTGGCTCGGGAGGCGCTGCCAATTTATTTCGGAGCCGCCGAGCTCGTGATCAACAGGTGCCGAAAATGCACGCCGATCGCCAACTACGTGCACGGAATTAATCCTGGTCGCGGGGCCAACAGCCCGATCGCTAACCCAGCAGAATTATTATTAACGCCGTTTTTAAGGCCTTAGTAGTTAAGCTGTGAGGGTTCTAGACCACTCCCCGCAGAGATTTCGATTACTCCCGATACCATCCCGACCCTCCCGACCCTCCCAATACCCTCCTGACCCTCCCAATACCCTCCCAATGCCCTCCCAATGCCCCCCCGATGGTCAATGGTCAATGGTGGACCACCAAGGAGTCGCTAATCTTTTCACCATACGCCTAGAGGTCGCAGGTGAAACAGTTTAAAAAACCATACGAACAATAAGCTTCTAACTTTTTCTTTATGAGATTGCTGTAAAACTTTTCTCCACCTTCAACAAGTAATCAGCCCCCTCCCTCGGGGGCGCTTCCCACCCCCCACGCGGCTTTTCTTCAACCCTTTCTTCGCCGCGAATGAGTCACCTGGCCATTGTGGCACTGGCCATTCGCCCTGCCGCACGCTAATTACCCTTCCAATTGTGTTTACACTGTCGCGTGATCGATTCCCGCTCGCATCATTAACGCGGCTTTCCCGGCCGCATTTCCCGCGCACTTTTCCAGTTTCCCGGCGGCGGCGGTGCCCCCGCGATGGCCAGGCTCGACATACACGACCTCCTGGACGCGATACTGGACACAGTCGCCTTCAGGCAAGGTAAACGCGGGGACGGCCAGGTTTCCAAATGTTCCTCACTCACCAGTTTGCTTCTATGTTTCACCAAGCCAAGAGGAAGAACATGGTTATTAGGATAGAGGTGACGCCAGCTGGTAAGAAAAAATAAACTTTCCAAAGAGTGCACACCACGAATCTGAATAAAAAGCGCAGCAAATTCGTTAACAGAGAGAATCGGGCTGGTACGTTTTAAAAAGTGGAAATTTACACTTACAACTTCCAAAAAAACAACCAATTTGCACGAAAACAAAACACAAATTGTGTTTAATCATTAAAAAATAAACACTAATTTAAATTTTGTTCCTTCATGCCTTTTCTTCTTCTTCTTCTTCTTTGACTGCCTGTCCTCTTCGGCATCTTAGCTATCACATGAACTAGCTATCAAAAATTAACTTCCAAAAAACAACAAATTCGCAGAAAATAAAAAACAAATTGCATATAATCCTAAGACATTAAAAATTAAACACAAATTTAAATTTTGTTCCTTCATGCCTTTTCTTCTTCTTCTTCTTCTTTGATTGCCTGTCCTCTTCGGCATGTTAGCTACACATGAACTAGCTGTCAAAAATTAACTTCCAAAAAACAACCAATTTGCAGAAAATAAAAAACAAATTGCGTATAAACCTAAGACATTAAAAAATAAACACAAATTCAAATTTTGTTCCTTCATGCCTTTTCTTCTTCTTCTTGTTCTTCTTCTTTGATTGCCTGTCCTCTTCGGCATGTTAGCTACACATGAACTAGCTATCAAAAATGAACTTCCAAAAAAACAACCAATTTGCAGAAAATAAAAAACAAATTGCGTATAATCCTAAAACGTTAAAAAATAAACAGAAATTTAAATTTTGTTCCTTCGTGCCTTTTCTTCTTCTTCTTCTTCTTCGATTGCCTGTCCTCTTCGGCATGTTAGCTACGCATGAACTAGCTATCAAAAATGAACTTCCAAAAATCAACCAATTTTCAGAAAATGAAAAACAAATTGCGTATAATCCTAACAGCGCTATTCATAAAAATTTAAACCGTGGTTTAGCAATGTTTTACAAAGGCTTACCAACGTTACTAAGATTAAACCACCGTTAAAACGTGGCTTATTTTTTATGAATAACATTAAGGCATTGAAAAAATAAACACAAATTTAATTTATTTCTTCGTGCCTCTTCTTCTTCTTCTTCTTCTTTTTCTTCTTCTTTTTCTTCATCTTCTTCTTCTTCTTTTTCTTATTTGACTGCCTGCCCTGTTCGGGATGTTAGCTATCACATGTTAATTTCACGTCTCTAACAAATTTTGATTTAAAAAAAATTATCAGTTTTATCAACACAAGATCTCTGTTAAAAAAAGTCAAAATTTAACTAAAAAGTGCAACTAAAAATAACAGAAATAATCAAAATTAACTTTGGCGTACCCAATTCGCCCAGAGTAAGTTAATATTGATCTTCCTAAACGTGTAGCAAAATTTCATAATAATAATTCAATTTACAAAAACGTGTTTAACATAAACAAACAAATGCAACAAATTTATGTAAATTCAAATTGCACATATAAAATCAAAAATTAATTTTCATAGAGTGCATCCAACTTTCAGCGAAGTATTAAAATTTGAACATCCTAAAAGTGCAGTCAAAAGTCATAGAAAAACCCAAATTCCAAAAAGTGCAATCCATTTTTACAGAAATAATAATTTTTTTGAGCATTGAAATCAAATAGGAAGTTTTATAAAGTGCAACCAGTTTGTACTCGTAAAGTAAAAATTGAACTTCCATAAAGTGCGTCCCATTTTTTACAAAACAAAAATCAAAATCAAATTTAATAAATGTGCAGTCGAAAGTCACAAAAAAGTGCATAAAGTGCAATCAATTAAAAAGCCACATTTTTTAATAAATGATCAAAATTAAACTTGTATCATGCAGTCAATATGCCAATATGGAAACAAAAATTAAAATTCTCCTTTTTATATTATTTCCTTGTTTTCCTTTATTTAATTTAATAAGATTTACAATATCTCTTTCAACATTTTTGTTTAAATTTTGCACTTGCGATAATATATATATTAATAAAATACAAAATATATAAAACTTATAATTAATTACAAAATAAATAGTTTTTTCTACGACAGTGCGTAAAGTGATACTTATTAGCACAAGTGCGTGACAAAATCACCTGTCCGTAAAATAAGTTTTACACACAATTCATTCACTTATCAATTAAAAAAAAGATAGCATTTTGCATCAAATTTTGGCCGTTTAGGTGTCGTAGAAAAAACTTTGTATGATACATTTTCGTAAAGTAGTGCTTTTTGCGCGTTTTTGTTGTACTCGGCTGTGCCTCGTTCAACAAAATCCATGCTTATACAAAAATATATAAATGTATATGATGTTTTTTGTTGAACGAAGTACAGCCGAGTATGCAAATCTATGCTCATCCAAAAAGCACTACTTTACAAACTTGTATCATAAATAACTATTGCATCCCATTTTTTTATTTTTTATTATTAACTGTTAAAAAGTTAATTGTAATTTTTTTATTTTTTATTATTAACTGTTAAAAAGTTAATTGTAAATTTTGTATTTAATACAAGAAACTAACTTGTAAGACTATACTTTCAGTCGATAGTCTTGTAAAAGCTATTCCACAATATTTTGAAATTCATTCAGATTAGGTGAAGTGAAATTTGGTATTTAAAAAAATAACTTGTAAGACTATATTTTCACTCGATATTCTCGTAAATACTAGTAGTATTAAATAGTTTGACAATATTTTGTAATTCATTCAGATTTAGAGAAGTGTTAAGGGAAGATCAATGAAATACTTGTATTTTTTTTTATATAATATATATTATAATTTTATAAGTTTATTAGAGCAACTATTTTAAAAATATTTAACTATTTCCACGCATTTTATCGACCCTCTGCATATACGGTTTTAGAACTGCGTAAACTGTTTATGATGTAAAACCAGCATTATGGTGCCTGGCGCCTCCACCATAAACGAAAATATCCACAAGCTATTTATAAGGGAAAAAACATATTTCTTCCATGAGTATTATTCAAAGAATGACGCCGATGAATGATATTATACGTAACATATCTTAGAAAAAATGAGGATTTTTTAAACAACGCTGTTAGAATTTTTTACTTTGATGATTGCAAGTTACATTTGGAATATAGAGAGTTGTGTCTTCTATCTTTCAAAGTAAAATTACACATAGTGTAAGTATACAATATAGTGGAATAGGAATTCGTTATTGAACATAGAGACAGAATCAAAATCTATTAAAATTTCACTTTAAAATAAGAAATTTGCCTAAAAAAATCTCGTCGAATTTTCTGTAATTTTTTATATACATATCAAAATACAGATAGAAATAAAACAAAATTATAACTCGAGTCATAGTATTATTATTAGTAATATTATTGCAATTGGCCTTAATATTAACGCAAAATTGAATAAAATCGCACTGGTAAACTGTCAGCAAATGTTTTAAACGAACGACTTACTTATAAATACACTTAATCATGATTAATAACATGTAATTAGTGTTTATTTTTTTGGCGAGTTTGACTATCATACCTTATCGATTACAAATTAATTCTAAGGTTAAATATAAATATGTAGTGTCATAAACAACATTACTAATTTTTCTACTAATAATTTAATTGATCGGTATTTACATTTACGCTGTGATGCACAAAATACCAGATCGTGCCGCTAATTACATGATTGTCCACATTAACTAAAAAAAAAAAATAGACATTGCATTATTACTATTTAGATATGCATAATTACTCGGAAATGTACACATCCAGCATGTTTTACATAAAATACTGATTTGAAGTTGACCTATTCGTACATAAATAATAAACGAATGTATAGTTGACCGTGAAAATATTATTTTGGACATGCAAGAGACAGTGATTTATTTTTTTTGTTCAAAAAACATGCAATAGGAACAAAAATAGTAACTAAATATTAGGTTAGATCCAAAAAAAGGTACTTTAAAAAGCCACTTCTAGAATACATGCAAAGTACATGCGAAATATAAGTAAAAGTAAAGTAAAAGTAATTTATATAAAGTACAGGAGACTGCTTGATTTTGAGAGATGCACCTATCCGGTAGATAACTCAACTTTGGGTAAACATAAACTGAAATATCCTAAAAAAATGGGTGGTTAGAAAATTGCTCATTTTCTAAACATTTTCTCATTTTCTAAACATTTTCTCATTTTCTTGTTTTTATAAACCCAAAAAAAAATCCTGATTTGTAGATACACTGTATATAGAATATTTTCGACAATAGATCATCTACAAATACAGAATTTAGAACAAAACATAGAATATTTATAGAATTCGTATTTTTAATATTTTTGAACTGAATTGTCTAAACTCAAAATAATAATAGGTACCTTTGTGAATTTTTAAGTTATATATAAAATTACGGAAAAAATCAAAATTTCTTTAGGCAATTTTGAACTTAAATATCAAATTTCAGCAGAATTTTTAGATTTAATATAAAGTTACAGAAAAAAATCGATTACAATTTGAGCAATTTTAACTTATATATAAAATTTTAGCATAAGTACAGAATTTTCGTTTAATATCAGACAATTTAGAATGTTGACTTAAATCGAATTTATTTATTTTGACTAAAAGTACAAAAATATTTTTTTACAAATCTTTATTTAGAATTAGATTATTAATAGATTCAAAAATAAAATATATCTATAATTTTTTATAGCAAATAAAACAATTTGAATGCTCCTAAGGATATTTGATGGCATATTTTATCGCCTCGTGTCGGCATAGACATGCACCAACCACATGCTATCCCCGCCAATACATTGTTTGTGTTGTCAGACTAATAAATACACTTTCAGCAACCTATCGAGGAACAGTAATAGTAACCTATTAGCTCGGATGCAAATAGGTTTATTATTGATTTCAGACCCACAACAAACATAAACAAATTCATTAATTAAAAAAAAAATCACTTGTCAATTACATACAAAGTAGATATTAAAAGTTCAATTATTCAGAGAAGAAATAATAATAAAACAAGCATATTTCGTATCAGATATTTTATTCAGTAATTACGATGATAAGAACTATAATCAGATTATTAATTACATATTGCTGCTTTTTAATTAAACAACACTCCTAAGTTATGCGACAAATAACATAGTTTATAGAATATAACAATTAAATCACATAGCCATCAATAAATATTTATATTAAATACCACTACAATATTTAATGATATTTTTAGCGATTTTGACTTTGTTTTGCTACAGTGGCATCAAAATATTATACATGATTACGTAACGACAATGTACAAACGTAATTATATTTGATATGTGTTCACAATTTCTGTAGTGAATTGTCTTATGTTTCACGACTTAACAATTCTCACGTTATTATGTCCGCACAAATACTACCGCTACAATATCCTTTCTAATTTCTAGAGCCACGATGTGGCCCGATGACGGGCACCGGCAGTGACCTGATAGCGATGCAGTCGTCGACGTCCTCACCGCCAATGACCGAGTCAGACATGCCCCAGCCCTTGGTGGTGCGGAACCCCTCGGATGGGCTGCTGAGGTGGCCGACGACGCCGACCAAGCTGACGCCCAGCAGGCAGGTAACTAACGTGCGTACCGAAGCACCCAACCACGGGCAACTAACCGACTAACCGCTAACCCTCGGGGCTTTCCCACAAAAGTCCAACTTCCAGGTCAGCTTCAACAATGGCCTCGACAGCCAGGGCAACGAGTTCCCCAGCAGGAACCTGAGGGACCTCGACAGGGACTGCTTCATCATACCGGTGCACAGTCTGGACAGGTTCCTGCCAGCCGGAGTACCAATGCCAGTGAGGAACTGCAAAAGAAAAATGTTGCACTCAAAGTGATGGTTATTATATTTCCTAGAAACCATCAACACCTTCAACAGGGGGTACGGTAACGAAGAAAGCTCAAGACGGTCTCCATGTGATGGAGGTAATGGGTTTGCACGTTGCGTGTGCAGTGAGTTACCGATGATTAAAATCAGGTTCCAGATCCGAAGCTGTGCATCCTCTGCCACCTGATGAGCCCCCTGGAGCCGATTGACCCGGTGCTGGAATCGCCGCTGACGCAGCCCCTCTTCAAGCAGCGTGCAGCTGCCGGCGAGCTGGTTTCCGAGGTGGCGCAGGCCAAGACGGCCGTGACGGGCATGCTGCTTGCAAACATGGAGAGGAACTGTAATTATAAGCATATTAGTGACGCCACCGTTTAACATTTGTTTTTTCAGCGGAATTCCCCTTCGTGACGTACTATGTGATAAACAGTTCGCAAACGAACCCTGTGATGTTCTACAATAACCTGCGCACTGCCAGCCTGAGCAAGTTCGACCCAAGGGCGACGAGATACTCCGCAGCGCACACCCTCGACCTGTACGCCGAGGTGGCTTCGATCTGCAGGCCGCCGATATACGAGGCGGGCACCTCGTTCACTCGCACGCACACACCCTCGACCGGCTACCTGGTGTCCGTCTACAAGGTGTTTGAGGGCGACGACAGGGAGATTTTCGAGCGGAACTGGCTGTACTGGACGGGGGCCCGCATGATCTACAGGTACCTGCCGGCGCACGCCGGACTCAAGCGGATCTCGCTGCACAAGTCCCTCAGCCCCAAGGGCGACAAGATGTACATACTGCTCTGCGAGTGCGCGAACCTGCTGAACGACGTGACCGTCTCGGCGCTGCTCCTGCCCGCCCTGAGGGCCCGGCTCACGGGGTACACCGGGCTGTTCAGGCCGATCCAAACGTTTTAACAGGAAACGTGGGTGTATATGTTTTTGTGGTTTCTAATAACGGCTAAATTTCCGATCATACCTTTCCTAATTGAGGTTCGATTTTCATAATACACAACACCTACACAATACAGGTCATCTAAGCTGATTTGTTTTGAAAATTCGTGTGGTAAAACTAAACGGTTTACTGACTGTTGGTACATTTGTTAAAATAACTTTCATTTATATTAAATTTTCAATTATCAAAATATTCATATTAAATTGCTATGTTTATTATTTGATTAGTATATTCAAATACGCACTGATTGAAGATATAAACAGTATCAAATGAAATACTGCAGATATCTAAGAAGTTGACATCAAAAACATATAATTCAAAGCAAAAAACTTGTGAGATTTATTAATATTACCTTTAAACATTGTTTAAAAATTATATTAATTCAATTACTGAGACTTGGATGTACAAACAACCAATTCTATTTCCACATAATACAGGGAGATAAAAAATGTTTGGTATCAATTCAAATCGCCCACTGAAAAATTTGAGGATTTCATAGACTTATCAATTGTCGGAGACCTGATTTTTCAAGTATTATATGCTTCAGAGTAATGTCAAGTAACTGGTAAAGACTTGCCAGGTACTAGAACAATAGCCAAATCAGTATTAAAAAAAATACCCCAAGTATTTAATTACTTCACATACATTACTCAAAAGAACTATCGCATATTTGTTATTAATAATAATGATTATATGTTAATGCAATTATTAATATGTATATATACATATTTTTTTTTTAATATGCAATCATTCTTTTGAGTACTGTAGGAATACTTTTTTAAAACAATTTTTAAAAACAATCATTTACGATGACCCTGTATAAGCATATTAACGAATATTTGCAAAATTATGATCTAATTGGTAGCACCGATAAACTGGATTACCCACACAAAACCACAGTTTGTAAATTTATGTACACGTAACCATGTAATCCAATTATCTGCAACAATTATGTAACCATCAATTAATTTCTAAAAATAATTTGTAATGTTCACTTATTCGTAAGCATCACGGCATGTATTGTTACAGCTTCATATGAAATCTTGACCTATTTTTACTGTGTAATGTCTGTGTATTATGAAAATCGGCATTTTCAGAGGAGACCCAATCCCCCGGCGGAGGGATGATTTTTGAAATTCCGCTCGCATCGGAGAAACCGATTCGACCTATTCGTAATTCTGACGTTATCAAAACACGACCATTAAACGAGGATGCCTTGCTGATATGCCTACTACTACGAAAATCAAATTCGCCACGATTTGTGTGATACTTGCGAGCATTCCCCCCGGACACAAAAGGGAGAATGCAACATGGAAAGTCTGCACCTTCAAGAATGGTAAACAGTAAACATATCTTTGAATGAATATCAACATATATCGCGAAATATATCTGTGTAAAGTGTCTTCCTACGACTTCGACGGCTACCGATCGTAGATTTTTCTGGTCACGTTACTAAGGGTTTGTCTCACACACGTTGACAGGGCGCAACGAGCCCCGAATATTTTGTAAGATTGTTTTGAAACTATTCCCTCACGACACTCCTATTAATGTATAAGTAGCAATTACACGTTTATATCGAGTGAATGAAAGAACCTCTCGCCTTACTTCTAATTACAATTTATTATATAGCTCAAACGATTATAAATTATACAGTTATTAACGGCAACTAGTTATTTTAGGAACACAACTCCCCCGCAGACGTTTTAATATCCCTTCCGTCCTCTGAACCTCTGACGGTTATCCAACTGTAAATAGATTTGTTGTACATTTGAGATGTTTTGACCGAAATATATTTTATTTTTTGCATTACCAGTGATCTTTTGCATTCGAAGAATGTGTTCCGAAGCACCTGGCACTCGTGCGGCACACTGCCATCGTTCATCCTCAGGCACTCCCTCGGCGTCTTCTTTTGCTTAAAGAGAATTTTTCCCGTAAATCCCGTGGGACAGGCGGACAGCGGCTGCGGGTTACTTACGAGGCGGCAGCAGTCACTTTGCAGCAGGCACATTTTCAAATCGGCACGGACACCAGCACAGGCACTCTTGTCACCTAACCGTTCCCCTTCCTCTGAGTACTCCATTCTACAACAATCACAATGTCTGAGATGGAAATAATCTATTTAAATGGTGAGCAAGTTAGTTATTTTTAATTACAACGAATTATTGGAGAAACTGAATTTAGTGGATTTATTTTATGTGATCATTTTAAGTCCATTAGGCTGATTTCAATTTTTAGCCTACATAATATGTATTGGATTGATGAGGCTGATACATGATGAAACTCCATGTTAATATATAAATAAAACACAATGAAAACTCAGTGCCTGATGAAACCACTGTGTGGCGAAACAATTGTTGCAGTATAACATTAAATATTTTGTGAAACTCACACCAATTGTGTTTTATTTATATACATAATACGTATTAGGACAAATGTCCAACACTCAGGATCAAACCTAGAATCTTTGTGCTGTGATATATTTTCTATCATGGTACCACAAAGGTCCAAAAATTTCTCCGATTTAGAGCATCAAAGTTGTACACCAGCATATCAAACCACACACACGCAGTCCTACTAGTAAATGTATTTAGATGACATGAGAAGGCAACACTTAAACTTATGCATTTATCAACTTTGCGATAGTATGTGGACTTTCTACAACACATATTAATAGGTACTGAAATTATTCCTTTATACTAAAACTAATTACAACCATCATATGTCGATTAATATTATTTAGGTAACGGAAGCAAAATTAATGTTTTCATATGAATAGTACTACAATCAAATTTTTACGATAATAATAGTTCTCTGCCTTGAATGGAATTTAATAAGAATTTCTCACCAGCAACGACAAAGTATTAATTATTGTTAATTTATTTGTGCTTTTGTTCAAGTTTTACATTAATCGGAAGACGTAACCTAAATATTTTCTATAATTATGCATACAGTAATTTTAATAAATCGAAGTCAAAGGATTTTGCAATTATATTGGCTTATATGTTGCACAAATTAGTCTTTTAATTATTAAATTATATGCAAAACTATGTGCATTAACAGAAACATAACCTTGCAAGTACGCCGACGTACTAAAGCAACATTTGAAGCAACTACGAATGATAATTACCAGCAAACCTTAACTTACATCGATTTCAGCCGCAATATTACTAAATCAGATTGAATTGTCGACTAAAAAATGTTGGTTCACAGAAAGTCAGGCATCAACAACAACACCAGACGTAACCTTAGAATTTTCAACCAAAGTTCATTTCCCATGTAAAAACAGTGCAAATAATGTTACCGTTCCACAGACAATACTTGAAACCCCTGGCTGCCAGGCTGCAGCATGACTGGATAACACCGAAGGGCCACGACACCGGCATAAAAGTGTACAACTGCGTGGCCCGAGACACAGTGCCACTGATAGTGAGCAACAGGAACGCAGTGGGGTGGTACACGTGCGGCCCTACGGTCTACGACTCTGCCCACATCGGACACGCCAGCTGCTACGTTAAGCTGGACATCATCCAGCGGATCCTGCGCGGCCACTTCCACATGAACCTCGTGACAGTAATGAACATCACCGACGTGGACGACAAAATAATTAAGCGCAGCCGCGACGAGGGGGTGCCCCCCGAGCAAGTGGCCGGCACGTACGAGAAGGAGTTCTGGATGGACATGACGGACTTGGGCGTCCGCCGGCCGGACAAGGTGGTAAGGGTCACCGAGAGGATGCCAGAGATCTTGCGGTTCGTCGATGGGTTGTTGGGCAAGGGGCTCGCATACGGGGCGCAGGATTCGTCGGTCTATTTTGATGTCACAGCGTATGGGGAGCGGTATGGCAAGCTGCAAAACATCGGCGACGCTGTCGAAGACGAGGGGTGCAATGTTAAGAGATCTGCGGCGGATTTTGCCCTGTGGAAGGGCGCCAAGGAGGGTGAGCCGAGCTGGGCAAGCAAGTTTGGTCCAGGGCGTCCTGGTTGGCATATTGAGTGTTCTGCTATTGCCGGAACCGTTTTAGGTAACTAAATCCTAATTAAAAATATTAAATCTTCAAAGATTAATTCTTTTAAAGTTAACAATCTTTAAAGGAAATCTTCAAAGATTAATTCCTTTAAAGTAAACAATCCTTAAAGGAATTAATATTTGAAGATTTGAAGTTTCTGTAAGGATGTTAAGATCTTTATTTTCTGTGGTACTGAGGCAAAACCCGATAAGTCAAATAAAATCAATTGTATACTACTGATTGATATACAACTGATATGTAAACACTTTAGCGGAGATTTCAATTTGCAGACCCCTATATGATTCTCATGATTGTATTTATGATTTATCGGGGTTTGCCTTAGTACTACAGATTTAAAGCCTCGTGCCCAATTATTATTTTCTCACTGCTTCCGTTTTAGGTTCTACAATTGACATTCACGCTGGAGGGATTGACTTGCGATTTCCACACCATGAAAACGAGGAAGCTCAGTGCTGCGCTTACTTCGGGACGGGGCAGTGGACGAATTATTGGCTGCACGCGGGGCACCTGCACTTGAAGGACTCGGTGAAGATGTCGAAGTCGTTGAAGAATACAGTCAGCATCCGGGACATGCTCAGGATGTGCAATCCGGACGTGTTCCGGGTGGCGTGCCTGATGTCGCCTTACAGGAACAACATGGAATTCGGCGAGGAGCTCGTGCACACCGCCAAGGCGCACCTGAAGACGTACAGGAACTTTGTGCATGAGTGCCGGCTGTACATCGACGGGCGATTGAAGGCAAGCTTGGACCCGAGCTTGGTTATGCAGAGCCTGGCGACGGCCGACGATGACGTACACAGGGCGCTCTGCGATAACTTCGACACCGCCTCGTGCTTGAAGGCCGTGGGCTCGCTGATCGGCAGCTGCAATAAGATGCTGCACTCGGCGGCAGACAGCGGGGGCGGTGATGACGGGGTGGCCTCGCTCGTGGCCGTTTCCAATTATGTAGGTACGCTTTTTGATACTTTCGGGGTGAATTTAAACGTTAGTAGTGATGTGAAGGGTGGCGGAGACGAACTAGCCTCAGTCATGGATGCGTTGGTTGGCTTCCGAAAGGATGTACGGGAGTTGGGGATTCGCGGTAAAAATAAGGAGATTTTGCAATTGTGCGACGGCTTGAGGGATTCGGTGAAGCAATGCGGGTTCACTCTCAATGATCGGGGGAAAGTCTCCACTTGGTCCAAGTGATAAAATACGTAAAATAAGGTTTTTTTAATTGTAAAGCATTTTAAACATTAGAGTTTCATGGTTTTAGAGGCTTCCCACATGTATACTTCCCTATGACAAATGTATTACAATTGCACTGAGATAGAATTACAATTAACTTTGAATCGTCATTGCTGATACAGTGATAAGAAACGAAATATTTAAAAGATTGATAATAAACTATGACTTTTTAACAGAAACAATTGAAATTCTGAGAGATAGTCAAGGATAATTGATAGAACAATTAAAATGTTACAGTTGATCAAGTAAATTTTCCAGAAAAATTGAAATTTTTACAAAAATATTACGTATTGCAAAAGTAATGTGAAAGTAAACATTGTAATTTTAAAAGAAATAATTGAAATTTGTCCATAATATTTGACAGAAGTAAAATTTTACAGTTGATCAATGATAGTTGACAGAACAATTGACATTTCTCATAGAAATCATTGAAAATTTGATAGGTAGTAAATGATATATAACAAATATGTTCCTTTATTAGTCGATGGATATATTTAAATACCCCAGAACAGTAGAAATGTTGACATTGTTCACGTTCTTGTATAGTTTTATTTAGTTTCTTGTACTAGTTGACATTTGTGACGTCATAGTACAAAGCGTAGCCGACGAATGTAGGAACATTTATTGGTTTGAAGTTACTGAACTTTCTATTTGCTCGAATTTCGATACATTCGTCTTACAAACTGCAAGTGCCGAAAAGCACTATACTATCGTTTGAATAACTTAAAACTTTAACATACACCTAAATTATCAATTATAAGGTTGCAGACTTAATATATTAATAATATTAATATAAATACACGGCAGAGTTTATGTAAACCACCTGTTTAGGGTTGCAGGGTGTAATATTTTTATACAGTTGGCACTTCGTATTTCCTGCCAGACAAGTGACTCGTCCCAAAACTCCCCAACGCCGCAGATAAAGTTCGTTGTTGTTCAAATTTAAATGGTCTCCATTGCAAGCGCCTTCGTTTTCGGTAATTACGGCTAGTGAGGATGGTGCCCCATTTCGTCAAGTGTCGGGCCGTTCAGGAGCACCAGGGCAGCCCCACGCAACGCGAGCCGACGCTTAACCGTCGCCAATAGCCGATCGCACCCAAACATAACCTCCCCGATCGTTCCTTCGGGATCTTCGCGTTGTTCTCGGTCGCAGGGCCAAAGCTTGTGCGCCCCCACGATGTGCACCGTGGGCGAGGAGTGCCTGGCGGAGAGGCTGCGCCGCGAGAACTGCGATCAGTTCAACATTTTGGTCCGAATGCACCTGTCGTTCGTGCTGGACCTGAACACCGATGAGTAAGTTGCCCCCCCCAATTATTTTGCCCTCAGAGGCTGATGTTGATTGTATGTCGCAGCAATGACACCCTCAACGAAAAAGGCAAGCTGAAGAAGTGGTCTCTTGTGCCGTTTAGGAAATCAAAGAGCCGTGGTGTGATGGAGGGTGCCCCGTTAACTCAGGAAGGAATTTGCCAGGTGTACCAGCTCATTGAGTTCTTAAAGAAAGAGCCAAGTAAGAAAATTATATCTGTATATTGTTAAGCGGCGGAATATTGCTAATAGTCCAACAGATGTTCACCTTGTTTTACTAATCTTTGGGTTTATTTGTCCCGCTTGCATGTTTAACACTTGGTGATTTGTTTTTAGACATTAGTAAAGAAGGCATCTTTAGAAGGACAGGGTCGCTGAACCGACAGCACGACCTCAGGAACCTGTTGAACCAGGGGATGACGCTTTGTTTGGACGGCGGGCCTTACAGTGTGCATGACTGCGCTTCGGTGCTGAAGGGGTTTCTCGCGGAGCTGCCCGAGCCCCTGTTAACAGAAGCCCATTATCCGGCTTATTGTCAAATAGCAGGTGCTCATTTTTCACTCATTATTAACCCGAAGGGTGTTCACAAAAATTAAATCTTGTTATATTTGTCTGTGCACGGATGTCGATCTCACACATGTGGCTTTTTTTAATGTAATTAGCAGTAATAGGCATCATTAAACAAAAAGTTCAGCCTCTAAGCTGCTTGTCCAAAACATTTTTTGGGAACGGCATAATTCTTGTGCAGGATAAACAGCGTAATGGTGATTGATCATGCAAAATCCTTGTACTGAAATGCAACTTATGAGAGTTCAAAAATATCAAATTGTGTACACTAAGCTTCCATGACAGTCTCCCGTTCATCATTAATGCTAACAAAGTGCATCTAGAGCTTATCTAATTTTTAACCAGAAATTGCCATGGACTGTCTGCTGAATTTCCAGTTTAACCCGAGGGCAATATTTTTTTTGTGCCAATCGAAAAGCAAGTGTTTCCACACAAATTTATCATTAGTATTTCTTGAAGAGTTGTGTGGCGTTGGGAAGAAACCCGGACAAGAGGAGCGCCTGCTCCAGGCCCTGCAGCTGCTGCTGCTGCTGTTACCGCTGGAAAACCACGTCCTCCTGAAGGACGTCCTGCGCTTACTGCACCTGACCGCGTCGTACGAGGGGCACAACAAAATGTCTGCCGACAGCCTGGCCACCCTGTTCACCCCGCACCTGCTGTGCCCGCGCAAGCTCTCGCCGGAGATCCTGCACATCAACTCGCAGACGCTCTCGGGCATCGTCGCGTTCATGATCAGGAAGTCGCCGGAGCTCTTCCAGGTGCCGCCGAAGCTGGCCGTCGACATAAAGGCGTACCTGCAGGAGAGGGTCCGGCGGAAGGCGCTCTCGCCGGACAAGTGCTTCGACGAGTCGGTGAGCGACAACTTTGCAGCCAACACAGTGTTCAGCTTCGTCGACCACGAGCGCACTGCCAAGGAGAACCAGTCGAACCCGACGGAGACGGCACTGGCGCAACTGTACGCGCACATCCAGAGCCTGCCGGAGTCCTCGAAGAAGCGCAAGCTCGTCAAACAATTCAACAAGGAGAACGGGCACGGCACGCCGCTGCAGATACTGCGAAGCAACATGCCGAAGCACCGAGGGCTCGGCGATTCCATCAAGAAGCACATCTTTCAAAAGGGGCTCATTAAGAGCGTTAAGAAGGGCGGGTTTATGCAGCTCAGGTCTTCCAGCGAGGAAATGCTTAACGTGAGTATGCGACCAATAATATTTGGGATTAATTCTAACTAGCTTAACATCTAACATTTTGTGCTTTTTTCATTCGCTTTTGTGTTTGTCTCCATTGCGGTGGAATTCGGCATGCGCCACCTCAGCATGTACACGTGTGAGTTTCTTCCTTTAGACCCCACAGACGAGCACGGTGCGTGGCAGGCTGTTCTGTGGCAACTGTGACAGCAGCACGGACGTAAGCACCGATGAGTCCCTGGCGAAGAAGCTGCGCCAGTCCCGCGCCAGCACCGAGAATCTTCTTGGGGAGACCGGCCCCGAGGAAGTGAAACGTTGCTCCTCCGAGCCGGACATGAGCGCCGAGGGTGCGGCCATCGTCTGCAGCGCCTACCTCACGAGTACGCCAGCCTGCCCGCCACTGAAGGAGGCGCAGGAGCTTGTGTTCACGCCCGAAGGCCAGGACCGTAAGTCCATGTCTCCAATCACAAGATCAACACAGAGAATGTGTAGAGCCATGCAGGTAACGGTTCGATAATTAAAGTCGCTGTAGTTTAGATGATTGGTTCTTCCTTAACTGCATTGCTGTCGCTTACCAAATACTTCACATCATTGTCACTAACAACATTAATTTTTTGTTTTAACAAATAACATGGAACATGGCAATGAACGGAAACTAAATTGCTCTAGTGATAGTAAAAAGCAAAATATTTTAAAATTGTTGCTTGTAGCAGCCGATCTGATACAACAAAATCCACTATTGAAAATTGTTATTATTATATGTATTGCCATGTTCTTTGTTTTCAAACTTTTTTTGGGTACATAATTTGTCAACACAGATTACCAACACTCACCGAGGGTAAGCTTTAATTTAAAATCGTACAAATCGTGTCACCAGGAGACCATGATGACACCGAGGAGCCGCAAGCCGGTCCTCCTCGTGTCCGGCACCAACATAAACAACCTGCCCACTAACAAGCCGACGATCGGACAGATGGACGACCTGCAGGAGGAAGACTCGTCGGCGAACCGGCAGCTACGGGAGGGGGAAGACACCGCCGGGACACCGAACTCGCTGACCAGCGACTTCCGGGAGTACCTCTACAGCCGCAGCCTGCTGACAGCGACACCCACCGACCTGAGCTTCTCGAGCCGCACCGACGACTACAGCTCGGCCGAGGTGGGCGGGAGTAAGATGTCCGCCTCTCTGCTGCACTGCCTAGACGGCAACGCACCCGACGGCGGCACGGCCTGTGATACGAATGAAAGTGATGACGGGGAGAGGTGGCTGGTGCTAAAACCCAAGCAGTTCGACGAGAACGGCGAGCCCACCGTGTACGAGACCTCGTTTTGAGATATAAAATAGTATTTTTTTTGTATGTATTAATTGCGGGAAAGTATCGGCCCTGTACAGACTCTGGAGTATTAATTTTAAATTTTATATAGCAGATCGGGTTTATTTAAGATGAATATAGTTTCTGTTATTGTATAATTTTTATATTTAATCCCAATTTCAGTGTTTAAGCCACATTATCAACATTGAAAATTAATAGTTTTATTGTATTTAGATATTTTGTTTTGTTGTCCTTTTTTATTGTAAATTATCCATAAATGTCCCTAGTACACATAAAACTGTTAAGGAACTCGGGAATATTGTTCAAACAAATTTGGTAACAAAAAAAGTTTGTTCACTTTTTTTTAATACAGATTGCCATTCATATTTTTTAATTTGTTATTGAATAGTACTTGTTTATATAGTATTTTCTACTACGAATCAGGAATTAATCTTCCAATTGATAGATTCAAATTTGATAATTGTGTAATTCATATTTAAAAATAGTTTAAAAAGGCACTAAATCAAAAACCCCACGAACTTTTTTTGTTTACGTATGTTAACATTGTGGCACCTTGAGAAGCACCAGAAACAGCTGTGGACGAAGTAAAAAAACTTTTACAGCTCTCGCCAATAAACGATGAAGTAACTATCGTTCATAAAATTATACAGACCAACATTGTATGATCAAAAGGCATTAATTATCAAAATAATTTTAATAATGTGCATCTCAATAACATTAATTGGTATTCCTATGTGAAAATTACTACATAAAAATATAACTCTGCAATTCTAAACAGTATAAAAGCTTTTACCAAAGCTCAGTTTAAACCCAGGTTCATGCACCAACAAAGATCCTACTTTCTGTGGGCAAAATTGCTGCTGCATAAGCCAAATAATGTTGATTATCAAATGGACAACATTTTATTTTCACGAAAATTCGTTACAAAAACATTGGAAATATTAATTAAAATCACATTCACACACAGACACCACCATTAGAACATATCATCGTGGGTTAAATCCTGCATCAGATGTAAACCCCGCTCTTTGAGAGCGTTTGACAGTAGCTTCTGCTGCTCCTGCTTAGACTCCTGCTCCTTCCGCTGCGCATCGAGTATATCGTCCACAGACACCTCTGTGAGCGGCAGAGTGGCCTCCTTGTCTTCATCCTGTAAGTGTAAGCACATCAATATGAAAACGTCTCGTCACAACTGAATTGCAATGTTTACGATTTCTCCTAGCAGCACGACGTTCTCACCACGCACGATGAAGACGCCCCTGGGGATGTCTCCGAATTCTTTGCCCACGTGTATCCTTTCAATGGTGCGGTGAAGCACCAAGTTGGCAAATTGATCTACACTTCTGAGGTAGCCGATTAGAGTCCGCCCGTCCCTCAACAGCACCATCAGCTTTTCTGCAAGAAACAAGATTTTGGAATAGAAATTCGTGCTGTTTGAGGGGCTACGTACTATCCAGTTCGTCTAAAAGGTGAGCCGTCCCCTCAAGTTCTGGCTTATTCATGTTTACTGCTTTTCACTCAAAAGTAAGGTTTAGGTTAGGTTGTTTTGAAAGTTGATGTTTTAGATGTCAGCAGGTTTCACCAGTAGATGGCAGGATTAAACTTTTTTTGACATTGCCAAAGCCATAAGTTTGACATCAAAACAACATTTTGTTCGTTTGTACTATCAAGAATTAGTTATATGTTGAGTAAGGAATAACGTGAATAGTTTACTGAGAAAAAAACATCAGTAAGTGCAGCTATAACATAATTTGCAAACTTTTGAGAAAGTTATAAATAACAATATTAACAGGTAATAGACAATACATTCATTGTCTATTACCAATTATCATTTGATTTTGATATAGAATCCACATCATTCCACTAATCTTGGATTTAAAAAACTAAAGACACACTGTCTGGAAACAGGATGAATAAACGGGACAGGCGACATAATGCGGGCAACCGGATGTCCAAATTGCTCGACGAGGAAGAGGAATGCAAGGATGAGTTCTACAAAGTGAACTATGGCGGCTTTGAGGAAACTGAAACAGACAATGAATATGAGTGAGTACTATTGTACGCAATAATTTCTCCCAAATTTTTTGTGGCGATTGACACTCTGGTTAATATTATCCTATTATCCTTTTAAAATACTATCTATTGATAGGGCAGAAGGTGACGATGAGGATATCGTGGATTCCGATTTCAGTATCGATGAGAACGATGAACCAGTTTCGGACAATGAAGAGGAAGGACAGAAAAAGATAAGACGACTCGTAACCAAAGCTTATAAGGTACGCAAGTCACTTTAACATATCGCTCATTTGCTACAACAATATCATAACTCAAAAATTATGATTTTCGAGTGATGATGTTATTGCAGCAAATGAGTGATACGATTTGTTAATCTTTTAGAGGTGCATGTTTCATACCAATTTTCAAACGCTAGTGCCCATTGATGACAAAGCGCTCACCCCACAAAACACAAAAAGAAAATCTTCCCAATTTTCAACAATTTCTTCTTCACAACCACCACCTCGTTAAAGTTGTAACAATACCTGTACATTTATTACTCATCGTTTTAGGAACCCACTCCCTCGCAGAATAAACAGAAGCCGAGGGTGAAGCCTGTGAAGCCCAAGCAGTCGACACCAAAGCCGTCTGTGAGGCGTGAGAGCCATCTGTCAATCGAACTGAGCGGTGAGTGAGTTTCCTCTTGCGACTTACAAAATGTGACTTGCGTTTTCTTGTGCAGAGAGGAAATCGATAAGGAAGTCGACGGCGGCGAAGTCCGCGGCCACTGCACAGCGGATCAAGGTGCGAAATCTCGAGCAGAAAAAGAAGGTGAAGAGGCCTAAAGAGGACGAGTGGATCCCCACGCAAGAGGAGCTGCTCGACGAGGCCAAGATAACCGAACAGGAAAATATTCAATCTCTCGGTAAATTTATACAATATGTAGATAAGCTTTTAACTTTCATTTAATTCTATTTCATTATACATTTTACTTATATTTCCATTGCTTAATATTTTTAAGGTAATTGTAAATTTTATGACACGTAATAGTATATGAAATTAGTTTATAATGTAAGGGATGCCACTTATGCCATAATCCTGCAATATAAATGAATTTTATACATTATTTTATCGTCGAACTGGTGTTTTACCAAACAATTCAATTTTTATAATTATTAATGTTTGTTAAAGCCTGACATTACGACTGTATGGCACAGTATTGTCACTTTACAGCACAATATTGTCAGTGTGCTATAAACTGAAAGAATATTAACTATTTTGATATTCACAATCATAGCGTTCCAAAGCTAATCGACGATAAAATGTTTTTTTTTAAATCTGTCTAAATAGTTCTAATACGATTTAGAAAAATATCAGAAGATGGAGAGTGAGAAAAAGACTAAGAAGACCACCAAGAGGGTATACACTGGTGCGATCATTAAATATCACTCTATGCGGATGCCTCTCATCGATGAAATGCCCAAAGAAGATGAACAAAAGTAAGAATACAAATATATCAAGTGTCCAAACCCCGTTGTCTACATATGTGAATATATCCTGTGTTATTTATACGGGCAAAACTATATCGCCTTTCCGGAGCAACAATACTGTATTCACTTGTTTAAAACTCAATAATATACAATCGTTTTTCATCTCATGAAAACAAACATTTTGCAGTTGCGTCTTTGTTGCTTCGGAATTGCCATATGGTTAGTTTTTATAAGTGGCCAGAATGTTATACCTAAAAATTTCAAATTTTAGAACTGAACCCAAGCAAGAGTTTGATGAGCCTAAATATTATGAGAGGACACTGATTTCGTTTCTAAATGATCCACATGACGACATCTACAATAAAGTGATGAAGAAGCAAGGAAATTTACGGCCTGCTCCAAGACTCAGATGCACTGTTACAAAGTGAGTGTTTTATTTTCCATTATCCATATAAATAGGACATAAACCTTGTTCATCAGTACTTAAATGCATTGATCATGAAAGATTCGTGAAACAGCGCATAACATAGAATTGAAAATCTGTACCTGTACAACTTTTATTAAGCTATTTATGGGGGTGTATCAATGGGATGTATATTTTGTGTTTTGTGATTTGTGCAGTGGTTATTGTTATACTTGATTAATATTTTTATAAAACGTTTGTTGTTTCAACTATTTAAAAACAGCCAATTTGTTTTCTTGAAATGATGCTACTCGGACGCATCGCTTACTCGAATGTTGAGTCACTTTCATGGGCTCTGGTGGGCTGCTGCCGGCCATCAACCTATACTTGCAGTGTAGGTGTGAACAATAGGCACGACTTGAAACGGGATCCTTTTATCCGGGGCCAATTTTACTCATCGCTTTATTGATTTCTAGTTTGGCTGCAAAATACATTGACCCTCTGACCTGTCTGCCTTACCACAACAGCCGGAGCTTCAAATTAATCCGGGAGACATATTATCAGCAGCTGGAGACTCACGGCGACCGTAACAATCCCAGAGTGGTGGAATGGCTGAAATGGTACGCAAAGAACAAGGATCATCTCAAAATGTCGACACTGGTCAGATCCAGTATTCTCAAGAGGCCACTGAAATCTCTGCCTAAATCCTGAATTATATGAATATGTTTGTATTTGTGCTTGTGTAATAATTTATTTTTATAGCAAAATGTTACTAACTCTAATTATACTATTAAGGTACTGGTTTTCAGTGCATTATTAAGGATCCGCTTCCTGTATAATGGGGGTCATGGCTGTGTGTGGTGCACTTTGATTATGGTTTGTTGCAGCCAACAAGGAGTAGTACAATTTTAATATTACGTACTAATAAAGCTATATTTGTGTTTCATTGCACCGTGATGCATTTTCACAGAGTTCATTATGTATTGTAATGACAATCAATAGATTTATTTATTACACATTGTACATTACAAATATAGTCGTGAAAATTCATAATTGCAACTCAATTATGTCATATTATGTCATTGTGCTTGGGGACTTTGAACACGTTCATCCCTGGGTGATTCTCAGCGGGGTTTAACGGGGGTTAATCGATGCTGGCTTTTATAATGTAATCAAAAATAACTGTAAAAGTAACTGAGTACCATTAGTGTCCCTTTGCTGCGGTAATGAGTTTTGTATCTCTGTTTCCATAATTCTAACAGGAATGAAAATTTAGCTACAGGCGTACAATTTATAATGAAATATAACTGTGATAGTCACAACTGAATCAACTGGTTACATGGTTACATGTAAAAGTTACATATACGTTGATTAGTTATACTGTGGGATACATAATGCTTTATTTCTGCAATTATAAGACGGTTTATACTTTGATTAGCTTAAACTGTGGGATGTATAATGCCTCATTTCCGCAGATATTTTAGGATGGTTTACACATCGATTTGGTTATACTATTGGATGAATAATTCTTCATATCCACAGTTATTTTAGGATGGTTTGTATATCGATTAGCTTATACTGTTGCATGCAAAATTCTTTATTTCTGGAGATATTTTATTGCGGTTTATGCGTTGATTAGGTTATACTGCGGGATGAACAATTCTTCATTTCCGCAGATATTTTAGGCCGGTTTACACATCGATTAGGTTATACTGCTCGATGAATAATTCTTCATTTCCACAGATATAGGACGGATTGTACGTCGATTATGTTATATTGTGAGATGAATAATTCTTTATTTCAGCAGATATTTTAGGATGTATACGTCGATTCGGTTGTACTGTGGGATGAATAATTCTTCTTTTTCCGTAGATATTTGAGGATGGTTTATACGTCAATTAGGTTATGCTGTGGAATGAAAAGTTCTTTATTTCTGCAGATATTTTAGAACAGATTTTACGTCGATTAGGATTTACTATGGGATGAATAATTCTTCATTTCTGTAGATATTTTAGGACTGTTTAACCATCGATTAGGTTATACTGCAGGATAAATAATGGTTCATTTCTGCAGATATTTTAGGGCGATTTATACATTGATTAGGTTATACTGCGGGATGAATATTTCTTCATTTCCACAGATATTTTAGCCTGGTTTATACATCGATTAGATTATACTGCAGGATGTATAATTCTTCATTTCCACAGATATTTTTGTACGGTTTATACGTCAATTCAATTGTACTGTAGGATGAAAAATTCTTCATTTCATAAACATAAACAGCGCTGGGGTTGTTTCTTTTTAAGTAACTAATAATGTTATCGTTTTCAGTGGGCTGTTATAGATCTGCTTACTTCAAAACGTGTCCATTGCTGTGTTTGGCAGAATACGGATTGCAGGCATCGAACAACAGTGTGATTCAACGCAGTCTCGACCCGAACAAAGGTAGGATTTTACTAATAACTTTAATTACTATTTTATTTATTGTTTTTTTACTATTAACAACGGTGACTTTTACGATATAATCGAAATCCTTCCGAACCGAGATGACTCGGATGACTGATTAATTTGGTGCTCACACATAACAATTACTTCTGCTTCCCCCATTCTCATCATGTTGGACTTTATATTTCAAAACCTGTTAGGAGCTAATTATTCATGCCCTTTTTAATACAGAGCTGGTTTTGAACTGGCTGTAAGTTAACCTAATAATCATGGGGAGAATTTATTCGGGAGTCTTTCTTCATTTGATACATTGAGTCAGTATTGAAACATGAGTGCTGCCAGGGTATTTTGCATATCCTTATTAGGTTTTTTGTAGTTGGAATGCTAAATTAGAGGGGTTTTTTTTACTGTCACTGGGGGCATTTTCAAGTGCTAAAAGCGACAGTTTTTAATTTTTTGGCGACATCTACCGCATATTTATCTAACTGCTCACTGAAGTGTCGGTAAAAAAGATATCTGGAATTCCAGAAATCTTTTTAACCTACACCAAATAGAAACCTGTAATATTTATTTGTTTCTTTGTTCACTCGTGCGTCAACAGATGTCTCTGGGGTGCTTTTTAGTTCATATTTTTTGTCGCCAGACGTCGCGTTGATCGCAATTTCAATGCAGCAAACAAATGCACATAAAAATATGTTTCTAAACAACACTTAGAATGTTTTTCTTGTAACTAAATAATCCCGTTATCGTTTACATTGCGCTGTTATGGATGTGTTTCCTTTTTAAAACGTGCGTATTGCTGTGTGTGACGCATTACTGTTAAGGATGATTACAGGCATCGAGGAACACTACGATTCAGTGCACTCTTCTTGAAGATTACGTTATACAGGTAGGTGAATAATTCCCCATTTCCCAAATATTTCTGGAAAGTTTGTATGTTAATTATGTTACACTGGGAGGTGAATAATTCTTCATTTCCGCACATATACACATCGATTTGGTTATACTGTGGGATAAATAATTCTTAATTTCTCAGATATTTTAGGACGATTTCTATGTCGATTAGGTTATGCTGCGGGATGAATAATTCTTTATTTATGCAGATATTTTGCATATCCTTATTAGGTTATATTATACTGCGGGATGAATAATTGTTCATTTGTGCGGATATTTTAGGACGATTTTTATGTCGATTAGGTTATACTGGGGTATGAATAATTCTTCATTTCCGCAGATATTTTAGGATGTTTATACATCGATTATGTTATACTGCGGGATGAATTATTCTTCATTTCCGCAGATATTTTGGGACGGTTTATACATCGATTAGGTTTTACTGCGGGATGAATAATTATTCATTTCTGCAGATATTTTAGGACAGTTTGTAGGTCGATTATGTTATACTATAGGATAAATAATTCTTTATTTCTGCAGATATTTTAGGACTGTTTAAACATCGATTAGGTTATACTGCGGGGTGAATAATTGTTTATTTCTGCAGATATTTTAGGACGATTTTTATGTCGATTAGGTTATACTGGGGTATGAATAATTCTTCATTTCCGCAGATAATTTAGGACAGTTTGTACGTCGATTATGTTTTACTTCGGGATGAATAATTCTATATTACCGCAGATATTTTAGGCCAGTTTATACATTGATTATATTATACTGTGGGTAAATAATGGTTCATTTCCGCAGATATTTTAGGCCGGTTTATGCATCGATTAGGTTATATTGCGGGATGAATAATTGTTCATTTCCGCAGATATTTTTGGACGGTTTACACATCGATTAGGTATTTCTGCAGATGTTTTAGGACGGTTGCTACGTCAATTATGTTATACTGTGGGATGAACAATTCTTCATTTCTGCAGATATTTTAGGACGATTTACACATCGATTAGGTTATACTATGGGATGAATATTTCTTAATTTCTGAGATAGTTTAGGACGATTTCTATGTCAATTAGGTTATACTGCGGGATGAATAATTCTTCATTTCCGCAGATATTTTAGGATGGTTTCTACGTCGATTATGTTATACTGTGGGATGAATAATTCTTCATTTCGGCAGATATTTGAGGACAGTTTCTACGTCGATTATGTTATATTGTGGGAAGAATCTAAATATAATAGCAGATATTTTACTACGGTTTCTACGTCAATTATGTTATACTGTGGAATAAACAATTCTTCATTTCCGCAGATAGTTTAGGAGGATTTACACATCGATTAGGTTATACTGTGAGATGAATAATTCTTAATTTCTCAGATATTTTAGGACGATTTCTATGTCGATTAGATTATACTGCGGGATGAATAATTCTTTATTTCTGCAGAATTTTACAACGGTTTATACATCAATTAGGTTATACTGCGGGATGAATAATTCTTCATTTCCGCAGATAATTTAGGACAGTTTGTACGTTGATTATGTTATACTGTGGGATAAATAATGGTTCATTTCCAGAATTTTTTCTTTGGTTGAGGTAAGTGTAAGAGCTGTCCGTAGATGATCATATGACATTCGATATGAATATCTTATGATAAAGCTGCGCTGACGAGTCCTATAAGGACGAAACAGCTTACGTCGTTCCAGATTGTTCCCAAGTTAAGAGCTTCAACTGCAATTCAGGTGAGCACTAGTAGTATGAAAACTTTCGATTCAAACTGAGTGGGCAGTATAATTTATAATTTTCGGATTTCGTACCAGGATCACAGGAGGTCAAAGAGATCTTTTATTCATAGTGCCCACTCAATGTAAATCGAAATTTTTCGTCTACATATTTTATAATTTTCGTCTACATATTTTATAATTCTCGGATTTTGTACCAGGATCACAGGAGGTCAACGAGATCTTTTATTCATAGTGCCCACTCAATGTAAATCGAAAATTTTCGCCTACATATTTTATAATTTTCGGATTTCGTACCAGGATCACAGGAAGTCAACGAGATCTTTTATTCATAGTGCCCACTCAATGTAAATCGAAAATTTTCGCCTACATATTTTATAATTTTCGGATTTCGTACCAGGATCACAGGAGGTCAACGAGATCTTTTATTCATAGTGCCCACTCAATGTAAATCGAAAATTTTCGTCTACATATTTTATAATTTTCGCCTACATATTTTATAATTTTCGGATTTCGTACCAGGATCACAGGAAGTCAACGAGATCTTTTATTCATCGTGCCCACTCAATGTAAATCGAAAATTTTCGCCTACATATTTTATAATTTTCGGATTTCGTACCAGGATCACAGGAGGTCAACGAGATCTTTTATTCATAGTGCCCACTCAATGTAAATCGAAAATTTTCGTCTACATATTTTATAATTTTCGCCTACATATTTTATAATTTTCGGATTTCGTACCAGGATCACAGGAAGTCAACGAGATCTTTTATTCATAGTGCCCACTCAATGTAAATCGAAAATTTTCGCCTACATATTTTATAATTTTCGGATTTCGTACCAGGATCACAGGAAGTCAACGAGATCTTTTATTCATAGTGCTCCCTCAATGTAAATCGAAAATTTTCGCCTACATATTTTATAATTTTCGGATTTCATACCAGGATCACAGGAAGTCAACGAGATCTTTTATTCATAGTGCCCACTCAATGTAAATCGAAAATTTTCGCCTACATATTTTATAATTTTCGGATTTCGTACCAGGATCACAGGAGGTCAACGAGATCTTTTATTCATAGTGCCCACTCAATGTAAATCGAAAATTTTCGCCTACATATTTTATAATTTTCGGATTTCGTACCAGGATCACAGGAGGTCAACGAGATCTTTTATTCATAGTGCCCACTCAATGTAAATCGAAAATTTTCGCCTACATATTTTATAATTTTCGGATTTCGTACCAGGATCACAGGAAGTCAACGAGATCTTTTATTCATAGTGCTCCCTCAATGTAAATCGAAAATTTTCGCCTACATATTTTATAATTTTCGGATTTCATACCAGGATCACAGGAAGTCAACGAGATCTTTTATTCATAGTGCCCACTCAATGTAAATCGAAAATTTTCGCCTACATATTTTATAATTTTCGGATTTCGTACCAGGATCACAGGAGGTCAACGAGATCTTTTATTCATAGTGCCCACTCAATGTAAATCGAAAATTTTCGCCTACATATTTTATAATTTTCGGATTTCGTACCAGGATCACAGGAGGTCAACGAGATCTTTTATTCATAGTGCCCATTCAATGTAAATCGAAAATTTTCGCCTACATATTTTATAATTTTCGGATTTCGTACCAGGATCACAGGAAGTCAACGAGATCTTTTATTCATAGTGCCCACTCAATGTAAATCGAAAATTTTCGCGTACATATTTTATAATTTTCGGATTTCGTACCAGGATCACAGGAGGTCAAAGAGATCTTTTATTCATAGTGCCCACTCAATGTAAATCGAAAATATTCGCCCACAAAATCTCAATTTGCTCCTCGCAAAACTCGATATACAGGGTGATCCAAAAACTTTTAAAATATTTTCGACTCACCCTGTATATATGAAATTGCTCCTCGCAAAACTCGATATACAGGGTGATCCAAAAACTTTTAAAATATCTTCGACTCACCCTGTATATATGAAATTGCTCCTCGCAAAACTCGATATACAGGGTGATCCAAAAACTTTTAAAATATTTTCGACTCACCCTGTATATATCAAATTGCTCCTCGCAAAAATCGATATACAGGGTGTTCCAAAAAGTGAAGAATTTTGCAGCCCACGAAAATCGATATATACAGGGTGTCCACAGCCCGAATACCCGCAAAATTTAGCCTCGCGCGCGCGCGCGCGTATATATAATGTAATATAAACATATAGTATATCTATATTGCTATAAATCCAGTAGGGGTCCTACGGACCCCTACTGGATTTATAGAAAAATTTCTACCGGTCGAGCTCCAGGAAAGAAGCTTAAACGCGCGTCACATGACGTGTGCGTGCGTGCGTGTGTGTGTGTGGGCGCACACACGGGCGTCGCGACGCCCGCCCGCCTGACGCCTGACGCGCGTTTTTTAGGCTTCTCAGCTGGGCGGGGGGTGGGCACCTGCTAGGTACGTGGTACCTAGCAGGTGCATATTGCCCACCCCCCACATCTATACCCCTAGATACCCCCACCGATATTCTATTGTATACTATAGTATACAATATTATAGTAATCGCGAGGCAAATCGTCCCGTCTCACTTCCACTCGTTGGCCGGGTCTACTTACCTTCTCGCACTCACGGGCGCTTATCGCGAATCTGTAAGAAGAGATGAAGATTTTGGTCGCTGGATTTCCATGGCTCGGTAGCGCAGGTCGCTCCAGCGGTGGGTTGGCCCCCGACGCTGGAGCGAACCGTGGGTTCAAATCCAGCCGGCCGAATAAAAATTGCGGCGGGTTGCGGACCGGCAGGGGTGCCGCCGGGGCTGCGATGGTGGCAGCGCCGGGGGCAGCGATGCAGGAGCGGGGGGTGCGGCAGGGATTCGGTGGCGGGTGCCGCCGGGGCTGCGATGGTGGCAGCGATGCTGGAGCGGGGGGTGCGGCAGGGATTCGGTGGCGGGCTGCGATGGTGGCAGCGCCGGGGAGCGGCGGAAGGGAGCAGCCGGGGGCCCGGCAGGGACCCGGCGGGATGCGGGATGGGGCAGCGGCCCGGAGCGGGGGGCAGGGCAGCGATCCGGTGGGAGCGCCGGAAACGCCGGTGGTGGGGAAGCAGCGGGAGCGGCGGAAGCGGTGGTAGTAGCGATGCGGGGGCGGAAAATTGGAAAAATTAATTAGTGGGGATGAGATTCGGCAGCGAGGGAGGGGGGAAGGAGATATACGAAAAACAGGCATTCTTTTACAATTATTTTTATCACAAAATTTTTAAAAGTCAAATAGTGGAGGCGCCGGGTAAATGGACTTGTAAAAATTTACCACCGAAAATGTGGAATCTAGTGGAGGCGCCGGGTAAAGGGACTTGTAAAAATTTACCACCGAGAACTGCCCGAAAATGATGCCCTGTTCATATCTCCCTTTCTAGAATCCCTATCTATCTATCTATCTATCTAACTTTAGTGAAGGAACCAGGTAGAGGCACCGGGTAGAAAGAAAACGCACACATATTAAGTTATACACTATATATTTTATAAACTCATTTATTACACAAGTTTTACTTTGTTTATTACATATAATTTATTCAGGTGTATTGCGTATCAAAGAACATTAACATCGATTAGATTATGCTTAAGGTAATAAAGTATATAATTTGGTGTAGTGCGTATCAAACAACGTTAGCAGTAAAGTGTACGTTAGCCGACAGCATGACAGTCAACTGTTACTGTTGTACGTTGTTTGATCCGCAATACACCTAATCATATACTTTATTACCTTAAGTATTATCTAATCGATGATGTACAGCCATGAGAATTTCTCGGTTCGTAAGACCGAACAGTCCGCTATCCTTGTCTCGTAACAGTGCAGGACAAGACATACGTACAAGGACAGTGGACTGCTCACTCTTACGGAATTACAGGCACTTTGATGCCTTTGGCCTCGGGTACGATGCGAGCGGTAAGAGGCGGCGAATATTAATGGGTAGAAGCAGCAGTGAGCGATAAGTGTGAAGCGTACAGATTTTTCCAGAATGCTGCATTCAAATCGTGAACATAACGATTGTTTATCGCTCACCGCAGCCGCTTGAATTGTACCAAAGGCCTTTGGGGAAATGAATTTTATTCAGTTCGGTACAACCTAGCCTTAAATACATATAAACGATCTTTATTTAGCTACAATGTTTATAAGGGTGCGATTAAAGGGTATAATGTTTATTGGATTAACATTTAATTGTGTTACAATCTTTATTTATGCAAGATATTTATGGCGCGACGATCTATCGATGGCCTCAGGTACGATGCAAGCGACGAGAGGCCGCGAATATTAATGGGGGCTAGGAGCAGCAGTGAGCGACAAGTGTAAAGCTTGAATTGTACCCAAGGCCTTACATACCGTCCTAAAATACATGGGGAAATGAGTTTTATTCTGTTCGGTACAACCTAGCCTTAAATACATATAAACGATCTTTATTTAGCTACAATGTTTATAAGGGTGCGATTAAAGGGTATAATGTTTATTGGATTAACATTTAATTGTGTTACAATCTTTATTTATGCAAGATATTTATGGCGCGACGATCTATCGATGGCCTCAGGTACGATGCAAGCGATGAGAGGCCGCAAATATTAAAGGGGGCTAGGAGCAGCAGTGAGCGACAAGTGTAAAGCTTGAATTGTACCCAAGGCCTTACATACCGTCCTAAAATACCTGGGGAAATGAATTTTATTCAGTTCGGTACAACCTAGCCTTAAATACATATAAACTATCTTTATTTAGCTACAATGTTTATAAGGGTGCGATTAAAGGGTATAATGTCTATTGGATTAAGATTTAATTGGGACACAATCTTCATTTAGGCAAGGTATTTATGGCACGACGATCTATTGATGGCCTCGGGTACGATGCAAGCGGTGAGAGGACGCGAATATTAAAGGCTAGGAGCAGCGGTGTAGTAGCAGCAGTTTTTCCAGCACGCGCATTCAAATTATGAACAAAACGCTTGTTATGTCGGTCACCTGCGCCGCTTACTGCTTGAATCGTACCCTAGGCCTTACATGCCATTCAAATATACTTGTGAAAATGAATTTTATTCAGTGCGGTACAACCTAAACTTATACACATAAATATTGTCGCTAAATAAAGATCGTTTATAAGTATACGATCTTTACTGGGTGACAACCCTTATTGCACCACCTTTATTCAGATACGATGTCTATTGAGCAATCTTAAAGGCCGAATCATTTATTTATACACGACGCAACAATGCTACGCTGTGACAATGCTATCGCTACGGGCATTTTCAACAGCGCTTAATGCACGTTGAAAATGCCTACAGCGATAGCATTGTCACAGCGTAGCATTGCCTCGTAAGGAATCTATGAATCTGCCTTAACAAAACTACGATTTATATTCGGGTGCGAAAACCTAACCTAAACGATCTTTATTTGGCTAGAATATTTATGGGGTACGATTTTATATTTATTCGGTTACAACCTTTATTGCGCTGCTATCTTTATTTGGGTAAGATGTTTATTGGACTACGATTTACTTGGGCTACAATTTTGATTCGGGTACGATATTTATAGCGTTACGTCTATATTCGGGTACGAACTTTATTGCGCTACGATCATTTTAGAGCAACGATATTTATTGAGCTAGAACCCCACATGGAGTCTTTCCGCATTTTATTTAATACAAATGCAAATCGTCGTGGTAACTCAGTAGGTTGTACAGCCATGGACGATAAGAATGACGCGCTTGTCCATCCGAGCAGTTTGCTATACTTGTCTGGTCCCGTACAGTAGGGGCACGGGTTAGACAAGGATAGAATATTGTTCGGACGGACGGACGCGTCATTCTGAGAGTCCGTGGCTGTACACCCAAAAACTTCGCTTTTGCTTTATTGCACATTCGTGATCAATATAGTCTACCGCACAAACTTCACAGGGTAGTTTGTGTAGTTGACCGAAATGATAACGATACTGCAATAAACCAAAAAGTTTGTTTTTGTGCGTACGCAAGCGGAAGCAGCGTCAGTATTCAGTATGGCAGGATTAATCGGCATCGCCAGGATTAGCGCAAGCAGCATCAGTTAAGGCTGGCGAATGTTGTCATCATTGCCAGGATTAACGCAAGCTCAAATCAGCATCGCCAGGATATCATCATAAGCTGGATTGCCACATAATCCTTTAGATACCGATACAAATACTATCATATGAATACTGTACTACGATTTCAAAATACATTATCATTCTTAATCTTGCAATTTAAAATTTAATCTGAATCTTCGCAATTTAATTGCAATAAAAGTTATAAAACTTTAAATGATAAGCCAATTAATTCTATAAAAATATAATAAAAAGTGCTTTCAGTTTAACGTTGCATCCGATGCCGTAATTGAAATACGACGCCCAACCCTTCCCACCAGAAATCAGACGATATCACAAGCATACGAACCACAAGCGTACGAAACACCAGCACACAGAGACAAATCATAGAAATCAATGCACACACACCAAACTAAAAAAGAGCTAAAAGCGGCGGCCGCCTTTTTATCCCTATCTGACTATTTAGGCAAAATGATGCAACGCTAACGTTTTGGCACTTTCTACTATTGCTATATGACCTGAATGATCATTTAATTGAAATGAAAATCAATCAGTAGATTAAGAATGTAATCATTTTGAAACCGTTACCACCTTTAAACCTATACTATACTAATGGTTAAATGCTATAGCCAGTGGAGTAGTTAAATAGTAATGCAATATATTGAAACAAATCTTAAAATGCTGTTCAAGCTCTCTGCACTGTTCTCTTAAACACAAGTGAATCGCACTTACCAATAACTACTCCACGGATAATTCATAAATTACACAATTTATTTAAAAAATTGATGAAAAAAAAATGGATAAAAAATTTGCTTGGGTTTAAGAAAAAATTGATTTAAAATAAAATTTGATAAAAAAATTGACTTGGCTTAAAATAATATCGGGCAAAAAATTGACTAAGGTAAAAAAAAATGATTAAAAAAAAAAACACTGAGGAATTCTAAATATTAGGACCGAATCTAAAACTCAAAATCCTTAAATCACGATTCTCAAAGCGGTATTTTTGCCAATTCATTAATAATAATTATATATCTATGTATATATACTAGATGTATAATCACAATCTGGAATGAAACGAAAAATATTTCGACTAAATTCAAAATCGGAGCCTATAGCGCTTGAAATCTATCCTCGGAGGCTCCGAGTGAAGCAAAGCATGGTTTTAACTAAATTCCGCGATACAGGAGCAAATTGTGTGAAAGGAGGCTGTCCTGTGAGTGGCCGAGTAAAGCAAAGCAGTAACTTTTGCAACTTTTTGAAATGTTGAATCCGTAACGAGAATATCTGCCTTCCCCGTGAACAACGGCACTTCTTTGCGATCGCTTCAGAAGGAGTGGCAAATCATCATCTCTTCACCAGTAAAAACAGCCGAATCGATATCCCTTGACACACCAGTCCGGTTAGATAGCTGGACAAGCCCCAGCTGGGGCCAAGTATTGGTTACGTTAGTGCGGTGAAATGAACTGGTGGAGAGATGAATGATCTGAAGCACGGCACGGTACCCAATCATTTTAAACAATTATTTCTATCGTGGTCCGTCTCTGTACCTTTAGATTAGATAACTGAAGATAACAATTGGGTAGTTTGTACAAACTGCACAAGCATATTACTCGGAAACACAAAGAGGAACATTTACTTAAAGTACCTTCGCAAATAATTTTTAAATCGGAACAAATAGCGCTTGGAGAATCTTAAAAAATATTTATATGTACCAAGTCAAATTACGAATCAAATATTCAAACATCAATAACCCTTGCAAAATACAATTGAATTCGTATTAAAAAGTAAGGTCAAACGATTGACTAAATGTGGAATTTAATTAGATTTAAGACGAGACAATTTTGAAATTGTCTGAAGCATGAAAAGTAATATGGTTGGACAACCATTAATCAAAATCAGATAAACAAATATGGAATCTTAAAATCACATCAGGGTTATTAACATTTGAATAAATAAAAAAATATATTTGGGACGGGATAGGAATCAATTTTTTAAATATTATTGCGTCATCAAAACATTACTACATACAGGCATGCCCCCAAGTTACGTAACTATTGAGTTCTGTAAACTTTTAAATAACTTGAATTTTAAGTTAGTCGAATTAGAAAATTGCATAAGTACAACACTTTATAAAAAAAAAAAAAAAATTTATGAACGAATATAAAAACAAAGGGTGTGTTTGAGGTGTATGGTTATGAAGAGAAATGCAGTTTTCTGGCAATTTCCACCCTTCATACGCAACTGCAAATTACAAAGGTCGTTGGTTACGCAAGTTTGGGGATACCTACACTTAAAATTATTTAATTCTATTAATAAAATTACTTATCCACAAAATCTAATTCATGTTGTCAAGTATCTCTGTATTACGAATTATATCTTATTATCTCTATATTATGAATTAAATCTACATATAATTAGTTTGTGTGGATAAGTTTCGAGCTACAACCAAGTAATAAACAAAGAATTGTCTATTTATCTATAACTAATTAATTATTATTGCATGGTGATTTCAAGAACACTTAATGCCATATAATGCAATACTAAAATAGTTTATCACTTGGTTACAGCTAAATTATTTTCTAAAGTCTCCTCAGCGATGTTCTTGATCCGATGTCTTCTATCCAAAGTCATCTAGGTTCCCACGTTGTTCAAGATCCGAGTGCATCGTAATCGGAAGTTGAAGTAGTGTCATCGTAGTCATCCACCTGCAGATATTCTGGTTCCAGCAAAAGCCCATTAGCTAAAAATACATTAAATTTTAGATTGCGAAAATGTTAAGAACATAAATCCTTTCACTGCTAGTATCAAACAAATATTAATAAACCATACCAAGGTATTGCCTAAACCAGTGGTTCCCAAAGTGTGCGTCGGGGCACCCCGGAGAGCCGTCTTTCCAGGGGTGCCACGCAGAATATTGCAAAAGGTTTACAATTAAGTTGAATAAACTAATAGAAAAATCAACCCGGGTATTTTGCAGACTGACATCATTTACAATGAGATGGCTTTCAATAACACCAAATAACATATTTAAAAGATCCATTACAGTTAGTCATGATATAACTTAGAGAAGGTTTGGAAAAACCTTAGTTCAAAAAGGGCGCTGTGAGCGGAAAAAGTTTCGAAACCACTGGCCTAAACTATTTATACAGAGTTACGGTTTGTCTAGAGTAAATACAATACAATTCATGCTGCTACGAAATGAATAAATATCATTCAAATAGTAAAAGGATTTATAAATTTCTTTCGTTTAATGCAATATATCACTGAATGAAAATGTTATTCGTAATGGACAAGTTTAAACCGGAATTCTTAAACAAAATTAATGCTGTGTTACTTTAAGTAAATTTTATGTGAATAAATATATTACAATTAATTCTAAATGCCGTAAACATATTGCATTAATGGTTAACACTAACTTCAAGTTATTTTATATTGTGAAACTTGAAGTAAATTTAAGATGTCATGACATAATAATTTTTCGTAGATACAGACTGTTAAAGAAAGTGATGTCAACTTTAATGCTGGATACTATTAAATGACACTGTTCAAGCTGCAAATCGAATATGTTTTGCAGCGTTGCAGAAATGTTTTCTAGGATACAAGCAAATAATATAACCAGAATTTTTAAAATGTGATTTCTTGTCATAACTTTGTTGTTGGAAGAGTTGACACCGCTTTCTTGAATGCTCTGTAACTTGCCGTCCAAAATTATAAATAATTAAAAAATATATTTGTAACATCCTCATTATTAGCCTTCTTGTGACCGATCTGCTTAAACATTTTTTCAACCAAGTCGTTGACAGCTCCTGTGTGATTGCAAATTTGAGGAAAATACAAATAATTTACCTTTTATATCCGAAGCTCTTTCTGGATAGAACTGCAACTTCCATCTGGTAAGCTGTTGGTTAACATTGATGTACTTCAACTTCGGGAAGAAAGGGTCGAGTCCCGTCTAGACTGCAATTACCAGTTCGGTGTCTGGTTCTTCGTAAGTTTGTTGCAATTCCATATGAAGAGCCCTAAAATAAAACAAACATATTAAAATTCTTGTTTTTTAAAATTGGTTTAAGGTGTGCGACGATGGAACAAAAGAACTTCCATCCAAATATTCAGCAGCCGAAATGATCTTACTTTTTGTAAATTTTACGTGAATATATATAGTACAATTCATTCCAAATGCTGTATATATACAGGGTCCGTCATTTCACCTCCCGTCTTCTATAGCTCAGTTACTAATCGAGTTAGGAATTTGATATTTTGCAGACTTTACTTGCATTGCTTATTTGGGCTTTATTGTTGCTTTTAATAAAATTTTATGGGTATGTAGGCATCTATAAACTGCACCCGAATAAGCAACAAAATATATACCATGCAATTTAAAAATATACATCATCATGACGTCACACTTTTTTGGGACACCCTGTATAATCAAAAATATTTTCCTGAAATACGCCCCAGAATTTAAGTAAGGCCTGCAAAATATCAAAATCCTAACTCAATTAGTAACTGAGCTATAGAAAACGGGAGGTGAAATGACGGACCCTGTATATATTGCATTAATACTAACGACAAGTTATGTAGTGTTGTGAATACTTGACGAAGATTTTAGCTGTCATGAAATAATAACGTAAAATAAAACAATTTTTCCTATATAACTTGTCGTCCAAAATCACAAATGATTAAAAAAATATATTTGTAATATCGTCATTATTAGACTTCTTGTGACCAATATGCATAAACACATTAATTGAACCAAGTCGGTTGACAGCTCCTATGTGCTTGCACATTTGAGGAAAATAACTTACCGTTTATATCTGCAGGTCTTTCGAGGATCCCCGACTGCAATTCTTCATCTGCCAAGATGCGGGTTCATTGATGTACTTCAACTTCGGCACGAAAGGGTGGAGTCCTGTCTGCATTGCAGCTACCAGCCACTCCTGTGTCTTGTTCCTCGAAAGTTGGTGGCAATCAGAAGTTCTTCACCGTCATCTCGCAATTGCATGGATCATGAAAACAGAAAAGAGGTGTACAAAAAGTGAACCGTATGTACGAGGATTATTAAGAACTGCCAAAACAACTAACTAATCAACATACACAACTTCAGATTTCTGTCCAATTTCATTTATGCGTGACCACAAGTACTGGTATGTCTGTAATTTACTAATTACGTTAGCAAAGTTACTTTTGCAACTTTTGCACTTTTGCGCCTTTTGCACTATTTCAAATATTGAATCCGTAACGAGAATATCTGCCTTCCCTGTGAACAACGGCACCTCTTTGCGATCGCTTCAGAAGGAGTGGCAAATCATCATCTCTTCATCAGTAAAAACAGCCGAATCGATATCCCTTGAGACACCAGTCCGGTTAGATAGCTGGACAAGCCCCAGCTGGGCCCAAGTATTGGTTACGTTAGTGCGGTTGAAATGAACTAGTGGAGAGATGAATGATCTGAAGCACGGCACGGTACCCGATCATTTTAAACAATTATTTCTATCTTGGTCCGTCTCTGTACCTTTAGATTAGATAACTGAAGATAACAATTGGGTAAAAACTACTGAGAAGCAGTAAAAAATTTAAGACATACAAGAATTTGTGGTTAACTAACTTATAGCTAAATACATATAAAACAAAAAGAAACATTTGAAGTGCGCTTTACCCCCAAGTTGACTAAAATGAATACATCCTATAACCTAATCTAGTATATTGAATACTGCACCCCCCATCTAAACTGTAAGTTCACTGTATTAACAATTGATAAGCGCGTGAATCTATGCTTAACAGGTGGCTAGTCTATTAAGCGACAAATTAAATTTAAACTTACAAGAACAATCAATCTCATTATTATACTGGCTCATATAATAACAAAACATCTAGTTTATATTGAATTAGTTGTCCAGCTTCTCTTTCTGTATAATTATTAACTCATTCAATTATTAAATTGAATAAATGAATGCAATTTAGAATTTTGAGAACCATCGGCACAGCAATTTAAAAATTGCTTTCCACGATTTAATTCAGTGTTAAATTGAACCAACACTTTTTTTTTTTGACAAAAAATTTAATAATACATTCCAACACTTGGCTAGGGTGAAAGATATATTATTAAAACAAAAAACATGGAAAAATTAACACTCCATGAAAACTAATTGAAAAATTGAAACTTTGAATGCATAATAATGAATGCATTATATTTCTGTGCTTTGTTAATTGTTTATAATGTTTATTGATAAAGTAACACATGCAAGCTAGGTCTAATCAATAATGTGTTACTTACATTGATTTGGTAGATAATTAAAAGCGTCAATGACAATTCAATTTAAATGAATTGTTGGTTATTGAATATTTATTAGTCTATTAATTATTCGTAAAATTCATTTGTACTATTAATACAATTACAACATTTCGAATTACGAGTTCCTAATATGATTAACTGTGACACATTACTGCTTCGAAATATTGCAGTAAGACAAGTTTTGTTATATAAACTAAACAATTTAAAAAAGTAAAAAAATTATAAAAATATAACGCGTAATGACTGTGATTTATAAATTCTTGCACATATTAATTGAAATTTGAATAGATTATTGGCAATGAATTGGTTCATATAAATTGATCAACAACTTTTATTCCCACTATGGAAAATATTTAATCAATGAGAAATGCGTTTACATACATGTTACATAAACAAGATGAACTTGTTTCCTAGACGGGTCGAATATAATAGGCGCAGGAGTAAGCTAATATCAAATATAATATCAAAGACATGTGTCTAAGAAAATCCCACCCCATCAACCAATTTCAGACGAAATTGTACCTACACCTATGATATCATTAAGATATCAGAACCTAAAAACCAGCAACTGGTTCAATTTCAGACGAAATTGTACCTACACCTATGATATCATTAAGATATCAGAACCTACAAACCAGCAACTGGTTCTATCATATATACATAACAACAAGCATACACACCAAGGAGTCTTCTGAAAGACAAATTAAGCAAGTAAATTGCTATAGTGTTAAACAACGCTAAAGTCGGCGGCCGCCTTTTTCCTAATTAACAATCAGTCTCAACATCAACACTCACACAATACCTAAAGTCTTTTCGACATGCATCACGAATGTATAATCACATTTCTCATTGTATTTATGACACCTAGTAATGTGGCAAGAATATGATTATTTAAAATAATTGCATTGTATGCAACGGCATTTGAAAATATGTCTAAAAACTAGACAATTTTTGAGGGGTAGTTTAATATGGCAAGTTAAATCTACTTCTAATCTAAAATCGACTCTACTTTAAATGGATGTTTTTAATATGAACCGACTAATAACCATTAAACCCAAAAAATTGACAATAAAACATTAATTTTGGTAAATTATTATGCAAGGCTGCGAGGTTCCGAGTGAAGCAAAGCAGTAACTTTTGCAACTTGTGCACTTTTTGAAATGTTGAATCCGTAACGAGAATATCTGCCTTCCCTGTGAACAACGGCACTTCTTTGCGATCGCTTCAGAAGGACTGGCAAATCATCATCTCTTCATCAGTAAAAACAGCCGAATCGATATCGGTGAAATGAACTAGTGGTGAGATGAATGATCTGAAGCACGGCGCGATACCCGATCATTATAAACAATTATTTCTATCGTGGTCCGTTTCTGTACCTTTAGATTAGATAACTGAAGATAACAATTGGGTAGTACAAACTGCACAAGCATATTACTCGGAAACAGAGAGGAGCATATGTATATATTTAATGTGAATAATATTAATAAATGCAAGAATTGTATAATTTGGTTCTTTGCTATAATAATTAAAATGAAATAAACTTACAAACGAATTTTAATAACAACTAAATGATTAATAACTTGTGATTAAGGTTCACAATAGAACAAAATGTATGAATGTCAACAGTCAAGCAAGTTTGAAGCAAATAAAAATGAACTGTTGACTAAAACACATTAGTGCGAATACAAAATGTGCAATTATGTCGTTAACGCCAATAATAATCTTTATGTGAAATTATTTAATTGAAGTGTACAAAATAAACAAACAAATAAGCACAGATTAATAAAAAAATTAAAGTGAAACTGAGCGCCGAGTTCTGGCATTAAAAGGAGTAAATTTTTACATGTTGTCAGCGCAATCATTTGCGCTTTAAATGAAAGTTAAATTCATTAAATCGTAGATCATTATTTCTACAAGCTGGGTTTCAACCAGCAACGCCTGGAATTTAATCCAGCTTTATCCATCTTCATGATTGCAGAATTAACTTTAATAATCAATAAATTTCTGCATCGACAGCTCTCACAACTCTACTGTTTACTCAAAGAGTATTGAGTATTGATATTAATTGAAAGCAATGCGCAAAATTGAATGAAATAATACGTACGCAGAAAATTAATTCCCCAAACTGGATTCGCACCAGCTATCTCTAGACAACAAATCTAGTATTCTACCATCTTCATAGCCGAGAAATTAATTGAATGCCTTCTCAAAATTTCAATATATACTCGTAATTGATCAATAAAGTTTAAATTATGAAAATTTTATGAGGTTTCGATTTTGTTCAAGAGTTGATCAATTGTTTCATAGTGACCTACAAAAATTGTGTGAAAGGAGGCTGTCCTGTGAGTGTCCGAGTAAAGCAAAGCAGTAACTATTGCAACTTTTGCAACTTTTGCAACTTTTGCGCCTTTTGCACTTTTTTAAATGTTGAATCCGTAACGAGAATATCTGCCTTCCTTGTGAACAACGGCACCTCTTTGCGATGGCTTCAGAAGGAGTGGCAAATCATCATTTCTTCATCAGTAAAAACAGCCGAATCGATATCCCTTGAGACACCAGTCCGGTTAGATAGCTGGACAAGCCCCAGCTGGGCCCAAGTATTGGTTACGTTAGTGCGGTTGAAATGAACTAGTGGAGAGATGAATGATCTGAAGCACGGCGCGGTACCCGATAATTTTAAACAATTATTTCTATCTTGGTCTGTTTCTGTACCTTTAGATTAGATAACTGAATATAACAATTGGGTAGTTTGTACAAACTGCACAAGCATATTACTCGGACACACAGAGAGGAACATTTACTTAAAGTACCTACGCAAACTATCTTAAACACTATAGGCTATCCTCCAAGGCTCTGAGTGAAGCAAAACAGTAAGTGTTCCAAGTAAAATACATGATATGCGACCCAATTAAATTAATAATTATTTCTAATCGTGGTCCGTCTCTGTACCGTTAGATTAGATAAATTAAGAAATTGGGTGATTATTGGTGCAGAAAAAATGAAGCTCAGAGCTCAGAGGAATATTTACTTAAAGTACCTACGCAAATAATTTAAAACAAAACTGATCAGAAGTCTGATATGTGTATATTGTTTCATTTAAAAGCGCGCTTACTAATATGACTACAAAAGCAATTATTGTCCATTGAATTTGATTTGGACACTGGTAGATTTTTGAACCAACAATTAAAATATTGACGCTCCAAATGTTTCTAGTTATGAATAATGCTTGTAAATTGCAGAACAAAAATTATTGTATTGGTATAAATATTTACCAATAATTAGTAATTTCAGGCCAATTTCTTGACTGCTGGATGAATGTTTCAAACCAAACTTGGAAACAATCAGTTAACTTGGAGACAAAATATTACACGGCATTATTCATAACTAGTTGCGGTTATTAGAAATGAAAGTTCCTACCTTTAGAATCCACTGGCAGTCTTGAAGATCGTTGCTGAGAAATTGGCTCCGATGAAGATTTCTGCGGTGCCGGCAGTACTAGAAGGCTGCATATACTTTCGTCTCTCAATGATGTTCCATTTACCAATTCAACGAAGCAATTATTACTTCCTGAAACATGTACACCTATTAAAATAGTGAAATATTATAAGAATGGCTGATTTCAGAAACCGCCCAAGTACACTTTTGGTTATACGTATTTAAATTATACATAGAATGGCGCATAAAAGATGTAGTTCTTTTGATTGAGCGCAAAAAGAACCTTATTCTATTATTTAAAAGGTGTATTGGACCTTCTGAAAATATCAACCGAGAGCAGAAATAATCTTAGTTCATGACTAATTAATATTAGTTAATTATTTCAAAACTAGACGTGTGACTTGAGTTGTTTCTGAAATATGTGTTTCAATGTGTATGCTAATGTTTTAATGTTACTTTGTTTAGAACACAAAATTAATAAATGCTATTTTGCTAAAATCTGATCCAAGCATTAAAATTAGTATAAAGGCAGATGTAAGGCAAGCGATGCAACATTATTGTAAGTAGTCAAAATGGGTATAGGGGTGTGTTTGACTTTGAATCAATCTTAATTGAATACAAATATAATTGAAGTATTTAGATTGCAACATTTATGAATGCATAATTAAAATTAAAAACCGTTACAATATCGCCTCCGATTAAATTTAATTTGGATATAAATAAACGTAAGTAAAAAATATCGACACACAAATTAATAGTTTTGAATAATGTTGGTCAATCGAAAACAAGTTATTTTTAATACAGAAAACTTGTGAAATAATAACATTATTCATAACTAGGTGATAAATAAAAAAAATCCTACCTTATAATTCCTCCGATGATTTGCAAAACTGTGAAGCGAAGGTTGGTTCGGTGAAGTAACCATCGGAGATAATCGCTGTTCCTCGGCAGGTAAACAAATTCACATCAGTTCTGCGTTGCATTAACAGATGGTCCATTTACCAATTCAACGAAGGTATTTGTTCTGAAAAATTGAAAATAAATATTGAAATATTAACAGCGAGACATGTTCGTTTTTTGGAAGCAAATTGAAATTAAAGTTGTAAAAATTTTGCAAGTATCTATTAATTTTAAATAAATTTATTAGCAATGCAAATTTTAAAAGTCTGCACAGTGTTAGAAATTATGTTAGATAATTATTGTTCAAAGCAATTTTGTAGGTATGCAAATTAATAAATAAGCAGCAGTATACATGTTTATTTGAACGTTACGGATGCGACCGTGCAGTTATTTGTTAGTATCGATGGCTCAAAATATTTTGTACCATCGATACTTGCAAATTTATATGTAACATAATTTGTACGTCCGTAACACCAAGCCTGAAAAAATATTTGGTCGCATCAATTCAGATACATAACTGCGATGGGTTCTACCAAGTTTAACTGGTCTCACCTATAATTTCAAGATTCCAACAATTACCTTTTGTATGCGATCTTAGTCATCGCCCACATGATAACTGGTGCAAGCCCGGCTCAATTTAGGAATCCGATTTTAATTTAATTAATTAATTATATACCGTTGCGGTCAGCGTACACACCACTAGAATTATTTTAACACCAATAATGCAAAATTTACTTCAAGAAATCAGGTTTCTATGTTTTCGTTAGAATATCAGATCGTAATTAATGTAATATTTCAAGACAACAGCAAAATTGATGGTAAAAATTAATTTGTTATTAAAATATTGCAAACTATTATTATTGTTACATTTAAATAATGTGCAGTAAAATAAATTTTCATGCGTTTCCGAATGTTAAATGCTGTATTGTCGCAAATATCAACACAGTAATTAATAGTTATAAATAATGTTGATTAATCAAGAACAAAGTATTTGTTATACAAAAACATTATTCATAACGAAATGTGATACTTATATAAAAATTCCTACCTTATAGTTCCTTCGACGATTTCGGTTCGGTGAAGTTACCATCGGAGACGATTTCTGTTCCTCGCCGGTATAAACGGACTCACATTTACCAAATTTCAACGGAGGAATTCGCTGGTCTGAAATGTTAAAAATTATTTTAACAGTGTGGTTTACGTTTGGTTGTTTTTTAGGAAGCATCTTTAAATTAAATTTGGAAAAATTTTGCAATAATGAGATTATCTACTAATTTTAAATGAATTTTTAACAATGAAAGTTTTAAAAATCTGTATGAAATATAAGAAATTATGTTGGATAAGTAGGTATTAAACATATTAATATTCTTGTGATTTTGAGTGCAAATTTTTATAAACAATACAAATGTAATTTATTATTAAATACATTTTATTGCATTTGTAATGTTGCGCCATTGGGAGACTATTTATTAGATTTATTTTAAGAAGTTTAACAATGATTTGAGGAATGTTTTCAAAGGCTATTGAAATGAGACATCACTTTTTTGTCTAGCTAAACCGAATCGATTGTGTAGCGGTACATACAATGGGACAGGAAAAATAGCGATTTCTCGAATATTCCGCGTTCATTTAATTAGATTTTAAGCCAATTTTGGGGTAATTAGAAAAGGTTTTCAAATAGGATGTGTGAAATTATGATAATTGGAAATGTGGAGTGATTTTATGCACCAAAAAAGAGCAGAAAACCACGCAAATTTCGCAAAAAAATTCAATTGCTATTACCTAAACATCTTCCAGACGAATTCGTGTCTTCTGTGAAAATTTGGGGGCTCAATTGGGTGCGTGGGCGGCGATTGGGGGGGCGACTTCCAGTTTTCAGTGGATTTCGCAAGTCGGAATGTTGAAACACATCGCAGCAATCGTTCTGAAACAATAAATGATTAATTAGTAAGTTCGTTAATTGATTTCGTTGTGAATAATGCACCTGGCACATGCAGAGATATTGGCGCGTTGAAGATTCACCGGCGACTGTGAACCGGGCCGCTCTCCGCTGCCCGGCTAAGGTCAGTTTTTTGGTCAGGACCTTGGCTCGCCCGACGACAGGACAATGGATTGAATTACAATGCAAGCGATGGATACAATGGAAGCTAGCTGAGCGTGCACCGACCTGCAAAATTATCATAAACTAAAATATATACATTTATTAATAATTTTCGAACATACTCAAAATTGTGTTATATTTGCATATATTTTTAAGCAAATCGTTTGGAAAATTCACCTACATTTAAAATTTTGCAGCACTAATACAGCAAAATATTCAAACTAGTGCCCATCATCTGATATTTTACAATTGTAACGCGAATATGGCCATGCTGGCAATATGGCCTTTAACTCAGCAACTTATATTCTTAACTTGACCTGATTTTTTTAAATATAATTAATTCATGTTTTGTATATTCCTTGTCAGATTGTATACAGTATACATGCATACAATTCTTCTACAAATTTGAGAAAGATTATGATCTAAATAAGTGAAACAATTGAATATATAACTTTCTGATTTGACCAGTATGCATTATCAATTAATGAAATTTCTAATTTAATTAACAGATATCTGTTCAGTATACCGGAAGCTAATTTTCATGAAAATTTGACAAAATTTTAGTATTAAGTAAGTGAGAAAATCAACACTATAACTTTAATAACTTTATGCAATGACAAGTATGAATTATTCAATACTGAAATTTCTGAAAATTTATTTACTGCATATTAATTATCAGATATCTGTTCAGTATTCCTGAAGCTAATTTTCATGAAAATTTGACAAAATTTTAGTATTAAATAAGTGAGAAAATCAACACTATAACTTTAATAACTTTATGCAATGAGAAGTATGAATTATTCAATACTGAAATTTCTGAAAATTTATTTACTGCATATTAATTATCAGATATCTGTTCAGTATTCCTGAAGCTAATTTTCATGAAAATTTGACAAAATTTTAGTATTAAATAAGTGAGAAAATCAACACTATAACTTTAATAACTTTATGCAATGAGAAGTATGAATTATTCAATACTGAAATTTCTGAAAATTTATTTAGTGCATATTAATTATCAGATATCTGTTCAGTATTCCTGAAGCTAATTTTCATGAAAATTTGACAAAATTTTAGTATTAAATAAGTGAGAAAATCAACACTATAACTTTAATAACTTTATGCAATGAGAAGTATGAATTATTCAATACTGAAATTTCATGAAAATTTATTTACTGCATATTAATTATCAGATATCTGTTCAGTATTCCTGAAGCTAATTTTCATGAAAATTTGACAAAATTTTAGTATTAAATAAGTGAGAAAATCAACACTATAACTTTAATAACTTTATGCAATGAGAAGTATGAATTATTCAATACTGAAATTTCTGAAAATTTATTTACTGCATATTAATTATCAGATATCTGTTCAGTATTCCTGAAGCTAATTTTCATGAAAATTTGACAAAATTTTAGTATTAAATAAGTGAGAAAATCAACACTATAACTTTAATAACTTTATGCAATGAGAAGTATGAATTATTCAATACTGAAATTTCTGAAAATTTATTTAGTGCATATTAATTATCAGATATCTGTTCAGTATTCCTGAAGCTAATTTTCATGAAAATTTGACAAAATTTTAGTATTAAATAAGTGAGAAAATCAACACTATAACTTTAATAACTTTATGCAATGAGAAGTATGAATTATTCAATACTGAAATTTCATGAAAATTTATTTACTGCATATTAATTATCAGATATCTGTTCAGTATTCCTGAAGCTAATTTTCATGAAAATTTGACAAAATTTTAGTATTAAATAAGTGAGAAAATCAACACTATAACTTTAATAACTTTATGCAATGACAAGTATGAATTATTCAATACTGAAATTTCTGAAAATTTATTTACTGCATATTAATTATCAGATATCTGTTCAGTATTCCTGAAGCTAATTTTCATGAAAATTTGACAAAATTTTAGTATTAAATAAGTGAGAAAATCAACACTATAACTTTAATAACTTTATGCAATGAGAAGTATGAATTATTCAATACTGAAATTTCAGAAAATTTATTTACTGCATATTAATTATCAGATATCTGTTCAGTATTCCTGAAGCAAATTCTCATGAAAATTTGACAAAATTTTAGTATTAAATAAGTGAGAAAATCAACACTATAACTTTAATAACTTTATGCAATGAGAAGTATGAATTATTCAATACTGAAATTTCTGAAAATTTATTTACTGCATATTAATTATCAGATATCTGTTCAGTATTCCTGAAGCAAATTCTCATGAAAATTTGACAAAATTTTAGTATTAAATAAGTGAGAAAATCAACACTATAACTTTAATAACTTTATGCAATGAGAAGTATGAATTATTCAATACTGAAATTTCATGAAAATTTATTTACTGCATATTAATTATCAGATATCTGTTCAGTATTCCTGAAGCTAATTTTCATGAAAATTTGACAAAATTTTAGTATTAAATAAGTGAGAAAATCAACACTATAACTTTAATAACTTTATGCAATGACAAGTATGAATTATTCAATACTGAAATTTCTGAAAATTTATTTACTGCATATTAATTATCAGATATCTGTTCAGTATTCCTGAAGCAAATTCTCATGAAAATTTGACAAAATTTTAGTATTAAATAAGTGAGAAAATCAACACTATAACTTTAATAACTTTATGCAATGAGAAGTATGAATTATTCAATACTGAAATTTCTGAAAATTTATTTACTGCATATTAATTATCAGATATCTGTTCAGTATTCCTGAAGCAAATTCTCATGAAAATTTGACAAAATTTTAGTATTAAATAAGTGAGAAAATCAACACTATAACTTTAATAACTTTATGCAATGAGAAGTATGAATTATTCAATACTGAAATTTCTGAAAATTTATTTACTGCATATTAATTATCAGATATCTGTTCAGTATTCCTGAAGCTAATTTTCATGAAAATTTGACAAAATTTTAGTATTAAATAAGTGAGAAAATCAACACTATAACTTTAATAACTTTATGCAATGACAAGTATGAATTATTCAATACTGAAATTTCTGAAAATTTATGTATTGCATATTAATTATCAGATATCTGTTCAGTATTCCTGAAGCTAATTTTCATGAAAATTTGACAAAATTTTAGTATTAAATAAGTGAGAAAATCAACACTATAACTTTAATAACTTTATGCAATGAGAAGTATGAATTATTCAATACTGAAATTTCTGAAAATTTATTTACTGCATATTAATTATCAGATATCTGTTCAGTATTCCTGAAGCAAATTCTCATGAAAATTTGACAAAATTTTAGTATTAAATAAGTGAGAAAATCAACACTATAACTTTAATAACTTTATGCAATGAGAAGTATGAATTATTCAATACTGAAATTTCTGAAAATTTATTTAGTGCATATTAATTATCAGATATCTGTTCAGTATTCCTGAAGCTAATTTTCATGAAAATTTGACAAAATTTTAGTATTAAATAAGTGAGAAAATCAACACTATAACTTTAATAACTTTATGCAATGAGAAGTATGAATTATTCAATACTGAAATTTCATGAAAATTTATTTACTGCATATTAATTATCAGATATCTGTTCAGTATTCCTGAAGCTAATTTTCATGAAAATTTGACAAAATTTTAGTATTAAATAAGTGAGAAAATCAACACTATAACTTTAATAACTTTATGCAATGACAAGTATGAATTATTCAATACTGAAATTTCTGAAAATTTATTTACTGCATATTAATTATCAGATATCTGTTCAGTATTCCTGAAGCAAATTCTCATGAAAATTTGACAAAATTTTAGTATTAAATAAGTGAGAAAATCAACACTATAACTTTAATAACTTTATGCAATGAGAAGTATGAATTATTCAATACTGAAATTTCAGAAAATTTATTTACTGCATATTAATTATCAGATATCTGTTCAGTATTCCTGAAGCTAATTTTCATGAAAATTTGACAAAATTTTAGTATTAAATAAGTGAGAAAATCAACACTATAACTTTAATAACTTTATGCAATGACAAGTATGAATTATTCAATACTGAAATTTCTGAAAATTTATTTACTGCATATTAATTATCAGATATCTGTTCAGTATTCCTGAAGCAAATTCTCATGAAAATTTGACAAAATTTTAGTATTAAATAAGTGAGAAAATCAACACTATAACTTTAATAACTTTATGCAATGAGAAGTATGAATTATTCAATACTGAAATTTCTGAAAATTTATTTACTGCATATTAATTATCAGATATCTGTTCAGTATTCCTGAAGCAAATTCTCATGAAAATTTGACAAAATTTTAGTATTAAATAAGTGAGAAAATCAACACTATAACTTTAATAACTTTATGCAATGAGAAGTATGAATTATTCAATACTGAAATTTCTGAAAATTTATTTACTGCATATTAATTATCAGATATCTGTTCAGTATTCCTGAAGCTAATTTTCATGAAAATTTGACAAAATTTTAGTATTAAATAAGTGAGAAAATCAACACTATAACTTTAATAACTTTATGCAATGACAAGTATGAATTATTCAATACTGAAATTTCTGAAAATTTATGTATTGCATATTAATTATCAGATATCTGTTCAGTATTCCTGAAGCTAATTTTCATGAAAATTTGACAAAATTTTAGTATTAAATAAGTGAGAAAATCAACACTATAACTTTAATAACTTTATGCAATGAGAAGTATGAATTATTCAATACTGAAATTTCTGAAAATTTATTTACTGCATATTAATTATCAGATATCTGTTCAGTATTCCTGAAGCTAATTTTCATGAAAATTTGACAAAATTTTAGTATTAAATAAGTGAGAAAATCAACACTATAACTTTAATAACTTTATGCAATGAGAAGTATGAATTATTCAATACTGAAATTTCTGAAAATTTATTTAGTGCATATTAATTATCAGATATCTGTTCAGTATTCCTGAAGCTAATTTTCATGAAAATTTGACAAAATTTTAGTATTAAATAAGTGAGAAAATCAACACTATAACTTTAATAACTTTATGCAATGAGAAGTATGAATTATTCAATACTGAAATTTCATGAAAATTTATTTACTGCATATTAATTATCAGATATCTGTTCAGTATTCCTGAAGCTAATTTTCATGAAAATTTGACAAAATTTTAGTATTAAATAAGTGAGAAAATCAACACTATAACTTTAATAACTTTATGCAATGAGAAGTATGAATTATTCAATACTGAAATTTCTGAAAATTTATTTACTGCATATTAATTATCAGATATCTGTTCAGTATTCCTGAAGCTAATTTTCATGAAAATTTGACAAAATTTTAGTATTAAATAAGTGAGAAAATCAACACTATAACTTTAATAACTTTATGCAATGAGAAGTATGAATTATTCAATACTGAAATTTCATGAAAATTTATTTACTGCATATTAATTATCAGATATCTGTTCAGTATTCCTGAAGCTAATTTTCATGAAAATTTGACAAAATTTTAGTATTAAATAAGTGAGAAAATCAACACTATAACTTTAATAACTTTATGCAATGAGAAGTATGAATTATTCAATACTGAAATTTCTGAAAATTTATTTACTGCATATTAATTATCAGATATCTGTTCAGTATTCCTGAAGCTAATTTTCATGAAAATTTGACAAAATTTTAGTATTAAATAAGTGAGAAAATCAACACTATAACTTTAATAACTTTATGCAATGAGAAGTATGAATTATTCAATACTGAAATTTCTGAAAATTTATTTAGTGCATATTAATTATCAGATATCTGTTCAGTATTCCTGAAGCTAATTTTCATGAAAATTTGACAAAATTTTAGTATTAAATAAGTGAGAAAATCAACACTATAACTTTAATAACTTTATGCAATGAGAAGTATGAATTATTCAATACTGAAATTTCATGAAAATTTATTTAGTGCATATTAATTATCAGATATCTGTTCAGTATTCCTGAAGCTAATTTTCATGAAAATTTGACAAAATTTTAGTATTAAATAAGTGAGAAAATCAACACTATAACTTTAATAACTTTATGCAATGAGAAGTATGAATTATTCAATACTGAAATTTCATGAAAATTTATTTACTGCATATTAATTATCAGATATCTGTTCAGTATTCCTGAAGCTAATTTTCATGAAAATTTGACAAAATTTTAGTATTAAATAAGTGAGAAAATCAACACTATAACTTTAATAACTTTATGCAATGAGAAGTATGAATTATTCAATACTGAAATTTCATGAAAATTTATTTACTGCATATTAATTATCAGATATCTGTTCAGTATTCCTGAAGCTAATTTTCATGAAAATTTGACAAAATTTTAGTATTAAATAAGTGAGAAAATCAACACTATAACTTTAATAACTTTATGCAATGAGAAGTATGAATTATTCAATACTGAAATTTCTGAAAATTTATTTACTGCATATTAATTATCAGATATCTGTTCAGTATTCCTGAAGCTAATTTTCATGAAAATTTGACAAAATTTTAGTATTAAATAAGTGAGAAAATCAACACTATAACTTTAATAACTTTATGCAATGAGAAGTATGAATTATTCAATACTGAAATTTCTGAAAATTTATTTACTGCATATTAATTATCAGATATCTGTTCAGTATTCCTGAAGCTAATTTTCATGAAAATTTGACAAAATTTTAGTATTAAATAAGTGAGAAAATCAACACTATAACTTTAATAACTTTATGCAATGAGAAGTATGAATTATTCAATACTGAAATTTCTGAAAATTTATTTAGTGCATATTAATTATCAGATATCTGTTCAGTATTCCTGAAGCTAATTTTCATGAAAATTTGACAAAATTTTAGTATTAAATAAGTGAGAAAATCAACACTATAACTTTAATAACTTTATGCAATGAGAAGTATGAATTATTCAATACTGAAATTTCTGAAAATTTATTTAGTGCATATTAATTATCAGATATCTGTTCAGTATTCCTGAAGCTAATTTTCATGAAAATTTGACAAAATTTTAGTATTAAATAAGTGAGAAAATCAACACTATAACTTTAATAACTTTATGCAATGAGAAGTATGAATTATTCAATACTGAAATTTCATGAAAATTTATTTACTGCATATTAATTATCAGATATCTGTTCAGTATTCCTGAAGCTAATTTTCATGAAAATTTGACAAAATTTTAGTATTAAATAAGTGAGAAAATCAACACTATAACTTTAATAACTTTATGCAATGACAAGTATGAATTATTCAATACTGAAATTTCTGAAAATTTATTTACTGCATATTAATTATCAGATATCTGTTCAGTATTCCTGAAGCTAATTTTCATGAAAATTTGACAAAATTTTAGTATTAAATAAGTGAGAAAATCAATACTATAACTTTAATAACTTTATGCAATGACAAGTATGAATTATTCAATACTGAAATTTCTGAAAATTTATTTACTGCATATTAATTATCAGATATCTGTTCAGTATTCCTGAAGCTAATTTTCATGAAAATTTGACAAAATTTTAGTATTAAATAAGTGAGAAAATCAACACTATAACTTTAATAACTTTATGCAATGACAAGTATGAATTATTCAATACTGAAATTTCTGAAAATTTATTTACTGCATATTAATTATCAGATATCTGTTCAGTATTCCTGAAGCAAATTCTCATGAAAATTTGACAAAATTTTAGTATTAAATAAGTGAGAAAATCAACACTATAACTTTAATAACTTTATGCAATGAGAAGTATGAATTATTCAATACTGAAATTTCTGAAAATTTATTTACTGCATATTAATTATCAGATATCTGTTCAGTATTCCTGAAGCAAATTCTCATGAAAATTTGACAAAATTTTAGTATTAAATAAGTGAGAAAATCAACACTATAACTTTAATAACTTTATGCAATGAGAAGTATGAATTATTCAATACTGAAATTTCTGAAAATTTATTTACTGCATATTAATTATCAGATATCTGTTCAGTATTCCTGAAGCTAATTTTCATGAAAATTTGACAAAATTTTAGTATTAAATAAGTGAGAAAATCAACACTATAACTTTAATAACTTTATGCAATGACAAGTATGAATTATTCAATACTGAAATTTCTGAAAATTTATGTATTGCATATTAATTATCAGATATCTGTTCAGTATTCCTGAAGCTAATTTTCATGAAAATTTGACAAAATTTTAGTATTAAATAAGTGAGAAAATCAACACTATAACTTTAATAACTTTATGCAATGAGAAGTATGAATTATTCAATACTGAAATTTCTGAAAATTTATTTACTGCATATTAATTATCAGATATCTGTTCAGTATTCCTGAAGCAAATTCTCATGAAAATTTGACAAAATTTTAGTATTAAATAAGTGAGAAAATCAACACTATAACTTTAATAACTTTATGCAATGAGAAGTATGAATTATTCAATACTGAAATTTCTGAAAATTTATTTACTGCATATTAATTATCAGATATCTGTTCAGTATTCCTGAAGCTAATTTTCATGAAAATTTGACAAAATTTTAGTATTAAATAAGTGAGAAAATCAACACTATAACTTTAATAACTTTATGCAATGACAAGTATGAATTATTCAATACTGAAATTTCTGAAAATTTATGTATTGCATATTAATTATCAGATATCTGTTCAGTATTCCTGAAGCTAATTTTCATGAAAATTTGACAAAATTTTAGTATTAAATAAGTGAGAAAATCAACACTATAACTTTAATAACTTTATGCAATGAGAAGTATGAATTATTCAATACTGAAATTTCTGAAAATTTATTTACTGCATATTAATTATCAGATATCTGTTCAGTATTCCTGAAGCAAATTCTCATGAAAATTTGACAAAATTTTAGTATTAAATAAGTGAGAAAATCAACACTATAACTTTAATAACTTTATGCAATGAGAAGTATGAATTATTCAATACTGAAATTTCTGAAAATTTATTTACTGCATATTAATTATCAGATATCTGTTCAGTATTCCTGAAGCAAATTCTCATGAAAATTTGACAAAATTTTAGTATTAAATAAGTGAGAAAATCAACACTATAACTTTAATAACTTTATGCAATGAGAAGTATGAATTATTCAATACTGAAATTTCTGAAAATTTATTTACTGCATATTAATTATCAGATATCTGTTCAGTATTCCTGAAGCTAATTTTCATGAAAATTTGACAAAATTTTAGTATTAAATAAGTGAGAAAATCAACACTATCACTTTAATAACTTTATGCAATGAGAAGTATGAATTATTCAATACTGAAATTTCTGAAAATTTATTTACTGCATATTAATTATCAGATATCTGTTCAGTATTCCTGAAGCAAATTCTCATGAAAATTTGACAAAATTTTAGTATTAAATAAGTGAGAAAATCAACATCATAACTTTCTGCAATGACAAGTATGAATTAGTCAATACTGAAATTTCTGAACATTTATTTATTGCATGTTATAGAAAAATTGTTGGTTATAATTAAAATGAAATCATTGAAAATTTGAGAGTAATCAATGAAATTTTGATATGGATCAATAAAATGTTGACAGTATAATAGAAAATTTGTGAGAAACAATTAAACAAATACTACAGAAATCAATGAAATGTTTACAGCAATAATTGTTTGGTAGCAATCTTTACAGGAATCATTAAAATATTTCGAATTACCATAATGAAATATAAAATAATTAAAAATTTGATGGTAATCATTGATTAATTAACTTGAGCAATCAAATTTTTACCGTCCTTGATGCCGCAATTGAAGCCCCATATTTACGAATAAATTGTTCCACATCTCACCAAATTTATCGACTTTTAAGCAGTTTTTGATAATTTGCAAACATTCACTTGTACATTTTATTTGGATTTGTTTAAGTGTTAAACATTGTGATACAATTTAATATAAAAGAAAAAAGGAACCCCAAAATCATACTTGCAATCATCAGTACTATTCATTGATTCGAATAAAAGTGTTCAGAGATCTGATATGAAAGTGTATAAATGATTAATAGAAATGACTCATAGATTTTAGAACCAACAATTAAAATATTAACACTCGGATTATTACTGGTTATGAATAATGCTTGCCAATTGCTCCTCGGGCGTTCCCATTTTTTAATTAGAGGTTAATTTATTTGCACAGTATGAAGGCAGTCATGAATGCAAATTGTCGACAAGAATCGGTAACAGAGTGGATGAATATTTTAAGTTAAACTCTGATAAAATTGGCTTTCTTGGAGACACAATATTGCACGTCATTGTTCATAACTAGTCGCGGTTATTAGAAATGAAAGTTCCTACCTTTACAATCCGATGGAGGACTTGTAGCTGCTGCTGCAAAATTGAGTCCGATGACGATTCCGACGGTGCCAGCTGTCCTGCGAGCCATCACACACTTCCGCATCTTGAAAATCCATATACCAATTCAACGAAGCAATTATTTTTTCCTGAAATATGAATACGTATTAGAATAGTGCGCTGTTACGAATATCGATGCAAACAATTTAATGTTATTGATTTATAAATTAATACACATGTTAATTCATAAATAATTAATATCGATATAACTGATATAGTAGTAAAAATTTATGTATTAACAAGTGTAATACTTAAATAAATAAATAATGAATTATTAACACCATAATACTGAGTGATTGTTTAAATTTCGGCTCTAGTTATCCATGGAAATTTAAGCAGCCAAGACGAGATTACCGCTCTCATCTTTTTTATTGGCCGCTTAAATTTCCATGGATAACTAGAGCCGAAATTTAAATGATCACTCGGTAAATGCTGTAGTGGCTACAAATGCTATTAAAAAAGTATAAGTGCCAAGTATTAAAATCAGTATAAAGGCTATTTATAATTGATGTTATGCGATAGAATACAATGTTGTGATACTCTGTCGAAATGGTCCTTATAAATGCTTTTATGATTGATAAGTTTGAATAATGTTTGTTAATCATACTCATACATAGTACTTGAAATTAAGAAAAACTTCGGAACCAACATTTTTCAAAATTAAATGTGATAAATACGAAAGAAAATTCCTACCTTGCAATTCCTTCGGTGGTTTGTAAATCTGTGAGGCAGTGGTTGGTTCGGTGGGGCCATTGGAGGTGCACTTTTCCCTGCCTGGTATACAAATTTACGTCTGTTCTGCGTTGCGACATCAGTTAGTTCACGAAGCCAACGAAGATGTATGTTGATTTCCTAAAATGTTTTAATATTGTAGTGGTGGAAATGGGTACAAATAATATTGATGGAAATGAAAATAGTTTTGATCGGCCCACTTATTTTACGTTAAGTACGAAAAATATTTGCACGTTTTATTTTGTAAGTTATAAAAGTATCGCTGAATTGTGTGAAATATCAAAACAATTTCCATAAAAGTATATATTTCTATGAATATATGAAATGAATAAACGCCAGCGGTGGCCGAGAGGTTAGCGCACACGTCTCTCTGCTAAATTGTGCGTGCTAGTTTTAAGAACCCGACATGGATAAACCGAAATGCAAATTAGTTCGGAGTTATTAAGTATCGATGTGGCAAAATATGTATCAGTTATTTGCTAACATTTATGCAACATACTTTGTACGTCTTTAATGCCAAGCCAGACAAAATATCTTGCCACATCAATTCTATAGGCAGATTTACAATCACCTGGGAACGGGAACGGAAAAGTTAAATCGTCCCATCCACATGTAACCGTGCACAACAAATTCCTGTTCCAGATAATTTCTTGTGCATGGTTACAAGTGAATTGTATAAGTTAACTTTCTCGTTTCTGTCCGTTCTCGTTCCCTGGCGATTGTGAATTCGCCTTAATACGTAACTGTGAAATAATACACTAATATTGTCAATGATAAGTTAAACCAAGAACACACCACCGCTAGAATGATTTTAACGCCGCAAATGAAATCATCGCTACTGCAAGTAATTTATTATTGGTCAATTTAAATAGTAAATCGTAATTTATTTAATGTTATTTCAAGACAATAGCAAAATTATCCTAAACACTAATTTGAAAATGTTGGGAAATATTATTATTATTATATTAAATTGACGCGCAAATAGAGTATTCAAACATTCCGTCCATTGTACTAAAATCTTTAGAAATATTGAAAGGAAATTTTCAAGCCTTGGATCGTTTTTATTAGACACGACGCTCAGAATAAAAAGTAGCGAAAAAATGTGCAGCCAATTAGTTTAAAAATGCTGTGATTTAAAACTACGCAGTTTCGCAAATTGTGTGCAATAATTAGTTGAATTTTGAAGTCATTTAGAACCAATTATTACACATGAAATGCGTGGGTTATGAATAAAAGAATGGAATCGAACGTTTTTTTTGCGCTTCGTAAATTTTGAAGTGCAGAAACGTGCGATTTCATCGAAATACGATCAAATCCAACCTTTTAAAAACATCCCTCGTCGCCTGAAGCCTCCCCTCAAAAGATTTCCAGTGTTTGTGGATGCGTAGGCGGATATTTTCGAATTTCAGAAGTTGCGGGGCGAATTTCGAGATTCTTCTTGCGGGTGGTGAAGTGTGGCCCCCTTTGTGGTAGATCTGTGCAAGTCTTGAAGTCGTAGGGCCCCATTTGCCGGCAATTTCTTGTAGCACCTTGAGCACGTATCAGACCCCGTCAGAACTACGACCACTGCAATGTTGCATTTCAGGTACAGACTCGCTTCGAGCGTTCGAGGTCAAGCAGCATTGGCTCGTATAATTATATGCACGTTTTTGCAGTCCTTTATTTGGTTTTGTAGTCTTTTGTGTTTTCAATGCCGAGCGCAGTCCGGACGATCAGTGGCGTACTAAAAGATTTTGTGCCGCAAAATAATTGATGCCCACTCAATGACAATTATTTAGTTTAATATTTTCTCCATAAAATGTAATGTTTTACTAATTTTTATGGTTCATATGTTGTATTGACCTCACATGTATTTCATGTCCATTAAATGTAGTTTTAAATTACAATTAGTCCCACTGTGTTTGCAATCATTGGGAATTAAGCACCCTGAATCATGCAGTTTTGTTACATTCCAACTGATCGGAATTTATTTCAATTCAAATAAAATTGCAGAAAGCCGGTTGACAGTGTAAAATTATTATATTGTTCTGGGCAATCATTAGCCCTGTAAAGATTGATTACTTCAGCTTTTCATTGGCTGAATCTGCAATAACCGAATGTCCAAAAATAAAATTTTGCAGAGAACATTTAGTCATGTATCTAGCTACAGATACAGATACATTTGAAAAATATCTAGATACTTCTAGATACATGGAAAAACAAAGCAGAAATTGTTTTCTTTGTGAAACTGGAACTGAAATAAATTTAATCATAGATAGATATATGTTCGTCTGGCAGACAATTTCGACGGGGTGTCAGAATTTGTCCACCAGCACTGAAAAGCCTCTCTGCAGTAGCCGAGGAAGGCAAAATAGTGTAATATTTTTTGAAAACTGAGCAACCAATGCAGTAGTTTTTCAGACTTCATAAATCGCGGGACTTATCACGCATGTACTGAGAATACTCTATATCAACAGCATACTTAGATACTTGAAATGTATCTAGATACATTACAACACTGAATACATGTTTGCTGTGACACAGCATGTTGCTGTGTCCAACAAATGTTAAAAGGAAACTACGACTACCGGACTTACTTCAAGATGATCTTAACTAGAAGCCTTATACAACCTTCAGAAACGTAAGTGCAGCCGTCGGTGCAGTACCATTCCACCTTCTCTTGTCTTGTCATTCCATCCAGCAAACAAATCACGTCTTTTCATCTGGTAGTGCACTTTGCCTTACGCTTGGCTGATCAATAGTGCCTATGGCAAAAGCGGAAGAACACAAGCCAATTTACATCTATGCAGTTGCTGAAATACATTTAGTTATCGAGATAAAAATAAAGACAAAATTAAAAAGTCATATTATTTATATATTTTTACACATTTATAATAAAACCTGAAAAGTGGTGATGATTTAATTAATGGGGAAATGGGCAACCATATTGTCGGCTTACAAGTGAAATCACTCAAGTCAAAAACTATAAAATGTGAGAAACTACAATTAAAGTTTTATATTCTGCCGTTACCTTTCCTACTCAGTCATTTAATGAGTTAAGAATTTGGAAGTTCGGCTACAGGACCCTTTACTATACCCCTAATGAGCCTGAGATTTGTTACAATTTAGTAAACCATCAAAATTGAATTTTACTAAAAACAGCAAAAAATTCACTTAAGTGTATTTCACTTGTAAGCCGACGATATTATCTGAAATAATAAGAGCAACCTAATTCTTTGCACTGTGCAATAGTGAACGCAAATTTAATCTAAGTTCGACCTTTTGTTATCAAGCAGATTTAAAAATGCCTTTAAACTTGCACAATCCAAAATTCACCACAATTTTGCAGGAAGCAATGTTTAACGGAATGAATATTAGTTTCTCCGATACCTTTAGAGTTGCCGCGATCCCGCAAGCGTTAGGAATGTGCTTCTTACACAGAGGCGGCTCCTGATCCCCACTATCAAATCACCAGAGCGAGCATGATTGCAATGACCGCACCACCGGCAGTGGCAGTGGATGTGACCGTGTCATGGAGACGCGCGAACCGTCGCGATCCCGGTTCGCGTAAACCTGCAAACCATAAAAGAAACTGCCAGTGGTCTTTGCAATCTGAGAACTAGTTGTTTCACACAATTGCGATTCATAATTGTTAGTATTTATGGAAGAAATGTTACCTTACTTGTTCGTTATAAAAATGGTTTCTTAATAATTATGTATAAAATTCTTCAAATTATAAAGCAACACTGGCCCTAATTTTAAGTTTCCAATAAGATTACAATACACATTATTAGATTTGATAGTAAGTAGCAAACTTAATATAAATTATGTGCGGCGTATTGTCCGTAATATTTGAACTGATAAGTACAACATCAATGTTTTAAACATATTATTGTTGAGGAGGCAGCAATCATGATGACACCATCAGGCAGTCAGTTTAAAAATTACAGATTATACATCTTATGCCTATATAACTTTCTGCAAGATCCGTCATTTTAATGTAAATTATTTAATATTTTCAAACCATTTTAAATGGAAGAATACAATTCAGTTCATGTTACATATTTTCAAAATCAGTGTAACTTAAAATCTCTTTTCCTTGAAGGTTTGAAAATGATATAAAAAATTAAAAGGCCGCTTATTAAAATTTCTAAAAATTCAGTATACCAAAATTTCTTACTAATAAAAATTATTTAATTTTCATTGTTAAGAATAATTTTGGATTTGATAAAATTAATTGCCGCGCCTGTCCATTTTACCTTCACATTACGGATTTTAAGTAGTATGCGGTGTTCAGTTTAACACACTTCAATCACACATTTCGATCACTTCCAGCTATGAGGAAAATCGGCGCAGGTATTTTACACCACTCCGATATTAATGTCTCTCTCATTGTGAAGAGGTGAAGTGTCGTGTTCTCTAAGTGTATAACTTTCCGCTTTATAACCTTTAGTTCCCCCTTCTTTGCCAGTTAAAAAGACGTTTATAGTGATAGCACTTGATACGGCCTTACACATATCGAATACATTTAAAGCGGCCAGGGAAACAGCCGTGAGGGCCTCCATTTCGGCGCCCGTCTTGCCCTCGCACGTCACCTTAGAGTCAATAACCACGGACTGCGTAGACTCCTCCAGCCGAGCTTCTACTTGTATGTGAGTCAGGGCAATGTTATGGGCCAACGTGATCAGCTCCGCGGTTTTCTTGGTGCCCGCAATCCCTGATATCTGCGCCATGGTCAGGACGTCGCCCTTTTTGAGCTGGTTCTTTTTTATCAGCGCCGTCAAGTCATACCCCACCAGAACAATGGCACGAGCCGTAGCTATCCTGGTGGTTACCAATTTTGGGCTTACGTCCACCATTTGCACTTTCCCCTCTCCGTCGACGTGTGTTAGGTCTTTTCCGGGTTTGCTGGTCGAGTAGCATCTCACTGTGTTGGCATTAGGCAGAAAATTGCTGAACAGGTGTGATAAATTGGAGGTGGGTATTGCTTCATTTCTTCTTAGTTTAGTATCAGGCCAAGGTCCTAAAATAAACATATAATTAATCTTTAAGTTTAAGGTTTTATCCATAAGTACCAGTTATTTATTATTGGGTACTTACTAGTAGAATTATTTGTATTTTACCGAAACTAGTCAGGCAAAATAAAATAAAAATATTTTTTTACCAGTAACTTACAATTTAAATCATTATAAACGCATCGCATATTGAAAACAAACGTAACACAATACAAAAATGATTGTTAAAAGACTAATTTACATTTATCAGCAACAATTGTTAACAAATAAATTAAAACAATCATAAAAATGATCATAAATACCATAAGAATTGCTATAAGCAGTAGACAAGGTGTTTCATAAATAAACTAAAAATTATACATGACAATTTTGGTCATAAATTTCAATTCAAGAGTTTCAATGTTAAAACTCTAATACCATAACATTGTACCATGCTTTCTTTGTATGTACAGGGTCTCCATAGCTTGACAACGATTTTTTTCTTGATGTTTTTGAATTTTAAATTTGATTCAAAATTGTATAACCAACTTAGCCTTGTATAGTTTTTTCTCCAATTTACAAACATCTTGTATTAATGGCAATCTTTTTAGGACAAAATAAAATCACCAAAACTAAAAAAAAGCTACTGTAAAATGTTAATTTGTCTAGTGTAATTTTTGTGTTCAACATGCGACATTAAAAAAAAAACTTTAAAAGTCATATGTGATGTACTACTTGATGTAATATAAAACCTGACAATTAGTGAATAATATTCAATTACAAATATTTAGAACAAATACGAAAAACTCTAAAAAAAAATGTGTTCATTCAGATTAAAACATCAAACGAAATTGTTTAACGAAATGAGTATTCCGCCTTAGTAATGTATTAAAATAAAGTGGTGAATAACCTCAGTAACGATTGATTGTAGCAGCGCGCTATAGCATTATATATATATATATACATATATATATATATATATATATATATATATATATATATATATTATATAATCAATAACCTAGTACCCTAAGGTGTAAGGTGGATGTAATAGCATTAACAAATTAAAACATTCACACAAAAATCTGTATCAGCAATTTAAGGTTGAACAAGTTTAGAAAAGATACGCCATAGAGAGGGATAAGCGGGAAGCTTACAAATAACATGCCAACAACGTACGTTTAGTTGTCAGAATTATTTACCTTAATAATAACTACACGCACACTATCTAACTACACATTAGCATCAACCTCCGATTAAAATCATAGGCCTATTTTCCATTTGAGAAAGATTCAGCATGCCTAAAACAAGTTCAACACGTTCATAGGGAAGAAGAGAGGCGAAGCGGTACATCGTTGGTGGTGTGGAAACTGGTCTGCCACCTTACTCACCCGCATGCTGCTTCTTCTTCCTGAAAACGGCGGCCCCGATCAGCGTGGCCAGATCGTCGTCGCTGGTGCCCGCCCGGATGGCGTCCCTCAGCGACACCTCGGTGTTCCCGAACAGGCACACCTTCAGATTGCCGTCGGCCGTGATCCGCAGGCGGTTGCAGCTCCCGCAGAAGTGCTCGCTCATCGAGGTTATGAAGCCCACCTGGCCCTCGGCGCCGGGAATTTTCCACGCCTGGAGGAGATTGTATCGATTATTGCAAGATTCTCGCAAGAACGTTGAGGGTTCGGTAATAGAAATTGTAGTACCGATTAGCCGGTAAAAACAGAAATAATCTCATGTATTTTTAATTACAAGTAGAAAACAAAAATTAAAGTATGTAAAAATAGGAAAATAATAATTTTTTTAACAGCCATTTCATAATAAACTATTTTAAAATGCTTTAACAAAAGTGAAGTTTAAGTAAAAGTAAGCTTTAAACACTACTTAAAGTTTGGTCCGTTTCAATGGCCTTCACATTAAAATCAACTTTAAAAGATAAATATGTATTTTGAATGGTGGTGGCGTCTTACTTTGTGATACATTTTATTAATTATAAATAAAACTCATTACTTTGTTAGTATCACATAAAATTTTATATGATACTAACATAGTAATTAGTTTTATTTATGATAAATATGTGTTATGAAACACATTTTAAAATTAAACTGAGCTTTAAAATTTAAAGTCATTTTAAATTGATTATGAAAATGGCTGTAAATCACATATAACATAGCGTGTATGCAATTTGTTTTGTGGCAAATAAAACCATACCACTTCCGGCAAGGGGGTTAAAAAATTGAAGATCATTTGCTTGCTAAGTTAGCCCCCCCTTAATTAAAAATTGTCATATTTCAGTAATTTTGCAAAAATATTATATTACTTTAAAAAACCGGTGAATTATCGGTAAATCAGTAAATGTAACATTTTACACAAAAAACTGGTAAATTTACAATCCCTATTTAATTATTTAAATTATATAATTATACAATCTAATTATATAAAATCGAATCTGATATGTTAATGTACTGCGTTTATTTATATATATGATTGATGTTATTCATATGTAGTGGTACATACTAATAAACATACTACTACTACTATTTGGTACCTTTGATGTGTCATTTGGTCCGTTTTCCATGGGGCAAAAATTGGGCCACTTCTTTTTAATCATGGCCACCATATCGTCGTAGGGCACCATTTTATCTTGTTCCCATTTGTTGCCGCTAAATGGCATGTACTCTATAAACCGAATGTCTACGTTTTTCTTCTCGGTCAGCTCAACGAAGTCACAGATTTCATCATCGTTAACACCTAAAACAACGCAATAATGTAATCAACATGTCTCATAATTAGTGACTGTTATTAGTCAGTTATCATACACAGTAGATGTGTATTCGATAATAGGCTTGATTGATAGGATTAATAAGCTCCCAAAAGAATGAAAAATCCTAATTTTAAAACAGCTGTTTTGAAAACCATAACTGCAATCAATAAATGGTTTGCATATCAAATAACTACCATTTATCAGCTCTACATGTATATAAAGAAAGCAGCGATGACATTAACGGTTAAGCAACAAATCAATTTTTAAATTACAAGATATAGTTCAAAATCGTAATTTAAAAACAGCTGTGGTTCGAAAATCATAAGAGCAATCATAAATAAAACACATCACTTTGTTAGTATCACGTATGAGTTTGTTCAATTTTTATTAGCTTCAAATTTCAAAGTACTAAATATTTGAATGATTATAAGAAATTTGTGCCAATTTCATAAGAACAGGACGTTATAAGTGTGCAAGAATAAGCGTAAGTCGAACAAAAATTTCAAACAGTTTCGAGAAAAACGTGTCAAAAGATTCAAACCTTAATAAAAGTTGTAATATAGCAATAATTGCTATATTTTCTAATATTTTACTATGAACAGAAGGTATATATTTTTTAACAGACTAATCAATAAGGGTACAAATATTCTAATAAACAAATTTGCTCAAAAACCGCTTACACTGTTCTTGCACCCAGCTCCTCAATTGCAATTACCTTTAGTAACGACACAGTTAACCTTGACGGGGCTATAGCCCAGCTGAATGCCCAAATCGATGCCCATCATCACACGGTCCCAGCCCTTCCTCCTCGTGATCCTCTCGTACCTGTCGGGCTTCAGCGTGTCCATGCTGACGTTGAGGATGTCGAGGCCTGCGCGCTGGAACGCGACCAGCTGCCTGGTCAGCACCAGCCCGTTGGTGGTCATCGCGACGGTCTCCACGCCCTCGATCCGCTTGAGTTGCGCTGGAACCCGACACTCGGAAATCTCCGCACCGTAAACATCACAGTTCCTTACCTATTATGTCGACCAGGTCTTTCCTGACCGTCGGCTCGCCGCCGGTGAGCCGGATCTTCGTGACTCCCTCCTTCGCGAACAGCCGGGCGACGTGGAGTACCTCGTCGGTGGTCAGGAGGTCGTCCTTCGGTGTCAGCGGGACGCCCTCGGCTGGCATGCAGTACACACCTGGGGGTAACATGAGCACAGGTAATATGCAGCACAGACATGTATAATGTATAAGTGTGCACTTACACCGTAGATTGCAGCGCTCCGTCAGAGAAATCCGCAGGTAACTGTGGTGCCGTCCGAACGAATCAGTAAGTGGGCTCGCCAACGCCTTCTCGTCGCTCTAAAATTAATACTCGTGATGTAAGGCGTAAGCCAGATGAGTTATTTTCTGGCTACATTTGAGAGATTTACTTGTGAAGTAAGGGCCAGACTCGAAAGATTGAGTTGTGAGGCGTAAACCAGGTTTGTGACTTTTATGGACTTTGTCCTCGTGAATTGTGTACAGTACCTTTAATTTCACGGAGCCCGCGCACTTGGTGGACAATTTTGGGCCCCCCCCGCGGAGGACGTTCAGCAGTCTCGGTCTGAACATTTCTGCCACGCGTCGAAGAGATACTGAGTGGTTATGATAGCAACAACTAGGCCGATTGTCTTCGAGTGGAGATAAGAGCCCGGGACGTCGTCTTCCTCTTCCCAAAACTTGTTTACACGACCGGATGACCTTTGTAGAACCATGGGGCCTCCCATGCGAACGCAAACGTACGGAAAACACTTTCGTTGGCGGCGACGACCTTGGGGTGTTGCATTCAGTAATTGTGAATAAATCATTTCTCAGGGTCACGCGGATGCGACGCAAATTCGTGCGTTCTTTGAAATTTGGCAAAAAAAACCTGACATATTGGCTGTTACATTTACGCCTTCAATTCAATAATTACATTACTGATACCAAATAATAGTTTTATTCATTCTGTATTTTGCTGTGGGATTAAATGAGAGGATAGTTATAGGTGTTACCACCCACCCATCCCGACAATCAAACATGAACAATTATTCAAACTTAACTTCATTGTTTTTCATTAACAATAATAATTTCTTTGCGACTTTGTGCATATATTGAGACTATGCTCATTATTATTATGATAACTGTAAGACAATGAAGGCGCAATGTGTTACATTACATATCTGTTGGATCGGAGGGTGGCTGGTTGGGCCCACTGTAACTATCCTCTACTTGTATCTGGTAGAAATTCAATTATTACTTTATTGATACCAAATCATAGATTTGTTCATTATGTATTTTGATATCGGATTAAATGAGGAGATAGTTATAGTGTACCCCCCCACCCGCCCTTGTAATCAAACATGAACAATGATTCATACTTAACATTATCGTTTTTCAATAATAATAATGTTGATAATAATTGACTTTGTGGATATATTGGGACTGTGCTATCAAAAATATTCTGAAAATTCTAGAAAACTTCTTGGTAATTTATAATCTCTGCAAAAGGAAATTTCTTTAATATTGAAAAAATAAATTCCAGAATACATGGAAAATACACCAGAATTTCTTTAAAAAAATTTAGAACAAATTTCTGAAGTCCGCAAATTGTCATGATTTTTAAAATTTTGAAACTACTTAAATTTCGCGAAAATATGCGGGAAATTGTAGAACATTTCCAGAAAATTCAATCAAGTGTACACATTTTCGTGGTATTTGAAATGTTCATACATATCCATGTCCCAAAGAACTCCCCAGATTGCTAGGAAATTTAAAAGAAAGTCCCAATATTTCGTAATATGTAGGAAATTTTAGAAAAATTAAATAATAAAATAAAATTGTCATTGAATTTTCATAAATATTTGAAAAAACCACACCTAAGGCCCAGTCTTAGAACATCCTTGTTCCTGGTACAATTACCTAGGATACAATTGTATCCTAGGTAATTGAACCAGGAACAAGGATGTTCCACGTTCCTGGTACAATTACCTAGGATACAATTGTATCATAGGTAATTGAATCAGGAACAAGGATGTTCCATGATTGTAAAACCAGCCCTAAAAGTACCTAACTGTACCAAACAAATGCTCAAATATTCTGAAAACAATTAAGTATAGGAACATTCATAGCTTTTGAAATTTTCATAAACATTAGGAAATTCCACAAATATTTTGAAAAATTCCAAAGAATTATTTCTGACTTCCAAAAATACATCAACATTTGTAGGAAAAATATATGCCCAATAATTAAGAAAATATTCTTAAAATTATAGAAAAGTTCTTAGTAATTTCTATCATCTCTTTAATCTCTGTAAATTTTTGAGGAAATTCGTTCATTAATAATAAAAATTCCTTACATATTCCAGAATATATGGAAAGACACCAGAATTTCTTTAATAAATATTTGAAAAACTCATTAGTCTTCAGACGTCCATGATTTTTGACAGTTTCATAAATATCCGGGACAGTTCCGCAAAAACTATGAAAAGATTTATAAAAATTCTCAAATATGCCGGAAAACATTAGGAAATATCACAAATATTTTGGAAAATTCCTAAAAACATTTCAGACTTTTAGGGCCGGTTTTACAATCATGGAACATCCTTGTTCCTGGTTCAATTACCTAGGATACAATTGTTGAAACAATTGTACCAGGAACAAGGATGTTCCACGATTGTAAAACTGGGCCTAAATATGCTAAATATTGTAGAAAATACAATTTAGGAGTTTAAAGTTCAAAAATTTAAGTGAAGATTGATTTAAATTCCATGATTTTTAAATATTTTCATAAATATTCTAGACAATTTTATAGATTTGGTAGGAAACATAAAAACTAAATATATCTAAATTGGAACTTATGGAATTATAAAAATTGTCAAATCTCGAAAATGTTAGAAAATGTAGAAAATTTCTGGAAAATTTAATTGTAGTGTATTAGCCGTTCAATATAATTTTCAGAATATTAAAGCAAATTATTTTTCTTATTACCATACACCCAGTGGGGAATTTGGTAATGAATATATATATATATATATATATATATATATATATATATATATATATATATATATATATATATATATTCTTATAATGTACACATAATTCATACCTTGCCGCCTCCATAGCGCATCAGACTCGGTACTCTCTTCTCAGCCGAGAGGTTTCAGGAATCTCAGTGAAGAGCACTTGGACTTGCTTCATTCTGGTTCAATTTTATATATTCTTGTGCAGAAAATATCTTGCATACTCCTTACATAACTAATATTTACAGCAAACTACATACATGTAACTCCACTAGTCGAAACCTATAACAGGGGATAAAGACGATATTAGTTGCGGGTTTAGAACAAACAGGAAGCAGAGCTCTTTTCGAGAAAGTGTAGACAAAAATCATTGTTACCGTTGGTCATTTTGTAAAAGTCAGATCCTCCAAACTAACAATACAAAATACTAAATACTAGAAACGTAATTACTAAACAAATATATTATATTTTCATTTCTGCAACTAAAACAATATTGACAAATGAAAATTAGTAAATAAAAAAAAAAAAAATACTAATGTCCATATTTTCCAAGCTAGTACCTATTTGTGAATACAGCTCTGGGGATAAAAATGGTGTTAGTTGCAGTTTTACAATAAATAACAGAAAGGAATAATTATGGATATGAATTAACATCATGTCAGATTAACTATGTAATATATATTTATATATTTTTTAGAATCTTGTGCATAACAGCCACATATTAATGCTACACAATAGATAAATTGTTCTGAAGTAACGAAAACTCATCCGCACATGAAGGAACATCGAAAACTTAATGCGAGACCTCCTGCCCCCCACTATCGACGGGGGCTGACGGGAGAGAAGTCGCCACTTGCATCCCAAGGGGGCGCAGATTCTTATTGCATCGGCGGCCGTCCGGCGCCAGTTGATTTATTAACGACCGGTGTTGAGAGCGAGCACTTATTTACATCACGCTAAATGACGGCGGTGTGTTCAACACATTAATAAAAATATATATAATTGATCGATCGAAAAGCTTACACCTACGAAACGTACAAGTATCACATTAAAATATTCAAATTAAAAATTAAACGAGGAAAAGACAGACGGTGACAATGATAATTGGAATTGTTGTATGGGCATGGGTATAGGGGGCTCTTATAAAAATTAACTTAATATTTACACGTAAAAAAGTTGTTCATGCACGCATGTACGATCGACGATGTTTGGGGCAGACTCAAATTTCAGGCCGAAAGTTTGGGGATTTAGTTTACTATGTTGCAATTCATGAAATCCCCAAATTTTTAAGAAATTTGAATAGACCGCAAAAATTGTCGATCGGCCTGTATGTTTGTATATATATATATAGATCTAAGCACATGCATTTACCAGCTTGTTCGCAGTTAAACAAAATGAAATTTATGCTGGCTATTTGTACACGTGTTAATTGGAATCGGCACACATAATACATGGCTACAGTAATAACATTTAAATACACCTTTCGTGTTCTAATCGTGAGCATAAAGTCCATTTTATATGTATATGTTTGTATTGGCAATTGATATACCGACATTGGCAGTGTCCACGGGGGCATGGCAGAGACGATGAAAACTGTCCACGATTTGTTATGTCCAAAGAGAGTAAAGTAATACAAAGACTAGCCTTTATAAAAAGCACAGAAACATAGGTGCGCTTTGAGCAAAACCAACATCTCAAAATCTATGATACATTAATAATACTATATCTTTACAATTGTTTAAGCTAAGTCTAACAGAGAGACATTTTATTCACTATGTCTCATAATATATATATGTATTACATATTTATTAATACCTTGTATTTTACTCTTATCGTAATGCAAAAATAATTTAAAGGTACTGGACGAAATGATTACACAAGTAAGGTTTGATTATGCTTCACATAAAATTATATATAGAACCATAAGATCCAGCCCTACAAACATTATCTACACAATCCATATAAACTATAATTACGCTAAAAACAGTAGCTCCTAAACAATTAAAATCAGAACTCTCTTATACTTTCCAATTCTAATAAACTATCACAAAAACATTTAAGTTGTATGTATGTATATCTATACCTATAATAATTGTGCTCGAGTAACAAATTCTCACATATCAACAAAATTTCCCTAGATCGCCACCTCCAGTTGCCATTTATACACCACTATCATCAACAATATTATCAACCATGATATTTATGAGTTACGTACGCAGTGAAGAAGATCTGAGTAGGAGTGTGAAATGTGTTTTAAAGTTACATCGCAGTCGGCAGCCGCTCGCCCGTGTCCACCCACTTGCTCTCCTCCATTATCCTCTCAAAACAGTCCAACAGGTAAAGGTACTGAAAATCACAAACAAATCAACACCAAATAATTCTTTCTATAATTATCAAAATCGTAATACTATTTACGTCTGTAAACTGATGAGTATTGGCATTACATGACAAATAATTCTGTGCACAATTATCAAAATTGTAATCCTATTTATGTGTCTAATGTGACGAGTATAAGCATTACATGAGAAATAATTCTGTGTATAATTATCAAAATCGTAATCCTATTTAAGTGTGTAAACTGACGATGTTGGCATTAATAAATTATTAATATCGTTACTAATCCCGACTCACGTATTGGGTGAATATCTTGACCCATCTGGGCGCCTTGTCCTGCCGGTTGTACTTCAGGCAGAACGCCATGGCCTCGTCGTCGATCTCCCACTGCACCACAGAGTCCCACGCCAGCTCCACGACCTGGCTCTCGAGCGTGCCGTCATCGCGGCACGCGTGCAGCTTCAGCCCCGCACTGCCCACGCCCACCACCACGTGCCCCCCCTTCCGCGAGTCGCACGCACAGTGCGGGAACACCACCTCGCCGTACCCGGGCAGCTCCCTGGCCAGCCGCAGGTACTCGGCCGCCCTCGTCTGGTCCTGCAGCGCCTTCAGCTGGTACAGCCGCTCGCCGGCGTGGATGCAGCCCCTGTTCACCTCGTCCACCGCCTGAAACCGAAGCGGCCAAGCAAATAAAACATTACTTTACACTCTGCTATAGATTATCTTAATCGTAACAACAAAATATCCGATGGAAATGTATGTACAGAAATATTCAAATATAACACGTGTAATTTCACAAAAAATTTAACCATGGTTTAGTGGCGGTTTAAAGAGTACACCACCGTTAAACCGCTGCTTTAATTTATATGAATAACACGGTTACTCTTTAATCACCACCAGATTAATAATTATAAATTAATATTTTTGTCGACATTTCGAAGGTTTTTCCAATATTTCAATTTATTTCTGTCTTATTTTTAAACAATTGAAATAGTGAAAAACTTTTGAAAATGATGATAAAACTAAATGTAAAATTTATAATGATGTTCAAAAATTTGACAAAGTAACAGAATTCCTCATTAATCATGTAATTTTTGACATTATCACATATATAATTAAAAATTCGATAATAATAATTGAAAAGTTGGAAACATATTCAAAATATTGACAGTAATCACTGCAATTTATGACAGGATGATTGAAACGTTTAAAAAAAAATCAATAATAATCATATTTAAGGTATTATTCTGTACTTACTGCTACAGTTATTTGTTATTTTATTTTATTATTTATTTATTTTTATTTTGCCTGATTTGAATTTTGAAAGATGTCTATTTTATAAAAATAGATGTCTATAAAATAGACATCTTTCAAAATTCAAATAAAATTCCTAATATTTATGATGAAATAAAATGAAAAAAAAAAAAAAAAACACGGCAAAATTACACATTTCACGTCTCTAATGATGGTTTGCTAAACAAACTAAAACTAGTCATTACATGATTTAGATTTGAAAACTGTAGTAAAAATTTTACCTGCCAGAAAATATACGAGGTCGCTTGAGGATCGGTCATCAGGCTCAACTCCTTGGGTATCGAGAAGAGCCACTTCCGTATGCACAGGCATGTGCTCGTCGCCGTGCTGTAGTTCTGGATGTAGAGGTTGTGTGGGTACTCAGTGGGCTGCAGCTTGCGCTCTGTAACACACGTGGAACAGTTCGGGCAACATTCGCATGCTTTGGCGGTGCCGACTTACCAAAATTGTACTCCACAATTTCGAAGAGGTAGAAGTACTTCGAGGTGCCCTTGCTCATGCCGATCTTCTTCACGACGGCCGCGCACACCTCGTCGGCGTTGGCGCTCTTCTTCAGCGACACCGTGATCACCTCCCGGTCCGGCAGCAGCACCTGGAAGCACAAGGCGGTCAAGCAACGCCGTTTACGGTAAAGTTGTATCCTCAGAAGGAATCGGTAGTAACACGCTGATTCATTGAGGTACCACAATTTTATGCCATCGAATTTTAAAGTTTTATTTTATATGTAAGTTTTTGCAATAATAGATTTAATTTTTAATATATTACATAATTTTAGCAGTAAGTAATTTTATAAGTTAAATAATTGTGCACCTTTAGGTCGACCGGGTTGCTGTTGGAGTCGTCGTCCTGATCCGTGAGAAACTCCTGCATTATGTCCGACTCGGCTATCACCCGGACGGCGCACACCCGCTCCAGGTACTGCTCGAGGCCCCGCCGCCTGGCGTCCAGCTGCTGCTCGCTCAGCGTGAACGGCCACTTGCCCGGCAGCTTTGGAAATGTAAAACCTGGCAAACAAAAAATTAAAAAACAATAATTACCGTAATAATGGCAGAAGAAACAAAACACAACTGCACCCACAGGTTTGGAAATATCAGTACCGACAGGGGCACAAATTTTGTCGATTTTTACCGACCTCAAATCGGTCTATGACAACGAATCATAACTCATAACACAACTGATACTAAAAAAAATGTAACCTCAAAGATATACATTTTAGATTAAGTAAAACCCCAGCGCTGTAACCACAAATTTTGTTGTACACCTGATATAACCGCATCACAGGATGAATAAAAACCACAAATTTAAATAACAGAACCGGGAATTTTCCTTATGAAGGCATTTTAATTCTAACACAGTAAATATTTATGCCACCAATGTGTTATTTGATATGAATAATAAAATATTATCATGTGCCATCACTTGTTCACCATCATCACCGTTAATCGTTTGGACATAATAAATTATAATTTACTATCCATGTCTTGATAGTGATACTGATATTTACAGTATATCCATCCTCAAACTTGATTTTGTGGATGGGTATACTGTAAATATTCAATTGGCTTTTTTTAAATTTGGCAATAATAGTTGTAATTTTTGCGATAATTAGTTGTAATTGAGGCGGAAAGACCCCATGGGGTCGATAGCCTAATAAAGATTGTTTATATATATAGTTGTAATTTGGCAAATTCAAGTCTCAAAGGCATTTCATCGTTAGCACTTACCTATGAACTCCTTCTTGAGGTCGCTGTGCAGCTTGGCGAACTCCCTGTACCGCCTCGAGCAGAGGTGCCTGCCGGCCATGTAAATGTTGAAGGCAACGTAGCGCTCGCCGCCCCGCTCATTGTAGTTGTAGTCGGGGATGGAGATCGGCAGCGAGCGCTTCTCACTGTAGTCAATGTAGGAATAGCCCTGGCCCTCATCGGATGGCTCCAGCCTCTCTGCCTCCTGAAACAGTGAACGGTGAACAAATGGGAACTTTTAATTGAAAGAACAATAGCGTATTTTCCTAATTATAATGTAAAACAAAAATCATTTACGATTCAAAATTATTATTTTACATTATAATGCATATCAAATCTAATTGGCTTGATATTCAAAGTAAAGTCTATCTGGTTTTCAAAAAATCTTGTGAGTAAACTAATACTAATTACCTGCTGTGTGACGGATATGACTGTAAGTGTTAAAACGTCACCCCCGGACTTGATGAGGTCCACGACTTGCTTGTGAGTCGCACCCTCAACATTAACTCCATTCCTAAAAAAGAAGGCAGACTGGGCTTTAGTAAAAAGTTCGTGTGTGGCTTATGGGCGGGCGATGGATCGTCCGTTGAGCGCAAGACAGGGCCCCAAAATTCAGGGAGCCTCCCAAGAAGAGGGCTGAATTCTTGGGTAATCTTGGAATTCTTAGGTAGAATTAAATCCTCTTCTTGGGAGGCTCCCTGAATTTTGGGGCCCTGTCTTGCGCTCAACGGATATTGGCTAATCATTAATTATAATGCCATTAAATTAAAATTCATGTTAGTGGAAAGTGTTCGGCTTTGGGTACGGCTTTTGGTTGGCAGCGAGATATATAAGCCCCCAAAATCCAGGTGGCCCCAAGAAGGCGATGACCAATGAAGCCCTTACAATTGAAATTCATGTTGGAAAACTAAATTATGTAAGTCACTACAGTTTTCAAAAGTGATCAACGGACAACAAGTAAAATCAAGATTGGTAATTATAATTAGGCTATTGGTTAACAATTGAAAGAAAAAAAAATCATTCGTTTTTTTGTATTAAATTGTTTAACAATTGAAGAATTTTCATACATGTTTTTCTTTTTTGTATTAAATTGTTTAACAACTGACGTATTGAAGAGTCTTTGGCAAGATTCATTTGCATTAAAGTCATTTTCTTGTTCTTACCTAAAGTTTTCGTTTTTTGGCTTAATGTTGGCATACTGAAAGACGTGGTAGCCAAGCATTTCGGCCGTACAATGCTCCTATTACAATACCAGAATTGTTTGCCCAAAAATGATTTGCTTCTGAATTTATAAAAGTAAACCTGTGCTTTTTCGTTTCTTTTTTCATAAATTTTGGGTCAGACGGTGCCAATTTCACTGTTTTCCGCACGCAAATCTGCAATTTCTGGCGGCAGATTGTGCGATCGTGTCACGCGCGCGAAATTTACTTGCGCCCGTCGTAGTAACTGACCTTTCGCCGACAAAAAAACCAATATTTATTTACAGAAAATTGTTACTTTCTCCTTTGGAGAGGCAAACTCTTGGAACTAGTTTGGAGCGGCATTTAACACTTGCAATTATCGCGTGCAATTATCGCGTGTCGCGTGCAGTTGCGTTCAAATGGAAGGGAATTTCTTTGGTGTACAAGCAATAAGTCCTGAGAAAAATTCTCTGGCAAATTTTTGTTATATATATATTTTTTTTAATTATACACTTCATTAAGTAACTATGCTTCTCCAACGTTAATATTATTGATGAAATACACAAATCTCACTTCATTTAGTAAATATGTTTCTACAACGTTAATATTATTGATTAAATACACAAATCTTATTAATTATAATACAGGAGTGTTAAATTAATCGTCAAGATTACTCGGACGTTACGAGATGTATATGTGTGTATTGTCTTGAATAAAAACATAACCTCTCTGTGTAACATATGCCAAAATTGACAGGTTGCTTGCACTGACGCCGTTAATGAGTTTTTTTTTTTTTTTTTAGAATTACACATAAGAAATTCTTTGCGGGTAGATGCAGGCAACCAGTTATACATTGTCCATCATATGTGTAATAAGGGAAAAAAGCCCGGTATATGAAGACATAAAAATGTTCATGAAAAATTTGAGCAATTGTCGCTTATGGCTTTTGTGACGCTTCGCATGTCATTTCGAATATTCCGAAATTCGAAAACTGGAAGATAAAAATTCATTCGTATTTCGATCAATCAAAAGATAATGATCGAAATTGACCCATTTGGGGCTTTTTAAACAGTACTTTGAACCAGTTATTACGGAAATTTTCTAAGAACCGGCCAGAGGAATCCGGACTTTGAACCTGCAAGACTCGCAACGGATTATTTTTAGGATTGATTAGGTGCAGTTTATGTGGCTGACCTCACCACTTGATCCTCAAGAGCTCGTTATAAAAACGGCGCCTTACTCATAAGCCTGGGGGCTTATTCGATCACTTTTTTGTGCAGTCCTAGAAAAAATTGAACACCGGTTTTCACAAATTGCATCTAATTGAACCTAATGTCGATACTTTTCTCGTGAAAATGTTTAGATTCTAATATATGATTTGCGAAAGTATTATTTATTTTTATTTAATCTAAAAGCGCGGAAGTGTTATCCATATATCTTCTCAAAACTTCTTACTGTTGTGTCTGTGATTAAGTGGCGGAATCGTTTGTATATTGGACGGATTAAAATGTATTGTGTCTTCGGCGGGCTTTCCGTGGACCTAGTCCATTACGGCGTAAAACCCCTACGAGGCTCCAAGAAATGCAGATGTCTCCCTACAATTAACGGTCGTCGCCACGACCCCTTGTTCGCCTCTCGTCTAGAATACTCATTCACTTATCAGCGTTTGCAAGGTGCAGACCAACGACACAGAAAAGCTTGCAGAAATTTGAACTCCAATAAATACAGTCCACTAACAACATATTTTGGTATCCACATTGTACCCTTACATAACTGCCTCCATGTTATCGGGTGTACGGTGCTAAGTACACAACGCCTACATATATGCTATTGTATTCTGAACAACAAATTTTATACACACCAGATTTCAGATTTTATTTTATAATATGATATTTAATTTAACTGCTAATTTCTAGGATGGGCTATTAATATATGAAACAAATGGTCTAATTGGAAGATCTATTGTATGTGTTTTTTTTACATAGGCATTGGAAGGTTACTCAAGAATCTTCCAATTCTTATGTAAAAAATGATTTTTTGAATCTTGAGCGAGCCTATACCTACAATATAGATACTCTGCTTCTTGTGTTCTGCGTGAGAATAGAGAGGGTGGTAGTGGTTGGAAGAAGGTTCACGGGCCGCCATTGAACCCGCGATCCGTTCCGTATCAATTAAATCCAAGAAACCAATTGGCTTGCGCGGTTCTCCACCGCATTCCTCGCTCGCAAAGAACTTCACCGTTTATAAAGTGCACCAGCAGTGCGTGCTCGAAGCACCGAAGAGACAGAGAGGCAAACTGGTGGAGACGGCGGGCGGGAAAAGGAAGAGACCAGAAGAAAAAGTGCGGCGGAGGAGGAAACCTGTCGCAAACCACCGCGACCTTGCACACGAAAGAAGTACATACGTACCAGAAGATATCGCGGGATCTCGACGTTAATTATCAATTTAAAGACGGAAAGTTTCAGCCGTTTTGAATTGTGGAGAAATAGCTATATGCGTGGTAAAGTTTTATTTATCATGCATGTTGATATCCCTAATCACATTCATTATTACTGATCCATATTTTACAATATCAGCATTACTAATGGGAGCGCGAAACCAAAATGAATCGACTTGCTACAAATTTTTTGGACTTTGACAACTTGAAAGATTTCGCATCATCATCGACTTGCTACAGTTTTTTTGGACTTTGACAACTTCAAAGATTTCGCATCATCATGAAACGAAAAACATAAAAATACTTATCCTTTCTTTGGCTTAATTATTACCAATCCACATTTTACTAATGGGAGCGTGAAAACAAAATGAATCAAGTTGCAGCGATTTTTTTGGACTCTTTTGGAAAGCATTTCTGTTCTTTTTAAGGTATTCTGACTCACATATTGATTATTTACTCAGATAGTAAAACTAATTAAAGTTTTTTCGTTCTTCATAAAGATATAGCAACATCATGAAACAATAAACATTAAAAAAAAGTATCCTTTGTTTGGCTATGATTTTTTTGAAAACTCCAGGATCAAACATAATTTCGGATCATCTAAAAAAAAATGACTAGGGCAACCAAATATATGTAAAGGCATATATTTTTTCATGTGACTGATAAAAGAATGGATTGTACTTAAATGTGTTTCATATGATACTGCGAATTTTGAGCCATATTTGTTAGAACATATTTTTGCATATTTTGCCGCATTTATTTTTTAAGGTATTCTGACTCACATTTTCATTATTAACTCAGGTAATAGTCAAAATAATTCAAGTTTTTTCGGTTTTCACCAAAAAGGGCCGAATTTCGTTAAAAAAATACGACAGTATTCCGACTCACATCTTCATTATTTACTCACTTAATAGTCAAAATAATTCAAGTTTTTTCGGTCTTCACAAAAAAGGGCCCAATTTCGTTAAAAAAATACGGAAAAGTGTCGTAAATGGGATTAAATTTCGTTCGAGGAAATACTGGAGAAGCGCCCCGAAAAGAGATACTTTACTCAAGTATAATTACAGCTTTGTAGCCGCAAAGAATCGTCGCATGGAAAAAATTAACCAGCAGCAGGCGAGCGTTTCAGCGAGAGCAATTTTTGCTTGCCCGTTTCGTGCTGCAAGGACGTCCTCGTAGTGGTTGTTTTTATAATGTGTTGGAGGAGGTGGACAAAGACACGCACGCTCTAAATTTCACGACCAGTTAATTCCCAGCCGATTGATTCGAATCCAAGGTTACATAGCCGCCAAGAAAATTATGCAAATTATTGCTTTTTTTTAAATAGTTATTAATATTTAGCAGAAGGTATCAAAATGTGTTCTATTCTCAACTGTAACTATCAAAATCTGCGAAATTTTTAGCACCAGGTGTGAATATCACAGGTGATCTCAACCTGAGATCTGAGATCCTGAGTGTGAAGATCTCAACTGTTGAAAGGCAATAATAACTCGTGGGTTTACAAGAAAAAGAAAAAAAAAATACAGTTTCGAGAATAACGCATTTGAAATGCAACACTTACATGTAATATTATTAATGAAAAAAATATCCATACTAATATTTAAAACTCATCTCAGAATTAACGACAGAGAAAATTATATCACGAGCTTTTATGGTATTTGTCAAATTTTGACTTTGTCACGTTTTTAGAGCTCGCCACATACGTTAAATTTTCAATTCAAAGTGTTAAAACCTATCAAATTTTCAATTTAAATCATTGCAATTTACCAAATTTTCAATTCAAATTTTTAAAACCTATCTAATTTACAATTCAAAGTTATTAAATTTATCAAATTTTTAATTTAAACTGTTGAAATTTATCAAATTTTCAATTAAAATTGTCGAAATTTATCAGATTTTCAATTAAAATCGTTGAAATTTATCAAATTTTCAAGTAAAATTGTCGAAATTTATTAAATTAATAATTCAAATTCATGAAATTTATGAAATTTTTTAATCAAACTGTTAAAACCTATAAAAATTTCAATTTAAATCGTTGAACTTTACCAAATTTTCAATTCAAATTGTTAAAACCTATCAAATTTACAATTCAAACTTATGAAATTTATCAAATTTTTAATTCAAACTGTTAAAACCTATCAATTTTTCAATTCAAATCGTTGAAATTTATTAAATTTTCAATTAAAATTGTCGAAATTTATTAAATTTACAATTCAAACTTATGAAATTTTGCAAATTTTTAATTCAAACTGTTAAAACCTATCAAATTTACAATTCAAACTTATGAAATTTATCAAATTTTTAATTCAAACTGTTAAAACCTATCAAATTTTCAATTCAAATCGTTGAAATTTATCAAATTTTCAATTCAAATTGTTGAAATTTACTAAATTTACAATTCAAACTTATGAAATTTTTAATTCAAACTGTTGAAATTTATCAAATTTTCAATTTAAACTGTTAAAACCTATCAAATTTTCAATTCAAATCGTTGAAATTTATCAAAGTTTTAATTCAAATTGTTTAAATTTATTAAATTTTGAATTCAAACTTATGAAATTTATCAAATTTTTAATTCCAACTGTTAAAACCTATCAAATTTTTAATTCAAACTGTTGAAATTTATCAATTTTTTTAATGCATGTGGTAAATAAATTAGTAAATTTTAGTTTCTATGTGTAACTGTTTATAATATATTATATCAGTGTGTCGTTATGTATTATAAATTACTCTCTTACAACTAATTAGAATTCAAATCGTTGAAATTTATCAAATTTTCAATTCAATTCTTGAAAATTATTTAAAAACATGAATTTGTGTCAAATGCTGTATTTTTTAAAACGTATGAAATGTACAATTCAAACTCTTGAAGTTTATCAAATTTACAACTCAAACTGTTGAAATTTATTAAATTTTCAAATCCAAACTATTGAAATTTATCAAATTTACAATTCAAACTGTTGAAATTTAACAAATTTTTGAATGCATGTGTACTGAAAATATACTGTATACAAATACTGTACTTTCTAAAACTTATGAAATTTACAATTCAACCTGTTTAAATTTATCAAATGTTTTATTCAAATTGATGAAATTTGTTAAATGTCAACAATTCAAACTATTGAAAATTATCAAATTTTCATTTCGAACTATCGAAATTTATCAAATTTTTGAATGCATGCGTCAATTACTGTATTTTTTAAACTTATGAAATTTACAATTGAAATTGTTGAAATTTGTCAAATATCATAAATTCAAACTATTGAAATTTATCAAATTTTCATTTCGAACTATCGAAATTTATCAAAATTTTGAATGCATGTGTCAATTACTGTATTTTTTTAAACTTATCAAATTTATAATTCAGACCATTGAAATTTATCAAATTGTTGAAATTTAACAAATTATCAATTCACACTGTTGAAATTTATCAAATATTTGAATTCATGTGTCAAACACTGTATTTTTTAAAACTTATGAAATTTACAATTCAAGCTGTTGAAATTTATCAAATTTTTGAATGTGTGTGTCAAATAAATTTGTAAATTTTAGTTTCTATGTGTAACTGTTAATAATATATTATATCACTGTGTTGCTATGTATTATCAATTACTCTCTAAACCTCGTATTTTATATTTCTTACAATTTTTAAGATGATTATTGCTGAAATTTGTCATATATTCAATTCATACTATTGAAATTTATCAAATTTTCAATTCAAACTATAGAAATTTATTAAAAAAATTGAACGCATGTGTCAACTACTGTATTTTTTAAAACTTATGAAATTTACAATTCCAATTGTTGGAAATTTATCAAATTTTTGAATGCATGTGTCAAATAAATTTTCATCGCGTTTCATCGAGTAATTGTTCACTTACGAAGGCCATCGTTGACCAGAGAATTGCAAGTGTGCGGCCACAGGTTCGACGCCCTCGCAAGACTAACGGATCGAAATGCCTCCTCGCGCACATTTAACCGCAAGAAGCCTAATTTGCAGCGCAATTACGCAATTAGCTATTCAAACCGCGCATTTGGATGCGATCACGTCGATTTGTCCGCGCAAATCGGCCGGTACCACTCGTCGTTGGGATGCAAACGGGCGCTGTACAAAAGAGCTTCACTGATCTGATCTGTACCAGTCGTTGTTGGGATGCCACTTAAGAAATAGGAAGGCAGCAGCTAAGAGCATCAATGATTAGGGGCACATTTAAATTTAATCCTGTGCCCATCTTACAATCTTACATGGCAAAACATGTCATCATGTCAACATTAACGTGGGAGGTGATTTGCCAAAGCTGCCTAATTTTTGTAGAATGCATCATTAGTATGAAAGGTGATTTACCAAAGCCGCTTCGTTATTTTCGAATTCAACATTAATATGGAAGGTGATTTGCCAATGCAGTTTCGTTATTCGAATTCTGTGATTTGCCAAAACAAATAGATTATCAAAGGCACACAGGATTGTGGGGAAACTGTTGCTTGATAATTTACAAGGTTGTGTGTCAGCTGATTGAAACGTAATGAGCCGGAATTTGGTAATCAATATGTATACATTACAGCGTCCAGCATTCAATGCTCCAATAATTCATCAGACGAGAAAGCGATTGATAGTTGCGCACTAGAAGCAAATATTTCGCATGATTGTTATTAGCTCAACAGTCCGCGCCTAAACTCACTACACGTATTAATTCAATCGTTTATTTCAGATACCCGTCAACAGACATTTTATGATCTTTCTATTTTTCACGTAAATACCGTATTACGTTAAAAAAAATCAGTAATCAAAACGTATACTTTTCTGCATTATCCCTTTAACTGACATTCAATTTTTATGGGATATTTATAGTTTATATTAAGAAAATTCGTAAACTATCTATCAAATATTATCTTAATTAATAGAATGAATTTGATTCCTTTAAATATCAAAATATATTTTTTTAATTAAAAAAAAACTGTTTATTTGATTTATGTTAGAGAGATACCGTTTGAAGTTTAGGAGACTTAAATCAATCTTAAAAATATAAAAAAATATAGTGTTTTTCCTTGTTATCCGAAAATTTAAAAAAGTACACATGACCGGTTTCTGAACTAAACGATTCAATTGCGTTAAGAGCAATGACGTGTTAAATACTGCCAAGTGCAGGTATTTGAATCGACTGATCACATTCGGAAGTTTTTCATGCTAAAATTGTGAATATACAATTATGCTATGATGACCATCCATGTAACCAACCAGGCATTCATTTAATCAACGCGACCTTGAATAAAACGCACGGCGATATATTTTATTGTGTATGCCAAATATATCCGTAACTAAAATATATTTCGCGATGCGGTTTTATTAGTTAACCGTAGGATGTTATTTTTTGCGATCCTTTGGGACGACAATGGAAGGCCCGCAATTAATAAATAAACAATCATTAAGTAACAAAGCGCCGCGCAATTCAAGTCGTGCGCGAAATTTGCACTTGCAATTGCATGACTGGGACGTGTAATTTGATTTTTTTAATGTCTCTTCTGGGCCGTGCTTTAACGGCTCACGAAGGCTCCAGATTTACGGTGATTACAGCTAAGTTTTTATTTCACATACATAGACTGACATTACAACAATTTAATTATTGTACGTCATTACACGTACAATAACCACAAAACAAAACCAAATTATTATTAACACTTATTATTATTGCGGAATTGTCATAAGATTTCAAACTTTCAATGTATAAATTATACTACTACAAATTTATAAAGTTCTTAACATCCCAATCAAAATTTGTTAAATTTCTTCTAGAATTGTAACGAAATTTTAAATATTAATGAAAGTATCCACATTAGAGAACTTTATAAAGTTCATGGCGTTTCCATCAATATTTGCAAAATTTCTTAAGGAATTTCCATAAAATTTATAAAGTTCTTAAAATCCAGATAAAAAATTGTTAAATTTCTTCTAGAATTGTATTGAAATTTTAAAAATTAATAAAAGTAGCCACATTAGACAACTTTATAAAGTTCATGGTGTTTCCATCAATATTTGCAAAATTTCTTAACGAATTTCCATAAAATTTATAAAGTTCTTAAAATCCCGATCAAAATTTGTTAAATTTCTTAGAGAATTGAAATGAAATTTTAAAAAATAATGAAAGTATCCACATTAGACAACTTTATAAAGTTCATGGCATTTCCATCAATATTTGCAAAATTTCTTAAGGAATTTCCATAAAATTTATAAAGTTCTTAAAAACCCGATAAAAATTTGTTAAATTTCTTAGAGAATTGTAACGAAATTTTAAATATTAATGAAAGTATCCACATTAGACAACTTTATAAAGTTCATGGCATTTCCATCAATATTTGCAAAATTTCTTAACGAATTTCCATAAAATTAATCAAGTTCTTAAAATCCCGATCAAAATTTGTTAAATTTCTCAGAGAATTGTAATGAAATTTTAAAAATCAATAAAAGTATTCACATTAGACAACTTTATAAAGTTCATGGCGTTTCCATCAATATTTGCAAAATTTCTTAAGGAATTTCCATAAAATTTATTAAGTTCTTAAAATCCCGATCAAAATTTGTTAAATTTCTTAGAGAATTGTAATGAAATTTTAAATATTAATGAAAGTATCCACATTAGACAACTTTATAAACTTCATGGCATTTCCATCAATATTTCCAAAATTTCTTCCAGAAATGTAACGAAATTTTAAATATTAATAAAAGTATCCACATTAGACAACTTTATAAAGTTCATGGTGTTTCCATCAATATTTGCAAAATTTCTTAACGAATTTCCATAAAATTTATAAAGTTTTAACATCTCAATCAAAATTTGTTAAATATCTTAGAGAATTGTAATGAAATTTTAAATATTAATGAAAGTATCCACATTAGACAACTTTATAAAGTTCATGGTGTTTCCATCAATATTTGCAAAATTTCTTAACGAATTTCCATAAAATTTATAAAGTTTTAACATCTCAATCAAAATTTGTTAAATTTCTTAGAGAATTGTAACGAAATTTTAAATATTAATTAAAGTATCCACATTAGACAACTTTATATGGTTCATGGCATTTCCATCAATATTTGCAAAATTTCTTAAGGAATTTCCATAAAATTTATATAGTTCTTAAAACCGCAATCAAAATTTGTTAAATTTCTTAGAGAATTGTTACGAAATTTTAAAAATTAATAAAAATATCCACATTAGACAACTTTATAAAGTTCATGGCATTTCCATCAATATTTGCAAAATTTCTTAAGGAATTTCCATAAAATTTATATAGTTCTTAAAACCGCAATCAAAATTTGTTAAATTTCTTAGAGAATTGTTACGAAATTTTAAAAATTAATAAAAATATCCACATTAGACAACTTTATAAAGTTCATGGTGTTTCCATTAATATTTGCAAAATTTCTTAAGGAATTTCCATAAAATTTATAAAGTTTTAACATCTCAATCAAAATTTGTTAAATATCTTAGAGAATTGTAATGAAATTTTAAATATTAATGAAAGTATCCACATTAGACAACTTTATAAAGTTCATGGCATTTCCATCAATATTTGCAAAATTTCTTAAGGAATTCCATTAAATTTATAAAGTTCTTAACATTTCGATCAAAATTTGTTAAATTTTTTCCAGAATTGTAACGAAATTTAAAAAATTAATGTACGTATCCACATTAGACAACTTTATAAAGTTCATGGCATTTCCATCAATATTCGCAAAATTTCTTAACGAATTTCCATGAAATTTATAGTTTTTAACACCTCAATCAAAATTTGTTAAATTTCTCCCAGAAATGTAACGAAATTTTAAATATTAATGAAAGTATCCACATTAGACAAGTTTATAAAGTTCATGGCATTTCCATCAATATTTGCAAAATTTCTTAACAAATTTCCATAAAATTTATAAAGTTCTTAAAATCCCGATCAAAATTTGTTAAATTTCTTAGAGAATTGTAATGAAATTTTAAAAATTAATAAAAGTATCCACATTAGACAACTTTATGGCATTTCCATCATATTTGCAAAATTTCTTAAGGAATTTCCATGAAATTTATAAAGTTCTTAAAATCCCAATCAAAATTTGTTAAATTTCTTAGAGAATTGTAATGAAATTTTAAATATTAATGAAAGTATCCACATTAGACAACTTTATAAACTTCATGGCATTTCCATCAATATTTCCAAAATTTCTTCCAGAAATGTAACGAAATTTTAAATATTAATAAAAGTATCCACATTAGACAACTTTATAAAGTTCATGGTGTTTCCATCAATATTTGCAAAATTTCTTAACGAATTTCCATAAAATTTATAAAGTTTTAACATCTCAATCAAAATTTGTTAAATATCTTAGAGAATTGTAATGAAATTTTAAATATTAATGAAAGTATCCACATTAGACAACTTTATAAAGTTCATGGTGTTTCCATCAATATTTGCAAAATTTCTTAACGAATTTCCATAAAATTTATAAAGTTTTAACATCTCAATCAAAATTTGTTAAATTTCTTAGAGAATTGTAACGAAATTTTAAATATTAATTAAAGTATCCACATTAGACAACTTTATATGGTTCATGGCATTTCCATCAATATTTGCAAAATTTCTTAACGAATTTCCATAAAATTTATAAAGTTTAAACACCTCAATCAAAATTTGTTAAATTTCTTCCAGAAATGTAACGAAATTTTAAATATTAATGAAAGTATCCACATTAGACAACTTTATAGAGTTCATGGCATTTCCATCAATATTTGCAAAATTTCTTAAGGAATTTCCATAAAATTTATAAAGTTCTTAAAACCCCAATAAAAATTTGTTAAATTTCTTAGAGAATTGTTACGAAATTTTAAAAATTAATAAAAATATCCACATTAGACAACTTTATAAAGTTCATGGTGTTTCCATTAATATTTGCAAAATTTCTTAAGGAATTTCCATAAAATTTATAAAGTTTTAACATCTCAATCAAAATTTGTTAAATATCTTAGAGAATTGTAATGAAATTTTAAATATTAATGAAAGTATCCACATTAGACAACTTTATAAAGTTCATGGTGTTTCCATCAATATTTGCAAAATTTCTTAACGAATTTCCATAAAATTTATAAAGTTTTAACATCTCAATCAAAATTTGTTAAATTTCTTAGAGAATTGTAATGAAATTTTAAAAATTAATAAAAGTATCCACATTAGACAACTTTAGAAAGTTCATGGCATTTCCATCAATATTTGCAAAATTTCGTAATGAATTTTCATGAAATTTATAGTTTTTAACATCTCGATCAAAATGTGTTAAATTTCTTCCAGAAATGTAACGAAATTTTAAATATTAATGAAAGTATCCACATTAGACAACTTTATAGAGTTCATGGTGTTTCCATCAATATTTGCAAAATTTCTTAACGAATTTCCATGAAATTTATAAAGTTCTTAACATTTCGATCAAAATTTGTTAAATTTTTTCCAGAATTGTAACGAAATTTAAAAAATTAATGTACGTATCCACATTAGACAACTTTATAAAGTTCATGGCATTTCCATCAATATTTGCAAAATTTCTTAAGGAATTTCCATAAAATTTATAAAGTTTTAACATCTCGATCAAAATTTGTTAATATCTTCCAGAATTGTAATTAGATTTTAAAAATTAATGAAAGTATATACTTAGACAACTTTATAAAGTTCATGGCTTTTCCATTAATATTCGCAAAAAAATTCTCTTTGCAATTGCAATTGTTTATTTCAAAGAATAAATAAACAATTACGGTTTGCCAACAGGTCGGATGGAATACAGCACAACTTTCGCACTTCAGATAGTAAATGATTACCCCAAATTCGAACAATATAGACATGTGCCCCGTTCGACTTCTAACTGTTATGACACCAAAGTTTTGTATTTATCAACAAACGTCAAATGAAAGCGCAATGAATTGCTTCGGAAAAGCTTCGGGTTTAGAAATAAGTGTAGCAATTGAGTCTTTAACACCTGCAAACACGGTGAAAACGCACAAATGCATTTGGAAGCGGTTTTTGGCATTTTGTGAGCAGCGAAAATATGAAAATTATTGTAAGTGTAATAATTTAATTATTATCGGTCTATTCATTATATAATCGTAACGAATGCCAGTCGAGCAATCGAAAATAATGATTATTTCTCACTTGTAACTCGACATAAGCCAAAGAAACCTTTGAGCTACGCTCGTGGTTTTTTGCAGATTACGTCTCGTTACTCGTAAAATAATCGATTATTTTCGATGCTCTTGTGATATTAAATCTGATTGTATTTGGGTCTCAAAATGCTATTTTAAAGCATTTCTTGGCCTTATAAGCCGCGAATATCGATTTTCTAGTAAGTAATTACGTTGAAAGTTGGAAACCCCAACGTTTTCTTTCGCATTAAAACGGAGCGCCCGTGAGAGAGTTTGCATATTAATGACCAGCGCAGGTATAATAGTTGAGCAATTGGAGCCGCAAACGGGGCAATTAACCAGTTTTTTCCTGGAAACGATAAAGCATCGATCTGCGCGACTTGTAAATACGTTACATAACCACAATCTCGCCACCGCTGGCCGGGGCGCCAGGGGGCCCCCTTGGACGTGCCCCCGGCATTCCGCAAGCCGTCTTCGGCGGTCCCCACGTAAGGCGAGCTGTGGCACGGTCCGGCGTGCGAAAATCAATATCGCCAGCCAATGTGTGCGTGCACACACACACACACACACACAGACGCACATACATAAGATTTTCAATTTAAGGTATTCGGGGGGTACTCACACTTCGAGGATGCGGTCGCCCTTCCTGATGCCGGCCTGCTCGGCGGCCCCCCGGTCCAGGACGGCGCTTACGTGCTGCAGGGGGGCGTACAGCTCCCCGTTGATGCTCCTCAGCTGGCCCCCTTCGCTCACTTGGCCGCGCACATTGAACCCGAAGCCGGTCTCCGTCTTGTTGATGGTGACCACACGGGGGCCGTTCGCGGAGACCTTCATGGTCGCGTTGCAGCGCTGGCCGTTGCTGCTGCCGTTTGTGACAGCGTCGGCCATTGCCATGTTTTGACAGGAACAGTTCCCCCACTACCGCCAACAGTCAAATGTCATGCGGCAGGGCTGCCACACGAACTCCTGGCGCGGCTAACTTCACGCCGCTGCCATTGACGTAATTCGGTTGCCTATACTTTAACCATTATACAGGGCACTCCGCAAATATTCGCATTTTTATAACATTGATTTTAGCATTATACTCTGATTTTTCTAAACTGGCGTGCACGTCATCAAACAGCTGTGCGATGAGGTTTTTTCGTACCAACGTGATTGTTTTCGAGAATATGCATAACAATAGTTTAAGAATCGAAATTAATCTGAAGATTATTTGTTACATAACACTGATCACCGGTGGTTATAAATAGGTAATCGGTGTATTAACCGCGGACACAATTTTCGCCTGCCAATCATGTAATAAATCATGTTATGTTGGCAACGGCGATATTTTCTCGGCTACGATGCCACATCTTTTTCACTAATGCTTCAAACTTCTTTGACGTCTAACTTGTTACATTTGATCGATTATTACAATGCATATTTTGTCATTGTAGATGGTAAACCATAACCACAAGGTTGATATCTGTACGATAAACGGTAGAGAAGTCGATGAATTTGATACGAACCGCGCACTGTCGCACAAGATTGCACGGGCGCAACAGCTGATTGCAGCCATTTTTAAATACCCAGGACAGCTGGCAACTTTGTAAAATTGTCTCGTCATTATTATGATTATTATTTTGATGACGTGCACGCCAGTTTAGAAAAATCAGAGTATACCGTAAATCTTACACAATTATTTCTTTCAGTTTTGACATTTTAAACAATTTTTAAACTCTTTGTTGCAACTACCAATAAAAATTAACCAAAAATATCTCTCCAATATGTAAAATCAGCAAATAATGTTAACACAAATCTTACAGATTTATTTTATGCTGCTTTCAAAATTAAAAAAACGCAAATATTTCTTGCAGGTGCCAATAAAAAAATAGTCGGGCTAAAGATAACACTACTGCGACACCCAAAAGGGTAAAAGGGGAAAGATTATAATAATAATAATAATCAAGTTTAAGGTTTTATCCACATTATCAGTTATTTATTTAATGTATTATTATTCTGTACTTACTGGTAGAGTTATTTTAATTTTATTTTATTATTATCATATTTTTCTTAAAGACATCTTTCAAAATTCAAATCAAATTCCGAATATTTACGATGAAATAAAGATATATATATACATAATATACAAATATCACGCCTCTGATAATAGTTTGTTAATAAACTGAAACTAGTCGGGCAAAATAAAATAAAAATAACTCTACCAGTACGTATAAAATAATAATACCTTAAATAATAATAATATTAAGGCGGAAAGACCCCATATGGGGTCGATAGCCCAATAAAGATCGATTATATATATATAATAATATTGCATTACCAAATAATTGATTATTTTATATATTTACAACAGGCGTACAAATATATAAAATAATTGATTATTTTATATATTTATAACAAGCGTACAAATAAAAACTTTGGCCGAGTAGGTCATGGAAAATTTGATTTTAGATTGCACTCGTCAACAGTACATAATAATCAATCAAATTACGTTTACCTTCTTTCTACAACTTTATTTATATATTTCACTATATATATTATAGTGATATTATAGCAAGTGCTACGTGCTCATTATCAGTAGCAGTTGACATGTATTATGACAATTAATTATTCGTATGTTTTATATGATGAAAACTGTGACCAATTTAAACGTTGCAATTCAACTGTGCGCAATTAATCAATGAAGCTGTTTACAGCAAACGTCCCTTTGAAAAACGTCAGATTATCGTGTTTACCATTTGCGTGTAGTGCTGATAACACTTAATGTAAATACCGTTCTCGGATATCAGCCGAACAATTAGGACAAGACAGATAATCAACCCATTCACATAAACAGAGATAAGTATGCAAACGTATGTAGAGTTTAAATCGGTACACAAATCATGGAATATTTATGAAGAATAATATGTACAGTAGAGTCTGTTTTTATGCAGTAGAAAACCACATGTAATAAAATGCACAAAAAAGACTTATCGTCGCTTAGTAATTCAAATGTTTTAACCCACACAAGTGAGATTTTAAGTTAGCAGCTTTTGAATCTATTTATTTTAGAAACCCGTTAAATGTACTTTACTAGCACATTATATATATTTTCTAAAATCGCACAAAACTGTAATACGCCCGAAATCGCATGATGTACATAAAAGGATTACCTGTTTTGGAAAGGCTTTTTACATGATCAGGCACAAACTCCGCAATTGATTGGCTCAAAGGTTACAGGATTGGGTTTCAGGAATACTGGCAGGAAAACCTTTTTCTTCGACCGGAAGGCCCTCGCAGACGGGAAAAGCGCCTCACCTTAAAATGAAACGTTTAACAATAATAATTGATAACTGCAATAATTGAAATATGTGATGGTAATTATTAATAATTACCATCACATATAATAATGAAAATATACAAATGTATAAAATAAATAAAAAATAAAGGCTTTTTACATGATCATGCACAAACTCCGCAATTGATCGGCTCAAAGGTTACAGGATTGGGTTTCAGGAATACCGGCAGGAAAACGTTTCTTCTTCAACCGGAGGATCTCGCAGACGGGAAAATGGCCTCACCTTAAAATGAAACGTGTTTTAAATGTATATTAAGAAATAATCAAGAATACATTATTTACAATACATAGATAAAGACTTTTCTTTTAAATAAATATGCTTAAAAACAATAGTACACAATATTCAACAGATCCTCCTTCGATATAAAAAAAGAAAAACAAAAAGTAAACCAGTAGTGAAAAGAAAAAACAGTACCTATCTAGTCTATGGGGTTTCAGAAAGTGTAACAGTAGGACTCTCTTTCTCTATGCACGAACGGCGGCGCCACGACTGCCGAATGGCCCCGCTGGAGCGCGAAATTGAAAGTGTATACATGTATATTCGACGCCGATAAAAGAGTCTAGTAAGGTAAAAGACCGATGAAGCTATTTTCTTTATTAGTTAAGAGCGGCACCGGCGGTTGCTCGCCGTTCCGACAGTGTGGGCCCCCGAGAAGCACATTTAGTTTAACGAACGTCGGTATTGTTTCAGACACGGTGAACGTAACAGGTCACAGTCTTAGAAAATTTCACTAGTTAATTTCCCCGTCACATCAATAGGAATAGCACGTAAAAGTGTCGGCAGACCCCGGAAAATATCCTAAACTCTCAATATATATTCGCCTATATATTTCTCCTTAAGTATTGGATGGACTGATGTAAAATTCACTAGAAAGAAATAACCGGGAATAAATGGAACGCAATAGCTCCCATACCTCACAAAGTCGTAAATAAATAGGTAATAAATATCATAACTTACTTACACAACCCACTCACTCTCGCACTACGCAACGATTACAAAAATCGAATTGACTCGTCAAGTTGTGTACTTAAGCCACTAATAGGGGTAAATACATATTCAACGATATGTAAAAAGTTGTTATAAACAGTAAAACTTTACATATACCTAGTAAAAATATCAAATCTTATTAATACTTTAAAATGAATCACATTTCAAACCTTTTTTCACGTACACTTGGACTCGACATTATTATTCCAGTAATAAAAAAGAAACGCGGCGCGCCTTCACTGGGCCCCCGCCGCCCCTCCAACTCCTGCTCTTATAACCGCGACTCCGCCTATCATTTGTACTCTCCACGCAATTATAAAAACAGCACCGGCAAACGGACAACGGAAAAAGACATATCACCTCCACTGCCCCTCCAATTTCTCGTATAAAAATGTTTCGATTTAGCAAAAATTAAAAAAAGTAACAAAAAAAAAAAAGATCTAGACAACCTGAACTAAACCTCGCCTCCACGCCTTCCAACGTAAAAAATAAATACTCCCCACTGAAAAAGACCACATCACATCACTAAGTCCAGAATTCAATAATTAATTAGTCTCAATTGTTTATAGACACTATTTGCAATTAATTTATCCATCAGTCGGAGTCCTCGTCCGCGCCGAACTCGGGCAGGTCCGCAGACTGCAGGTGCCCCTTCATCAGCGCGTACTCGATCAGTGCTATGTGGCAGAACACGTACTGGTCGGGCATCTGTATCGAGTACGCCCGCTGCGAGCGGATCTTCTCCACGGTCCCGCGGATGTCCGCCGTGCCCACGTCCTCCAACCTTGATATGCATATATCTAATGTACAGAATGTCCCTGCAAAAAAAAAACTGAAAATCAAAAACCAGTTACGAGTACATAATTCGGTGTTCATGATAACATACCACAGACGACCAAGTTCTTACAATGACTGACGTTACAGAAATATGCTTAGAAGGAATGAAAATACGCCCAAGCCGGAAGTCCTAGATGTTGCTCAAACATCGGCAAAGTTTGGCATAGACGGCTAATAGTAAAACCGAAAAGATTCGTATGTGGAATTATACTTAACTCAGAGAACCTTCAAAGTCAGACAAGAAAACGAATGCCCCGAACTCGAATCAATAGGAACAGGGGTGCCCCAAGGCAGTGTACTTGGAACGATTTTGTACTAATTGTATGTGTGACTCCCACCAGCAGAAAACATTAAATTAGTCACGTTTGCAGATGATACTGCAGTAGGTAGCAGTATGGAAATAATACTGTCAGAAATAGTTGAGATTGTTACAGAAATTATTAAAACTATTAATGCATAATTGGAAGTTTAAGTGTACTAATAAAAATGTTAACAATAATAATTGAAACTTGGCAATAATCATCAAAATATTGGTCAGAAATAATTGATAATTTGACAGTAATGACTGAAATGTTGAAATTTTAATAACAATCATTGATCACTGTAATAATTGAAATATGTGATTATTAAAATATCTTCACGATATTAGATTTACCACCTAACAAAAATATATAAATTTACAATTAAATGTATAAAATAAATAATGAAGTGTCTGCAGAATTAATAATTGAGATTTATTATGTACCTGTTCTACCTATTCCAGCGCTGCAGTGGACAACGATGGGGGGCCCTCGGGGGTGACCGGCCCACGTGTCGCCCAGCGCTGCCACCATGTTCGCCTGCTGCCTCCGCACGCGCTCCAGGAACTCCAGCATCGCCTTGGCCGAGTGGGGCACGCCGTAGTCGGGCCACGACGTGAACTGCCAGTGAGAGACCTCCCTCGTCTCATCCGTCTGTAAATTACCAGGAAAATAATATTATTAAATCGGCAGAGGTAATAGAAAATTATAGAATTACCATGATTCTAAGACAAATTTTCCCCATACACAAATAAGGAATGAACATTAAAAAATAATTTTTCATTCAATATTAAATACATAATTATAAGTGTTTGTAAAGGGAGATTTATATACTTCTAATGAAAATTTCTTACAGTGTCAATCATAGAAATTTAAGCCGTGGTTTAACGGTGGTTTAGGCTTAGTAACCATGGTAAAAACGGTTTAAGTACCTTTTATTAGTTAGTACCTTTTGTGAAACGGTTTAAATTTTTATGAATAACACTGTAAGAATATGGTTTTTTCTACTTTTGGAAAACGGAAGAATTTTTCCCACGCACCTTGCTGTTGACCAACAGTATCGTGGACACCGTATAGTCGGGGTTGGCCTCTATTGCGATCGTGCGCACCGTGAAGTCGCCGTACACGGCCTCCCGGTCCACATCGGTCTCCCAGTACTGGTGGCACTTCACACGGCTCCTCTCCATGACCCTCGTCGTCATCACAATGACCAGGGTGTGCTGCTCCCAGATCATCCGCCAGAAATCAACGGTCGTCTTCGGCAAAGGACCTGAAAATCCCCAACTTAATTAATCGAAAAGCTCATAACGTTCTCAGATTGCCACATTTAAAATTACAAGGTTTACTAAAATAATTTCAGCAGTACCATTACACATTGCAAATAACCAACTGAATCTGATGACAATGCCGACAACATTACACAGATAACAAGCTTGACGTTCACTGGATATGTGCTTTAATGTGATAAAAATTTGTCTAAAATCTATGTAGATTATGTTGGATATATTTTTCATACCTTGCGTGTTGATGAAGGCGTTCTTCTGCTTGTACCCGTCAACGAAGTTGGCATGTATGTAGTCGCTGTCGGGTTCGCCGTCCGCCTCGGAGAGGATGACCCTGCTGTGGTCGTAGCAGAGCACGTCCGTGTACCTGTTCTTGGGCAGGTTGTTCTTGGAGCGGGCGACGGTGAAGACGCCGTCCGGCAGCCTGGACCTGATCTCGGCGTAGTCCTGGGCCAGGCCCTCGCGCCTTCTGTCCCTGACGTGCTCGACGAGCTGCGACATGGTCATGACGGCGCCGTCGCCGTGCAGCGAGTCGTCGTCCGAGAAGCCGCTGGACGCGCTGCTCGGCGGGTTCAGGTTGCCCTCCTCCGCCCAGCTGCTGTCCATGTTGCTTATGTTATTGGGGGATGCCGAGATTTCAATGTCCGAATTGATGTGCTTCTGCGGGGACGATGGCGTTTTGCCATCTGCAAACAAAAATTAATTAAAATGATTCATATTTTTCTCAGATTTCTGTATTAAAAGTTTCAAGGTTTACGAAATAAATCACGATGGATTATTGTTGGCGACTTGTCACCACTGTCAGGGGTGCATACTGAGGGGGATGTACTGACAATAGAAGCAGCAAGTCGCAACAATTATCAATATAATGTTGTTATTGTTATCCTTACCATAACTGGGTAGGGGTGAGTCTGGTCGTGCGGTCATTGACTGGAGGCAATCGGCCAGCCAGCCATCGTGGTCCAGCGGTAGGTTTCCGCCCAGCTGGGTGGGCAGCGACTCCCTGGGTATGTGGCTCAGCAGCTGGGCCACGGAGACCGTGTAGACCCGCTCCCTGAGCTTCTCGCGGACAAACAGCCTAAGGATCTTGAACGGCGCCTTGAACCACAGCGGTGCGGTCACTATCAGCACCTTCTTCAGCTTGGCGGGGTACCCACCCTGAAAAAGAAAAAATAACACAAATAAGTGGGAGACACTAATGAGCAGATTGAGAATAATAACATAAATAAATCGGTAGACACGTTGACTTGGTAAGAACTTATAGATGGAGACTTAGGACAAGGCTCGTCCTAAAATTAGATATAATTACTTATAATTATTGTTAAGTAATTTTTAAGGCTATATTTAAAGATACTTAATTAGTCATTTTGATGGAATTAGTGGAAGTTGAAATTGGAGATAGAAATTTTTTAATAAGTATTATTTAATTAATATATGATTGATTTTTATTAATAAGTTTTTAGTACTAGTAGAATAGTAGTAGTAGCAGTAGTAGTAGGAGTAGTAGTAGCAGTAGCAGTAGTAGTAGTAGTAGTAGTAGTAGTAGTAGTACTATTACTAGTACTAGTACTATTACTAGTACTATTATTATTATTATTACTATTAAATTTAAGGTGTTGTCCATATCCATTATAAGTTATTTATATTTAAGTTTTGTATTAAGTATTTACTGGTATTAATTTTTATTTTATTAAAAAAATAAGAAAATAAAATATAAATAAATACCACCAGTAATGTATCTATTAATTTTTCTAATTCTGTGTAAGTTAAATGTCATTTGTTTATAATTCTATATATATATTTTTGTAATTACATGTTAATTAAAGATAATGTCATTAATTTTTAATTAATTATCTATCAAAACATCCATTTTTCTAATTCTGTATTATTCAAATGTCATTTATTTTTATTCTGTTTTGTAAGTACTTAATGCAACAACTATAAATAATTATTACTATTACTGTTCTTATTACTATTACTGTTATTATTACTATTAGTGTTATAATTACTATTAGTATTATTATTGCCATAACTAATATTATTACTATCTCAAACTGTTTTATGCCCATTTATCCAAGCAATGAACTGTTTGCTTATTAGTAATTTCTTTCTAATTTTATTTTAGTTAATTGGGATGTGTTTCTAAATGTGGATTAAATAACTATCAAAAGGTCAATTTTTCTAATTTTGCATAAGTTAAATGTCATTTTTTTATAATTCTATATATTATTTTGCAATTACATGTTAATTAAAGTTAATTGTCATTATTTTTTAAATTTAAATAAAATCAAATGTCATTTGTTTTTATTCTGTTTTGTTTGTAATTGCATATCGGTTAATTGTCATTTACTATCAAATTTAAATTAATTAACTGTCAAAATGTGATTTTTTCTAATTCTATGTAGGTCAAATGTCACATGTTTGTTTTATTTGTATATTAGTTGTTGTTTAGTACTTGGTTGGGTGGTTTATTTATTATTTGCATATTGTGTGTTCGGATAAATTTCGCCTTTTTTGCGCCTATGGTCGGCCAATTGTCGGGAACTGACGAGAGCGCAGGCCCGATCTTAAGCCTGCTCGAAAAGAGTGAGAAAACCGTGCCACGGAACCCGTGCCGTCATCCCCTGAGCAGCCTACCACAGGTAAGTCAGAACCCCATTTCGCCGACCACTTTAACGCTCACGCCGCGCTCACAGCAAGAAATTTTATCATCATAGTTGAAATCAATATACAGTCCATTTTAAACCCACCCGATTTATAAACAGTTGTCATTTATTTTTGAATGTTGATTAATCAACTGTAAAAAGGTCAATTTTTCTAAGTCATAATATCATTTGTTAATTATTCTATGTTTTGTTTGTAATTGCATATTAGTTAACTGTCATTACAATTGCAAACAATCACGAAAACAAATGAAAGTTCTGTAAATGTCAGAATCGTTTTTCTAATATTTAAGTTGGGTTAGATTTTTTTGGATAAAACGAACGAAAATTTTCAGTCACAAAGTTAAATTGTGAACTTTTTTAATTACGCAATATCAATTACTTAATTGTAATTACTTAGAATCACGATTTCTTGCACAATTAATTTTTACGGCTTAGCGGTTTCGTTACGCTGCCTCTTCAGTCAGAGATTGTTGGACGAGCAAATGATGATGATGATGATGATGGGGGGCACAGTTGCGGGGGAGGGAGCACGTCTGGAGACACCAGAGCACTCCTCGCAGGAAGTGATTGTTTCAAACAATTAAGTAAGTGAACATCCGGGCTTTGGCCGTCTCAGCGCATAATAACGTCGCAGCCAAAACTTTAAGGCCCACGTCAGCTCTGATCCACAGTTTACAGAAACGTTACACGCAGATACAACCTAATCTAACCTGACCTGACCAATCTGCGTCACTGCATGTATCATTATGAAAAACAGGTAAAATTTGGTGTAAAATAGTTATGTTTAGTACTTGGTTGGGTGGTTTATTTATTATTTGCATATTGTTTGTTCGGATAAATTTCGCCTTTTTTGCGCCTATGGTCGGGCAATTGTCGGGAACTGACGAGAGAGCAGGCCCGATCTTAGGCCTGCTCGAAAAGAGTGGACACGCCAGAGTCGTTCGAAAACCGTGCCACGGAACCCGTGCCGTCATCCCCTGAGCAGCCTACCAGAGGGTAAGTCAGAACCCCATTTCGCCGACCATTTTACGCCCACGCCGCGCTCACAGCAAGAAATTTTATCATCATAGTTAAAATTAATATACAGTCCATTTAAACCCACCCGATTTATTAAACAAGTTATTTTTGCTTAATTGGTGAGTGAATGAATTGTGTGTAAAACTTACTTTACGCACAGTTGATGTTTTACGAACTTGTGTTAAAAAGTATCACTTTACACACTGTCAACAGTGCGTAAAAACTTGGTTTACGTACTTGTGCTATAAAGTATCACTTTACGCACTGTGAACAGTGCGTAAAAACTTAGTTTACGCACTGCCGTAGAAAAAAATGGACCGTCCAGGACCGTCATCAAACAATTCAATTTTTATTTTACGTTTTTTTCCGATTTGGCAGCTTTCTATGGCATCTGCCAAAACTCTTACCAAATTGAAACCCACGTTTTTTCACATAAACCGTATTATTCTATATCCCCCTAATTTTAATATAACTTCAGATAAAATTATTAAACCAGAAATACTGCCATTTTTTATTATGACCCAAGTTCGCTTGTTTATCAAATTTTTAATTTCTAGTTTTTTTGGAGATTTTAAACCACCACAGCTCTCAAAAAATGTGCAACTAGTCTCTTAATCTAAGTTTAAGAGGACGCTTCAGCTGCGGCGTCCTTCTAATTAGGTCGACCCTCGCTCCATTGGCGTCATCCACAGAACACCCCCCCCCCCCCCCAACCCGGCCCTTCCACGTCCACGCGAATTCCGGCGAAATCGATTTTATAAACGCTCGCTGTTTGTTCCCGAGAGATAATCCCAGCGCCAGAGATTAGCTCCTCTATCGCGTAATCCCCAAAGTCCACTCAATACATGAGAAATATTCAATTATTAAAAAAAACTGATAAAATAAATTCATCGACCAATTATGATATACTTTGGGGCAAAAAATAAATATCATTCGTTTCTGGCATCATTTGGCTTGAATTGTCTCGTTGTGATCCTGGTCCCGGCACCATTTCAGGGTCTGGGACACAAATACGCCATAGACGGAGGTGTAGTAGGGATTATTATTATTTAAAGTTGTTATATTTAGTACTTACTGGTAAGTAATATTTATTTTATGATTTATTTCTTTCGCCTGACTATTTTTTTTAACTTTTTAATCATAAAATGAAATAAAAATAAACATTTCTTACCAGTAAGTACTAAATATAACAACCTTAAATATAATTATTAATTAAATATAATATAACAACCTTAAATTACTCCTGGACTACTCCTCCACCTATGACGTAATTGTGTTCCTGAAATGGTGCCGGGACCAGGATCACAACGAGGCAATTCAAACGATGCCAAAAACGGACATTTAATTGTCCCAAAGTGTATCAAAATTGGTTTAGTTTTACAAAATTGGGATTATTATTATTTTTACAAGCCTCTGACGTACCGACGTCTTAGTATGGTCTTCATAATGCTAAGCCAATTATGACACGAATTATTGACGAAGACTGCACAAAATATAGATGGGCAAATAAATTTAAAGTTATGTACGTTTATGTACCTTTAAACTTGCTCTAGCCTGATTGTAATGATGCTTATAGAATGGACCCCGTTACTTTAAAGAGTTCTGCTGTGACCAACGAGCGGAATTAAGCCCCGAAGCGTGCCTCAAATAATTGCGCCTGTCGGGTTTGAGAAGCGACAAAGCGCACGACTGTCCTCTTATTTTCGCGATTAGAAAAACTGTCAGTGGCGTGCGAAGAATCACAAAACCACTGCCTGCATCATTACTGCTTGATGTTGGGCACGTGTCTGCGGTTCGATAATTGTAAATGTTAATTTACAATTCTACAAAAAAGTGGCATTTACAAACTTAAGTGCGCGGATTGTGACGCATTCTATGTCGGCCCAACAGGAAGGAATTTCATAACACGAATGAGAGAACATCAGAGAGCAATTCTACAAAACAAGGAGGACACGGGATTAGCGCATCATTGCATTGAGAATAATCATTTCTTCAGAAATGACAGCCTGGAGGTAATGCACACCGGACACAAAGGGAGACGGCTGGATTTACTCGAAATCCTAGAAATTCGAAAAGCGGTCACTAATGGGGATAATATTGTGAATGAACAATTAATCTTTGATAATACGCCTTTGTTATGCGGCATCCGTTCGGAAAAACCAAGACTGTAATTCATTTATTGCCATTTCGTAAAATTTTTTCTAGCTTAGTATATATTGCACATTTGTAAATTTTAATTTTAGTATCTCTGTACTCTTGAGAATGGTCGTGAGGCCGAAACAATTGTAGAGGTTTATTCTATCAATACAGTGAAACTTTAACCAAGTGTTTGATTTAACCTAAATGTTAATTTGCTAATTAGACGATTTGCATTTTACGATATAAGTCGACGGTGGACTGTTAACTAGCGAGCGCCGGATAAGGGAAACAGGGATTTCTTTGTGGAATCTTTGGCTGATTTCAGTGCATTTCAGAGAAAATCAAGTATCTCACTTATTTGAGACTCTTCGTCAAACGTTTTTAGGTATACTGTATACAGAGAGAGGCTTGTTTTTATGCATACTTACAGAGACTTGTTTTTATGCATACTGTATACAGATCCCGCATGAAATGTACAAAATATGAATTAAATAAATTTTGAGAAGTCATAACTGTATGATATAGTTATAATAATCAATGAAATTACGTTTACCTTATGTTCCACAACTTACACATACACTTATGACTTTTCTCAAATGCTCTTTTCGAAGCAATTTATATGAAAATTTTCCAGCCTTGGCTACTTAATAATGATCTGTCTCCTTTAAATAAACTCGTGCCGAAAACATCTGCGGCTTTGGCAATAAACCCCCCTCTGGATGCTTCGTGGTATCCGGTTGACTCCCGTATTCAGTGCCTCACATTGACGTGCTGCTGGAGCTTCGTGCGACAACACCAACATCGTGAAACCAGTTAATCGTTTTTTATTCTGTTTAGACATTTTCGTGATCCACCCCCCTTTCTCCGCTAAGCTACCCGGTGTTTGTTATATACTTGGTGTTCTAATTTACTCTACTATTAATTATGTCAGGTGTTGAGAGGCGACCACCGTTTAAAGGGATGCGAAGATCACAAAGATACATAGAGATGTGTTTGCATTTCTGTTGATCATAATTGTTATTTGTCGGATGCGTTCAGATTACCTTCTGACGTAGATTTAATTCGCATTTCGGATGCGTTCAGATTACCTTCTGACGTAGATTTAATTCGCATTTATCTAAGACTCGAGACTCGGGCCAGGAGTGTAACTGGCCTAGTCGCCTTCCAGTAACAAAAATCCACGATTGGAGAAAAGTATTAAGACGTATAAATAAACGCTTGGCACGAGAAGTACAATGACACCGATCATTGCGAATCACCCACAATCTCATTTTCATTTTTTACACCTACTACGTCCGAAAATAGCATTACTATTAGGCGGCAGGCAATTAGCGGGTGTTTTCTTTCTTTCCAACTGCCTCGCTTATTTGTCGTAATCGTATGACTCAATCCTGGGCCCCCTCGCCCCCGGCCACTTAGCACTTGGCGGCGACGGCCAAGTTTTAATTTTAGCTCACTCTAAAAACCGCTCCAAGCGCTCCTCGGGACCGCAAATGCCAAAAGAAACTTTCGACACCTGCACATGCACATTTCCGCCGGGCAGAAACGCAGTTTTCCCGTTATCCTCCTGCAACTTAGCCAAGACTATTCCGGGAAGTTACGGGAAAACAAAAAGTGCCGGCACAACTTTTCCTGTGTACTTCCGGAACTTATCGCAATCCGCCCTATTAAGCATTGGCGGTCGATATGAGGCACAAAGGGGGCAGAATCGCACGCGGGAAAACGCGCAGATTGTTCACCTACGCGCCCACGCGAAAAACGGGCTCCACGTGCGAAATTTGCATGCGTTTTTGAGGCGCCCAGAGAACCGCAAACGGCGAGCTGACGTGGGAGGGTTTGCACAAAGTGCAGGCGAAACGGTCTCCAAGGACAGCAGAAGACTTTAACTTTCGCCAATTAATTAGATATGTTCAGGCCATTTGTCTGGATGCAGACGCGTACTCGTCTGAGCTAGAGCGCTCAAACCCTGAGTGGTATAGTCCGTGCCAGATAAGATGTCACTTTTCACATAAAACCGAAGTCCCTCCTCTATCCTGGCAACAACTAACACGCCTCCGACGTAACACGTTTTGCAGCAAAAGTGAAATACTTAAAAAATGAATACACATTGGTTTGCCCATCGATATATTATTAATAACATGTCGTACAAGTGTAAAAACAACCTTATGTTAATACATGTACACATCTTTGTACCTAATTAATCGAAATTAGTTGATAAAAAAATGTAATGCATGAGAAAAACTTGGATAAATGCGAATTAATTTTACGTCAGAAGGTAATCTGAACGCAAATGATAATTATGCTCTACAGAAATGCAAACGCATCTCTTGGGGCATCCAAGTTTATGAGGTACGATATGAAGTGCGATAGTAAGCTTAAAATAGCAATAACCATCCTACTTCTCCTTCACCAGAAGCAGAATTTGTCGATTGCACTTTAAAGAATGTCAAAAAAAAAGCACCACTAAAAATTTTGGATGTAAAAATTAAATGAGCGACGCATTACTCTGATGGCGATCAGGTGCACGGTGCACGTGTGGGAGTAGTGCGGCCTGTGACTCATACCCCCCCACCCCCGCAGAGGAATCCTTATTGAGAGTTCCCCGCTGTGTTACGCAATACGGCAATCATTCCAACTGCACTCTTATTAAATTAAAAGCTTGCGTGTTTCCGAGGCTCGTCACACGCCAAGGAAATTTTCCACGCTTGTTTCCAACGCAGGAAAACCACCACACATCAACGATTCATCTCATTAACTTATGAATCGGTATTCAAAAACTACAGAATAAAAATTCAAACGTGTAAATTCCCTCCAAAGTATCAAATAGGTTCATCAAAATGTGTCGAGTTAAGGTCCTGACCAATAAATAGAAATTAATCTATTATCTATTATCGCCTTAATAAATAATGTTTTTTTTTTCTAATGTCCCGAGTTAAGGTCCTGACCAATAAATAGAAATTAATCTATTATCTATTATCCCTTTAATAAATAATGGATTTCTTTTTTCTAATAAGCATCCTTAAAATATTAGGAACTTTTCAAGGCTTATAAACTTATACAATATGATCACATCTTTGTACCTTATTATTATTATTATTTTAAGCAGATCCTTATTCTATCCATAGGGTATTAAGGTGGTGTACCTAATTACCAGAATTTAATAGATAAAAAAAATTTAACGTATGCGAAAAACTTGCGATAAATGCGAATTACTTCTACGCCAGGAGGTAATCTGTACGCACACTCCCGGCACTTGCACTAATTACATATATCATAAACGAATACGGCGATTTCGAGAAAACCGATGAATAATACTTATGGCCGCGCGGCGTGGTAAGTTAATGCTACAACATATTAATAGTTATTGGTTCGATTCTCGCCCAAGGCTCGCTTGAAACACGTTTCAAGTTTGGGAAAATTCAAAAACACATATACTTATACAATATGATCACATCTTTGTACCTTATTATTATTATTGTTATAAGCAGATCCTTATTTTATTCATAGGGTATTAAGGTGGTGTACCTAATTACCAGAATTTAATAGATAAAAAAAATTTAACGTATGCGAAAAACTTGCGATAAATGCGAATTACTTCTACGCCAGGAGGTAATCTGTACGCACACTCCTCATCTTTGTCCTGATCTTTGTGTACTCAAAGATGTGGTAAAAAATCGTCCACTTTCCCCCGCGAGCCCTAGCATTTTTCGCGACTGATGGGGACGTCAGGGATAGACGAGGGGACCATTCGTTGCCGCGAAATGATAAGTTTCAATCGCACTGAAGTGCGGCCATCAATCTGGGCCGATCCGGGCCGTATTTCAAAAATCCGTGCCCCCGCTAATGCGCTCCCCCTCCGTATCGATCCCCAGGCCCGACCCCGCCACTGACCTGGCCACCACCCCGCCAGGAAACGGCGACGACGACGATATAAATTATTTACCCCGGAACTGGATGACTTGCTTAGGCATTGTACATACATTGGTTGTGCTTTTACCCATCGATATATCGTTAATGAAATGTCATATAAGTGTAATAACAATCTTATGTACACATATTTGTACATAATTACCCGAATTTTGAAGTTAAAAAAAAAGTACGTCTGCGAAAAACTTTACTTTTCAAATTACTTCTACGCCAGGCGGTAATCTGTACGCACACTCCCGGCACTTGCACAAATTACATTTATCATAGTTTATTATTAGTTTATACTGTTTAATTGGGCTATAATTATTCGTCAAATGATAGCTGGAACCAATAACGCCATGCATAGGTAGACATGCAGTAGGAATTATTATTATTAATAGGTAAAACATACACACACAGGTTACTTTGTTAGTATCACTTGGATGTATTTAGTATTCTAAGTGATACTAACAAAGTAACCAGGTTAATTTGTTAGTATCACGTGGATTTATATAGTAGTCCAAGTGATACTAACCTGTGTGTGTTTCTTATACCTATTTCACAATGTATCACAAAGTAGAGTCGTCAAGTGTTTACTGATTATTATCAATATACATTATTTTTTGAATAATGTGACGCTTTGCTTATTCTTCGTACAAATTTCAACGTATCTTATGAATAAATAAAATTCCACTACACCGCTAATTACCGCATATTTTTCCAGGGAGGAAGTGAATAAGTCGCATGTTATTTCCTGAAATGCGGCTGACGCAAGATGTTTTTTTTTTGTGCAGAGGTTAATTCGAGGGGGCTTCGGCGAAAACTTTAACGCGGCGCTGTAGGGGGGTGGGGGGTTGGATTTCCTGGGAAATCGGGTGCTATTTAAGGCTTCGCTTCAGCGAAATCCTCGCCGCGGCTATTTCGGTGGGGACCTTGACTCAGCCCGACACAATTCCATTAAGCGCAGCAATCCAGACGAAATGCAGTGCAGGTGAGAGGCGCGAGAAATGCGGGGGAAATTTCACGCATTCCAGTTGAGAGGCAAGAGACGGTATTTCAATGTACAGCTAAACTTGGCGGCAGATAATTAAAATTGAAAATATTATATTTTTTATAAGTCAAAATATTTTCAAATAAATTATTTCAATTTTATATAAACTGTATATAAAAAAATACACCTCTGAAGATGGCCTAATTAAGGCGAAACTAGTTGGGTAATAATAATAATTAATATAATTTTGTAATGTAAGATGTCGAACATATATCCTGGTCACGGCACCAGTGCAAGATTTCGATACCGGTTTTAAAATTACTCAAAGAATCTCAATGAATGGGGTGTATTGCGTATTAAAAAAAAAAACGTTAACAGTAACGGGCAAAGAATCAGGTAAACACCCTTTTCTCTCTAATGTGTATGAAAATGTTGACATATTGAATATTACAATTCCAAAATTGTCCTTGGCGGGAAGTGATCCTACGACTATATATTAGTCAGGGCCTTAAGTCAGGAGGCTGTGATTTTGTTTTAATTTTGATTACGATTATTTTAACTAAGGTAGAAGATTTTTGGTAGTTCTGTGATAAATGGCTTTAAAGTTATAAGTCAATTTATTGAAATTGTGCATGTTATTTTTATCATTATTATAAATCTTAACAGAACAAGTTCACAATTCGTGATTGAAATTCCTGAACAGGTCTTTGTTGAAGTAGAAATAGGGTTATTATTTACGTTAACCTCTTCTTTATTGTCCAATATTTTGGTTGCTACTTGAATTTCAAAATTCTAGGCATAAGTTTAGAAAGCTTTGTTAATATTTTAGACTTAGGTTTAGGCTATAATATTAACACAGTTTTCAAAACTTATTCCTGGAATTTTAACATTCAAGTTAACGTTAAAGCCATTTATCTCGGAACTACCAAAAATGCACTTAAACCACTTTACTTCTTCTTCTGCAAGTGCTTATCCGGATGTTTGTAACGGTCTGGTTTTGCCTCCGACAGAAACTGCCATTTAATAATTAATTTGGCGCACAGACCTCCACCGTAGGCAACCATACTCACACGTTTTTTTAGACGTGACGTGTTTCCTATATGCGTGTGATTTTTAAAATCGTCGGCGAGGCGCCGCCAAGATCACAGGAACTAGTTACCTTCCCTATAGTGCGGACGTGCCACGAGGTCACCGTTTTCATTGGTATATCACCATCCGGTTTCCGTGATATAAAACGTGCACTCATTTAACCACCCTTAAGGGGATTGACGGCACCAAGTACAAGGCAAGGGAGGGTACTATACGACTCAACTCCATACGCTCACAACGTCAGAGCGTTTTCGTGGGTAAGGGCTAAGTAACCCAGCCAGCCAGGTTCTTGGCTAAGGGGCAACGAACAGGGTGGTTCCGAAAATCACATTGGCTATCTTAACTCACTTCTACTTCTACTTTACTTCGAGACCCCTCAATTAGTGTTATCCTGCCTAACTTAAGGGCGTAAGTGGCAGAGACAAGTGCAATCCAAACGTGGACAGTGCAAAAAGGGGCGATCTACCTCGTGGGGCACCAAGGGCAACACTAAAGGGCCTAGGGCAACTGGTCAAACAATAGTTGAACCCGTACGATCTCCTGACCACATAGACATGAACATGATATCGATATGTTAAACCCGTACAATCTCCTGATCACATAGACATTAACGTGATATCGATGAGTTAGACCCGTACGATCTCCTGACCATATAGACATGAACATGATATCGACGGCCATGATGAAGACTACGAAGACCGTTCAACTTCTAATTACGACAAAAGCTGCTCGTATTAATATGGCAATAACCATGTTTGTGTATGCCATACAATAAATAAATTCATTCCATTTACATATGAGGTTATCAGAGCAAGATTGGCCTAACCCATAAAACGTAATTATTCCAAAATACCACAATGAAACACGTTACTACGTTTTTATATCGCTTAAAAAACGTAGTAACGTGCTTCATTTTTGATTCATCATGGTTAATTATCACATAGTAACAGCTTCCTCCAACCTTAACACCCTACGGGTAGACTAAGGATCTGATTATAATAATAATAAAACTGCTTCCCGTGGAATTACGTGGAGCCCTTTTTTTACCCACCCTACTCTCCGACAACGAGAGGGGCCGGGCTCTCAAATTACGTGGAGCCCTTTTTTTACCCACCCTACTCTCCGACACCAAGAGCCCTCCTCGTTGCTTCGAAGGGAATATCCACGCGCTCTAAGGCCTATGTGTCGACAGGCCCCCAGGCACGTCGCAAATGGCTATAATTCTCGAGGATGAATATTGTACACGAGGCGAAGGCGAGTGTATATTGGTCCGAGTTATGTGCTCGTTAAATAATATACTGTTATCGTATTCAGTCGAGCCCTTAATGTGAACTAGTTTAGTAATGGTCGCATAGATTTGATAAAGTGCGATGGTGTTGATAGTGCAATGTGTGGCGTCATCTGCCAAAACTCGTTTAGATGGCTTTGCAAATTAGCAACGTTTGCAGAGGCCGTCATTCGCAGGAAATCGCAATCAATCAACGTTTGGTTTTCCGATAATCCGCTCGCAACTGTCGAAAACACTTTCCGGAATCCCATCGCCGAATCGCCGCATTAGGCAAATGGGATTCAAGTGTTGCGGGGGGCATTTGCAAATTTTCCAATCTAGGATCTGGGGGGGGGGGGGGGGACTGGTGATTGCGTTCTACGTGCGAAACGAGGAATTTGTTTACGAATCGAAGATCAATGGAAATAAGAACAACGGGAGCACGCCTGATCCGGCACAAAGGCCGGTTGCCGGTAGGGGAGGGGGGCGATTGGGGCCATCAAAAAGAGGCCAAAGGTTGAACATGGGGGACCCCACGAGGCCCCCTGCCTCTCCTCTTACCACACAAACACTCTCATGCACACACATAGGGGGATACATCGCGCTCAAACAGAATTGCATTCGGAGGGTGTGGGGTTTAGGGGGTGAATAATTGAACCACCCTTGTACCCTCGCGATTAATAATAATAGCAACAACCGTTGGGTGATGGGCAGGTGGTGGATGGAGCCGGATAAATATGGCCAATATTCGGGAGCGAGCGGACGGAAAAGTGGTGTCTATCTTTACCTCGCCAAGTTACGTAAGGTCCTTTCCTCCGGTTCGAGCGCAGCACAGGAACACACTTCGCGATAACCGTATATATTTAATACAATTACGTTACATCACGCGTTTAAAACAGGAAGTGGCCGTGTCGTCTGTCTGTCTGTGTGCGTTCTACTGCACGTCCGTTTGTCCGTGTGTGTGTGTGACAATGATGAACTTCGGACAAATCTCGCACGAGGGTGCAGAGTTCGCACCTCTGGAGGAGGAAAAACTTGCTTCTAAGTATAAACCAGGTTCGCGAGCAACAGTTTCGGTTGCTGGGGCTCTTTTGGTTAAAGAGACTCGGAATCGATGCTCGGCCGAGGTACGTCGCGACGCCGCCAGAGACGCCGCCGGGGCTTGCGCACCGCGACGCCCGTCAGCCCCCCACCCCCCTAACTGTATGCACTCGCATCAAAAGCCAATACAATTGGGTATCAAAACAAAACAAAAAATAACACAAACACACTCACACAAAAATAACGGCGATCTTTACCTTGGTACGTGCTTAAGGTAACGCTCTTCCTGACTGAAGTTGGCTACACAAGAAAAAATAAATAAACTGCAGGAATGGAGGTCGTTATCCGGATAGTGATAAGGGGGTCACAGCGCCGGCTTCGATCCGTTCAACCTGGACGCGTGGCGAGATGATGCGGACGCTGGGCTCGAAACAGGGCCAAGGTTCGCGCACGTCGGCGGAGGCGGTTTCGTGGGCGGGCTGCCGGTGGAAGATGCGACTTTACAACCGCGACGTCGGCTGATAACTGGCAATCAGATGCGCGATCCGCCGCGACGCGGGTGACAGCGGAGGCTGCCAACCGGCGATAGCGGAAAAACTAACGTGCAAACGGCGACAAGGCCTTAAATCACATCAATCGCAGGCACTACGCCATATAGGTAGTATTGCAACCCAGGAAAAGTTCGGTCGAAGAGTTGGGAAAATTGACGAAAAAGTTGGAACAGCTCGCTAGTCCCTTGGAAATGTTGGAAACGTTCGCTAGTACCTTGGAAACGTTGGAAATGTTGGAAACGTTCGCTAGTACCTTGGAAATGTTGGAAACGTTCGCTAGTACCTTGGAAATATTGGAAACGTTCGCTAGTACCTTGGAAATGTTGGAAACGTTCGCTAGTACCTTGGAAATGTTGGAAACGTTCGCTAGTACCTTGGAAAAGTTGGAAATGTTGGAAACGTTCGCTAGTACCTTGGAAACGATGAAAACGTTCGCTCGTACCTTGGAAAAGTTAGAAATGTTGGAAACGTTCGCTAGTACCTTGGAAAAGTTGGAAATGTTGGAAACTTTCGCTAGTACCTTGGAATTGTTGGAAACGTTCGCTAGTACCTTGGAAAAGTTGGAAACGTTCTCTAGTAAATTGGAAAAGTTGGAAATGTTAGAAACGTTCGCTCGTACCTCGGAAACGTTTTAAATGTTGTAATAGTAGGAAATGTTGGCCTTTGGGACTCCCCCAAGTCGTTCAAATGATACGAAATAATACGTCATCTTACGGCTTTATTGCCCATTCTCTCAACCTCCTTATTGAAGACATCATAAAGTTGGATAATAGTTACTCTTCAATAAATCAAGCAGGAAGAATTATTACACATTTTGCCAAAAACTTTTTTCAGGAAAATACAAACCATTATTTTAGAGACTTAAATCGATGCATCAAATGCATCAAATTGTTATAGAGATCGTTACGTAGGTCTTCGAAAATTAAAAAAAAAAAATGTGAGCGCAATTAATTTTCCCCAAATTTTTTTTTTCAGGAAAATGCGCATAATTGTCTTTGACATCGTTAAATCGGTCTTCGATTTAAATCGAAATTTGTGAGCGTAATTAATTTTTCCCAAAAATGTTTATCAGGAAAATGCATCAAATTCTATTAGAGATCGTTACATAGGTCTACGAAAATTTAAAATTTTTGTGAACGCGATTAATTTTCCCCATATATTTTTTTCAAGAAAATGCAAAACATTGTTTTATAAATCGTTATTTCGGTCTTTAAAAATAAAATAAATATGTGAGCGTCCCTAATTTTTGACATTTTTTTCAGGAAAATGCAAAACATTGTTTTAGAAATCATTATTTCGGCTTTGAAAATTTAAAAAAATTGTGAGAATTATTAATTTATGCCAACTTTTTTTTTTTTCAGGAAAATGCTAAAATATTGTTTTGACATTAAATCGGTCTTTAATACCATATATACCCTGCGACTCCACCGCATAAACCCGGCGCCTCCACCGCATAAACCCAGCGCCTACACCATATAAACCCAGCGCCTCCACCACATTAACCCGGCGCCTCCACCATATATACTTGGCGCCTCCACCATATATACCCAGCGCCTCCGCCACATTAACCCAGCGCCTCCACCATATATACTTGGCGCCTCCACCATATACACCCGGCGCCTTCACCATATATGCCCGGCGCCTCCACCATATATACCCGGCGCCTTCGCAATATACATTCGTATATGGTGTATAGATACCGTTATATCGGTCTTCGTAAATTTATAATTTTTGTAAGCGCAATTAATTTTTCCCTTAATATTTTTTCAGGAAAATGCATCAAAATGTTTTAGAGATCGTTAAATCAGTCTTCGAAAATTTAAAATTTTTGTGAGCGTAAATAATTTTTCCCGAAATTTTTTTTCAGGAAAGTACAGGAAATTGTCTTAGACATCGTTAAATCGGTCTTTGAAAATTTAAAATTTTTGTGAGCAAATTAATTTTTCTAACTAATCTAACCTAACCTCGTTCTGACTTTCTCACTTATTTAATACTGAAACTCTGTCAAATTTTCAGCAGAATTACCTTCAGGTATACTGAACACAAATCTAATATTAAATATACAAAAAAATAATTTCAAAAAAAATTCTGGAATAGAGACCTAACCTCGCCTTACCTAACCTAACCTCGTTCTGACTTTCTCACTTATTTAATACTGAAACTCTGTCAAATTTTCATGAGAATAACCTTCAGGTATACTGAACACAAATCTAATATTAAATATACAAAAAAATAATTTCAAAAAAAAACTGGAATAGAGACCTAACCTCGCCTTACCTAACCTAACCTCGTTCTGACTTTCTCACTTATTTAATACTGAAACTCTGTCAAATTTTCATGAGAATTACCTTCAGGTATACTGAACACAAATCTAATATTAAATATACAAAAAAATAATTTCAAAAAAAAAAAAATGTAATAGAGACCTAACCTCGCCTTACCTAACCTAACCTCGTTCTGACTTTCTCACTTATTTAATACTGAAACTCTGTCAAATTTTCATGAGAATTACCTTCAGGTATACTGAACACAAATCTAATATTAAATATACAAAAAAAAAAAATCAAAAATAAAATTGTAATAGAGACCTAACCTCGCCTTACCTAACCTAACCTCGTTCTGACTTTCTCACTTATTTAATACTGAAACTCTGTCAAATTTTCATGAGAATTACCTTCAGGTATACTGAACACAAATCTAATATTAAATATACAAAAAAAAAAAAATTCAAAAATAAAATTGTAATAGAGACCTAACCTCGCCTTACCTAACCTAACCTCGTTCTGACTTTCTCACTTATTTAATACTGAAACTCTGTCAAATTTTCATGAGAATTACCTTCAGGTATACTGAACACAAATCTAATATTAAATATACAAAAAAATAATTTCAAAAAAAAATTGTAATAGAGACCTAACCTCGCCTTACCTAACCTAACCTCGTTCTGACTTTCTCACTTATTTAATACTGAAACTCTGTCAAATTTTCATGAGAATTACCTTCAGGTATACTGAACACAAATCTAATATTAAATATACAAAAAAATAATTTCAAAAAAAAAATGTAATAGAGACCTAACCTCGCCTTACCTAACCTAACCTCGTTCTGACTTTCTCACTTATTTAATACTGAAACTCTGTCAAATTTTCATGAGAATTACCTTCAGGTATACTGAACACAAATCTAATATTAAATATAAAAAAAATAATTTCAAAAAAAAAATTGTAATAGAGACCTAACCTCGCCTTACCTAACCTAACCTCGTTCTGACTTTCTCACTTATTTAATACTGAAACTCTGTCAAATTTTCATGAGAATTACCTTCAGGTATACTGAACACAAATCTAATATTAAATATACAAAAAATAAAATTCAAAAATAAAATTGTAATAGAGACCTAACCTCGCCTTACCTAACCTAACCTCGTTCTGACTTTCTCACTTATTTAATACTGAAACTCTGTCAAATTTTCATGAGAATTACCTTCAGGTATACTGAACACAAATCTAATATTAAATATACAAAAAATAAAATTCAAAAATAAAATTGTAATAGAGACCTAACCTCGCCTTACCTAACCTAACCTCGTTCTGACTTTCTCACTTATTTAATACTGAAACTCTGTCAAATTTTCATGAGAATTACCTTCAGGTATACTGAACACAAATCTAATATTAAATATACAAAAAAAAAAATTCAAAAAAAAAATTGTAATAGAGACCTAACCTCGCCTTACCTAACCTAACCTCGTTCTGACTTTCTCACTTATTTAATACTGAAACTCTGTCAAATTTTCATGAGAATTACCTTCAGGTATACTGAACACAAATCTAATATTAAATATACAAAAAAATAATTTCAAAAAAAAAATTGTAATAGAGACCTAACCTCGCCTTACCTAACCTAACCTCGTTCTGACTTTCTCACTTATTTAATACTGAAACTCTGTCAAATTTTCATGAGAATTACCTTCAGGTATACTGAACACAAATCTAATATTAAATATACAAAAAAAAAAATTAAAAAAAAAATTGTAATAGAGACCTAACCTCGCCTTACCTAACCTAACCTCGTTCTGACTTTCTCAATTATTTAATACTGAAACTCTGTCAAATTTTCATGAGAATTACCTTCAGGTATACTGAACACAAATCTAATATTAAATATACAAAAAAAAAAATTCAAAAATAAAATTGTAATAGAGACCTAACCTCGCCTTACCTAACCTAACCTCGTTCTGACTTTCTCACTTATTTAATACTGAAACTCTGTCAAATTTTCATGAGAATTACCTTCAGGTATACTGAACACAAATCTAATATTAAATATACAAAAAAAAAATTGTAATAGAGACCTAACCTCGCCTTACCTAACCTAACCTCGTTCTGACTTTCTCACTTATTTAATACTGAAACTCTGTCAAATTTTCATGAGAATTACCTTCAGGTATACTGAACACAAATCTAATATTAAATATAAAAAAATAATTTCAAAAAAAAAATTGTAATAGAGACCTAACCTCGCCTTACCTAACCTAACCTCGTTCTGACTTTCTCACTTATTTAATACTGAAACTGTCAAATTTTCATGAGAATTACCTTCAGGTATACTGAACACAAATCTAATATTAAATATACAAAAAAATAATTTCAAAAAAAAAAATTGTAATACAGACCTAACCTCGCCTTACCTAACCTAACCTCGTTCTGACTTTCTCACTTATTTAATACTGAAACTCTGTCAAATTTTCATGAGAATTACCTTCAGGTATACTGAACACAAATCTAATATTAAATATACAAAAAAAAAAATTCAAAAAAAAAATTGTAATAGAGACCTAACCTCGCCTTACCTAACCTAACCTCGTTCTGACTTTCTCACTTATTTAATACTGAAACTCTGTCAAATTTTCATGAGAATTACCTTCAGGTATACCGAACACAAATCTAATATTAAATATACAAAAAAATAATTTCAAAAAAAAAAATTGTAATAGAGACCTAACCTCGCCTTACCTAACCTAACCTCGTTCTGACTTTCTCACTTATTTAATACTGAAACTCTGTCAAATTTTCAGCAGAATTACCTTCAGGTATACTGAACACAAATCTAATATTAAATATACAAAAAAAAAAAAAAAAAATCAGTAATAACTATACCTGACCTAACCTAACCTAACCTAACCTAACCTCGCTCTGACTTTCTCACTTATTTAATACTGAAACTCTGTCAAATTTTCATGAGAATTACCTTCAGGTATACTGAACACAAATCTAATATTAAATATACAAAAAATAAATTTTCAAAAATTTCAGTAATAACTATACCTGACCTAACCTAACCTAACCTAACCTCGTTTTGATTTTCTCACTTATTTAATACAGAAAATTTGTCAAATTTTCAAAAGCATTAGCTTCAGATATACTAAAGACAAATCTAATATAAAATATACAAAAAAATATTTTTCAAAAATTTCAGTAATAACTATACCTGACCTAACCTAACCTAACCTCGTTTTGATTTTCTCACTTATTAAGTACTGAAAATTTGTCAAATTTTTAAGAGCATTAGCTTCAGATATACTAAAGACAAATCTAATATAAAATATACAAAAAATAATTTTTCAAAAATTTCAGTAATAACTATACCTGACCTAACCTAACCTAACCTCGTTTTGATTTTCTCACTTATTAAGTACTGAAAATTTGTCAAATTTTTAAGAGCATTAGCTTTAGATATACTAAAGACAAATCTATCATGAGAATTACCTTCAGGTATACTGAATACAAATCTAATATTAAATATACAAAAAAATAAATTTTCAAAAATTTCTGCAATAGAGACCTAACCTAACCTCGCCTTACCTAACCTAACCTCATTGAATTTTTTTTTATAAAAGCTCTGTCGGCTACAATTTTGCTATGGTTATTATAAGTTACTAAGACAACCAAAAATATGCTCTCAAAAATTGAATAAGGGCAGATAGAGAGCTCCTAATGCCGAAGTCTTGAAAACTCAAGCCTAACACAAAATTTATCAAATAATGAGCGTGCAACTGTGGAAATATGGGAAATTGAAACGTCTGCGCCCATCCCATTAACCTCAAAGAAACGAAAAGGCAAACACTCAGTTGCACACACACACACACATGCGAGACATAATTGTAATTGCGCTCCATTCTCGTTAATTAGACGTGAATCACCGCGACGGGTTTCTAGCTGAATCGCGTCGAGTGCATGAGTGCAAGAAAAACAGGGGGGGATCATGCATTAAACATTAATGCAAAACTTGTTAATTTACCTATGTTTGTTGATTCGTTCATTGAAATGCGCATAAGTGTTTCATTGAAATAGTTTTATCATTTTGAACTTTTTTAAATTTCTATCAAGTCTACATTTTATGATTTATAAATTTAGTGATATTTTGAAAATTCGAACATTTAAAATATCACTAAAACATGTGTCCCGTTGACACCCTAATACTAAGTACACACGGTGGCACTTTAGTGTCGACACCAAAATGATAATATTTTAATGAAACAATACATATGTCAATATGTTTTATGTTTCTGATTAATTCCAGTCAGCATTTAATTTCCACAAACACATATATTGTTTACGCTATATTGGTTTTCCTGGAAACTGACCGCCAATCAAAGTTAATCGGACTCTAAAGCCGAGAGTATTATCGAGCTTGATATTGATAGAATATAAAAAACAATGCAATTGCAATTGTGATGACCTTAAACCTGTGTAAATGTCTCAGGCATCAGCGTAAATAGTATGTTAGCAGAATGTAAGGATGTATTTATTTTTATTGAGAAAATAATGACGTATTTATCAGTTGTACTTGTTTTATTAATAACCGCCGTAAAAGTTTCAGTGTTGTCGTTGCAGTTATATTATAGATAATTGCTAATGTATCAAGCGAGTGGATGGGCATTTGTGGTTAGACGGAGTGAAAGACAATGTATGCCTGTCGTTGATTCAGTTGCCCGATGTAAAATTAGTATTGGTGGTTTGGTACTTTTCAGTAAACTCAAGCAAATTAACAAAGAAAGTTATTCATGATTAGCTGTAGAATCAATCAGATGATTGATCAGATGACTGTAAGCCCAAACTAAGTGTATTATCCTTAAATGTTTGTGAACATTATACAAATTTCTGATTGCATATTTATGTGCCGCAATTTTCAGCAAAAAACGAAACGTTTGTCTAAAGCCGTTGCAAATTATAAAGATTTCCAGTGAATTAGCGGTGAAATTTCCATGAGGTTAAACATCTTTGGTAATACATCGTTAAGTAAAATAATAAATAATGTTGTTCATGATTAGCCGCAGAATCGATCAGTGGCTTGATACCATTGATTGACGCAAATCTACAATGAATGCCGCATTTTTGTGTTACCGTTGCAACTATTTACTATTATTAATTACGTTTACTGCCAGGAAATGGGTCTTTGCAGCTACTACTCTAAAGGCGCTGAGAAGCCGCTACTGGCTTACGCATTGTATGGAAATTTACCATACTCAAAGTTTCAGCGCACAATTTACATATAGACGTATTAATAAGCAATAAATATATTGGCCCGTTCTAAGCTGCTTGGGTGTGATTTGAATCTGTGCACATAATTTCTTACTGCGAGCTGCCCCAAACAACTTGGATCGAACGAAATGAACAGAGACATTCTAAAGTACTTACATAGGCCCATACCACATAGGCCCCCTCGTGCATCCCACAACGTCTCCACCATTGAGAGTCCCATCACTCACTTAAGTTCACAAATATTAAAATCAATTAGGTTAAAAGTCTTATACGCAAACAAATGAAAATTTGAAAACACGACACTAGCGCCTCTGGCGGTAGAATGCCGAAGTTGCAAAGAAGTTCGAAAACGCAATGAAAATTACAATCACCGGGTGAAAAGTGGCGCGGCGATTTCCCACCCGGAAAATGCACTCAAAACGTGCGGAAAGCACCAAACTCGACGATAGACTTACTTTAAGCCCGCACTGAGCTGAATTTCACACGAAATTTAAACGAATCGCACAGAGTTGTCAAAACCGGCAAACGTCGAAAACAAATGGCGTCCGACTTGAAGTTGGATACAGGTGACGTCACGATTTGATTTTGAATAAACGAGGCAGGGCCGGAGTGGCCCTAATGGTATAGCCCACAAACATATAAACATATAAAAGTTAAAATGTAAAATTAAATTTTATATTAATTAATTAATTAAATTTTTATATTAGAATTATTTGGTACTTACTGGTAAAAAAATATTTTAATTTTATATTTTTATTTATTTATTTTATTTCGCCTGACTAGTTTCGGTTATTATATAACCATCATCAGAGGGATCTAGGAAAAATACATATAACAAGAATATATATCGTAGATGCCTCCGAAGAACAGAAACTAGTCAGGCGAAATAAAATTAATAAATCATAAAATAAAATAAAAATATTGTTTTGCCAGTAAGTACCAATTAATAATACAACAACCTTAAACAAGTATTTTTTTTTTTAAAACAAATAATAATAATTGTAGTAGGGGTAGTACAGTACATTACAGTACGCAGGTAAAATTCTTTTCGTGATACTTGATTGTAATTACATATTATTTTGTATTACATATTGATTGACATATTGATTGATTGTATTACATATACTGTCTCCATGGTTGTTATTTAACTGAACAGGACTTGCTATTTATTTTGGTGTTCACAAGTATAAGTACACAACCATCACAGCATACTTGAATGATTTATGAAAATAATTTCACAAAATTTAATTCTTTTTACTTTAGTATCACGAAAACTATAAGACAACACACGACCGATATGGGTTATACAGGGTGTCTCTAAATTATGTGGAAATGGCTTAACCACAGATTACTGGGATCAAAAGAAGACGATTTAACAAAACTTATCTATATGCAAATGCGTTTCGTTTAGCCAGTATTTTCGGGTGTTACAACTTGGTATTAACACCCTGTATATTAAATATACAATTGTATATTGTATATTGTGTATTGTGTATATTGTATATTGTATTGCAAATTGTGCATTTAGTAACTGTTTTATTACGTGTATAAAATGTGTGTATTTAAGGATTTGCGCGCTCGAGAATTTTCCCGAGTCGATTTTCCCAATCAGCGGATTTTCATTTCCAATCTGGAAACTCCCCGATCGACTCTATAGGGCGAAAAATCAGTGTTTGTGCAGGGGGGGGGCTCCCTGCGGGGGGTTTAACGGGGCAAACTTTAAAAGTCAAGTCCCTAACTTTCGTTATTGAATGCGGGCGGTGGGAGGGATTAGTGTCGCATGGAATTTTCACCGGGAAACCGGACGGAAAATTCCCATATACCATTGCCACTGGAAAAATGATGGCATTTGGCTTAATTTAGATTTAGAGGAACGCTTATTTTATAGCCTATATTTTTATAACCTAAGTTTATAACCTTTTCATTAATTCGGCTTGTGCATATATGATCTAGCCGGAAGAAAGGTGACTGCAGCCATTAATAAAATACAGGGTGTAACAAAAATCTCGTAAGAAACTTTTTCTGGGGGCTCCTCGTTTTTTTTTTAAATTGGCATGTTTGAAATTTCATTTTTGGGGAATAAACTATTGAAAATCCCCCCTTTAAATAAAAATAAGACCAAACGCCGCCACGGTTTACGATACATGCAATAAATGTGTCAACACATAAATTATCGACGACTAGTTTATGACCATCCCGCTTTAAAATAGCAGTTAACCACGTACTTAATGTATTTAAAGGGACCAAAAAATACACATTTAAAGATATACCGAGTGATCATTTAAATTTCAGCTGTCTGCAATAAATGTGTCATCGCATAAATTATTGACGACTAGTTTATGACCATCCCGCTTTAAAATAGCAGTTAACCACGTTCTTAATGTATTTAAGGGACTAGAAACTACACATTTAAAAGATATACCGAGTGATCATTTAAATTTCAGCTGTCTGCAATAAATGTGTCAACACATAAATTATCGACGACTAGTTTATAACCCTCCCGCTTTAAAATAGCAGTTAGCCACGTTCTTAATGTATTTAAAGGGACTAGAAAATACACATTTAAAAGATATACCGAGTGATCATTTAAATTTCAGCTGTCTGCAATAAATGTGTCAACACATAAATTATCGACGAATAGTTTATGACCCTCCCGCTTTAAAATAGCAGTTAGCCACGTTCTGAATGTATTTAAAGGGACTAGAAAATACACACTTGAATGATATACCGAGTGATCATTTAAATTTCAGCTGTCTGCACTAAATGTGTTAACACATAAATTATCGACGACTAGTTTATGACCCTCCCGCTTTAAAATAGCAGTTAGCCACGTTCTTAATGTATTTAAAGGGACTAGAAAATACACATTTAAAAGATATACCGAGTGAGCATTTAAATTTCAGCTGTCTGCAATAAATGTGCCAACACATAAATTATCGACGAATAGTTTATGACCCTCCCGCTTTAAAATAGCAGTTAGCCACGTTCTTAATGTATTTAAAGGGACTAGAAAATACACATTTAAAAGATATACCGAGTGATCATTTAAATTTCAACTGTCTGCACTAAATGTGTCAACACATAAATTATCGACGAATAGTTGATGACCCTCCCGTTTTTAAAATAGCAGTTAGCCACGTTCTTAATGTATTTAAAGGGACTAGAAGATACACATTTAAAAGATATACCGAGTGATCATTTAAATTTCAGCTGTCTGCAATAAATGTGTCAACACATAAATTATCGACGACTAGTTTATAACCCTCCCGCTTTAAAATAGCAGTTAGCCACGTTATTAATGTATTTAAAGGGACTAGAAAATACACATTTAAAAGATATATATACCGAGTGATCATTTAAATTTCAGCTGTCTGCAATAAATGTGTCAACACATAAATTATCGACGAATAGTTTATGACCCTCCCGCTTTAAGATAGCAGTTAGCCACGTTCTTAATGTATTTAAAGGGATTAGAAAATACACATTTAAAAGATATACCGAGTGATCATTTAAATTTCAGCTGTCTGCAATAAATGTGTCAACACATAAATTATCGACGACTAGTTTATGACCCTCCCGCTTTAAAATAGCAGTTAGCCACGTTCTTAATGTATTTAAAGGGACTAGAAAATACACATTTAAAAGATATACCGAGTGATCATTTAAATTTCAGCTGTCTGCAATAAATGTGTCAACGCATAAATTATCGACGACTAGTTTATGACCCTCCCGCTTTAAAATAGCAGTTTACATAATATTATAGTACAGAATTGTTTATACAAATGATAAAATTCTGTAAAAATTAAATTACAAAATCTAGTTTTCAATTCCATTAACGGAACCTACATAGTCTTGAGAATATGAGTAATTGCTGCATGTTGTATACTATAATTTGTCTACAATTGTTAACATCAAAGCATGCTATTTTCAGTAATCCGATGTATGAGATTGTTGTTTCCATGGCTAACCATGGGAGAAAAATTGCACATGCAACGAGTAAACAGTAAGCAATGCATCTTATTCTTGCTTCTGTGGCATATTTAATATTAGACGCAGACATGGATCATCTTAAGCGCCTAAATAAAAAGTTTCAACTTTTGCTTTTGGAATTTTCGTGCCACGGTCTTGGCATTCGCGTCGCCGATGAATCATGGCGGCACTGCGACCGATTTGGTGCCGATTTCAGACAGGCCCAGCATTATTTTCGGCAAGTGGGACAGTTGCGTGCCCAAAAGGAAACCCGAGAGACACTCAAGGCCGGCCGCACGTCATCCCAGTGTGCACGGTGCCGCAAATTCCATCCTCATCGAATTTAACATCAAATTCAATCATTTTAAAATATGGAAGACAATATTTAATGATAACAAAGAAAACGGGCTTGAATGGGATATTACAGATAATATTTGAATAAAATATGCAAGCCTACATTTAATTATTAAAAAAAAAGTGGTCTTAAATGGGAAATTACAGATAAATATTTGTTGATAAGGCGGAAAGACCACATAGGTTGAAGCCTAATAAAGATTGTCTACTACTACTATTTGTTGATATATTACTAATATTATATAATTATTACTATCAATTGAACTATCTGTGTCGTAACTGAAGGGTACTCGGTACAAAAAGGCCGTGGAATCAATTGGAGTGTCCCCCCTTTGGAAGGAGAAGGATCCCGATGTCGGAGAGTGGGGTGGGTGAAAAGGGCTCCACGTAATTTTACCCTCACACGTTATTCCAACACGAAATAAGGGGCACTCTGTGACGTACCTAAAGGGCACTCAGCACAAAAGGGCCGTGGAATCAACAGGAGTGTCCCATTGGAATAACGAGGAGGGCCGCTAGCTCTCATCTGAGAGCTGACAAATCTGATATGTTAATATACTGCGTTTATTTATATATTTGATTGATGTTATTTAAATGTAGCTGTACATTTTAATTAACATACTACTACTATCGATATCGGAGAGTGGGGTGGCTGAAAAAGGGCTCCACGTAAAATTTATCTGGCACGTTACTCCAGAAAGAAATAAGGGACTCCATAAATACGTGGAGATAACCCCTTTAGAATAATGAATAGGAGCACTAGCTCTCGATATCGGAGAGTGGGGTGGGTGAAAAGGGCTCCACGTAATTTTACTTCGCACTTTACCCCAAAAAGAAATAAGGGACTCCATAAATACGTGGAGATAACCCCTTTAGAATAACGAATAGGACCACTAGCTCTCGATGTCGGAGAGTGGGGTGGGTGAAAAGGGGCTCCACGTAATTTTACGCCACACAAAGTAAATGACGCAGGGGCTGACGTCCTAGATGCATATTATTCGTCCGCACACTAAAAAGTCATGTGCAAACGCAATTTTAATTTCGAAAATTTCCTTTGTGTTGAAATTCGACGGTTTCTCGCCGCCAGGCACACGTTTAATGTTGCCGTGTGTACGCTTTAATCCGTAATTTACATCAATTAGAGCGTTGCGTGCCCCGTTCGTTGAATAAAGCCCGATTTTAATCGCTCACGGCCAGCTTTTCATAAATCTCCCGCCCCCGCCTTTCAACCTGGAACGAAATTTATTTCGCTGATCCGGCCCTGTAGTTAATTAAATTGGATTAGGAGCGCTCGCCGTGCCCGAATTAATATTTTTTTAATTAGCCCGATAAGCCGGTGGTATGTGTAAATCGTAAACAACAGCAAAATAATCCTTACAAAATTATTAAACAAAAATAATACCATTTAAATTATTTTAGATTATTTAAATACATTTTATAACTTATTTCTGTCGCCTGACTAGTTTCACTTATGAACAACCATCATCAGAGGCATATGTATTTAATCTTTATATACTGTTGTGTCTGTCATTAAGTGGCGGCATCATTTGTATATTGGACGGATTAAAATGTATTGTGTCTTCGGCGGGCTTTCCGTGGACCTATTCCATTACGGCGTAATCCGCATGTTTCGGTAAAACCCCTACGAGGGTCCAAGAAATGCAGATGTCTCCCTACAATTAACGTTCGTCGCCACGACCCCTTGTCCGCCTCTCGTCTAGAATACTCATTCACTTATCAGCGTTTGCAAGGTACAGACCAACGACACAGAAAAGCTTGTAGAAATTTGAACTCCAATAAATACAGTCCACTAACAACATATTTTGGTATCCACATTGTACCCTTACATAACTGCCTCCATGTTATCGGGTGTACGGTGCTAAGTACACAACATATACCTTGAAATTATTTGAGGCTTTTTAAATACAGTTTATGATTTATTTATTTCGCCTGACTGGTTTCGGTTATGAACAACCATCATCAGAGGCATGTGCATTTAATCTTTATATATCTTGTTTTTTTTTTTTTAATAACGCTATGCTTTTGTTTATTACGCTTTCGAGCGCAGGCTTTCTTCTCGCAACTGTTATATCGCTGTCACTGACGAAACCGACCAGATCTTCTCACAATTGTATTGTCGTGGCTCCTTCATTTCGCGTGTGATCCGACGCAAGGCTGGCCGCGTGGGAAAAAGACGGACGTCCGCACATGACGCAACGGCACCCCTCCCAGCCCCCCTTCTTGGGGCCCCTTTGTCTTGCCCCCGTTTTCGCAACGCTCTTGCATAAGTTTTACGATTATCAGTTCGCACGCATCTCAATTATGTGCGCGATTGTGCTAGGATGTGTGCCACCTCTCAGATCTTGATGTCACGGAAGTGCACCTGGATCCAGACACGACATGGTGAAACGCACAAAAAATGCGGACACAGAAATTGAAAAAAAAAGGGGTACATTCTACAGGCTTATTACCCTATGTTCTTCAGCGTCGAACCCCAAATCTGTTTTAAAGTGTATTCTCGGTATTTGGCTTTTATTGCAGCAGACACATTTGTATTAAGATTGAAAAGACGAGTTATTGGAGTGGCTATTAGCTGCCCATTATATTCACCGAGAAGGGCTTGAGCAAATTACGGTGTGCATAAAGATCAATAGGCACCTTAAGCTGTTTATTGGGCAAGGATTGCCACTTCGGCAAATATAATTAGCGACCGGGAAATCCAAAACATATTTATTGCACCGCATTAGGAATCCTCAGAAATGCCAGATAGAGGAATTACCCAAGGATTGTAAGAACCAAGTGTGGCAACGTGGTTTACCAAAACGAAATGCCGCACCAATCAGGGACCATCTTCAAGCCACCCCTAGCGGTGCATAATTCAAATTGCGCCCCACCCCAGTAACTCAAAAATTGGTTGTAAGAGTGCAGAGTAGACAAGACTTCAATTCGTTACCTTCACCGGTTGTGTATTTATTATTGTTACATATTAATTATAGTCCACGTTATTTCCAAACCTACGAATTTTAATTACCTTTTCATTTACATTGGCGATACAACTCGCCTGGTCCTTCGATTACGTAACAGGTCTTATAGACGTTTCGGGTTCCTAACGCCGAAAACTGCGTAGTAATGGACTTTACATTATCTAATCTATTGTGGCATTTGATATTTGACTACTCAAATACTAAATTGGTACTGGTTACAGCAATATGAGTCTAGTTCATGTATGTCAATGGGTCTTATAGACGTTTCGGACAATTTTAATGTAGAAGGTTCATCCTCAACTGAAACACACTGTCAATAATATCGAAACGTAGTTGATCTTAATTCTGGTTTATGGATATCTTCAGGCCTAGTTGTCTAATCCAACTTATAGACGTTTCGGCGCCTAAATTTCGTGCTCAATGCAGAAAATAGATTCCAAACTTCTAAACCTGAGTACGTCAATAGTGTCGAAACGTAGTTGAGGCAAGGTGACGGGTTGTGACGACCGCATGCACGCATGTATGTGGGATTATGGTGGTGATCAAGAGAAAAATTTCTGACTTACTCAAGCGACTTGGACGTAATCCTCTGATATATCCCGTCGAAGTGTCATTAAAAAAACCGTCACGCACTCAAATCAACTATCCGCCATCGCAGGCACGTGCACTCTGAGAACGGCCTAAGCCTCCTCCCAAGGACGATAACGAACTCCCTGACCTCCAGACCTCCAGGAGCCGGAGGATCACGCACCGGCGCCGCGACTCGACTGTGGCGGTGCCGGCGGTCCTTTCGGAGCGGCTCCAGGTGGCGCGAATATCTCCTCCCAGACTCTCTCTCTCTCTCTGTCTCACCCAATGTGTGTGTGTGGGTCACGGACGGTTTCCGCGTACTGACCTTCGTCCTCTCCCCAACCGTCTGGTCATCGTCATCTGCTCCTCTTCTTCTTCTTCTTCTTGTTTGCCTGGCGCTTTTTGCGCGCGGCCGAGGAGCGTGCTCGCCCCGGGCAAGGCGCGCCACGGAGGAATTCCGACAGAAGAAAGTGACCGACGGTCAAACGGCCGCCCTTTAAACCAGAATCCGAGAGCGAGTGAGAGCAATATTCGTACATATACTTATACGCGCAACGATAGTTTGTTTTTATAACATTGACTTGCAATAAAAATTATAAGGGTGAGATACGCATTAATCCCTTAATCGACTACGCATTTTACGGCGTTAGGAACCCATACTTCTGCCCTTATTTAAATTTGCAACAATTACCTGCGTCGTCCCTCGATGTTTCAAATCGGCAGAAGGTATAATATGCCGTTATGCTCAATCAACTACGCAGTTTTCGGCGTTAGGAACCCACATTTCTGCCCTTATGCAAATTTGCAACATTTACCTGCGTCACCTTGCAATTTTTTATCTCCCCGTTCACTATAGGCCGCATCAGTTGCATATTTTATCACGTGAAACTCCTACCCTAACTATGATAAACTCACGAAGCTGTCATATCAAGTTGCTATAATTCTATAATTGCACAACTGATGAGTATGGTAAAATCATGTGGTGCCCACATCAGGTTTATAAAAAAATTAAGACGGGCACCAAACTACTGTATGCTGTAGAATCAGAGCCATCGCTTGGACACGTGCCTCTCATCCATTATTCACACCCTGTGGCTTTACCTTTTTTTCTGCCAGCACCACCACTTGTTTTTTTTTTTGTGGTTGCAGGCCATAAAAACGCGGGGGTGGGTGATTAAACACGGGAAATCGCTCTTTGCTGCCCCGCCGGGCGGATTTAATCCACGGAGACGGGGAAATTATTCCTCGACCTACATTCCGACGTGCCGATCCGGTCGATTTTACTGGGACAACGGCGCTCATGCTCATGTACGCACATGCACGCGTTAACGCACGCACAAGCGCCGACACGCGCCCCCATGAATATTAATCTTCGGCGTGGTGGGCCGCGGCGAGGGCGGCACGTGGCTACGAAAATCGATCGTTAGCGAAGGGTAAACAAGACCAGAAGTTCGTGTTAACAGACAAATTGCATTTCTTAAAAATCTACCTAGAAGTTCAAACAGTATCTCCCAGACATAAATCAAATGACCACCTATTTAGGTGGGTATCTCCCCGACATAAATCAAATGACCACCTATTTAGGTGTTCATTTGATTTAAATGAGTTCCTTCAAATGAGTTGAAAAACTTGAAACCTGAAGTATTTCAACTCCTCTATCGTTATGAGCTTCTAGATACTGCTATTAATGACTACAATCTACTGAATTCGTTCTAAACCACAGGCAATTTTCAGGTTTAAAACTCTTCGAATGAGTTCAAAAATTAAGCTTGAGACCCACTGCACTAAATGGATTCTACAACATTTGCCTGTTGACGAAAATATTGTCAACAGAAGGTATAATATGCCGTTATGCTCAATCGACTACGCAGTTTCAGGCATTAGGAACCCGTACTTCTGCCCTTATTTAAATTTGCAACAATTACCTGCGTCGCCCCTCGATGTTTCAAATCGGCAGAAGGTATAATATGCCGTTATGCTCAATCGACTACGCAGTTTCAGGCGTTAGGAACCCGTATTTCTGCCCTTATTTAAATTTGCAACAATTACCTACATCGCCCCTCGATGTATCAAATCGACAGAAGGTATAAAATGCTGGAATGCTCAATCCACTAGGCCGTTTTCGGCGTTAGAAACCCCAATTTGTACCCTTATAAAATTTTGCAACATTTACCTGCTGCACCCCGCGATTTTTACTCCCCATTCACTATAGGTGGCATTGCTTGCATATTTTTATTGCATGAAACTCCTACCTTAACTTCGACATTCTCATGAAGTTTTTGCTTCTCTGCACTGTCATGTACCTGTTTCTATTTTAGATTGTTTTGACCTATGTAAACATTTTTTTTGTGTAACATTAATAAATTTGATTTTGATAAAAAATCCAAACCTATCTTAATACGTTGCGTTGTCGTTAACATTTTTTTGATACGCAATAGTATGGGCGAAAATCTAACCAAATACCAACGACTAGTCGGAGCCTTAACTCTCTACTCCACACTACCTACAAATATTTATAGCATTGCGGACTTAATTTTTATTTTATTTTTTCCGGCAATTGAGCCTCGCAACAACCGGCTGCAGATTTTCCGGGGGATCTTTAATGTCCCCATGAATCATCTCAACGCCGCCTTGGGGAAGAATTGCGACGGCCAAACACGAGTGCACTTCCCAAATTAAATTTGCCAACGTTTAATCCCACCCTCAGGTCGCACGTTCATTAGGTATCTTGCTTTTCGGCAGTTTAATTCCGCAAACACCCCTGGCAATCGGGAAGTTTCTACTTTCCCCGCGGTTTCGCTCAGATTTCGTGTACAATTTTAACATGGAGGGTGGATGGGGTGGGGGCGAGCAATCGAGCGAGCTTTTTTGCAGCGCTTTTGCGGGGTGTCGTCAAAAAATTATGAAACTAATACTCCTGAAAATTTGACAAAGTTTCAGTGTTAAATAAGTGAGAAATCAAACACTTAACTTTCTGTAATGACAAGTATCGGTTAGCTATTACTGAAATTTCTGAAAATTTATTTATCGCATATTTATTATCAGATGTATTCAGTATACTTGAAGCTAATACTCCTGAAAATTTGACAAAGTTTCAGTATTAAAAAAGTGAGAAAATCAAACACTTAACTTTCTGCAATGACAAGTATCGGTTAGCTATTACTGAAATTTCTGAAAATTTATTTATCGCATATTTATTATCAGATATCTGTTTAGTATACTTGAAGCTAATACTCCTGAAAATTTGACAAAGTTTCAGTATTAAATAAGTGAGAAAATCAAACACTTAACTTTCTGCAATGACAAGTATCGGTTAGCTATTACTGAAATTTCTAAAATTTATTTATCGCATATTTATTATCAGATATCTGTTTAGTATACTTGAAGCTAATACTCCTGAAAATTTGACAAAGTTTCAGTATTAAATAAGTGAGAAAATCAAACACTTAACGTTCTGCAATGACAAGTATCGGTTAGCTATTACTGAAATTTCTGAAAATTTATTTATCGCATATTTATTATCAGATATCTGTTTAGTATACTTGAAGCTAATACTCCTGAAAATTTGACAAAGTTTCAGTATTAAATAAGTGAGAAAATCAACACTATAACTTTATGCAATGGCAAGTATGAATTAGTCAATACTGAAATTTCTGAAAATTTATTTATTGCATATTTATTATCAGATATCTGTTTAGTATACTTGAAGCTAATACTCCTGAAAATTTGACAAAGTTTCAGTATTACATAAGTGAGAAAATCAAACACTTAACTTTCTGCAATGACAAGTATCGGTTAGCTATTACTGAAATTTCTAAAATTTATTTATCGCATATTTATTATCAGATATCTGTTTAGTATACTTGAAGCTAATACTCCTGAAAATTTGACAAAGTTTCAGTATTAAATAAGTGAGAAAATCAAACACTTAACTTTCTGCAATGACAAGTATCGGTTAGCTATTACTGAAATTTCTGAAAATTTATTTATCGCATATTTATTATCAGATATCTGTTTAGTATACTTGAAGCTAATACTCCTGAAAATTTGACAAAGTTTCAGTATTAAATAAGTGAGAAAATCAACACTATAACTTTATGCAATGGCAAGTATGAATTAGTCAATACTGAAATTTCTGAAAATTTATTTATTGCATATTTATTATCAGATATCTGTTTAGTATACTTGAAGCTAATACTCCTGAAAATTTGACAAAGTTTCAGTATTAAATAAGTGAGAAAATCAAACACTTAACTTTCTGCAATGACAAGTATCGGTTAGCTATTACTGAAATTTCTGAAAATTTATTTATCGCATATTTATTATCAGATATCTGTTTAGTATACTTGAAGCTAATACTCCTGAAAATTTGACAAAGTTTCAGTATTAAATAAGTGAGAAAATCAACACTATAACTTTATGCAATGGCAAGTATGAATTAGTCAATACTGAAATTTCTGAAAATTTATTTATTGCATATTTATTATCAGATATCTGTTTAGTATACTTGAAGCTAATACTCCTGAAAATTTGACAAAGTTTCAGTATTAAAAAAGTGAGAAAATCAAACACTTAACTTTCTGCAATGACAAGTATCGGTTAGCTATTACTGAAATTTCTGAAAATTTATTTATCGCATATTTATTATCAGATATCTGTTTAGTATACTTGAAGCTAATACTCCTGAAAATTTGACAAAGTTTCAGTATTAAATAAGTGAGAAAATCAACACTATAACTTTATGCAATGGCAAGTATGAATTAGTCAATACTGAAATTTCTGAAAATTTATTTATTGCATATTTATTATCAGATATCTGTTTAGTATACTTGAAGCTAATACTCCTGAAAATTTGACAAAGTTTCAGTATTACATAAGTGAGAAAATCAAACACTTAACTTTCTGCAATGACAAGTATCGGTTAGCTATTACTGAAATTTCTAAAATTTATTTATCGCATATTTATTATCAGATATCTGTTTAGTATACTTGAAGCTAATACTCCTGAAAATTTGACAAAGTTTCAGTATTAAATAAGTGAGAAAATCAAACACTTAACTTTCTGCAATGACAAGTATCGGTTAGCTATTACTGAAATTTCTGAAAATTTATTTATCGCATATTTATTATCAGATATCTGTTTAGTATACTTGAAGCTAATACTCCTGAAAATTTGACAAAGTTTCAGTATTAAATAAGTGAGAAAATCAACACTATAACTTTATGCAATGACAAGTATCGGTTAGCTATTACTAAAATTTCTAAAATTTATTTATCGCATATTTATTATCAGATATCTGTTTAGTATACTTGAAGCTAATACTCCTGAAAATTTGACAAAGTTTCAGTATTAAATAAGTGAGAAAATCAAACACTTAACGTTCTGCAATGACAAGTATCGGTTAGCTATTACTGAAATTTCTGAAAATTTATTTATCGCATATTTATTATCAGATATCTGTTTAGTATACTTGAAGCTAATACTCCTGAAAATTTGACAAAGTTTCAGTATTAAATAAGTGAGAAAATCAAACACTTAACTTTCTGTAATGACAAGTATCGGTTAGCTATTACTGAAATTTCTGAAAATTTATTTATCGCATATTTATTATCAGATATCTGTTTAGTATACTTGAAGCTAATACTCCTGAAAATTTGACAAAGTTTCAGTATTAAATAAGTGAGAAAATCAAACACTTAACTTTCTGCAATGACAAGTATCGGTTAGCTATTACTGAAATTTCTAAAATTTATTTATCGCATATTTATTATCAGATATCTGTTTAGTATACTTGAAGCTAATACTCCTGAAAATTTGACAAAGTTTCAGTATTAAATAAGTGAGAAAATCAAACACTTAACGTTCTGCAATGACAAGTATCGGTTAGCTATTACTGAAATTTCTGAAAATTTATTTATCGCATATTTATTATCAGATATCTGTTTAGTATACTTGAAGCTAATACTCCTGAAAATTTGACAAAGTTTCAGTATTAAATAAGTGAGAAAATCAACACTATAACTTTATGCAATGGCAAGTATGAATTAGTCAATACTGAAATTTCTGAAAATTTATTTATTGCATATTTATTATCAGATATCTGTTTAGTATACTTGAAGCTAATACTCCTGAAAATTTGACAAAGTTTCAGTATTAAATAAGTGAGAAAATCAACACTATAACTTTATGCAATGACAAGTATCGGTTAGCTATTACTAAAATTTCTAAAATTTATTTATCGCATATTTATTATCAGATATCTGTTTAGTATACTTGAAGCTAATACTCCTGAAAATTTGACAAAGTTTCAGTATTAAATAAGTGAGAAAATCAAACACTTAACGTTCTGCAATGACAAGTATCGGTTAGCTATTACTGAAATTTCTGAAAATTTATTTATCGCATATTTATTATCAGATATCTGTTTAGTATACTTGAAGCTAATACTCCTGAAAATTTGACAAAGTTTCAGTATTAAATAAGTGAGAAAATCAACACTATAACTTTATGCAATGACAAGTATCGGTTAGCTATTACTAAAATTTCTAAAATTTATTTATCGCATATTTATTATCAGATATCTGTTTAGTATACTTGAAGCTAATACTCCTGAAAATTTGACAAAGTTTCAGTATTAAATAAGTGAGAAAATCAAACACTTAACTTTCTGTAATGACAAGTATCGGTTAGCTATTACTGAAATTTCTGAAAATTTATTTATCGCATATTTATTATCAGATATCTGTTTAGTATACTTGAAGCTAATACTCCTGAAAATTTGACAAAGTTTCAGTATTAAATAAGTGAGAAAATCAAACACTTAACTTTCTGCAATGACAAGTATCGGTTAGCTATTACTGAAATTTCTAAAATTTATTTATCGCATATTTATTATCAGATATCTGTTTAGTATACTTGAAGCTAATACTCCTGAAAATTTGACAAAGTTTCAGTATTAAATAAGTGAGAAAATCAAACACTTAACGTTCTGCAATGACAAGTATCGGTTAGCTATTACTGAAATTTCTGAAAATTTATTTATCGCATATTTATTATCAGATATCTGTTTAGTATACTTGAAGCTAATACTCCTGAAAATTTGACAAAGTTTCAGTATTAAATAAGTGAGAAAATCAACACTATAACTTTATGCAATGGCAAGTATGAATTAGTCAATACTGAAATTTCTGAAAATTTATTTATTGCATATTTATTATCAGATATCTGTTTAGTATACTTGAAGCTAATACTCCTGAAAATTTGACAAAGTTTCAGTATTACATAAGTGAGAAAATCAAACACTTAACTTTCTGCAATGACAAGTATCGGTTAGCTATTACTGAAATTTCTAAAATTTATTTATCGCATATTTATTATCAGATATCTGTTTAGTATACTTGAAGCTAATACTCCTGAAAATTTGACAAAGTTTCAGTATTAAATAAGTGAGAAAATCAAACACTTAACTTTCTGCAATGACAAGTATCGGTTAGCTATTACTGAAATTTCTGAAAATTTATTTATCGCATATTTATTATCAGATATCTGTTTAGTATACTTGAAGCTAATACTCCTGAAAATTTGACAAAGTTTCAGTATTAAATAAGTGAGAAAATCAACACTATAACTTTATGCAATGACAAGTATCGGTTAGCTATTACTAAAATTTCTAAAATTTATTTATCGCATATTTATTATCAGATATCTGTTTAGTATACTTGAAGCTAATACTCCTGAAAATTTGACAAAGTTTCAGTATTAAATAAGTGAGAAAATCAAACACTTAACGTTCTGCAATGACAAGTATCGGTTAGCTATTACTGAAATTTCTGAAAATTTATTTATCGCATATTTATTATCAGATATCTGTTTAGTATACTTGAAGCTAATACTCCTGAAAATTTGACAAAGTTTCAGTATTAAATAAGTGAGAAAATCAAACACTTAACTTTCTGCAATGACAAGTATCGGTTAGCTATTACTGAAATTTCTAAAATTTATTTATCGCATATTTATTATCAGATATCTGTTTAGTATACTTGAAGCTAATACTCCTGAAAATTTGACAAAGTTTCAGTATTAAATAAGTGAGAAAATCAAACACTTAACGTTCTGCAATGACAAGTATCGGTTAGCTATTACTGAAATTTCTGAAAATTTATTTATCGCATATTTATTATCAGATATCTGTTTAGTATACTTGAAGCTAATACTCCTGAAAATTTGACAAAGTTTCAGTATTAAATAAGTGAGAAAATCAACACTATAACTTTATGCAATGGCAAGTATGAATTAGTCAATACTGAAATTTCTGAAAATTTATTTATTGCATATTTATTATCAGATATCTGTTTAGTATACTTGAAGCTAATACTCCTGAAAATTTGACAAAGTTTCAGTATTACATAAGTGAGAAAATCAAACACTTAACTTTCTGCAATGACAAGTATCGGTTAGCTATTACTGAAATTTCTAAAATTTATTTATCGCATATTTATTATCAGATATCTGTTTAGTATACTTGAAGCTAATACTCCTGAAAATTTGACAAAGTTTCAGTATTAAATAAGTGAGAAAATCAAACACTTAACGTTCTGCAATGACAAGTATCGGTTAGCTATTACTGAAATTTCTGAAAATTTATTTATCGCATATTTATTATCAGATATCTGTTTAGTATACTTGAAGCTAATACTCCTGAAAATTTGACAAAGTTTCAGTATTAAATAAGTGAGAAAATCAAACACTTAACTTTCTGCAATGACAAGTATCGGTTAGCTATTACTGAAATTTCTAAAATTTATTTATCGCATATTTATTATCAGATATCTGTTTAGTATACTTGAAGCTAATACTCCTGAAAATTTGACAAAGTTTCAGTATTAAATAAGTGAGAAAATCAAACACTTAACGTTCTGCAATGACAAGTATCGGTTAGCTATTACTGAAATTTCTGAAAATTTATTTATCGCATATTTATTATCAGATATCTGTTTAGTATACTTGAAGCTAATACTCCTGAAAATTTGACAAAGTTTCAGTATTAAATAAGTGAGAAAATCAAACACTTAACTTTCTGCAATGACAAGTATCGGTTAGCTATTACTGAAATTTCTAAAATTTATTTATCGCATATTTATTATCAGATATCTGTTTAGTATACTTGAAGCTAATACTCCTGAAAATTTGACAAAGTTTCAGTATTAAATAAGTGAGAAAATCAAACACTTAACGTTCTGCAATGACAAGTATCGGTTAGCTATTACTGAAATTTCTGAAAATTTATTTATCGCATATTTATTATCAGATATCTGTTTAGTATACTTGAAGCTAATACTCCTGAAAATTTGACAAAGTTTCAGTATTAAATAAGTGAGAAAATCAAACACTTAACTTTCTGCAATGACAAGTATCGGTTAGCTATTACTGAAATTTCTAAAATTTATTTATCGCATATTTATTATCAGATATCTGTTTAGTATACTTGAAGCTAATACTCCTGAAAATTTGACAAAGTTTCAGTATTAAATAAGTGAGAAAATCAACACTATAACTTTATGCAATGACAAGTATCGGTTAGCTATTACTAAAATTTCTAAAATTTATTTATCGCATATTTATTATCAGATATCTGTTTAGTATACTTGAAGCTAATACTCCTGAAAATTTGACAAAGTTTCAGTATTAAATAAGTGAGAAAATCAAACACTTAACGTTCTGCAATGACAAGTATCGGTTAGCTATTACTGAAATTTCTGAAAATTTATTTATCGCATATTTATTATCAGATATCTGTTTAGTATACTTGAAGCTAATACTCCTGAAAATTTGACAAAGTTTCAGTATTAAATAAGTGAGAAAATCAACACTATAACTTTATGCAATGGCAAGTATGAATTAGTCAATACTGAAATTTCTGAAAATTTATTTATTGCATATTTATTATCAGATATCTGTTTAGTATACTTGAAGCTAATACTCCTGAAAATTTGACAAAGTTTCAGTATTACATAAGTGAGAAAATCAAACACTTAACTTTCTGCAATGACAAGTATCGGTTAGCTATTACTGAAATTTCTAAAATTTATTTATCGCATATTTATTATCAGATATCTGTTTAGTATACTTGAAGCTAATACTCCTGAAAATTTGACAAAGTTTCAGTATTAAATAAGTGAGAAAATCAAACACTTAACTTTCTGCAATGACAAGTATCGGTTAGCTATTACTGAAATTTCTGAAAATTTATTTATCGCATATTTATTATCAGATATCTGTTTAGTATACTTGAAGCTAATACTCCTGAAAATTTGACAAAGTTTCAGTATTAAATAAGTGAGAAAATCAAACACTTAACTTTCTGCAATGACAAGTATCGGTTAGCTATTACTGAAATTTCTGAAAATTTATTTATCGCATATTTATTATCAGATATCTGTTTAGTATACTTGAAGCTAATACTCCTGAAAATTTGACAAAGTTTCAGTATTAAATAAGTGAGAAAATCAAACACTTAACTTTCTGCAATGACAAGTATCGGTTAGCTATTACTGAAATTTCTGAAAATTTATTTATCGCATATTTATTATCAGATATCTGTTTAGTATACTTGAAGCTAATACTCCTGAAAATTTGACAAAGTTTCAGTATTACATAAGTGAGAAAATCAAACACTTAACTTTCTGCAATGACTAGTATCGGTTAGCTATTACTGAAATTTCTGAAAATTTATTTATCGCATATTTAATATCAGATATCTGTTTAGTATACCTGAAGCTAATACTCCTGAAAATTTGACAAAGTTTCAGTATTAAATAAGTGAGAAAATCAAACACTTAACCTGTCAATACTTTCAGTTCCCTAAACGGTTATGCCTCGTTAAGATCGTGAATGTGTCGCACCCAAGTTAATGCAGTCCCGACTATATAATGTACTACGCAGCCTTTTCGGAATAAAAAATAGGCAACTGATGCCTCCCGCAATTAAAAAAATACGGCCTGTGATTTTTTTTAATGCAATACAATTACAGGCAGCTAATTGCGTGTTATTAGCGCGGCAATTACCATTAAATTGAGCAATTAACCTAGCAGATTTGCATGCGGCGAAAAAACGCGTACCTTGCTCGGTCAGCTCGCCAGTGTGTCACCTTTCATTGATAATTAAATTGTTTAAGGCGCTATTAGATAATTAAGAATAATGCCCGACGCGACAATTATACTAATTGTCGCCTAGATGGGACGCTTTCTTTGAATTCTAAAGTGCCCCCGATGCGCTGAATAAATAAAATTAGCCGAAAGTCAGAGAAACGAGCCATACTTTATTCGCGATCGATTTGGACGGATCCGTTCTTAACTTTTCGAAAGATTGCAATTGTCATGTAAATAATGCTTCAATTGAACCGTTGAAAACCAGAGCTGTGCAAGTCCATTATTTGTTATCCAGATTTGCAATTCTCATGTAAATAATGTTTCAATTGAGACAATTGGGAAAAGCTTTGAAAACCAGAGCTGTGTAAGTCTTTTTTTAAAATTTTATTTCAGTGTGTAAGTCTTTTTTTAAAATTTTAATTCAGTGTGTAAGTCTATTTTCTTTCAAGTCCAGATAAGTCCACAAATGTATTTTTGGCTTAATACAAAACACATACAGACATAATAAAATTAATATTAAACTCTATAAGGTCTTCTCGTCTTTTAAAATTATTTAAGCTTTTTAACTTATAGGTAAGTAATTTGCGAGTTGGCAGAAATCTACGCAGAAATCATATTTCGTTAAATATTGCAATTCTCGTGTACTGTTACAATAGAGCTGTTGAAAACCAGAGTGGTGTAAGCCTTTTTTTTTTAAATCAAGATAAGTCTGGGAATGTATTTGTAACTTAATACAAAACACAAGCAAGTGAAGGTGGCAGAAATCTACGAAGAAATCATGATCCGTTACCGTCCTAGAAGGTATAATACGACGTTACGCTTAATCGACTACGCATTTTACGGCGTTAGGGCCCGTATTTCTACCCTTATTTAAGTATGCAACAATTACCTGCGTCGCCTCTCGATGTTTCAAATCGGCAGAAGGTATAATATGCCGTTATGCTCAATCAACTACGCAGTTTCAGGCGTTAGGAACCCGTACTTCTGCCCTTATTTAAATTTGCAACAATTACCTGAGTCGCCCCTCGATATTTCAAATCGGCAGAAGGTATAATATGCCGTTATGCTCAATCGACTACGCAGTTTTAGGCGTTAGAAACTTGGATTTCTACCCTTATTTAAATTTGCAACATTTACCTGCGTCACCCCATGAGATTTTTTTAATTTGCTTTATTTTACCAGCTCACACTCTTGTTTTCTTAGGATTAAATTACTTGTTATTATTGCTCATTGCCTGGCAATAAGCAATACACTATTGAAAACCAGAGTGGCATAAGTTTTTTTTTTTTTTAAATTCAGTTAAGTATAGGAATTTACAAGGGCGATTAAAAAATAGTTATTTACAAACCAAGTGCGGGAACACAATTTTCCCGCATGAACGCAATTTTGAAGCATGAGCGACCGAAGGGAGCGAATGCTTCATCTGCGTGAATGCGGGAAAATGATTCCCGCAAGTGGTTTGTACATTTTTTTTTGAAACGAACAGAACGATCAGCATAAACTCAAATAATTTTCATTCCGTTTCAAAATATGAAATAAAGCAAGCCATGGCTGTATAGCAAAACAATGATTGTTACTTTGACAGTTGATTTTTTAAAGCCTGTCGTTTAAAGTCTCAGTTTCTAATAAAATGTCTTCCGATTCGGATATAAGTAGTTGTACACCTCCGGAAATCCGCAATGCCGCTAATACGGCAATTAAAAATTTATTGCCGGATAAATCCAAACGAAGGTACGAGTTGGTATACTCGAAATTTATGGATTGGTGCAGGTTAAACAAAATACGGACTTATTCAGAAAATTGTTTGCTGGCATATTTTCAAACCTTTTCAAGCAAAAAGTCGCTATGGTCCACTTACTCTATGCTAAAGTCCTGTCTACTAATACACAATAACGTAGATATTTCCAAATTTACGAAATTTTACGCATTTCTCAAAAAAGAAACGTATAACCTGAAACCGAAAAAATCCAAGGTATTAGAAAGTCATGAAATTGACAAATTTATTCATCATTATATCAAGCCCCTGATAACTCATTTCTGTTAATGAAGGTACGTACACAATATGTTTCATTAATCGATATTATTCTATTATTCTATAATATGTTTTACAGGCAGTAGTAATATTGGGCATTTCTGGCGCTTGTCGCCGCGATGAATTATGTAAAATGTTAATTGATCATATCGAGTTTAAACATGAAATGGTACTTGTTAATGTACCAGAGACCAAAACTAATATTTCTCGACGTTTTGTGGTGATCAATCCAGAATGGATAAATTTATTGTTAAAATACAAAAATTTAAGAGTAGGGACAAATAAACGTTTCTTTTTGACCTACAGAAATGGGAAATGTATTAATTCACCTATTGGTCTTAATACAATTGGCAAAATACCTTGCTCTGTGGCACAGTACCTTCGGCTAGAGGCTCCACAGGCCTACACTGGTCATTGCTTTCGAAGAAGTTCAGCTACTTTACTTGCCAACAACGGTGGCGATTTACTGACTCTTAAAAAATTTGGCGGTTGGAGATCTTCAAGCGTGGCCGAAGGTTACGTCGATGACTCTGTGCAGAGTAAAATTAACTTAGCTGAAAGATTGATGCAACCAGCTCCGGGACCTTCATCTCAAGTTGAAAACTATACAATCTCTGAAACTCTTAATGTGTCGCACACTATATCTAAACCCGATGCGGTGGAAAGTTCGGGAATTTGCATTTCAAATTGTACTAATTGTACGATAAATGTGTACAATAATAACCCTGCTTAAGTCGATGTAGATCGTTCACAATAAATAATTATGTATTGATTTATTTATGACAGTGTTTTTTTGCCGTTTTCCCGGTCTACTAGACCGGGAAATACGGATTTCCGGTTGTCAATAGAGTGCGTCAAATGTCACTTTCGAGGCGGTGAGTGCAAAAAAGGACTTACACGCTTACAGGCTCAGAAGTGCCAACATCGGATTGAAAAATCTCAAACTCAGGCGTGTCAACATCGGATTGTAAAATCTCAAAGTCAGGCGTGTCAACATCGGATTGTAAAATCTCAAACTCAGGCGTGTCAACATCGGATTGTAAAATCTCAAACTCAGGCGTGTCAACATCGGATTGTAAAATCTCAAACTCAGGCGTGCCAACATCGGTTTGAGCTGTCACAGACACAGGCGTGCCAACATCGGCTAGAGCTGTCACAGACTTAAGTCTCGAGCCCCAGCGCGAATAGAGAGACCTCGGCGCTAAATACCTAATTTGCTTTGAAATTCGATTCGATGATAAACATGGCAACTCACATAATAATAAATTTGTTTAAAAAAAATTGAATTCTAGTTCAGAGTGCGTTTTTATTGGGGGCTGTTTCGAGCGCAAGATTATGTTTAAATTCCTACCTTTAAAAGGGTGAGTATCTTCTGGGAGAGGTCGTAGTCGAAGTTGGAGTACTTGGAGTTCGACATGTCGTAGATGAAGACGATGCCCGACCTCTGCGTCACGGGGTTCTGCAGCGCGGCGTCCAGCTGGTAGACGACGCCCTGCAGCGTCGTCTGGTGCGTGCTGATGGATGGTATGTGCTTGTGTGCAGTGAAGACGGCGATGGCTGCGTCTCCACTGTCACGTTTAGGCTGCAAAGAGCAAAAAAGTGTCGCTATTAAAAACTGCAAACGAAAAGTTTAAACAACAACAATTAAGCATCCACGTTTTTGTGGTGCACGGAAATAATATTTGACCTAACAAAGTTTAAACAACAACAATTGTTACGTAATCGAAGGACCAAGCGAGTTGTATCCCCAATGTAAATGAAAGGGTAATTAAAATTCGTAGGTTTGGAAATAACGTGGACTATAATTAATATGTAACAATAATAAATACACAACGATGTATACCGGTGAAGGTAACGAATTGAAGTCTTTTCTACTCTGCACTCTTACAACTGATTTTTGAGTTACTGGGGTGGGGCGCAATTTGAATTATGCACCGCTAGGGGTGGCTTGAAGATGGTCCCTGATTGGTGCGGCATTTCGTTTTGGTAAACCATGTTGCCACGCTTGGTTCTTACAATCCTTGGGTAATTCCTCTATCTGGCATTTCTGAGGATTCCTAATGCGGTGCAATAAATATGTTTTGGATTTCCCGGTCGCTAATTATATTTGCCGAAGTGGCAATCCTTGCTCAATAAACAGTTTAAGGTTCCTATTGATCTTTATGCGCACCGTAATTTACTCCAGCACTTCTCGGTGAATATAATGGGCAGCTAATAACCACTCCAATAACTCATCTTTTTAATCTTAATACAAATGTGTCTGCTGCAATAAAAGCCAAATACCGAGAATACACTTTAAAACAGATTTGGGGTTCGACGCTGTGGAATAGCGCCGAAACAACAATTAAGCATACATATTCTTGTGGTGCATAGAAAGAATTTTTGACCTAATAACACTCAGTGGCGCCCTTTTTGTTGTAAAAATTTGTTAATTATCACGTGACGAATTAAACGATAATAAGGAAGTATCTCACGTTTTTTATGGTGTACCAAAAGAATTTTAAACCTAACTATAACTCAGTGGCGCCCATTTTATTGCAAATATTTGTTAATTATCGAATGCCTTCCTGCAGCCTAAAAGCCACCAACGATACACTTATTTTCAAATTAATTTTGGTTGCCTATAACCATCTGTAAGTATTGGTCGGTTTTTATGAAAGTATAATAAGCCGTTACGCTCAATCAACTGCGCATTTTCCGGCGTTAGGAACCCGGATGAGAAGTAAATCTGCGACTTGCTAGACGTCTACGAAATTCTTGATTTTACATCTAGTTCACTGTTTTTAGGTAATAAGGACGATGCGTGTGAAACATATCAGGAATGTACTGTGCCTCGTCTTCCAGTGGGATTTCGAGGACAGCGCAGGACTCGCGCAAATCGCGTGCATGCTCCCCGGGGTCGTTCCCTAATTCCCTACACGAAACGGGGAGGGATTACGACGTCCCGGGGATTAACTGCCCCAGAGTCAAGGTATGTCGTTGGCGAAGGAATTCGGTGCTCGCCAGCACGCATGGGGGGAAGCTTTGCCGGGATTTACCCCCACACCCCTCATTTGAAACCGACAGTCAAGCCGTGAGCAAAAAAAAGGTGTGAGCCTGACGCAAACGTAGCTTTGCTTAAAAATAAATTCCGTCTAAGTATGCGTTCATAAGAAACATTTGCTAACAACATAGTAGGCGGGAAACAAAAAAATGTGGCGTTCCTGAAGGGTCCAAGGCAGATAAAGGCGTATAGCAGAACGGAGTATCCCTTTTGAGTAACGATGAGGGCCGCTAGCTCTCGATGGCGGAGAGTGGGGTGGGTGAAAACGGGCTCCACGTAATTTTACCCTCACAAGTCACTCCACTAAATTAAGAGACTCCACAAATAAAATAATAAAAAAACTTTTACAGACCGCGAAAAAAGAAGACCATTTGAATGTGGGTTTGACCCTAAAAGTTCAGCCCGTTTACCTTTCTCATTACAATTATTTTTAATTGCAGTGATTGCAGTGAGTATCCCTTTTCAGTAACGATGAGGGCCGCTAGCTCTCGATGGCGGAGAGTGGGGTGGGTGAAAACGGGCTCCACGTAATTTTACCCTCACAAGTCACTCCAGAGCTTAATTAAGAGACTCCACAAATTAAATATTTAAAAAACTTTTACAGACCGAGAAAAAAGAAGACCATTTGAATGTGGGTTTGACCCTAAACGTTCAAGCCCGTTTACCTTTCTCATTACAATTACTTTTAATTGCAGTGATTTTCTTAATTTTTTATGTAGAAATTATTGACTCGGAGCGGACGGTTTAACTTAATTAACGTTACAGTTAAGGTTTTTTTGATACACAATACACCTGATTATTGGAGTAGAAGTAGTCAAGTACAAAGCGAGGGAAGAACTTTGATTGTATTGACCAAAACTACCAAACACTCCGTCCCTCTCACGTCAACAATGTAAGTAAAGTAAAATAAAAATGATATACAGATCATCCATTATAGATATGAATTGTCAAATTCAAGGTCGGCCAAAATGTCACATTGTATAATAATTTTGACAATGTACTTGGACTACTAGGGATAACCCATGGGCGCTATCCCTAGTAACTTTATCAATAATGCCAACCCAATGGCACTATGACAATTCATATCTATGATCGATTTAGTTATAGTTATTTATGGAAATCGACTTTAATTTTTGTTTAATATGTGTCTTATAATGTGCCACAGAAATCGATTTTCAAAATTGAGCAGACAGAAAATTGCGTCGGACTGAAACTTTTCGCTCGTCCATTCGATTAATTAAAATGTCCCCAGCGCAATTATCCGCTCGCCTTGCTCCCGGTCTTAAGAAAATTGCGCTCCCCCCTGTCCCCCCTCGCGGCAATTAACCGTAATTGGCGTTCCCCCCAATTAATTCCCGCGACACGCCATGAAATTAACACCTCCGCCTCGTTCCGATGGAACGAAGAGTCTAGAGACCCGCATTGGCACGCCTGACCGACTTCCAGCAAACGCGATGATTACAGTGATGATCTACGGATCATCGTTGACCATCATTTGCGACAAGAATCACAAAACTGATTCATTTCATAGATTATAAAACGGCGGTTAAAAGTAGTTAAATGGAGTGAGGTTAATTGCACGATTTGATCATTTAATCGGAGAGTGGGGGGGGGGGGGGCGATAACGGGCTCCACGTAATTTTGCCCACACAAGTTAATCTGCAAGTTACCTCTACACCAACAAGGTAGAAAGGGAATTATAAAACGGCGGTTAAAAGTGGTTAATGGAAATGGAGCGATTGTTATTTGCACGATTTGATAATTTAATCGGAGAGTAGGGGGGGGGCGATAACGGGCTCCCCGTAATTTTCCCCTCACAAGTTAATCTGCAAGTTACCCCTACATCAACAATGTAGAAAGGCAAATGATTAAATAAAATAAAGTTAATCCGAGATTTTTCACTCCCTTTTTTTTGGAAGAACTTTGATTGTATTGACTCGTAAAGTAACGACCAAGCTAATTTGCTTTAGATACGGATTCATTCGTTAATTTTTTTTTTAATTATCGCCCTTTTCAATCTACAATAACAATTATTAAGTTACCATACAACCACATAAGTTATTAAGTTTCATTGGTCTCTTGATAATGGTCGTGAGACCGAAACAATTGTAGAGCTTTCATATTTAAAAAAATAAAAAAAAAAAAAAAAATAGTGAAACTGAACAAAGTTCTTTATGTATACTGATTTAACGATGTTTCGCCACGTATTAACCGTCGATTCGTACAATCTAATTATTAAGTTATCGTTAAATTTAAAAAAAGTGATGCTCAAACACAATGTAATTTAGTCTTCCTACTAATTATTTATAGTAGTCACTTATTTTATGACATAATATTAATCATGATGGGCTTGTGCATTGCCCCATGCCGCTTTGTGGGTGGCTTAAATTAAAATATTGTGCCATGCACCTGTGGGATTGCACAAAACGTGAGTCAGCCGCGCGAGGCGCATTACAAAGAGCCATTGTAATTATTTAAACAGCAGCGATGAGCCTAAACTCTCACATTTCGCCACTTTATAATCTTCGCAGTTGCCGCGAAACAACGAAATAGCGTTCGCGGAGATCGACGTAGGCAACCGATTCGACGCCCACGCCGCCTGTCTAGTCTACAGACGAGACGCCCCACGCAACACAGAGGCGTACCGGAATAAAAACGAGAAACTTTTTTTTAAATACAGAAACGTCAAGAAATTGATCTAGGACATGTACCTAGTACGTTTCTGGAGTTGCCTGAATTAAAAAAAAAATATTATAGGCTGATTCATAGATTTCTTACGCTACGCTATGACAATGCAATCGTTATAGGCACTACAGCATGAACGCTCTTGTATTTCATTGGTGACTTGGATGCGTTGACGATACCTTCTGGGTTAAGACTTATGCGACTTACCAATATGGTGAATTTACCGGTCTTCAGTTCGGAGTGCAGGGGCTCCTTGTTGGGGTCGAAGTTGGCCAGGCCCTCGCGCTGTCTGGTCACCTCGTGCTGCTGGAAGAGGGCGACGGCCCGCTCCACGTCGAACTTCCTGGCGAACAGGAAGCGCACCGCCGTCGACCACTTGATCGGCCCCTGCTGTTTCCACCTGGAGTTCACGATCTCCAGGAACTTCTTCGTCGCCTGGAGCAAACAGAGACGACAATCAGCTAAATTGAACGTTTAAAAACTGGCGATATTGGCGCGTTTGTAAGGGGGTTTTCAAAACTACTCTAAAAATTTCGCAATTAGGTCGTTCGCAAATTGTTTTGCCAACATCTCAATTAAAGATGTATGTATCTTTTTATTCGTTTTCATGAGAATACATTTCTAGATGGATCATATAGGGGATATAGGGGAATCATATAGGGGATATAGGGGAATCATATAGGGGATATAGGGGATATAGGGGAATCATATAGGGGATATAGGGGAATCATATAGGGGATATAGGGGAATCATATAGGGGATATAGGGGATATAGGGGAATCATATAGGGGATATAGGGGAATCATATAGGGGATATAGGGGATATAGGGGAATCATATAGGGGATATAGGGGATATAGGGGAATCATATAGGGGATATAGGGGAATCATATAGGGGATATAGGGGAATCATATAGGGGATATAGGGGATATAGGGGATATAGGGGAATCATATAGGGGATATAGGGGAATCATATAGGGGATATAGGGGAATCATATAGGGGATGCCCGAAATCGTTTCATGGCTCGACTGTTAGCAGCCTCTAATGGGCTTCCCAGAAGCAGTTTTGTGTGCTTGAAACCCTTGAATTGATTGTAATCATAATTTTAACCTTTGTAACGTGACCACTTGATGTCTTACGACCGCAATATAAAGGAGATGATTAAAAATAATAGTGATCTATCAATATTTTTAATTTGAATCAATTATTGGCTACTGATTGCATGTGTAACTGATTTGTGTGCAACGTGGATAATCACGTACTCAACGGTTCCAGTAGTTGTACGAATTAAAACTTCAAAACCGACACATTCACTCGAAATGATTACGTGGAAACGGTAATCTGTGAAAAATGCACGGTTTACGGGGAACAGATTAATCCGGCTGCGCTGTAATCGAGTCCATTGTAGTTTTAATGGGTTTCCCCGATCCGAGAAAAATCCCGCGGTGACATCAGATGGCCGGATGCAAGAGGCGGCTTATCGGGCTGCCGTTCATATAAGTTTGCAACTATTGGTCTGATTATCTTTAGATTGGACTGGGGTTTCTGTGGGAGCGACGTTTGCAGCCGGCGTTATCTGCAATTAAATCGCGCTTGAGGAAAGCTAAGAACTGAGCTAACAACTAAGGAAGAAGCTAAGATGAAGAAGTTCATTCAAAACTGCATAATTTCTGCAAGATACAATTTTTTATCAATTGATTATGAGGAGCGAGGATAACTCGTCTTTTCAATCTTAATACAAATGTGTCTGCTGCAATAAAAGCCAAATACCGAGAATACACTTTAAAACAGATTTGGGGTACGACGCTGTGGAATAGCGCCGAAACAGGGCCTGATCTGGGTAATTCCTAATGACACCGGGTAATTGCACTTTCATGCTAACTCAATTTCAAAATTTTACGTCTATTGCATTAATTGGCGAAAACTTGGAGCCCTAAGAGCTATAATTATTATAGTTAGCCTATACGATGTTGATTGATTATGAGGAGCTGTGTAGTAAATAACGTGAAATTACACGAAATTTCAATGCACACCAAGTTTTCAAGTTTGAAATTTTCATGAAAAACTTTTTTTGCATTCAAATTTTCGTGAAATTTCACGTTATTTACAACACAGCTCCTCATAATCAATCAACACCATCCAGGCCAATTATAATAATCATAGCTCTTAGGGCTCCAAGTTTTCGCCGATTAATGCAACAGACTTAAATTTTTGAAATTGAGTAAGTATGGAAGAGCAATTACCCGGTGTCATTAGGAATTACCCAGATCAGGCCCTGTTTCGGCGCTATTCCACAGCGTCGAACCCCAAATCTGTTTTAAAGTGTATTCTCGGTATTTGGCTTTTATTGCAGCAGACACATTTGTATTAAGATTGAAAGGAGAAAGCCGAGAAAGCCGAGTCCAAGGAGAATGTACAAAAGGACTACAGAGGCCAAAGTGCTGAGGGGCTTTAGGGTACCTACCCAGGAGAAAGAAAAAAACGTATTGGAGACGCGGTTTCTAATATCCTTTTTAGGTGTACCTATAAGCATCGTACCCATTCAGATACCCTTAGATTCAACCGGGGAACACATCATCTGGGGTACGATTTCACACCAATTAGGAACAAGGCCTTTCAGCAGGAACAAATCCCAACAAGTTTCACCTCAATATCAATTATTTACTGACTGTTTCGGCGTTATTCCACAGCGTCGAACCCTAAATCTGTTTTAAAGTGTATTCTCGGTATTTGGCTTTTATTGCAGCAGACACATTTGTATTAAGATTGAAAAGACGTGTTATTGGAGTGGCTATTAGCTGCCCACTATATTCACCGAGAAGTGCTCGAGTAAATTACGGTGCGCATAAAGATCAATAGGCACCTTAAGCTGTTTATTGAGCAAGGATTTCCACTTCTGCAAATATAATTAGCGACCGGGAAATCCAAAACATATTTATTGCACCGCATTAGAAATCCTCAGAAATTCCAGATAGAGGAATTACCCAAGGATTGTAAGAACCAAGTGTGGCAACGTGGTTTACCAAAACGAAATGCCGCACCAATCAGGGACCATCTTCAAGCCACCCCTCGCGGTGCATAATTCAAATTGCGCCCCACCCCAGTAGCTCAAAAATTAGTTGTAAGAGTGCAGAGTAGAAAAGACTTCAATTCGTTACCTTCACCGGTATACATCGTTGTGTATTTATTATTGTTACATATTAATTATAGTCCACGTTATTTCCAAACCTACGAATTTTAATTACCTTTTCATTTACATTGGCGATACAACTCGCCTGGTCCTTCGAATACCTAACAGGCCCTATTCAGAACATTTGGTAAGCTGTTAATAGTCGGGCAGTAGCGGATTCTGACATGCCCAAGATCGTTTTATGGCTCGACTGTTAGCAGCCTCAAATGGGCTTCCCAGAAACAGTTTTGTGTGTCTACACGTACCCAAAGTGATGGGACTTCTAAACACCATCCGACACAAAATTTGAGAATCTGGGATGGCCAAAATCGTTTTATGGTACGACTGTAAGCAGCCTCTAATGGGCTTCCCAGAAACAGTTTTGTGTGCAAGGAGATGAGTAGTTATACTAGGACAGTTCCAACCCAGGTTAGGTTAGTTTTCGATTAATTTAATCCGCGGTTGATTCGCGGATTAATCAATTACCGTGGGCAGTGTGTAATCTGATCTTCATTAGGGGCGTTAATATGTCAATGTTAAGATAGTGAGCAGTATAGGGGGCGGATGCTATAACACATCTGGTGCGCAGATGTCTGGCGGTAAAGGGCGCAGAGTGATTTATGGGTGGCAGACGCAATTTAGTCGGGGGCGGAAACCATCCATCACCTGGCACATATGAGCAATAAAAATACACAGATGCGGGGGGGGGGAGATGCACATGTGCTGTAACACATCTGGCGCACATATGTCTGGCGGTAATTGATTAATCCGCGAATCAACCGCGGATTAAGTTAATCGAAAACTAACCTAACCTGGGTTGGAACTGTCCTAGTATAACTACTGAGATGGGACTTCTAGACACCATCTGACACAAAATTTGGGACTCTGGGATGTCCAAAATCATTTTATGGCTCGATTGTTAGCAGCCTTTAATGGGCTTCCCAGCAACAGTTTTGTGTGCGACGACACGAACCCAAAGAGATGAGACTACACTATCACCATCCTCTAATTAGATACGGCACCAACATACTCATCGAAATTTTTTGCTACGCTCTCATTGATATGACATTGTTTTACGTTCATTTGTCGCGTTTTGTCACCTCACGCGTCGGTGGTGATCGTTTGGTATTCCACGGGGCAGTCGCAGGGGATACTGTGGGAAAGGCGATCGGCCAATTAATCCGGCATTCAGGGAACGTGCGGCAATGAAGATGATTTAAACGTTTCGGTCTCGCCGCGGAACTCTGCCGGGGCTCAATTTACGACACCGTCCGCGGCTAATCACGAAGGCAGCAGGGAACCCGCATACGTGACATCCGAAATACAATTCCCACACCCAGCGGCGTAGGAAACAATTGAAATATAAGCGGCAGGGCCGTACTTACGAACAAATAAGTGGTTAAAAATAAAAAGGGAAGTTTCCCATTATATAAAGAAATAATTTTAAACTCAGTATACTTTGGATAAACTAAAGATAATCTATTAATAAATGTTTACTTATTTTACAATTACGTACAATCATTTCGCAGCAGAGCAGTCCATTTATAGCAAAAATTCAAAATAAACAAAAATTCATTAAAAAAAATCCTAAAAAGCAAAATACTTAATAAATTCTAAAAACTTTGAATGAGAATTTATTAAACTCGAATTCCAAACTGCTCCGACTTTTGAAAATGTTTCATCACAATCTGAACCAGCATATAAAACTGCACAGTTTTGCCCATTTAACCATATCTCTAGCTTTAAGAATAAGCAAGATACCCGTGCAATCCTACTTATGACACCCTGTATACTAAATAATAATTACCCAATCATCTCACCCTAAATGGATTACTCGGTATGTTTATGTATGTACACTACTATATCAATGTTGAATTAAACGTATCAGTTTTTCTTAGCATTTTTAGAAACATCTGGGGTTTTTATAAAAATTTCCGAAATATGCATAGATTTTCAACGATTTTGTGATGATTTGAATGTGCCTTTGCTGGTAATAATAAATTATTATCAATTTTTATGATGATTTGAATGTGCCTTTGCTGGTAATAATGATTTTTGATTTGAATGTGCCTTTGCTGGTAATAATGATTTTTTTATCAATTTTTAATAACTATTTGCACGAACCTTACAAACTTTATCCAGTTATGCACCCCACAGGTATCCCAAAAACAACACCTTCGCGCCCATCAATCAATCACAAAAAAAAACACTGCTCTCGAATTACATGACATCGAAACTCTTCCGATGACAACTAGTAGCCGCCACGTCTCGTATTAACTGATCGATTGATCGTATTAACTGATCGATTGATCGATCGATCGATCAGTCGATCACCTGAACCACCCGGGGACTGAAGACGGACGGCGGTATCACTCGACTGCCCCCTTGGGCCCCCCATTCGGGTGACTCGAAAGTGAGTCACTCGTTAAGGATTCCTGGGGCCTGGCGAAAGCGACACACACACAAACGCATATTTTCATGTGTGTGCGTATGGACACACGCACACATGCAAGGTGCGGAAGGAGCACCGGAAGTTGCGCCGCGCGTCTCCACCGGAAGCGCCTATTTACGTCCCTGTCGAAAGCGAACGCTGCGCGGCGACAGGCAATTACGAAACGAGGAAATTGTGGACGAAGAAACGAGTTTTGCGTGGAAAATGGAAATTACAAAAAAAAATACCATACTAGATATTTGTTGTTGTGCTGAGATTGACATAATTTTATGATTTATATATTAGATATGCATTGTGATGTTATTTAATAGATTTAATTTGTTATTTTATATACGTTAGATAGGATTTTGTTTATAGATAATTATACTGAATATATTAGATTTAGGGTATTTAGATATGAATAGGAATACTTAGGTAGTTTAATAAGATTTGTATAGCTAGCAGCAAAGAGAAAAATAAACAGTTGTACAGAAACAAATCTGTGATGGGTGGGAAAAACAGTATAAGTCGAAAATTTGGGAAAATGAGTTAAGTCAAATTATATTTCAGAAAGTGATGCTGTACATTGTGTTTGTATACAGTATACATACAGTTTTAGTACAACTTTAAATGCTACGATTATTGGAGGGAAAAAAGGTATGAGTCGACGCTTAATTAAAATGCTAATTCTTGACTTATACTGTTTTTCCCACCCATCACAGAAATATCATCGAACATTAGTTATTTTACATTCACGCGTCATTCAAAAACAGTTTGATTTACGTTTTGTTTACGCGGATATAATTAAATTCGGGACGGTAATCAATTGTGTTCGAGCCGTCTATAAATACCCGACGTGAACTAGGGAATCATTTCAACACGGAACAGCTGAAAGGAGTCCAAGAGGATTCAACGAGAACTTCAACCCCAAAGACGATTCAGCAAGAGCGTCAAGCATAGAAAAGGATCAAGCAAGGGCAGCAGGACTTTGAACTGAGAGAATTAAATCCGAATTAATCGGATTTCGACATCAGCACTGCGAGTTGCCGCTATTCACCATATTTATTTTTCTATTTATCTATTACGAGGTGTTCATAGGCTTTTTACTTCAACTTGTGGCATTTTTATATATATTTTTTTTAAATACACATAATATAAACGTCAATTTCCGGCCGTCATTTGTTTTCGTGCAATTGCCGGCTCAACCCTTGTTAAGTCATCCGTTGATTCCGGCGAATCTATTTTCCGCCGTTTGTTTGCATATTTTCGAACGAATAAACGTGGCGCGTGTGAATGAGTGCATCTGGTGTTTGCCGCGCAATTAGAACGATGAGTAACGAGTCGTCCGTGTGAGGTAACCGATGAAAAGTACAAACCATTCTCGTGCATGTGTGTGTGTTTTTGTGAATGAACCTGGCGGGACATGAATGAGCGATTTTTTTCCGCCGCTCCACCCACGCATCAAATGCCAAACCGCAAATTGGTTGAGTCACAGAGCGAAGAGCATACGACAAATAAAGCGATTTGAGCGATGGACGTGCACACACAGCACGAGATAATTGGTAATCTGTCGTGTTTATGAAACTGGCAACATAAATGAGGGTGTATTGGTAAAGTAATAATAATAGTATATAGTAATAGTAAAGTAATAAGTAATAAAGTAATAACAATGGTATATAGTAATAGTAAAGTAATAAGTAATAAAGTAATAATAATAGGATACACAACGCATGTTTTTGAAAATCGTTACTAACTAAAAAAAAGTAATTCAAGTCTATTAATTAAAATCAGCTGATATTGCTGACAATGCTAAAAGCAAGTAATAGTAAAGTAATTAGTAATAGAGTAATAATAATCAGATACAAAACGCCTGTTTTTGAAAATTGTTACTAACTAAAAACATAAATTAAAATCTTTTAATTAATCAGCTTTTAATCAGCTGATATTGCTGACAATGCTGAACGCAATGCTGACAAGCTGAAAATTACTAGAGTAATCATTTATTGAAACTATTTGTGCAAATTATCGTCATTAATCGATTTATTCTCAGCCATACTGTATACAGATCTGGCATAAAATTTTCAAAATATCCATTAGCTCAAATTTTAGAAATTTCAGTGATTGATAATGTTGTGTCTATCATTAAGTGGCGGCATCATTTGTATATTGGACGGCTTAAAATGTATTGTGTCTTCGGCGGGCTTTCCGTGGACCTATTCCATTACGGCGTAAAACCCCTACGAGGCTCCAAGAAATGCAGATGTTTCCCTACAATTAACGGTCGTCGCCACGACCCCTTGTTCGCCTCTCGTCTAGAATACTCATTCACTTCTCAGAGTTTGCAAGGTGCAGATCAACGACACATAATAGCCTGTAGAAATTTGAACTCCAATAAATACAGTCCACTAACAACATATTTTGGTATCCACATTGTACCCTTACATAACTGCCTCCATGTTATGGGGTGTACGGTGCTAAGTACACAACAGTGACACTTGGCAGAAATCAACCCTGAATAATTCAAACAATCATAATAAGTGTGCATTAAACTGTTACTTAATGAAACTTATGTATGTCAGTCTTGAAGGGTCTGTCAATATAATGTATTAGTGTCACTTTCTAATTTGTCATAGGAAGGTAGTAAATCAACCCTGAATAATTTAAACAATCATAAAAGGTGTGCATTAAACTGTGGCTCAATGAAACTTATGTATGAATGTATGTCTTGAAGGGTCTGAATATTTTCTGCAGGTGAAGTTACCACGGTTTGGCGCTCAATGAAACTTATGTTGTAAGTCTTGAAGGATCTGAATATTTTCTGCAGTTGAAGTTACCACGGCTTGCAGGCCGATCCTGGGCAGCCTCCTCGCGAAACCGCGATGGACACGTCCGAGAGCGCATCCGGCCACCTGCCCGGCATCCTTCCCCGCTCCCCCGACCCGCGCAGAAGAGGCGATCACCTTCTGTTTTTTTCCTGCTGCGGCCTGATTGCATCCTGCGGCGGATAAGAGTCCCGTAAACTGCGACTTCCCAGCGACCTCCCGGAGCGCACGGCTTCCTGGTGCAATCCCTAGGGATGATGATGGGGCGGTTGCTAGGACACGATTATCTTGAGATATCTCAGCGATTGATAAGTGGTATAGATTGATAAATGGCGGATGGGTGAGCAGCCCAAAAAAGAAAAAAAAAAAAAGTGGTACAGGTCAATTCGGAATAGGTACTTAAACACCAAGGGCGTTACTGCGATGATTACGCCCGGATAACAACGGATGGGCACTCGGGGAAGAAGTAGTAAGTCGCTGACTCTAGGGTACAATGGGTCTAATGAGTAATTAGACCTAAGTACCCTGACCAATTGGTCACCCTCTAAACTCTAAAGTGTGTCCAGAATGCGGACTTTAGGACATTAGGATCTTAGGATCCGATAATGCTGATGAAATCCAGCTCGATAGCTTTAGTACGAGAGATGAAAAGTGCTACTTACACATTATATTGGCAGACCGTTGAAGACTAACACAGCGACAGTTTAATGCACACTTTTTATGATTGTTTGAAATATGTTACTTAATCGAAGGACCAGGCGAGTTGTATCGCCAATGTAAATGAAAAGGTAATTAAAATTCGTAGGTTTGGAAATAACGTGGACTATAATTAATATGTAACAATAATAGGATGTATACCGGTGAAGGTAACAAATTGAAGTCTTTTCTACTCTGCACTCTTACAACTGATTTTTGAGTTACTGGGGTGGGGCGCAATTTGAATCATGCACCGCGAGGGGTGGCTTGAAGATGGTCCCTGATTGGTGCGGCATTTCGTTTTGGTAAACCACGTTGCCACACTTGGTTCTTACAATCCTTGGGTAATTCCTCTATCTGGAATTTCTGAGGATTCCTAATGCGGTGCAATAAACATGTTTTGGATTTCCGGGTCGCTAATTATATTTGCCGAAGTGGCAATCCTTGCTCAATAAACAGCTTAAGGTGCCTATTGATCTTTATGCGCACCGTTATTTACTCAAGCCCTTCTCGGTGTATATAATGGGCAGCTAATAGCCACTCCAATAACTCGTCTTTTCAATCTTAATACAAATGTGTCTGCTGCAATAAAAGCCAAATACCGAGAATACACTTTAAAACAGATTTGGGGTTCGACGCTGTGGAATAGCGCCGAAACAAAATACTTAGGGTTGATTTATTTTAAGGCCACTTTGAGGTTAAATTGTGATTGGTGTATTGCGTTCTGGGTGTTGCGTGTTTACACGCGCTCCATCTTGTAATTGGACATACCCTAGTCCCTCCAAAAAAATACGTGTAAACTGATGAACTGCTAATTCGGGAATGGTCGTGTGGGGTGTGACCTTTGAAGGTTTGGTAATTAAATTTCGAAAGGAACGAGGCTCGTGATGCCGGTCGAATATATTCAGCCTCTCCCTTCCCGGTTCAGAAATAGCCTCCTGAATGTCACCTAGACCTCAACCTTCCCGGAGAAGCTCCACGGGAACTGCGTTGGGGTGCGGCGTCTGATATAAATACCGAGGTCAACTCCAGGAGGTGAACCTGTATCACGCCCGTGGGTTTGGGCGTTCGGCGCAATGAGCCTTAATAAAACAAATGCAGGCCTATAAATAACGCCGGGAAGGCCTCCTCCTCGGAGCTAATTGATTCCCGAGAAGATCGCGACCGCGCCAGTTATAAATAGCTGGACGGCGCCTCTGAGGAACGTGGATGGATTCGCGCGGTGATTGGATTGATCGGGGCGTTATTGGGCAAGGGCTAAGGTCACAGTCACGGCGTCACAGATCAAACCAGGCGCGGGACCTAATTGAATATTGCAGGAGCTAAATTTAACATCAGCGCAGACACTTTTATAGCAAAGTGGGCCAGTCTGATTGATTGATTTATAAAGTTTTTGCTATTATTTTGGATGATTTCCTTATTTCTGATACCCGAAATTCTATCCTCCAGCAACCATACATTTCAGTTATCGCGAAGAAAGTTATCAATACAAGAGAATAATTCAATAAAATAATATTAAAAAGAATGAAAATTATATAGATGATGAACAAAAAATTTTAATAAACAAATTGTTTCGGCGCTATTCCACAGCGTCGAACCCCAAATCTGTTTTAAAGTGTATTCTCGGTATTTGGCTTTTATTGCAGCAGACACATTTGTATTAAGATTGAAAGGACGAGTTATTGGAGTGGCTATTAGCTGCCCATTATATACACCGAGAAGGGCTTGAGTAAATTACGGTGCGCATAAAGATCAATAGGCACCTTAAGCTGTTTATTGAGCAAGGATTGCCACTTCGGCAAATATAATTAGCGACCGGGAAATCCAAAACATATTTATTGCAGCGCATTAGGAATCCTCAGAAATGCCAGATAGAGGAATTACCCAAGGATTGTAAGAACCAAGTGTGGCAACATGGTTTACCAAAACGAAATGCCGCACCAATCAGGGACCATCTTCAAGCCACCCTTCGCGGTGCATAATTCAAATTGCGCCCCACCCCAGTAACTCAAAAATTAGTTGTCAGAGTGCAGAGTGTCAGAGTAGACAAGACTTCAATTATTAGTAATACGATTAAGTGTTTTGCATAATTAAAAAAAACTTAGATGATCATTAAGAACATACAAGGTCGCAATTTGAAGTTTAATCTGCGTCAATTAAACGGTTTGAACCGTAAATAATGGAATGAGTCACGTGTCGAGTCCGAAAAACAGGACTAAGCTTTATGGCGCTCTTGTTTACAAACATCGCGTGAATCACTGGTTAAACTGGTATAAATTTCAGTGCAGTTATTGCGGACGTGATTATCGCGGCGTTATTATCTTCGGACGTTTTTGGGGCCATTAAACTGCATAAATGGTTTAAAGCCGCGGTTCTGGACCGAAACCATACGAAATTTGAAGCACTGCATTTTATTCCGTGAAAGAAATCGGCGGGAAAAGTTCTTTTTACGTTACTGCGTTCTCTTTTTGAAAATAAAACATTTATAAAATCCTTGAATTATCTTATAACATTTGTCTGTTTTGATAATTATGCATTTTTATACACAAATTATGCAAAATACGCACACAAATTATAAACGTGACAGAAACTTTTCAAGATGAAGCAGAAATTTCTGAATAACAAGATAAAAAAATATTTAAATTTGAACGTACAAACTAGAAAACACGTGCCTCAGCTTGTTTAATGGCCTAACTTAAGGTTAGCCTACTTTGTTTTAAATGATTGTTGCGGTTTGTTAAAATTTATCTTGTAATTCAATTTGAATAACAACTTTTTTGGGCAGATCGAAAAAAATGTTTCAGACATATGTTATAATATAGTTTAAGGATTTCATAAATGTTTTATTTTCAAAAATCAATCGAGTGTTTTTCAAAATATCTTGTTTCGAAATTTTGCTTCGGTCGCCATTTTGTTATTTGATAAAATAGAAAATAATTGTAAATACAAATGTTTTAGAGAACCGATAGCGCATGCTGAACGTTTTTGTATTTTTTAAACAATTCTTAAAATAAGGGAGTAATGACGATTTTTCGAAACACAAAAGAACGCCAATAACTATGAACTTGGGCTCCATTTCAAAAATTATAACTAAGAAAAGTTGTTTGTTTCAACGAGTTCTAACTGCCATTTTCGGGTGTTACAACTTAGTATTAACACCCTGTATATTATTGAAAAGCTGACACTACCAGGTCTTCACGTTCAAAACGAACATACAAAAATTAAAAACACAGCATCACACCTTAACGTATGACAGGTATATCAAGGAACACCCTGTATATATTATTGCAAATTTGACACTAGATTTTGTCAATAATAATTATAATAACCAATAACAACCAATTTTGGCTATAATAATTAAAATATTTTTTTCGCGCTTGTGTTATATGGTGAACGCTGTATAGTCGACCCAAAAATCTAAGAATATTACGACTTTGACTTTTAAGTATTTTATTGGGGTTTTATTTGGTGTTGCCATAAAATCATAAAAGTCCTGCTAATATTATTCAGTTATCTGGGATTGCCCGGCTGCCTTTCTGGTATTGACGACGGCGTGCGATTCTTCCGTCTTGACCATCCGTTTGCTTTATGGTGACCCTAAATTAAACCCCGAATATAACTATTAAGAAGTCAAAGTCATAATATTCTTAGATCTTTGGGTCAAGTATACCATCATCATCTTGCTGGTTGCGCTGTAGAGCAATTAAGATCTAATCTGGGCGCCGCCTGTGAGTTTTTTAATTGTCCGCGCTTCGTAAAAACCCTGAATGGGCGGCATTTGCATTTCGAAAGTGAAAACTGTTGTGCAGCACTCGGCCAAATCTGTTTACAAACAGGCCTTCTGAATATGCATGCCGCACTCGCTGCGCTGCAGTGCGTAAAGTGATACTTTTTAGCACAAGTGCGTAAACAACTCATTGCTACGTTGCTCGCGAAACTGTGACACCTGACCCTGTAAAGCCGAATAAAACCGGCGAATTAATTTAAAAAAAAAAAAATAGAAATGCAACATTCATTGCAATATACAATGGAAATTATATAAAATTATGTGTATCTGTAGTATGTGATAGACCATTAAATGGAAGAAAAGAGAAACATATTTTTCCCAATTCGCATTATTAAAATGCTCATTATGTATATTGAATCTCATCATTAAAACAACATTTTAATCGAATGGGTGAAATAAAATGTTTACATTTTCACTTCATTCACCATAACCATTGACAACGTGAATAAAGTAAAAACATACGCAAATACGTACTAGCCTTAAAATTTTACCTAACCTAACCTGACAATGTGACACTTCACGCAAAATCTTCAATTCTGATAACGTATTGGAAAAAATCTTGTATGTTACAAGTGAATAAAGCAATTTTATTCACTTATACCATAAATAGCTATTATTTACTTACAATTATCTATTTTAAAGCATGCTAACTCTAGAGTTACATTATATTTTTAATTGTTCACTATTGGAAGGGACAAACGTTGCAAAAGCAATGATTAATTTAAAAAATATATAAATTTTGATTTAAATCAATGATTTATTTTAAAAAATCAATGATTTAAATCATGATTCAAATCAATTGAATTCTAACGATTTTTTTTTAAATTTATAACAATTATTTGCATATTTTGCAAATATCTGTGTAATATTTAATAACTTTGTGAAGAATATGATTTCTGGGGAAAGCTGTTGCAATTTCCAATTAAAAACTTGCAAGTATTTGCAATTTATGAAAATTTTGGTATTTATGTTAAAAAAATTCTAATGAAAATTTTGTAATTTCCAATAGAAATGCAACATTCATTGTAATTGACAATCGAAATAATATAAAATTATGTGTACATGTGTTCAATTCTGATAACGAATTTAAAAAAATCTTGTATGATACAAGTGAATAAAGCAATTTTATTCACTTATACCAGAAATAGCTATTATTTACTTGCAATTATCTATTTTTAAGCATGCTAAGTCTAGAGTTACATTATATTTTTAATTGTTCACTATTGGAATGGGCAAACGTTGCAAAAGCAATGATTAATTTGAAAAATATATAAATTTTGATTTAAATCAATGATTTATTAAAAAAAACATGTTTTAAATCATGATTTAAATCAATTGATTTCTAATAATAAATACATACTAGCCTTGAAATTTTACCTAACCTAACCTAACCTGACAATGTGACACTTCACGCAAAATCTTCAATTCTGATAACGAATTGGAAAAAATCTTGTATGATACAAGGGAATAAAGCAATTTTATTCACTTATACCATAAATAGCTATTATTTACTTACAATTATCTATTTCAAAGCATGCTAACTCTAGAGTTACATTATATTTTTAATTGTCCGCCTATTGGAATCGACAAACGTTGCAAAAGCAATGATTAATTTAAAAAATATATAAATTTTGATTTAAATCAATAATTTATTTTAAAAAATCATATGTTTTAAATCAATTGATTTGTAATGATTTTTTTTAAATTTATAACAATTATGTGCATATTTTGCAAATATCTGTGTAATATTTAATAACTTAACTTTGTGAAGAATATGATTTCTGGGGAAAGCTGTTACAATTTCCAATTAAAAACTTGCAAGTATTTGTAATTTATGAAAATTTTGGTATTTATGTTAAAAATTCTAATGAAAATTTTGTAATTCCCAATTGAAATGCAACATTCATTGTAATTAACAATCGAAATAATATAAAATTATGTGTATTTCTACTATGTGATAGACCTCAAATGGAAGAAAAGAGAAAAATATTTTATTTACTTGCAATTATCTATTTTAAAGGATGCTAAGTCTAGAGTTACATTATATTTTTAATTGTTCACTATTGGAATGGACAAACGTTGCAAAAGCAATGATTAATTTAAAAAATATATAAATTTTGATTTAAATCAATGATTTATTTAAAAAATTATGTTTTAAATCATGATTTAAATCAATTGATTTCTAATGATAAATATGTACTAGCCTTGAATTTTTACCTAACCTAACCTAACCTGACAATGTGACACTTCACACAAAATCTTCAATTCTGTTAACGAATTGGAAAAAAAATTGTATGATACAAGTGAATAAAGCAATTTTATTCACTTATACCATAAATAACTATTATTTACTTATAATTATCTATTTTTAGGCATGCTACCTCTAGAGTTACATTATATTTTTAATTGTTCATTATTGGAAGGGACAAATGTTGCAAAAGCAATGATTAATTTAAAAAATATATAAATTTTGATTTAAATCATATGTTTTAAATCATGATTTAAATCAATTGATTTCTAATGATTTTTTTTTTTATTTATAACATAATATATATTTTGCAAATATGTATGTAACATTTAATAACTTTGTGAAGAATATGACTTCTGGGGAAAGCTGTTGCAATTTCCAATTAAAAACTTGCAAGTATTTGTAATTTATGAAAATTTTGGTATTTATGTTAAAAATTCTAATGAAAATTTTGAAATTACCAATAGAAATGCAACATTTATTGCAATTGACAATCGAAATGATATAAAATTATGTGTATCTGCACTACATGATAGACCTCAAATGGAAGAAAAGAGGAAAATATTTTAATTACTTGCAATTATCTATTTTAAAGCATGCTAAGTCTAGAGTTACATTATATTTTTAATTGTTCACTATTGGAATGGACAAACGTTGCAAAAACAATGATTAATTTGAAAAATATATAAATTCTGATTTAAATCAATGATTTATTTTAAAAAATCATATGTTTTAAATCATGATTTAAATCAATTGATTTTTAATGATAAATACGTACTAGCCTTCAAATTTTACCTAACCTAACCTAACCTGACAATGTGACACTTCACGCAAAATTTTCAATTCTGATAACGAATTGGAAAACATTTTGTATGATACAAGTGAATAAAGCAATTTTATTCACTTATACCATAAATAGCTATTATTTACTTTTAATTATCTATTTTTAAGCATGCTAACTCTAGAGTTACATTATATTTTTAATTGTTCACTAGCGGAAGGGACAAACGTTGCAAAAGCAATGATTAATTTAAAACATATATAAATTATTATTTAAATCAATGATTTATTTTAAAAAATCACATGATTTAAATCAATGATTTATTTAAAAAAAATCATATGGTTTAAATCAATTTTCTTATTTTTAAATTTTCTGATTATGATTGATTTTTTCGATGTAGACATTAGATTCATACCAGGGGAATTGAAAAATAAACATATACAGGGTGTTACACAAGTCGACACAAAATTTTCTAGGGGCGAATCAGGGCGCAAAATAGGCCTTGCAAGATAAGCTGTAAGGGTCGGATGTTCGAACCTTCCCGGATTCAAACCCAGGACAGTCAGCTCATGTTGACATGAGACATGCAGAAACATGTTAATTAAAAGGTAAATAAAACACTTGGTTTAAAGTTTCACGGAATTTATAGTTAGTGATCTATAAATTGCGTGAATGTTCAACCAAGTGTTTTATTTACCTTTCTATAATTGGGGTTATATGCATTTTAATATAATAAAAGTATAAGTAAGTATAAAAAAGTAATAAGTAGTAAAAGTAATAAAAGTTTTGAGTTAAAGTGTTATGCACAATTTTCTGTAATCCATTGTGCGTTTGTCTGCTGTTATGTGTATGTCATTCTAATTGTCGATATTGGAACGATCTTCTTTTGTCTTGAACTGGGATTGCTGATTGGCGTGGGCCCCAAAGACAAAGGGGGCTTAAATCTGGCCCCCGGGGGGCTGAAAACCACCCTTGGGTGTTCGACGGGACGTCTGGTGGCGGCGGGCCGCGAGATGGATATCTACAGGTAGCCAATAAGAAGTCCAAGCCGCGGCGGAGATCAATGTCAGCGCGGGAACGCGAGGAGGCGAAGACGGCGTAAACAAAGGAGCCAGAAGGGCAGAAACGGGGCCCCCGAAACGCGGGGGGCCCCGGGGGGGCGAAAAACGCCTACTGTGCGAAAACCTGCGTGGGCCGCTCTCGGCTGATCCGCTCCGCTGTCGTGTACGCACGCACACAAACAAACACGCCAACGGGGGCCACATACCGACATACACACACACACACGCATGCACTGGGCGCACACCTCCGGTCGGCGCTCCGGCCCCCAGGGGGCGTCGGGGGGGCCGCGCGCCGGAAGTGCGTGCCTTGGGGCGAGGGCCCCCTCGAGGGGGCGGCGGCGCGCGTTTTATAGAGAATTGCTGGGGGGTGGCACTTACAAGTTCTTGTTCCGATGACAACAGGGCGGCCATTTTGTTTCCACACGCGCACTCCACAAGACACGGCGACAAACTGCGCAACTGAAAAAGTTTACTAAACTCTTCCCCCCACCACTGCCCACGCCAAAGCCCCAATCACACCGCACAGGAATAATCTAATTTATCAGATTATTTGGTTAAATCCACCAGCAGTGGCGCTCCTAAAAACCACGAGGGGGATTAAAAAATAACCTAAAACCCTCCCAACCTAACCTACAATATTGAGTGACGTTTAAATTTCAGATCTAGTTATCCATGGAAATTTTGACAGCCAATAAAAATGGCCAGATTGGGGATCTAAATCTAATCAAATCTAACCTAATATGTCCTAAATCTAATCAAATCTAACCTAATCTGTCCTAAATCTAATCAAATCTAACCTAATCTGTCCTAAATCTAATCAAATCTAACCTAATCTGTCCAAAATGTGCACAAAAATGTAAAATAGCGCATATTTCTCTACAACAGTGCATAAAAAAAGTTTTTACGCACTTGTGCTAAAACGTATCACTGTGAACGTAAAAACTTCACGCACTGTAATAGAAAAATATTCCTCTATAAAATAAATGCCAAAACATCCTTTATGTAAAAACATAACTATCCCAGCCCTACTTACAACACCAATGTTTATCCGAATATTTAGAAAGGTAGATACTTACAGAACCAAGTAAAGTACGCAGAATAAATATCTCCTCTCTGTCAATTATCAAATACAACTAGCAGGTATGGCAACCACAGCTACAGCCATAGATCGTTGTACAGTGTGAATGGGACTTCGCAAGCAACAGTTAGTTGCCTTCCCCCACTTTACACAGATTTTACCACATTTAAAAAGCATCCAATTCGATTCTTATTTGATATATTCAGTTTTAATATTATTATTATTAAGTCTAAGATTTTATCCATAATTACCAGATATATCAAGCTTAGAATTAAGAAAATATACTTAATAAGTAATAAAATTAATAACAAATAAAAATAACTAATAAATGATTGTTTCAATTGTTTCCATCAGGACTTCAAATATTCTTTCAAATTTTTAAAACTAACAATCGAAATTGTTATTATTAAGTTTAAGGTTTTATCCATAATTACCAGATATGTTAAGCTAAGAGTTAAGAAAGTATACTTAATAAGTAATAAAATTAATAACAAATAAAAATAACTAATAAATGATTGTTTCAATTGTTTCCATCAGGACTTCAAATATTCTTTTAAATTTTTAAAACTAACAGTCGAAATTGTTATTATTAAGTTTAAGGTTTTATCCATAATTACCAGATATATTAAGCTTAGAGTTCAGAAAATATTACTTAGTAGGTAAATAACAAATAAGAATAACTAATAAATGATTGTATATCTATTAAATGTAACAATCCATTTGATATCAAGTGTATAGCTGTAAGAGCTGAATAAACGGTATTATTATTATTATTTTCAATTGTTTCCATCAGGATTTCAAATATTCTTTCAAATTTTTAAAACTAACAGTCAAAATTGTAAGTATTAAGTTTTTTCCTACATTTTCGTTACAAAGTGCGAAATTTTATTACACATAGCACAAAATTCTCATTGATATTATATCATTTCGATTGTAAATTACAATGAATGTGGCATTTCTATTGGAAATTACAAAATTTTCCTTAAAAATGGAAATTCTCATTTTAAATGCCAAAACTTTAATTATAAATTTCATTGAAACCTAAATATTGTAATAGAAGTTATATAGGATTTATTAAGAATTATTTTTTTATTTAGTTATTAATATTTTAATAGACTTTTGAAAAAGTTTTAATGGAAAATACACAATTTTTATTATAAATCAAAAATTTAATAAGAAATTCTGAAATTTTCGTTTTTTTTCCTTACATTTTCTTTACAAGTGCGAAATTTTGTTACATATAGCAAATAGATCATCAAACCACAAAAATATCATTGAAATTATATCAATTCTATTGTAAACGACAATGAATGTTGCATGTCTATTGGAAATTAGAAATTGAAATTCTCATTTAAATGCCAAAACTTTAATTACAAATTTCATTGAAACCTAAATATTGTAATAGAAGTTATATAGGATTTATTAAGAATTATTTTTTTATTTAGTTAATAATATTTTAATAGACTTTTGAAAAAGTTTGAATGGAAAATACACTATTTTTATTATAAATCAAAAATTTTATAAGAAATTCTGAAATTTTCGTTTTTTTCCTTACATTTTCTTTACAAGTGCGAAATTTTGTTACATATAGCAAAAAGATCATCAAACCACAAAAAATATCATTGAAATTATATCAATTCTATTGTAAATGACAATGAATGTTGCATGTCTATTGGAAATTAGAAATTGAAATTCTCATTTTAAATGCCAAAACTTTAATTATAAATTTCATTGAAACCTAAAAAATTAATGGAAATGATATAGGATTTATTAATAATTATTTATTTATTCAGTTATAAATAGTAGTAGTAAGAATATTTTATTGGCTATCGACCTGCGGTCTTTCCGCCTCAGTTATAAATATTTTAATAGAAATTTGCAAAAGTTTTAATGGAAAATACATTTTAGTTTTAAATCAAAATTTGAATAAGACATTTGTGAAGAAGAAATTTGTGTCTGCTTTTGAATTGTTCTTTATGTTGTTTTGTTGTTTGTTTGTTGTCGTGTATATGATTATATTTTGTATATTATGTAGATTTTCTGCTAATAAATATTATTTTCGGGCTTTTTTCTACATTTTCTTTACAAATTGCGAAATTTTATTGCATATAGCAAAAAGATCATCCAGTCACAAAATTATCATTGAAATAATATCATTTCGATTGTAAATTACAATTAATGTTACATTTCTATTGGAAATTACAAAATTTTCATTAAAATGGAAATTCTCATTTTAAATGCCAAAACTTTGATTATAAATTTCATTCAAATCTAAAAAAAAATACTAGATATCAATAGCATTTATTAATAATTATTTATTTAGTTATAAATATTTTAATAGAAATTTGCAAAAGCTTTAATGGAAAATACAAAATGGTAATTAGAAAATAAAAATTTAATAAAAAATTGTGAAATTTTCTGTTTTTTATCTATTTTCTTTTTAAATTGCGAATTTTTATTACATATATCAAAAAGATCATCCAGTCACAAAATTCTCATTGAAATTATATCATTTCGATTGCAAATTACAATTAATGTTGCATCTCTATTGAAAATTACATAATTTTCGTTAGAAATTGAAATTCTCATTTTACATGACAAAACTTTAATTATAAATTTCATTCAAATCAAAAACAAATTACTAGATATCAATAGCATTTATTAATAATTATTTATTTAGTTATAAATATTTTAATAGATATTTGCAAAAGTTTTAATGGAAAATACAAAATTTTCATAATGAATAAAAAATTTAATAAGAAATTGTGAAATTTAAGTGTACTTTAATTAAGTATTTTTAAAACTGTCATTTTTACAATTGTCATACCAGAAAAACACTCCATCATTATAGCACCAAGCCTACAGAAATTTGGCAGTACGGTAAAACTATTTTACGTGCAAAACTCCTTGCTTTAATTTCGTCAAAATTATAGCTCCAGGACTATAAAAATTTGTCAGTACGGTAAAACTCTTCTACACGCAAAGCTCCTTGCTTCAATTTCGCACCGTCAAAATTTTGACAGTATAGCGGTCAAGTCAAAAACAATTACCTTAACAACATCCTCCGGACAGGAAGACCGCCTGCCAACTACATTTCCGGACCGGTTCACAAAACAGTTAGGGAAGTGCGTCGGGAACAGGACAGGAAAGTGAACGCCTGGAAATAAAATATAATAAATTTTTATTTGAAAATCACACAATTCGAGAGTCGTCTATAACAATGGAAAAAAAAAAACAACATGTGTCCATCTAAACATATTCAGCGCCTCTCTCGTGTTAGGCCTAACCTGCACAGACTAAATGCAGCAGTCCCCGGCACATCATCGTGTGAACTGAAACTGAACTCGAAAACAAAAACCGCTAGATATGTAGCTTCTACACGGAAACTCCCGTTCGCTCGAAAAAATTAAACTGAATTGCAACGGGGTATAAACTAAACGAACAGGCCCCCCTCCCGCGTGGATAAACTTAAAACGATTTCACCGTCCTAAACGGCCCCCTCCCCGACAACTTATCTGGGATGTGTGGGGGGTGAAAACGAAAACTATTTCGGACGGTACAGTCAAAATCTAAAAGGGGGCTTGATAAAATGGCGTAGGGCCATAAAAAGCATATCAGATTTCTTTCAACAGAATCAATAACATGAAAGAAGTCGCAAAATAAAAGGTACAAAACTGGGCGACGGCCGGCCGCTTTCTTTATAAATGTTTGCGGCCGCCGTGCGGCCTCGGGAGCGTCGGCTCACGGCCTAGGGGGCGGCTACGCGCCACCGGCGAGTTGAGATCAGTGAAGGCGGCACATTGGCGTACAGGAAATATACATTTACACTTAGGACTCCCAAGCTTGTATGACTAGAAAATGCAAAGTATAAAAATTGGTAAAATTTGCGGCTAATAATGAAAATCATTTGTCAAATACTATTGATAGTACTATTGATATTGACTATAGATATTGATAGTAGTGTTGGTGGTAGTAGTAGTGATAGCGAATATTGATAAAACCGGATATTTATATTTTAAAACTTGTTCAGCGGAGTGTCATGCTCCAAAAACAAATGGGTGCACTTTAATGACAGTAACTATTATGGCATTATACCCGAGTGCACACGCTCACACTTGGTCCTGATGATGACTATAATTTGTTGCTTACAGTAAATTGCACAGAATTGCACATAGTGGGCTAGAATTTTTATCATATTATTTGTAAGTTACGAATCGTTATACATCAAAGAAACCTTTTCCAACACACACTATAATGGCCGACAAAATAGCGTGAAGCACCACTGAACCTGTTACTTGTTGTGCCCAGTTGAGAGCGTGGATTAGAATGAGAACCGAAAATTAGGATGTCACATAATGTCTGATTATGAGGAAACTAACTTGTTGTGCTTTAGAAATCTGTCGATGGCAACTCGCTCATTTTGACAGCAAAATATTACTTCGTTGGGGCCTCAATTGTTACTTAGCCTAAAAGTTGGGAATCCTATTTACACTTGATCATGCAGAAACTAACTTGCTGTGCTTTAAAAATACGTCGATGGTAACTTTGTGGCAAAATCGGAGACTCGAGTACGTTTTCATGTGTATCACAAAAACAAGTAAACTTCAATCCAAAATAGTTTGGCTTGCAATTCACAAATATTGCCAGACAAAAATACTGGGCACCCAAAAATGTCTTTCAGAATTGCAATTATTTTAGTTCACTGAAATTGCAAAAGTTCCGTAACAAATGTATCAACGTATTGCTCATTCACACTTTGTACATGTTTTTTACTTGTTAACAGTACAGTACTTGTTTTTATGTGGTTGCAATTTGTAGATTTTGAAAGCGCAGCAATGATATGTTTTTGCTCAATCGAGAAGGTCAGAAACGAAATGGCAAATTTACAATATAATTATTATAATCGGAGGTGAAAAGTTCTTCGGTCGGCATAATTTTGATTAAATGTTTGGAGCAGCATTTTAGATGTTCTGGAGCTAATCAGTACTCGGTGAAAAAAAATGTTGTACGGAGCTAAATCAAGGTTGAATTAAATTAAACTTAAGACTACATATTTAGTCAGAAGTTAAATCATTAATAAGAGACAAATTTTCAGAAGTACTTTTTAACAAAAACTAGTAATTTCCTCTAAAATTGTATAAAACTTTATAACTTTTCCATAAAACTTTAATCATAATCTATAAAACATAATTTCCATAAAAGTTTCCGATAATTTCTGACCCCCTCAATTGCGCATTTAAAATGTTGCACGTCTCATGTTATATTTTGTAGCCGCATAGTAAAAAGGGACCTGCCTTATTCACTACTTTTCGAAATCCCGGACGCGGAATTACGTCGGACGAGTCCTCGCCAGTCCCCCCGATACAGAATTGAGCGGCGGCCCCCCGGGGATGCACTCCATGATGGCGGCCTTGTCGAACTTAAAATTCAGCCAGGACGGAGCGCTGAAGATGAACTCCTCCTGCTGGTGGAACAGCTGCCGCTTCGAGTGAGATTTCTTCTCCCACTTCTCGCCGCCGTTGCTGAAGAACCGCTCGCTGGGCGGCTTGTCGGGCGTCCCCTTGTCCGGGAGCTGCTGGCCGTGGCCGCGGTTCTTGCCCGTGCTCTCGCCCTCGCTCAGGCTGGACGACTTGTGCCGCTGCCGCTTGGCCTTGCCAGTGTGCGACAGGTTCTTGATGCGCTTGACGAACGGCAGCACCAGGAAGAACGCGTTCGGGCTGACGCCCATCTTCACCTTGGGCGTGACGTCCTTCTTGTTGTTGGGCAGGTCGGCGATCGGGAACCACTCGCACGCCTTGATCTCGTACCGGGTGCGCGGCTGGAACCTAGTCTCCCTGGAGATGCCCGCCACTATGTACAGCCGGACCAGCTGCTCGTTGATCACCGACTCGAGGTAGTTGTCCGGGTCGATGTAGCTCGTTATGTCGAAGCCCGTCTCCTCGTACACCTCACGTATGGCACAGTGGGCCGGGTCCTCGTCCTCGTTGACCTTGCCCTTCGGGAAGCCCCAGGACGGCTTGGCCCAGTAGCTCTGCACGAGCAGCACGTGCGAGTTGCCCTCGCTCAGCAGGATCGCACCGTACGTTGGCACTGATTGCTTGTACTCGCGCCACTCTTCCAGGATCTCCGTAAGTCTGTCGTAATGACACTGGAGAAACGGCATGTGCTACAGGGAAATAAACAATGCTATTAACACATAGCATTAACTTATAATATAAAACTGTAATAATTTACAATTATTCTGTTAAATGTTCAATTATTATCGTGGCAAAATTTAAAATATGTGAGTAATAATTAAAATTTACATCAATAAATTAAATGAAATAACTTTGTTATTTCCGCTCACACAAACAAATAGGAAAGTTGTTTTAATTTAATTTACTTATTTACCATGTTCCACAAAGTAACGGCAACTAGTATACAATATTTAAAATTTACATCTATTCTGTCTGTAATTTCGATAAACATTGTCTTTGACTTTTACAAAAAAATGAGGGGTTTGAAAATAGTTAAAAAGAAACTCAGTTGTATCACTGCGCCGCATATTTGCGTCTGCTATATTACCTGGAAAACGTGGGCCGCAAACTCCTTGAAGCTGCAGCTGCGCAGCTTCGTGTTGTTGCAGACGTAAAAGTCCAGGTAATACCAGTAGGCGAGCTCTATTTGGAAACATATTCTGATGTGGTTCTGCTTTGCTGATTCAGGTACATTGATGATGAAGCGTCTGCAAACACCGGAGAGTTCAAATTGCGAAATGCACCTCCAGAGCCCCACATTAAGAGCGCATTAACCGTAAACAAGACCCAAAAGTGAACAAACTACTTGTACGTTACAGCATTACAAAATTTAGTTGGTTTTGAGGTAAAACTCATTAAATAACATCGGATTGATGAGGCTTATACATGATGAAACTCATTAAATAACATCGGATTGATGAGGCTTGTACATGATGAAACTCAATGTTAATATATAAATTAAACACAATTGTGGCGAGTTTCACAAAATGTTTATTGTTGTACTACGACAATTGTTTTGCCACACAGTGGCTTCATCGGGCAGATGAAAAACTGTTTTTGCAGTACAACATTAAATATTTTGTGAAACTTACACCAATTGTGTTTTATTTATTCATTAAATAACATTTTAGCGGAAATGCATTAAATTTCATTGTTTCTGTTCTTGATAATGATCTTACAAATACAACTAAGTACATATATACAATTGAGGGGTGTAGAAGTAAAAGGGTTTAAGTGCATTTTTGGGAGTTCTGAGATATATGGCTTTAAAGTTAACTTGAATTTCAAAATTCCAGTAATAAGTTTAGAAAACTGTGTTATATTTTAGTCTAAAACTAAGTCATATTAACACAGTTATCTAAACTATATTAAATTAAAGATCGAGAGTGCGTAACAAAAGAAATTTTCAATAAAAACAAACGCTCATTAAACGGAATAAACATGAAACACTTTGATTGAAAAGCTCATTAATATTGCCATTGCCACCTCATGGGTCTTTTGACTTCCTTATTATTGCAGCGTAGTGAAAGTTGGCGCATTAAGGCCATTAGAAATCGCCTGCTGAGTTAGGCGGGCTTGTGAAATCGCTGAATTGCGTGTAACACATTGCACACTTAAACGAAAATAAAGGGAGTAAAGTGCATGTAAACACCGGCTTGCACAGGATGTATTTATAACGAGGCGCATAACCGGGCTAAAAATAGAAGGGGACTCTGCGGACTTGCGTTGTCCGAGCCGCAGGGTGCGAAACAATCGCAAGCGGACAGGCGAATAACAATCGCAAGCGGACAAACGTGTAACAATCGCAACGAATATCTCTCATAAACATTAGACCGTAACGGCTAGTGCATGTTTGCAAAGGCCTTACGAGCTGCTGCAAGCAAAGGCGAATTAAAATGTGCGGCCCCATTTGCTGGCACCTGTGACCTCCGATGACCCATATCCATGGTAAACAAAAACATACGTATCCGTGTGTGACTGTGTGTGTGTGCACTTACGATAAAAGGTCGCTGAGGATGTCGAGCGGTATCGAGTGCTCCACCGTCTTGAGCTCCACCTGGGGGGCGTCCTCCATCCTCTCGCGCAGATTGGGGGCCCCGTCAGCGGCGTATTCACGGCCTTCCACCGGTCCTCGCGCTCATAAACTACGTAAATATTGGCCTTATTCTCTTCTGCGTCTCACTTTGTCCCTTCATGGCAGACATTATTATGCGAATGAAACAGTTGAAGCGCGGACGCGCCGCTCGCACCCACGGGGCGGACGTAAGTCCGTCTCACTCGCGTGAAGCTGGCCGCGGACCGCCGCCAGGGCAGCCAACGGACTTGAAAAGTTTTAAAAAGCAGAAATTTGAAAAATTATAAAGATATTTTATGGAAAACTTTGCGATTTCATCATTAATGTGTAACTAGAAATTAATCAGAACCGTTAAAATTGGTAGGTATTAAGTAATTCAACAAATTAAGTAGTTTTTATTATTTTCATCCATTATACCAGTTGTATATTAGTATATTATCATTGTTTATAATATTCTATTATATTATAATTATTGTTATTAGTATTATAATCAATGATATTGTGATTATTTTCTCGTACTTACTGGTAACGTAATTAGGTGATATTATCAAAGTTAAAATTTTCATAAAGTTGATGGAGAAAGCCGTATTGATATTTTCAAATATTGATATTACTTTATTAGCGATATCTCAAAAACTAGCGTACCAATATCAACTCAATTTATTACTGATAGTGACCGATATTTGGACATATAAGAAATTAAATTAGATTAATATCCAGTGCGCGATTCTTGAAATATTTGCACTTTACTGGGAAAGTTTGTTTTTTATTGATATTTTCTAATGTTGATACAACATATTTATTGATATCTCAACAACTAGCCTGTCAATATCAATACAACTTATTATTAATAATTAGTGATATTGTGAGATATGAAGAATTAAATTTCATGAATATCCAATGCGTGATTCTTGAGATATTTATCTCTTATTGTGATTATGCGTTTTCCATTGATATTTTCAAATATTGATATTACTTTATTAGCGATATCTCAAAAACTAGCGCACCAATATCAACTCAATTTATTACTAATATTGACCGATATTAGGACACATAAGAAATTAAATTAGATTAATATCCAGTGCGCGATTCTTGAGATATTTGCATTTTACTGTAACCAAATGTTTCCAATTCATATATTCTAATATTAATACGACATCTTTATCGATATCTCAACAACTAGCCTGTCAATATCAATGCAACTTATTATTAATAATTAGTGATATTGTGAGATATGAGGAATTAAATTGCATGAATATCCAATGCGTGATTCTTGAGATATTTAACTTTTATTGTGATTATGCGTTTTCCATTGATATTTTCAAATATTGATATTACTTTATTAGCGATATCTCAAAAACTAACGTACCAATATCAACTCAATTTATTACTGATATTGACCGATATTTGGACACATAACAAATTAATTTAGATTAATATCCAGTGCGCGATTCTTGAAATATTTGCATTTTACAGGAAAAATTTGTTTTTTATTGATATTTTCTAATGTTGATACAACATATTTATTGATATCTCAACAACTAGCGTGTCAATATCAATACAACTTATTATTAATAATTAGTGATATTGTGATATATGAAGAATTAAATTGCATGAATATCCAATGCGTGATTCTTGAGATATTTAACTTTTATTGTGATTATGCGTTTTCCATTGATATTTTCAAATATTGAGATTACTTTATTAGCGATATCTCAAAAACTAGCGTACCAATATCAACTCAATTTATTACTTATATTGACCGATATTTGGACACATGAGAAATTAAATTAGATTAATATCCAGTGCGCGATTCTTGAGATATTTGCATTTTACTGTAACCAAATGTTTCCAATTCATATATTCTAATATTAATACGACATCTTTATCGATATCTCAACAACTAGCCTGTCAATATCAATGCAACTTATTATTAATAATTAGTGATATTGTGAGATATGAGGAATTAAATTGCATAAATATCCAATGCGTGATTCTTGAGATATTTATCTTTAATTGTGATTAAGCGTTTTCCAATGATATTTTCAAATATTGATATTACTATATTAGCGATATCTCAAAAAGTAGCGTACCAATATCAACTCAATTTATTATTCATATTGACCGATATTTGGACACATAACAAATTAAATTAAATTAATATCCAGTGCGCGATTCTTGAGATATTTGCATTTTACTGTAACCAAATGTTTTCTATTCATATTTTCTAATATTGATACAACATCTTTATCGATATCTCAAAAACTAGCGTGTCAATATCAATACAACTTATTATTAATAATTAGTGATATTGTGAGATATTAAGAATTAAATTGCATGAATATCCAATGCGTGATTCTTGAGATATGTAACTTTTATTGTGATTATGCGTTTTCCATTGATATTATCAAATATTGATATTACTTTATTAGCGATATCTCAAAAACTAGCGTACCGATATCAACTCAATTTATCACTGATATTGACCGATATTTGGGCACATGAGAAATTAAATTAGATTAATATCCAGTGCGCGATTCTTGAAATATTTGCATTTTACAGCGAAAATTTGTTTTTTATTGATATTTTTTAATGTTGATGCAACATCTTTATTGATATCTCAATAACTAGCCTGTCAATATCAATACAACTTATTATTAATAATTAGTGATATTGTGAGGTATGAGGAATTAAATTGCATGAATATCCAATGCGTGATTCTTGAGATATTTATCTTTTATTGTGATTATGCGTTTTCCATTGATATTTTCAAATATTGATATTACTTTATTAGCGATATCTCAAAAACTAGCGTACCAATATCAACTCAATTTATCACTGCTATTGACCGATATTTGGACACATGAGAAATTAAATTAGATTAATATCCAGTATGCGATTCTTGAGATATTTCGATTTTACTGTAACCACATGTTTTCTATTCATATTTTCTAATGTTGATACAACATCTTTATTGATATCTCAACAACTAGCGTATCAATATCGATACAGCTTATTATTAATAATTAGTGATATTGTGAGATATGAGGAATTAAATTGCATGAATATCCAATGCGTGATTCTTGAGATATTTAACTTTTATTGTGATTATGCGTTTTCCATTGATATTTTCAAATATTGATATTACTTTATTAGCGATATCTCAAAAACTAGCGTACCAATATCAACTGAATTTATCACTAATATTGACCGACATCTGGATATATAAGAAATTAAATTAGATTAATATCCAGTGCGCAATTCTTGAGATATTTGCATTTTACTGTAACCAAATGTTTTCAATTCATATTTCTAATATTAATACAACATCTTTATCGATATCTCAACAACTAGCGTGTCAATATCAATACAACTTATTATTAATAATTAGTGATATTGTGAGATATGAAGAATTAAATTGCATGAATATCCAATGAGTGATTCTTGAGATATTTAACTTTTATTGTGATTATGCGTTTTCCATTGATATTTTCAAATATTGATATTACTTTATTAGTGATATCTCAAAAACTAGCGTACCAATATCAACTCAATTTATTACTGATATTGACCGATATTTGGACACATAAGAAACTAAATTAGATTAATATCCAGTGCGCGATTTTTGAGATATTTGCATTTTACTGTAACAAAATGTTTTCTATTCATATATTCTAATTTAATACGATATCTTTATCGATATCTCAAGAACTAGCTTGTCAATATCAATACAGCTTATTATTAATAATTAGTGATATTGTGAGGTATGAGAAATTAAATTGCATGAATATCCAATGCGTGATTCTTGAGATATTTAACTTTTATTGTGATTATGCGTTTTCCATTGATATTTTCAAATATTGACATTACTATATTAGCGATATCTCAAAAACTAGCGTAACAATATCAACTCAATTTATTATTGATATTGACCGATATTTGGACACATAACAAATTGAATTAGATTAATATCCAGTGCGCGATTCTTGAAATATTTGCACTTTACTGGGAAAATTGGTTTTTTATTGATATTTTCTAATGTTGATACAACATCTTTAATGATATCTCAACAACTAGCGTGTCAATATTGATACAACTTATTATTAATAATTAGTGATATTGTGAGATATGAAGAATTAAATTGCATGAATATCCAATGCGTGATTCTTGAGATATTTAACTTGTATTGTGATTATGCGTTTTCCATTGATATTTTCAAATATTGATATTACTTTATTAGCGATATCCCAAAAACTAGCGTACCAATATCAACTCAATTTATTACTGATATTGACCGATATTTGGACACATAAGAAATTAAATTAGATTAATTCAAAATCAACAAAACAATTAACTAAAATCATATGAATTTATTAATATGTATGAATTTATTAAAGCCAATTGTATAAGAACAATTGTTAAAGACAATTATAAAATGTATGAATTTATTAAAGACAATTGTGTAGTTTCCATGCCACCTACAAAACACATACAATCAACAAAAATCATATGAATTTATTAATATGTGTGAATTTATTAAAGCTAATTGTATAAAAACAATTGTTAAAGACAATTATAAAATGTATGAATTTATGAAAGACAATTGTGTAGTTTCGATGCCACCTACAAAACACATACAAACAAAAAATATATGAATTTATTAAAGCTAATTGTATAAGAACAATTGTTAAAGACAATTGTGTAGTTTCCATGCCACCTACAATACACATACAAACAAAAAAATAACATGAACTTATTAATATGTATGAATTTATTAAAGCTAATTGTATAAGAACAATTGTTAAAGACAATTATAAAATGTATGAATTTATTAAAGACAATTGTGTAGTTTCAACAAGACGAAAAATTCAGGTCCCACCGAGATTTGAACTCGGATCGCTGGATTCAGAGTCCAGAGTGCTAACCATTACACCATGGGACCTCTGAAGAAGCCGCAATTTTACGCGCCATTTCAGTCAGAATTGCACTTTGCAACCTATTAAAGAGATTTATTATATTATATTATAATATAAATATTAAAAAAATGTATTCATATATAGAGGGATCATATAAATTACAGCTCTAGTTATCCATGGAAATACTGGCAGCCAATAGGAAAAGCAAAATCGCCGGGTTAGGCTTTCTCATTGGCCAACCAATTTTCACAATAAAAAAATTATTAATTAAACCATTTAATTAATAAATGTATTATTGTGAAAAAGGGTTAATGTGTATTATTTAAATATTTCCTTACTGTTACACTTTACTGCTATGTAGTGTTTCACTTCGCTTTACTATTTTTTTTTTTAACTTCAAACGTTGATGAAAGGGAGTTGACTAGTGAAATACTGTTTACATGGTGAAATAGTACTTGTTTCAAAGTATAATTATTATAGAATTTTTAGTCTCTGTGCACTACCAAACGTGGAAACTGCAGCTGACTCGAAAAATTGAATTAATTTGCTAGTAAGACACACAGCGCCATCCAACTGATAAATATCTAACGAATAATTTGAATTTATTGTTGCGAATGAACTACATTTTGTGTATTTATCAAAGTACTGGAGCTTGTGAAAATGTTTCAATGTAACAAGGAGATTAACCCATGTCACAAGAACGTGAAAATTGCTGTGAAAAACGTTTTCCTCCTTGTTTTAGTTTATTGTGCTGCATTTACATCAAAAGTAGATTCGGTCGATTTGTAGCAGCTGAATACTGTAGCAAATATGCAACAACGTGCATCTAAGGGCACTTCTAATATCCGTGTCCTTGCACCCTTAAATTACCCTTAAATTACTGTGGGTCCTTAAATCTGCATGTCTCCGTAGGTATAAACTTTAAAATTAAAAATCGCAGGGACCCGTAGGTCAAAACGGGCCGCAATTTCGCCCAGACCTGTGCCCTATAAAGCTCTATAAAGTGTCACCACCAGAATTTTCTGTGTCCGGTAAAAAAACAAAGTTCACCGGTGAGACCAATTTTCCGGCCGCCCGGCGCCTCCACCTCGACCGAAGCAGGATCCCTCTAAATCCCTAAAGCCACGTATTTTATAATTATTATTAGGTCAGGTTGGGTTAGGCTTATTTTATAATTAGGATCAGGTTTTAAACCCCCTGTATAATAATTGTTATGTACTTACAAGGTATAAATCTTAGTTGATTTGAGTATAAAATTGTATGCCCGGGTAGCTCAGTCGGTAGAGCATTGGACTTTTAATCCAAGGGTCCAGGGTTCAAGTCCCTGCTCGGGCGATTTTTTTTTCCATTTTCTCGTCTTTTAGCCATTCAAAAGTGTCTTGTTGCGTTTGTATTAAGTGTTTAAAATAGATTTATTGGGATTTCATTTGCGTGGGTGTGGAAATTTTGAATTTTCCGCGATTTCCAGCAGCCACAGATGACATACATCGTCAGTGTGTCTGTCAAAAGGGGGAAACTCAGTATATTCTTTGGCACCACCAGCTAAGACAGCAGCAGCAGACGATGGGAGTTGTGCACGTCGACTAGCCCCAAGGCCCCCCAGGAAACCACCAGCGAGAGGTGTACGCAGGCAGGCACGCAGGACTAGGCCCCCCGGCCGGATGCATCTCGTGGCAACAAGGGCGCTCGTCAACGTGTTCTCCAGGCGCCCCCTCAGGAACACCCTATACCTTTTCAGGTAACAATAACAACGTAATCGATTATCAGTTTGTGCTGATACATTAAAGCTCTTTGTTATTAGTCACAGACAGGTAGTTGCCGAGGAAATGCCAAGGACAGCGGCAACATGATGCAGTAGTTGTCGACGGGTTCCTGGTAATCCGCTGCAGTGATTGTGAAATAAGTTATTACCCATTCATAGTGTCTACACGTTGCAATTACAATTCCGTTTAAAAAAAAACACGCTGGCAAACACCACATTTGATTCGCACATCGCTGCAGTACACACGAATACTGCCACTATATTTATACTCCACTCATTACTGCCTAATCACCCTGTGCATAGCTGAGGGGCAGCAGAATCCGATTGTGAACCACCGAGGAAGCAAGCTGATTTACTGCTGAGCCGATATTACTTCATACATACTTACATACATAATCCATCCCTCTTTTACCCATTGGGTGTCGAGGTATTACTTCATTCATTGTAATATTACTTACTTCACGATACTTACAATATTACTTCATGCAAATGTACGCAAAATTCACTTGAAACAATCGTTTCTCTAAACAATTCAATTGTTCTGTCAGATTACTAATGTTTACGTCAAAAATATTAACGATTTACGATCATGATTGTTATATTTGCATAAAATTTAAATGATCACCGTTAAAATATTCAACTAAATCCATCAAAATTGCAATTACTGTATGAAAATTAAATGATAGGTAATTAAAAGGTAAATAAAACGCTCGGTTTAAAGTTGCACGGAATTTATAGATCACTCTACAATCGTTTCGGCAGTTAAGCAATTCTCAAGAGTACAAGTTAACATTAAAATTACAAAATGTGCCTCAAATACTAAAACTAATCCTACTAAAACAGATACAAAATCCATTAAGTAAACGGTTTTCCAAAATCGGTTTTAATGCCAATATAACTTGTACTCTTGACAATGGCTTAACTGCCGAAACGATTGTAGAGTGATCAATAAATTCCGTGAAACTTTAAACCAAGTGTTTTATTTACCTTTCAAATAACAGTAATCTTTAAATATTGTGGTATTGTGGTTATATCAAAGTTATCAATTGTTTCTGCCGGCTTAGACGCCTGACTTTGTTTGCGTTTGTTTTAACTGTTGTTTTTTTTTTGTTGTTGTTGCGGGTAGCTCCTTGAGCGTGGCGAGCAAGGCGCAGGCAGACGGCATGGTGGCGCAGGCAAAGCACGTCGTCCGCAGGGTGGAGGACATCATCAAGTCGTCGGAGGACAAGCGGCTGTACAGGGGGCTCGAGCTGGGCAACAAGCTCAAGATACTTCTGGTCAGCGATCCCAGCACGGACAAGTCGGCAGCCGCCATGGACGTCAACGTCGGTCAGTATTTTAGCCTCCCTTACCATTACCTCCCTTAATGCTTAAATAACTATTAAACTCAAAACGTCCGTTGTTTACCCAGTCATAATAGTGGAGTTTAAACAAGTATCCGACAAATCTGTTTCCATAGATTGATCGATGTGGCTTTTATTTGTTGAAAATTCATAATTACTAATGTATGAAATAAAGTTACGCACTTTTTAAAATTTTCAAAATTGTTTTTTATCAGTTTTTATTAGTTAATTTTAAAAAAGTGCGTAACTTTATTTTCATACATTAAGAAATGATAATCATTTCTTCACCTGAAGAAGCCACAGTGTGGCGAAACAATTGTCGTGAACAATAATAAACAATTTTGAAAATTTTTAAAATGTTTTCAATTCATATTTTCTAATATTGATACAATATCTTTATCTTTATCGATATCTCAACAAGTAGCGTGTCAATATCAATACTACTTATTATTAATAATTAGTGATATTGTGAGATATGAAGAATTAAATTGCATGAATATCCAATGCGTGATTCTTGAGATATTTAACTTTTATTGTGATTACGCGTTTTCCATTGATATATTCAAATATTGATATTACTTTATTAGCGATATCGCAAAAACTAGCGTACCAATATCAACTCAATTTATTACTGATATTGACCGATATTTGGACACATGAGAAATTAAATTAGATTTATATCCAGTGCGCGATTCTTGAAATATTTGCACTTTACTGAGAAAATTTGTTTTGTATTGATATTTTCTAATGTTGATACAACATCTTTATTGATATCTCAACAACTAGCCTGTCAATATCAATACAACTTATTATTAATAATAGGTGATATTGTGAGATATGAGGAATTAAATTGCATGAATATCCAATGCGTGATTCTTGAGATATTTAACTTTTATTGTGATTATGCGTTTTCCATTGATATTTTCAAATATTGATATTACTTTATTAGCGATATCTCAAAAACTAGCGTACCAATATGAACTCAATTTATTACTGATATTGACCGATATTTGGACACATAACAAATTAAATTATATTAATATCCAGTGCGCGATTCTTGAAATATTTGCATTTTACAGCGAAAATTTGTTTTTTATTGATATTTTTTAATGTTGATACAACATCTTTATTGATATCTCAATAACTAGCGTGTCAATATCTATACAACTTATTATTAATAATTAGTGATATTGTGAGGTATGAGGAATTAAATTGCATGAATATCCAATGCGTGATTCTTGAGATATTTAACTTTTATTGTGATTATGCGTTTTCCATTGATATTTTCAAATATTGATATTACTTTATTAGCGATATCTCAAAAACTAGCGTACCGATATCAACTCAATTTATTACTGATATTGTCCGATATTTGGACAAATAACAAATTAAATTAGATTAATATCCAGTGCGCTATTCTTGAGATATTTGCATTTTACTGTAACCAAATGTTTTCCATTCATATATTCTAATATTAATACGACATGTTTATCGATATCTCAACAACTAGCCTGTCAATATCAATACAACTTATTATTAATAATAAGTGATATTGTGAGATATGAAGAATTAAATTGCATGAATATACAATGCGTGATTCTTGAGATATTTATCTTTTATTGAAAATTTTATAAAGTGCGTAACTTTATTTCATACATTAGTAAATCTATTTCCATACATTCATTATTATTATTATTAATTAATTGTTAATTATTATTTATTATTTTAAGTACTTACTGGTATTAATTATGTTTATTTATTTATCCCGACTAGTTTCAGCTAAAAATTCAGCAGGATTTTGTAATTTAAATTATATTTTCAACAACGTCAGTTGACTTTTTGTATTATGTCAGTTTAAAGTTTGTATTTTTGTTATCATTTTTATTTCTGACACTAATGAAGCTTCAAAATTCTATCCGTCAAGCTTAAGGCACAATTTTAGACCCGAATTTCTAAATTACTATAGCAAATCTGCGTTTAGCAATAACAACGGTCAATCACACAAAAGCCTTTTACTCGCTGCGCCGAAATGTTTTACTTCCTGCTTACATACTTTCTTGCGGCGATCATCCGATCGATAATTAATATCGTGGAGTACAGCTATTTCGAATCTGGTATTCTTGAGGCGTAAAAGCAACAGTAAGTGTAAATAAAACGAACACTTTTCTTTGTTTATATCACACTAATGTATGAAATAAAGTTATGCACTTTTTAAAATTTTCAAAATTGTTTTTTATTGTTCACGACAATTGTTTCGCCACACTGTGGCTTCTTCAGGTGATGATCATTTCTTCTCCTTAAGAAGCCACAGTGTGGCGAAACAATTGTCGTGAACAATAAAAAACAATTTTGAAAATTTTAAAAAGTGCTTAAACTTTATTTCATACATTAGTAATTATGAATTTTCAACAAATAAAATCGATCAATCTATTATATCACACTGTTTATTAAAATTAGTGACTATAGTTTCGATCACATTCTGATCATTATCAAACTTAGAGTTTGATAATGATATGTTTTATTTAATTTCATCATGTATCACGAAATAGATGCCTCCAACATTGACCAACTCACAGTAAGTTTAATTATTAGCTCAAACTCTTTGTCATCAATAAATTTAATTATTAGCTCAAATTTTTTAGCAGTAAGCTAAATATCAACGAATATAATAATTGTGGTACCTTTCATTCACTATATTTATTGGTGACTAAATGTACATTTACGGTCACAACGTGATCATTTAGTCATACGTACATTTAGTCACCAATAAATATATTAAAGAAAATGTACCACAATTATTATATTTTCATTTACAATTTTCTTCACTTGCTCAACAACATACATGTTACATGTGTTTCAGGTTACATGTGCGACCCCGACAACATCCCGGGGCTCGCCCACTTCTGCGAGCACATGCTCTTCCTGGGCACCAAGAAGTACCCCAACGAGAACGACTACAACAAGTTCCTGAGCGAGCACGGCGGGTCCAGCAACGCCGCCACCTACCCCGACCACACCAACTACTACTTCGACATCGTCCCCGAGCACTTGAAGGACGCCCTCGACAGGTGAGCAACGACGAACACCATCTTACAAAATGCAGGCTTAATTTCGGGAAGTAACCTCTCCAATTTTTAACATATATCGCCAACATTTTCAACTGCAATTGGCAAATTTTGATAGTTGTGCTAAGAATTGTTGAAAACTGCATATATTTGGAGCACTCCACAGAAAATTTGGAATGGATTTTGGCAGATGCAGTTATAAATTTTGCTAATTTGATTTAATCAGATTTTCGTAATATATTGATTTTGCTTGTATTATTTTAGGTTTGCCCAGTTCTTCCTGTGGCCGCTGTTCACGGACGTGGCGACCGAGCGGGAGCTGAACGCCATCAACTCGGAGCACGAGAAGAACCTGCCGAGCGACGGGTGGCGCATGGACCAGCTGGACAGGCACACGGCGGACCCCGGGCACGCCTACCACAAGTTTGGCACGGGCAACAAGGATACGCTCGACGTCTCGCCGAAGGAAACCGGCCTCAATGTGCGTGACGAGCTGCTCAGGTTCCACCAGGACTGGTACTCGTCCAACATCATGAGCCTCGCCATTCTCGGAAAAGGTACAGTGTAAAATGTTTGGGTACAAAAAACATTACATATAATATTACAACAATTAACAAGCGAGTTAATTTATTTATGCTTCGGTTATGTTGAAAATTAAATTTGTTTTGTAAATGTTTCATTTGTTTTGTCAGAATTTCAATGTTTACTCATTCTTAATCATTCAAAATGACAATGATTAACGGTAATAATTAATATACCAAATTTATAGGTTTTTAATTAGATAATAAATTAGTTTTTTTAATTATTATTTTGATTATAAAATAATATTTAAATTTAAGTCAGGTACATGGTATAGGTATAATATAAATATAAATATAATATTAATTATCATTTCTACTATTTGAATTCATTTGTTTCACGCATTTAGTAATTTATTTCTTTTGAATTTGGTTGTTTGTTGACGTACTATCGTTTTTCATTTGTTTTACGCATTTAGTAAATTTGACTTTTGAATTTGGTCATTTGTTGTTGTGCCGTCGATGTTTTTAGAGAGCCTGGACGAGCTCGAGGCGATGGTCGTCGAGCTGTTTGCCAGCGTAAAGAACAACGGCGTGGAGCCGCCCTGCTGGAGCGACCACCCCTTCAAGGGGGAGCAGTTGAGGACCTGCACCTACATGGTGCCCATCAAGGACATACGGAACCTGAACATCCTGTTTCCCTGCCCGGACCTGCACGAGCACTACAAATCCTCGGTGAGTAACAGATTGTAAATAGTCATTAAAATTTACAATTATTCTGTAAAAATTTCAATGTTTACGTTATCAATATCATCAATTACGTTATGTGACATTATCAACGTTATCAATCGTGTCGTTATCAATGTTATCAATGTTGTCAATCAGTTAAATTAACAATATCAATGATAATTTACTCATTAATAATCAGTAATATTCATAATAGAAAGTATTAATGTTCAGTGACTCAGCGTAACATTTCAAAGATTGCTGTGAAATTTTCAGTGTAAAAGTTCAAAGATTGTCAATAACATTACAAAATTTGCTGTGAAATTTTCAGTGTAAAAGTTCAAAGATTGTCAATAACATTACAAAATTTGCTGTGAAATTTTCAGTGTAAAAGTTCAAAGATTGTCAATAACATTACAAAATTTGCTGTGAAATTTTCAGTGTAAAAGTTCAAAGATTGTCAATAACATTACAAAATTTGCTGTGAAATTTTCAGTGTAAAAGTTCAAAGATTGTCAATAACATTACAAAATTTGCTGTGAAATTTTCAGTGTAAAAGTTCAAAGATTGTCAATAACATTACAAAATTTGCTGTGAAATTTTCAGTGTAAAAGTTCAAAGATTGTCAATAACATTACAAAATTTGCTGTGAAATTTTCAGTGTAAAAGTTCAAAGATTGTCAATAACATTACAAAATTTGCTGTGAAATTTTCAGTGTAAAAGTTCAAAGATTGTCAATAACATTACAAAATTTGCTGTGAAATTTTCAGTGTAAAAGTTCAAAGATTGTCAATAACATTACAAAATTTGCTGTGAAATTTTCAGTGTAAAAGTTCAAAGATTGTCAATAACATTACAAAATTTGCTGTGAAATTTTCAGTGTAAAAGTTCAAAGATTGTCAATAACATTACAAAATTTGCTGTGAAATTTTCAGTGTAAAAGTTCAAAGATTGTCAATAACATTACAAAATTTGCTGTGAAATTTTCAGTGTAAAAGTTCAAAGATTGTCAATAACATTACAAAATTTGCTGTGAAATTTTCAGTGTAAAAGTTCAAAGATTGTCAATAACATTACAAAATTTGCTGTGAAATTTTCAGTGTAAAAGTTCAAAGATTGTCAATAACATTTCAAGGATTACCTGCAAATTTTCAGTGTAAAAGTACAAAGTTGTTATTAGTCATTGAAATTTACAATTGTTCTATCAAAATTTATGTTTCAATTGTTTGACAATTTGTTTAATTTATTTATTATCGATATAATCATAACATTACGCATGTAAGAGTCGTTTCAAGTCGTGTGAAACGGCAGGAAGCCCACGCAACGGCCGGTGCCGCACAAGCACTTGGTTCTCTCGAGGCCCCCGCTGGAAACCAGCCCGGACTCGTTGCCCCCGTAGTCGAACGTGATCTCATCGCCCGCGCCTATGTCGCGGCCCGCGAATATGCACAGCTTCGGGAAGGTGTTGCTCACGCGCACCGGCACCAGCGCGCAGTTGGGGTCGCAGCTGTGGTTGACGAACCTGCCGACGTTTCCGATCCTCGTCGGGTCTATGATGGTCCTGAGGGCCGTCCCGCCGAAGTGCTCCGTCACCCAGAATATGTAGTTCGTTTTCGCGGTGTCCTTGTACAGCTCTTGCCTGGTCGCCGCTTCTTTGCCCGTGATCACCTCCCCGGCGTACTCACATACGAACCTACAAATATTAATAATCGTATAGGATCTTGTTTTTATTAATTTAATAGTATTTGTATTTGTATAAATTAGTATAAATAAAGCACTTTGTTAAGTTTCACAAATACACAAATATCTCAATTATTCACAATTTTCACAAATTTCATAATACATATTTGTATGTATTATTAATTATAATAATATAAAGTGTGGCTGAACATTGTAGTGATGTATAAAATAAGTAAATATTGGAAAATTACAAAGAAAATATTATTGTAATTAAATATGGACTTTCAAAAAATTACAGCCACATCTATTAATTTCTTGTTTTGTTATTTGTAATTTGAGAAAGATTTCCTTTGTTACATCGTAAATGCATATGCTCAATGGCTTCATGTAGTGTTAATTTTTGTTGTTGCATACAATAATAAACAATATAAGAAAATAATTGATTTGGGGCCTCTCCTGGAACCCCCTGTCGTTGAGTGTCCTGGGCAAATGCCCAATTTGCCCATAGGATAACGTGCCAATGCATATGCTTTAGAAAATGGTAAAAAACGGAATCGGAAAAGCACTTAAATGTTACATATTCTCGGTTCAGAAGTAACATCGAGTAACATTTTAAGCGAAAATTAATTAGATATTTTTATATTTTTTTGTATAAATTAGTATAAATAAAGCACTTGGTTAAGTTTCACAAATTTCATGATATACAATTATCTCAATTATTCGATATTAATTAGATATTTTTATATTTTTTTGGGTTGCAATAAACTTACAAATACAGGTAAAAATCAATAATACTTGTAATGTTCAGGAAGAAATAATTTCTTGAGTAATTTAATTTTTTTATACCAAGATATTATTGATATACCTTACATATCTCAGAGATATAAAAATGTTAGTTAACGATTTTTACGTCTACACGGACAATATATAAAAACATATACAAACCTATTTTTCAAAATTGGGGCATTTGCGAACAGTCCGTGTCCTTTGTCTGTGAGTTTCACCTGGAGATCAGCGGTGGGGCCGAACTGAGTCAGCCTCAGCCGGCACCTATCATTGCACGAGCAGTTTGTGTGGCACTCATATAGGGGTTTTCCCGTGTCGTTGACGGTTAAGAACCCGTCGGCGAAGTGGGCCCCGGATTTTGCCTGGCACGGGCACTCGTCCGTACATATCAAGCACTCGCATCCGACAAACTCCTTCAGGAAGTCGTCCTCCAGCTGGGCGCACGGGATGTTCTCCGGGGTGTATATCAGGGTGCCGCTGAATGCATCAAAGACATCTTCATATTTGTCCTGCATTGAGGCTTGCGAACGATATTAGAATCTGCTTTTATGTACCTTTTTTTGGCGTTTGTCGTACAGTCACTTGTTTAATAAGTAGTAAGGTTAAATATGTAAAAGTAGGCCTGAAATAGCAAGAAAAATCTGCGATAATTTATAATAATCATTAGAGGAGGTTTAGAAATTAATATTTATTGATTAAATACGTTTTTGCTGTTAAATTTGAACCAAACCATCGTGATTATAGCATTTGTGAATGATTGCACCGAATATTTAGTGGACACACAAAATTGACCAAAGCATGTACAAAACTAAGTGCTATGACGTTCTATTATCCATTTAGTGAGTTAAATGGGTGACCAAACGCCTGAAAAAGAGTTTTATTGATAAAACTTTGGCAAAATTGTGAGGTTATATAGGTAAAATTGTGAGGTTATGTAAGTATTATTGTGTGACGTTTCTCGGACACACCGAGAGATGGCGCTTCGATTAATTGATTCTAACATAGGCAACTCAATTAACACATAAGTTTGAATTACTTGTTAATTTTTTAAAAAATTCAATAATTACGCTAAATTTTCAATGATTGCTGTTAACATTTCAATGACTACTCTAGAATTTAAAATTTTGTCAAAGAACGGTGATTACTACAGTAAAATTTAAAATTATTCAGACAAATTTTCACAAATATTCTTTCGAAAATACTTCTCATAATGACAGAATAATTAAAACAAATCTGTGACGAATCATTAATTTCAATGATTATTGACTGAATTTAAAAATATTCAGTTGAGTTTTTTTAAATATTCTGAGAAATATTGTGCTTGTTTATGATTTTTGTTATCTTCCGTTTAAGCCTACTGGTTATATAAGCAACCTGGTCGGACACGAGGGCCCCGGCAGCTTGCTGTCGGCCCTCAAGGCACGTGGATGGTCCAACAACCTCATGGCCGGTTACAAGTCGCCGAACAGAGGCACGGCTTTCTTTGGAATATCTCTGGATCTGACCGAGGAAGGCTTGGAGCACACCGATGAAATTATCACCATGGTTTTCCAGGTACGACTATAATAATGTTCACGATCTTCATTGTTAAAAGGAACTTTTGTATGCAAATAACTTCATTGGTCAATGTTGGAGGCATCTCCTTCGTGATACACAATGAAATTAAATAAAACAAACACTTTTCTTTGTTTCATTCTCAATTTTTGTACTTAGTTTGACAATGACTATAAAGTAGTCGAAACTGCAGTAACTAAATTATTTTTGTAAAATAAATGTGTTAGTGGACGCAACAAAGTAAAATTGTTTTATTTCATTCGTTTATATCACACTGTTTTGTGTGATACAAATAACAGTGTGATATAAACAAATAAAAGTGTTTGTTTTATTTGAAAATAACTTCATCACAAATAATTCTTACTCAAGCCAAATATTTTGGAGCTTGTGAAAAACCCTGTGAAGAACTCATTGCGATGCATACCATCATTAATAAATTATTATTATGATTATAATTATTAATCCGTATGATTTTTCAGTATATCAACATGCTGAAAGAGAACGGCCCGCTGGAGTGGCTGCACGATGAGCAGACGGATCTGATGGCGATGACGTTTAGGTTCAAGGACAAGGAGTCGCCCAGGTCATACATATCGAGCGTCGTCCACAATTTACACGTACGCCCCCGCCGAGGAGGCCGCCTTGCACACGCTGACTGTAACTTGGGTTTTCAGGAGTTCCCCCTGAAGGACGTCCTTTCCAATTACTACCTCCTCACAGAGTGGGAGCCCAATATCATAGAGAGGCTGTTGAACGACTTCACGCCGGACAATATAAGGTAAGGACGCGGACTTTAAGCGGCCGGCCGCCATTACATGAATCTGATGCGTTTTTGAACCGATCCCTTCAGAATTGGTATAATAGCGAAGAAATTTGAATCCCAGGCTGACCAGAACGAGCCGTGGTACGGCACCAGCTACAAGACATTCCCGATTCCCGAGGAAATTGTCGAGGTACGGACCGCACAGGCTCTCGTTTGGCCAAGTTATCCGCTCTTTCTCTCTTGTGTTCTAGTCCTGGAAGTGCGCCGGCTTCTGCGAGGAGCTCCGCATCCCCGACAAGAACGAGTTCATCCCCGAGAACTTTGACATCCACCCGATGGATAAAGATGTGAGTGTTAAAATTAAAACAATCCGTTTCGCAAAATTCAGGGTTTACAATACTTTTGTTAGAAAACGCATATTTGAATGAATGAGTTAATAAGTTCACAAAAATATTAAAAAATAAACTTTATCACTTTTTTATTTATAACTTGAGTGCCACTTAGAAAATGCATATTTGAATGAATGAGTTGTAAAGTTCACAAACGTATTGAAATATAAACTTTATCACTTTTTTAGTTATATCTTAATAGTCAGTTATATTTAAAAATTAATATTTTATCAGTAAGAGTGTATGAACTATAGCTACAAATTATCAAATGTAACTTTTCTGTTTGCCCCAAAACAAGAATTTTTTTTTTGTTTCCCAAAATTGTACCTGGAGAAATCTGTTCCTTTTTCAACTGACACATTCAGTTATAATAAATAAAATTAAAATATCTAAAACAAAATTCAATGTGTTTCAGATAACCGAGCATCCTATGATCATCAAAGACACGGCGATTTCCAGGGTTTGGTTCAAACAGGACGACAAGTTTTTGCTCCCGAAATCGCACCTCATGTTCGACTTTGTGAGGTAACGAATCATCTTTGTTGGAACTTCGTTTTACAGCTGACCTCCGGAAGTGCAAAAATTATTTAGTCAGTATTAATTGTCATAACTGCAAGTTATTTAACAACCGCTTCAAAAGTACTAAATTAATAGTTATTCAATTGTTTAAGTAACATATACCAAGGTTAGGTTAGATTAGTGTCAATTATTAATCAGTAGTAAAGACTGCTAACTACATAATTAGTCAATTAATCAACAAGTGTTAAGACTTGGAAATAGATTTGGCGGATACTTGTTTAAACTCCATTATTAATAATGCAATAATATTAATAAGTGTTAAGACTGTTATTACTGATATTATTTATAAGTTAGGCAATTGTTTAATTTACAGATATTTGCATTGTAGATTTTTAATTATTAAACTTTATCACTTCACTCTATCACTGATCACTAATTTATAATCAGTACTGTAATATCTAACAGTGTCGGACACTTTAGTTTTAATAACTAAAACTCTGATTACCACTGATTAAATATCTACGTAAATATGTAATAATAAGTAAATATCTAGTAGTCTACGATTCAAATTCAATGTTAAGAACGGTAATTAAGTTGCATATTTTATTTTTGTAAACATTCTATTGTTTAATTGCAGCCCCCTGGCTTACCTGGACCCGCTCAACTGCAACCTGACGCGAATGTTCACCCAGCTGTTCCGCGACTCGCTCAACCAGTACACGTACTCGGCGGAGCTGGCTGGGCTGAAGTGGGACCTGACCAACACCAAATACGGACTAATCGTGCGTCTCCACTCATCCCCGAGCTCGCCATCATGAGGAATAACGGTTGTTCATGATTTCAGCTGACGATCGTGGGCTTCAGCGACAAGCAGCACGTGTTCCTCGACAAGATAATGGAGAAACTGATGGACTTCAAGATCGACCCCAAGCGGTTCGAGATCTTCAAAGAGAACGTAAGCCAGGAAAATTTGAAATTGGCATTTCTTTGTAAACAATGTTTCTATAATAGTTAAATCAACGGCCAGTTTAACGTTTCTTTGTTCCTTTTTGTAGTACATCAGGACATTGAAGAACTTCTCTGCAGAACAGCCCTACCAGCACGCCGTGTATTACTTGGCAGTGCTTCTAACGGAACATTCGTGGACGAAGCAAGAGCTGCTGGCGTCAATAGATCGTACGTAAATGATTTTTGTTACAACTTTCAGCGCATGTAATTCGTATTACTGATGTATGTTTGCACCTTACCAAAAATTCTGAAAAATTGATTGTCTCTGTTAACATAAAAAGAATAGTAATATAATAATAATTATAATTTGTAATTAGCTATTGCACCAGAAATCGGCTGTACAACAAATACATTATATAGTAACATAGTTACAAAATAATTGAAATTTTGATAGTTACCATAGAAATAATTGAATATTTGGCAGTAATCATTGAAATATTGACAGTGATCAATAAAATTTTGCCAGTATAATTGAAAATTTGGAAAAAACAATATAAAGAATTATTAAAATTTTGTCACAATTGAAATATATATTGACAGAACAATTGATAATTACAACAATAACATAGTAACAAAATAATTGAAATATTGATAGCAATCTTTGAAATTTTGATAATTACCATAAAAATAAATGAATATTTGGCAGGAATCATTGAAATATTAACAGTGATCAATGAAATTTTGCCAGTATAATCAAAAATTTGCCTAAAATAATATAAATAATGTACAGTAATTATTCAAATTAGGTCATAACAATTGGAATTTTGACACAGCAATTGATAACTTGTGAGAAATAATTATAAATATAGTAATTATTTTATTAACACTCGATGCTTTTACTTCGTGATACATTATGTATAAATAAATAATGCAATCATAATGGTTATAACAATAAACTGTAATACCTACAAAGTAAAAATTGCATTATTTATTTATTATAATAATTATTGAAATTTTGATAGTAGAAATTAAAATCTTTACACAAGTTATTGAAAACTTTTGTTTGCTATGACGATTTAATATTTTTCAAATCGTCTTGCATAATTCTATTGCATGCTAGCCATTTTAGAGTGGATGACTTAGTATTTTTATATGCATAAGTCTTTTGCTTGTCAATTTAATATTTTTGTATGTATGTCTTTTTTGCTTAACGATTTAATATTTTTGTATGTATGTCTTTTTTGCTTAACGATTTAATATTTTTGTATGTATGTTTTTTTTTTGCTTGTCAATTTAATATTTTTGTATGTATGTCTTTTTTGCTTGACGATTTAATATTTTTGTAATCATCCCTCTCTTGTTTCTTGTTTCAGAGTTGACGATCGACAAGCTGGAGGCGTTCATACCGCAGATCCTGTCTCGCATGCATATTGAGTGCCTGGTCCACGGCAACACGAACAAGCAGAAGGCGCTGGACCTGGTGGAGGTGGTCGAGGGCAGGCTCTGCTCGGCGGTGAACATGTCGCCGCTGCTGCCGCGCCAGCTGCTGCTCAACAGGGAGCTCAAACTGGAGGACCGCTGCGAGTACGTCTACGAGGTGCAGAACAACGTGCACAAGTCGTCGTGTGTTGAAGTCTACTACCAGTGCGGCCTGCAGACCGTTGAGAGTAACGTCGTCCTGGAGCTGCTCGCGCAGATCTTCCAGGAGCCCTGTTTCAACATACTCAGGACAAAAGTATGAAATTTAAGAAATAATTTGATTAGATACTAAACGGCACTAGCTATTATTATTTGTGACATTAACATTTTAATTCTTAGCAATGTAACGTTACTAATGTTGATATTGACTTTTCAATTATTAGCAACGTAACTTTACGAATATTGTCATTGACATTTCAATTATTAGCAACGTAACATTTTTAATGTCCTTAATGTTTTACAATTCAAGTTTATTTGATCGATTGTGGTTGATCAACAAAAGTTGAATGAATACTATAGTGAGAACCTTTCCATCAATAGTGCTGATCAACTTTAAACTATAGTTTTCATTCAACTTTTGTTGCTCGGTTAAAATTCATCAATTAAAATTGGAGAACACGCCTTTAGGTTCAAAACAATATCGTGATAATTTTCATGTTAGAAAGCAGTGCTAAGGTTTAATTAAAATGTTGTAAATTAATAAGAAATTACAAATATTTAAATTGAAAATATTCCAAATTATGTTGGAAAGTTATGCTAAAATTATGGAAAGTTCTAGGTTTTCTAAAGTTAGTATAAAAAGTTAATGATACATAACGTCGCAAATATTAATAGTTTTATTTAACGTTTCAGGAGCAATTGGGTTACATTGTATTCAGTGGACTGAGGAAATCTAGCGGCGTGCAAGGTTTGCGGATCATCGTGCAGTCGGAAAAACATCCAGCGTACGTTGATCAGCGGATAGAGGAGTTTTTGCGGAGCATGCTGGTGAGTTTTTCACTAATTTATAATTATTTCCCAATAATATTCCACTTAACTTCTGGTCACAGATTATTTCTGTGGTAAGTTTCGATTTACATTAATTATTACAATGAATGCAAAGTTTTAATTTGTTGGTTTTTTGTGGTGTGCTTTTGCTCATATCGATTAAATTTCTAGACGCACTTGACCGACATGCCCGAGGAGGAGTTCTCGAAGCACAAGGAGGCGCTGGCGGCGCAGCGGCTGGAGAAGCCAAAGCAGCTCTCCATGCAGACGCTGCTGTACTGGTCGGAGATCACGTCGCAGCAGTACCACTTTGACCGGATCAACGTGGAGGTGCCTCACCTGCGGACGATAACCAAGGCGGACGTCATCGCCTTCTACATGGACCTGCTGGACGCCGGTGCCGAGAGGAGGCACAAGATCGGGGTGCACGTGGTGTCGACGGCAGACGGGGGGGCCGGGGCAAAGGGCGGGACCGGCGGCGCCGAAGACGCCAGGCCCCGGCAGCTCATCGAGGACGTCACCGTGTTCAAGAGCGCGCACGGCATGCACCCGCTCGTGCAGCCGTACATCAGTATTACGCGCAAGGGCAACAAGTCCAAGCTGTGATGCTCGGGCCGACGGGTTTTACCTCCTGCGACACGTAGGGTTTGTGTAGGGTAAAATATTTTTTTAATTCTGTAATTTACGTACTTCAGGTTGGCATATGTTTACTAATTTAGTGAGAGGCTACTCTTTTGTTGTTTTAAATAAACGTAAGAAATTATTGGTTTTCTTCATTTAATTGAACACTATGTAATTCTAAGTTATCCGTTTTAAAATTAGGATTTTGCTTAACCATTAATGCCAGTGCTGCTTTCTTTGTACATATAGAGCTGATGAAGGGTAGTTATTGGAAATGCAAACCATTTATTGATTGCTCTTATGGTTTTCAAACCACAGCTGTTTTAAAATTTGGATTTTGAGCAAAATCTTGTAATTTAAAAATTGATTTATTGCTTAACCATTAATGCCAGTGTTGCTTTCTTTGTATACATGTAGAGCTGATGATGGTTAGTTATCGGAAATGCAAATCATTTATTGATTGCTCTTATGGTTTTCAAACCATAGCCGTTTTAATATTCGGATTTTGAGCAAAATCTCTTAATTTAAAAATTGATTTATTGCTTAACCATTAATGCCAGTGCTGCTTTCTTTGTATACATGTAGAGCTGATGAAGTGTAGTTAATGGAAATGCAAACCATTTATTGATTGCTGTTATGGTTTTCGAACCACAGCTGCTTTAAAATTAGTATTTTGAGCAAAATCTTGTAATTTAAAATAGATTTATTGCTTAACCATTAATGCCAGTGCTGCTTTCTTTGTACATATAGAGCTGGCAAATGCTGAATCCAAAAATGCAAACCGCAATGCTGTGCAATGTTTAGTTACCGAGATAAAAATTAAAAACCATTAAACGATCTCTCGTAACTTCTGTGATCCTGGTACGAGATCTGAAAATTACAAAATATAGTTATAAATTTTATATTTCAAGTGAGTGGGTTCAGTGAGTGGGCAGTATGATAGAGAAGTGAATGCTGAATCCAAAAATGCAAACCGCATTGTTCTGACGTCCTTAGTTGTCGAGAAATAAAATAAAAACAGTATGAAAACTTACACACAATCTAACAGAAAATCTGTCAATTTATCTTTTGGAAACGATAGACTAGTGAATGCTGAATCCAAAAAAGCAAACCGCATTGCTGTGAGTTCCTTAATTATCGAGAAATAAAATAAAAACCGTATGAAAACTTACACACAGACTAACAGAAAATCTGTCAATTTATCTTTTGGAAACGATAGACTAGTGAATGCTGAATCCAAAAATGCAAACCGCATTGCTGTGCGGTGCTTACTTATCAAGAAAGTAATAAAAAACGTACCATAATGCAATACTATACTAATACTACTATTAACTCTAAATCGCCTACGCTCACTTGAGCAGGGCACTCCAAGAAGATAATGCACGACCTATGGATGCAAATTTCATAAGCCACGGCCTCTGCTTTCTGAAAATCCGCCACTTATTGCTTATGTTTGACGAAATACCGCAAAATTACTTCACACAGCGATTAATTTATAATTTATTTGCATCTTTTTCAGTCGTCTAGCAATATACATCTATCTACTTTATAAATGCCCAATCAGATTGTAAAAATATTAAGTTACTGCCAAGTTATATAGCTTTTTATGAGCACTCTAAACAGTCATTTCCGATCGACCTGTATATAGCGACAATGGCGCCCTCTTTAACGGTAGCGGCGGAATTTTGACAGAAGCTCTAGTAGCCAAAACGCCCACGGGACGCTTGGCGCTGTAAACTGTATGTACAGGGCACGTCGAAAATTTAACCTTAACACGTAAATTTCGGCATAACAGGACTCTTCGTGGGAATATAATTGCCGAGGGGGCAAACTGCAGCAACCCATTCGGTTTTCTACAATAGCACGAGCCTCAAATAACTTCCGTAAGCGTTTTATGAAGGTCATGAAATGCGAGCACATTCGGTTCATAATGGTTCTAAGGAAGACAAACAGGTGAGTACCCAGTTATTGTTCGTTAAATGATCACTTTTACTACCAATTCTTGTATTAGTAGTTATTGGCCGTCCACTCCTCGAGCGAAAGATGTACATCAGTTAAAACGAATAAATGCATTCATTACAGGTTAATGTATAATCCCGTGTTGATTTTTCATTTGAGCACCTTCTCTGGATGGCACTTAACTGACAATACCCTCCAGAATGAAACGCTCTTGTCCGATGAAGGAAGTGTATAAATAACTCGGGTCTAATGTAACTATGGGCATTGATAACGATACAGTTTATATTACATCCATTAGTGCCTTTCAATGTAGGTACATAATTATTATGTTACGATGAATATGTTTATAATAATCGTATGAAGCCTTACATTGTAGATATTCCTGCAATGAGCATGTTCAATCTGCTTTCAACTACAAAACATAGATTTTGTGAGTTTGGAAGTTGCTCCGTACCTTGCTTAATATTGTGTATGTTTTTAGCACCACTTGCTAGCACAAAGACCTGACGTAAGAATTGCATTGGTCGGCCAGAGACGGCTTCAAGACACTGTATTCCTGAGGCTCGAAGAGCACTTTCACAACATTGTCAGCGTTTTCACTAGTCCAGACAAAGGAAACCGTGAGGTAAAATGATTCATTACAGTATTATTAACTCTATGCAGCTCTTTCCCGTATATAGTAAATAATCTATGTCAATGTTGATATGATTCCATGCAGTAAACTACTTGAGAGTAATTCAGTCTTCGAATTGTTATAATTCAGGAGCATCCGTGCAAAACCACAAAAAGACAGCTTGGGGTTTTTTTTTACTTTTACTCTTCATTGCTTAGTCATTGGTTGGATTCTTGTACTTTCCTACGAATATACTACAGGACAAGATTTTTTTTGCGTAAATCTGATATCAAATTTGGATTGAATTCAGGAAATCCTACCAGAAACAACTATTAACTCATTAGGAACATATTATAGACGTATGCCTTTGCATGGATGCTCCTCAATTCTTACGATCAGTGATCATTTATCACAGATCAAAGTCTGGGGTAAGTGCTGCCGCCCTTCAATACTCTCATTATATAGACGACAATGCTCAATAAATGTTATGCCTATATGTTAATGCCTGCCTATATATTAATCAGTCAATGGAAGATAATTTTTTAAAAATAGAGAAAATTTATTATTATCACAGTTGAAATTTATTAAACATAAATGAGGCTTTTAAGGCTGATTCCTAGATTTATTATGCGACGCAACGCTACACTATGGCACTGCTATCGCTATAGGCATCTTCAACAGCATATTGATGCTATTGAAAATGCCCATAGCAATAGCATCACAGCACAGCGTTGCTCACGTAAGAAATTTAGGAATTGGCGTTTAATCTTAATTTTGTAATTCGCTACTACAGCTAATCTTGCTTTTACTTTTAGGACATTAATGCTTGGTGATGAAAAATCTGGATGTTCTATGTTCTGAAATGATTATGGATTACAAATGCGGTGTTGCACCACAAAAACTGCATTATTGGGGAAGATGTTACGGAAGATGTTACTCTTTATACCATATATAATGGATACGTTTATCCTGCTTGTGTGGCGGCCGTTGCTAAAGCCATAGGTTTCTAACAACAAAGTATCAGTTTGCATAATAAGCAATTAATAATAAATATTAGTTTTGAAAATGTGACGCTTTAATTGCAAATGATTGCAGTTAAAGTGTAATCATTAAATTTAAAAATTGTTTTGTTGCTTATATATTAATATTACCGCTGCTTTTCCTGTATACACATAGAAGGCTATTTACTGGAATTGTATACCATTTGTTGATTCCTCGTATAGTTTTCTAGCCACAGTTGATTTAAATTTTGCCTTCTGCGCAAAATCACGTAATTTAAAAGTTGATTTGTTTCTTAACCGTTAATGTCATCGCTGCTTTCTTTGTATACATATAGAGCTGATGAAAGGTAATTATTGGAAATGCAAACAGTTTGTTAATTGCTCCTATAGTTTTCGAACTTCAGTTGTTTTAAAATTAGGATTTTGAACAATATCGTGTAATTTAAAAATTGAATTGTTGCTTAACCGTTAATCTCATCGCTGCTTTCTTTGTATACATATAGAGCTGATGAAAGGTAGTTATTGGAAATGCAAACCATTTGTTGATGGCCCTTATAGTTTTCGAACCACAGTTGGTTTAAAATTAGGATTTTGCACAATATCTTGTAATTTAAATATTGAATTGTTGCTTAACCGTTAATCTCATCGCTGCTTTCTTTGTATACATATAGAGCTGATGAAAGGTAGTTATTGGAAATGCAAACCATTTGTTGATGGCCCTTATAGTTTTTGAACCACAGTTGGTTTAAAATTAGGATTTTGCACAATATCTTGTAATTTAAAAATTGAATTGTTGCTTAACCGTTAATCTCATCGCTGCTTTCTTTGTATACATATAGAGCTGATGAAAGGTAGTTATTGGAAATGCAAACCATTTGTTGATGGCCCTTATAGTTTTCGAACCACAATTGTTTTAAAATTGGGATTTTAAGTAATATCTCGTAATTTAAAAATTGAATTGTTGCTTAACCGTTAATCTCATCGCTGCTTTCTTTGTATACATATAGAGCTGATGAAAGGTAGTTATTGGAAATACAAACCATTTGTTGATGGCCCTTATAGTTTTCGAACCACAATTGTTTTAAAATTAGGATTTTCAACAATATCTTGTAATTTAAAAATTGAATTGTTGCTTAACCGTTAATCTCATCGCTGCTTTCTTTGTATACATATAGAGCTGATGAAAGGTAGTTATTGGAAATGCAAACCATTTGTTGATGGCCCTTATAGTTTTCGAACCACAGTTGTTTTAAAATTAGGATTTTAAGTAATATCTCGTAATTTAAAAATTGAATTGTTGCTTAACCGTTAATCTCATCGCTGCTTTCTTTGTATACATATAGAGCTGATGAAAGGTAGTTATTGGAAATACAAACCATTTGTTGATGGCCCTTATAGTTTTCGAACCACAATTGTTTTAAAATTAGGATTTTCAACAATATCTTGTAATTTAAAAATTGAATTGTTGCTTAACCGTTAATGTATCGCTGCTTTCTTTGTATGCATATAGAGCTGATGAATGCTGATTAGTGGAAATGCAAACTATTTGTTATTTGCTCTTATAGTTACAGCAGGCAAGAGCGGTACATGTTTAGGTTCACGAACTCCCAGCAGAATGGGTCGCCATTCCTGCAGGCATCCATATTCTTGTACTCTGTGACGGGCTTTGTGTCAGGCTCAAGGTACTGTTATGTGATTTACATTGGGCGTCTAGTAGACAGGCAGCTTGAACCGTTTATTTGTTAGTTTTAATTTATCTTTCCGTAACCTGAGTCATGCGGATTAGTATTAGTTTCGGCGCTCTGTTTGAGTTCTGCGTTTGGTTTTTACTGATATATGCAGCATGTATTTTGGTTTCTGGGGCATGTGGTCTCGCAGATCGGCGGTGTAAATAGTAAGGCTCATTGTACTGTAGTTTATTGAAGAAATATAACTTTCAATTTGTAATATTTAACATTTAACGCAAAGCAAATGTATATTTTTATATGTATTCAAATATTCGGTATTCGGCACTTAAGTTGAAAATTGAGAGACTGCATTCACTGGCTTTTGCATTTTTGTAGGGAAAATTGCATTCCCGTTTTGTCTGTTTCGTTTATAAATGTTGTAATTGTTTTGATATTACTAATAAATACATGTTTTATATGCATATTTGTATTCTATTTTGTACATCTTTCTATCCAGTGTTTTAAATACGTCGAACAATTCCTTGCCTCAAAACCGAAAAGTGCTGGTAAATAACTTAAAAAGTGTAAGTAAGCAAGCCACTTCATATCAGTCATCCGTCTGTGGACTCGGCATTAACTGCTCTATCGTGCCCCGCACTCAGTTATCACAATAATCATTCATATCCGTCGTCCGTGTCAGCGTATTCGAGGCGAAATTTTACATTTCGTATCAGGATCATAGGAGTGCAAGGAGATCGCGTCGAGTAAGACAGAAGAGACAAAGACAGACATCAGTCTGTTGCTCGGAATGTACTATTGGTGAACGGCAGGAACCTGTATTACCCACCAAGGTACGCTTTCGCTGAACACCGACAGATGTCGCCCGAAAGTACACTCCGAGCAACAGACTTATTTGTCTCTCTCTCTTCTGTCGCACTCACTTAATCTCCTTGCACTCCTGTGATCCTTATACGAAATCTGAAATCGCCTCGAATACGCCGGACACGGACGACGGGTATGAATGAATGATTATTGTGATAACTGAGGGCGGGGCACGATAGAGCTGTTAATGCCAAGTCCTAAACTGCAGAACGCATTGCTGTGAGCCCCTTAGTTATCTGGAAAAAAACTAAAAACCATATAAAAATGTTCACACAAACTTGCAGGAATGCAGTCAATATTTATGTTGGAATCGATAGACTGGTGAATGCTGAATCCAAATATGCAAACCGCATTGCTGTGCGATGCTTAGTTACTGAGAAAAAAATTATTAAAGAAATGATCTTTGGCATATTAAATTCCCTCCCTCGCAGAAACTAGAAGGACATGCATGGTCCTGTTTTGGTAAATGTCTTACATAATGACCCTCTATCGTTTGCCCTGGGAAATTTTCAAATCCATTTTTTCCTCGAGAATTCCATAAGGTTAACCCCTTGGAACTTTTCACGAAATCGTTGAAAATATTTGATTCAAACTGAGTGCACAGCACGATAGAGTGGCAAATGCTGAATCCAAAAATGCAAACCGCATTGTTCTGACGTCGTTAGTTGTCGAGAAATAAAATAAAAACAGTATGAAAACTTACACACAATCTAACAGAAAATCTGTCAATTTATCTTTTGGAAACGATAGACTAGTGAATGCTGAATCCAAAAATGCAAACCGCATTGCTGTGCGATGCTTACTTATCAAGAAAATAATTAAAAACGTACCATAATGCAATACTATACTAATACTACTAATAATTCTAAATCGCCTACGCTCACTTGAGCAGGGCACTCCAAGAAGATAATGCACGACCTATGGATGCAAATTTCATAAGCCACGGCCTTTGCTTTCTGAAAATCCGCCACTTATTGCTTATGTTTGACGAAATACCGCAAAATTACTTCACACAGCGATTAATTTATAATTTATTTGCATATTTTTCAGTCGTCTAGCAATATACATCTATCTACTTTATAAATGCGCAATCAGATTGTAAAAATATTAAGTTACTGCCAAGTTATATAGCTTTTTATGAGCACTCTAAACAGTCATTTCCGATCGACCTGTATATAGCGACAATGGCGCCCTCTTTAACCGTAGCGGCGGAATTTTGGCAGAAGCTCTAGTAGCCAAAACGCCCACGGGACGCTTGGCACTGTAAACTGTATGTACAGGGCACGTCGAAAATTTAACCTTAACACGTAAATTTCGGCATAACAGGACTCTTCGCGGGATTATAATTGCTGAGGGGGCAAACTGCAGCTATCCATTCGGTTTCCTGCCACAGCACGAGCCTCAAATAACTTCCGTAAGCGTTTTAAGAAGGTCATGAAATCCGAGCACATTCGGTTCATAATGGTTCTAAGGAAGGCAAACAGGTGAGTACCCAGTTATTATTAGTTAAATGATCACTTTTACTACCAATTCTTGTATTAGTAGTTATTGGCCGTCCACTCCTTGAGCGAAAGATGTACATCAGTTAAAACGAATAAATGCATTCATTACAGGTTAATGTATAATCCCGTGTTGATTTTTCATTTGAGCACCTTCTCTGGATGGCACTTAACTTACCTCTAGAATGAAACACTGTTATCCGATGAAGGAGGTGTGCAAATAACTCGGGTCTAATATAACTATGGGTATTGATAACGATACAGTTTATATTACATCCCTTAGCATCTTTCAATGTAGGTACATAATTATTGTGTTACGATGAATGTATTTATAATCATCGTATTCAACAAAACAACATAGATTTTGTGAATTTGGAAGTTGCTCCGTACCTTGCTTAATTTTGTGTATGTTTTTAGCACCACTCCCTAGCACAAATACCTGACGTAAGGATTGCATTGGTCAGCCAGAGACGGCTTCAAGACACTATTCCTAAGGGTTGAAGAGCGCTTTCCCAACATTGTCAGCGTTTTCACTGGCCCTGGGACAACCATTAATTCATTAGGAACATGTAATAGACTTGTATGGTTTTGCATGGATGCTCCTCAATTATTACGATCAGTGATAATTTACCATAAATCAGAGTCTGGGGTAAGTGCTACCGCCCTTCAATACTCTCATGATATAACGAGCAAGCTCTATAAATCTGCCGCCTATATGTGAATCAATCAAAAGGTTATTTTTTAAGAGTAGAGATAATTTATTATTATTACGGGTGAATTTTATTAAACATAAATGATGCTTTTAATCTTAATGTTGTAATTCGTTACTACAGCTAATCTTGCTTTTACTTTTAGGATGTTAATGTTTGGTCATAAACAAAGTGGATGTTCTATGTTCTGATTTGATTATGGATTACAAATGCTGTGTTGCATCACGGAAACTGCACTATTGGACATAGGCAGGACAACGATATGGAGTTGTTAGAAATGCAAACCAATTTTTGATTGCTCTTATGGTTTTGATTTATTGCTTAACCATAAATGTTGTCGCTATTTTCTTTGTAGACATATAGAGCTGATGAAGGGTAGTTATTGGAAATGCAAACCATTTATTGATTGCTCCTATGGTTTTCGAACCACAGCTGTTTTAAAATTGGAAATTTGAACAATATCTTGTAATTTAAAAATTAATTTTTTGCTTGACCATAAATGCCATCGCTGCTTTTTTGTATACATATAGAACTGATGCAGGGTAGTTATTGGAAATGCAAACCATTTATTGATTGCTCCCATGGTTTTCAAACCACAGCTGTTTTAAAATTGGAAATTTGAACAATATCTTGTCATTTAAAAATTAATTTTTTGCCTAACCATAAATGCCATCGCTGCTTTTTTGTATACATATAGAACTGATGCAGGGTAGTTATTGGAAATGCAAACCATTTATTGATTGCTCTTATGGTTTTCAAACCACAGCCATTTTAAAATTAGGATTTTGAGCAAAATCTTGTAATTTAAAAATTGATTTATTGCTTAACCATTAATGCCAGTGCTGCTTTTTTGTACATATAGAGCTGATAAAGGGTAGTTATTGGAAATGCAAACCATTTATTGATTGCTCTTATGGTTTTCAAACCACAGCCGTTTTAAAATTTTGATTTTGAGCAAAATCTTGTAATTTAAAAATTGATTTATTGCTTAACCATTAACGCCAGTGCTGCTTTCTTTGTGTACATGTAGAGCTGATGAAGGTTAGTTATTGGAAATGCAAACCATTTATTGATTGCTCTTATGGTTTTCAAACCACAGCCGTTTTAAAATTTTGATTTTGAGCAAAATCTTGTAATTTAAAAATTGATTTATTGCTTAACCATTAACGCCAGTGCTGCTTTCTTTGTGTACATGTAGAGCTGATGAAGGTTAGTTATTGGAAATGCAAACCATTTATTGATTGCTCTTATGGTTTTCAAACCACAGCCGTTTTAAAATTAGGATTTTGAGCAAAATCTTGTAATTTAAAAATTGATTTATTGCTTAATCATTAATGCTAGTGCTGCTTTCTTTGTATACATGTAGAGCTGATGACGGTTAGTTATTGGAAATGCAAACCATTTATTGATTGCTGTTATGGTTTTCAAACCACAGCCGTTTTAAAATTAGGATTTTGAGCAAATTCTTGTAATTTAAAACTTGATACATTGCTTAACCATTAATGCTAGTGCTGCTTTCTTTGTATACATGTAGAGCTGATGACGGTTAGTTATTGGAAATGCAAACCATTTATTGATTGCTGTTATGGTTTTCAAACCACAGCCGTTTTAAAATTAGGATTTTGAGCAAATTCTTGTAATTTAAAACTTGATACATTGCTTAACCATTAGTGCCAGTGCTGCTTTCTTTGTGTACATGTAGAGCTGATAAAGGGTAGTTATTGGAAATACAAACCATTTATTGATTTCCCTACACTAACAAGTACACTGCTCCAAAGAATTATTGCGTATTCCAAAAATACGCATTAACATATAATCATTATTATCAATAATGAATATGCAATAATACTTTTGAGTAGTGTATAATATTCTCAAAGCTTAAATATCTTTAATTGAAATTCGTTTAAACATAAGGTGTCGCTGCATAAAAATTGTAAATCACCAATTGTCTCTACACGTACAAAATAAGTTTGATGAGGAGCGTGTCGTTGCGCACAAATTTCTTCACTTTCTCCACAGACAGCCTGTATAGGACGGCATAGTTGGAAGGGTCGTTCAGGACCTGCGAGCTCACGTCGTACTTCAAGTCGTCCTGGTCGAGGATCACGAACCTGTGGGGCTTCTTCACGAACCCCACCGTCCGCAATTGCAGGGCCACGTATTTCGTGTTCAGGTGCTTGGGGTACAAGTTGATGTAGTAAATGCGACCTGAAATATGTTGAGGTACAAATTATCTTATAAATTATCATACAAATTATCAAATGATATATTCTAGTACAAAGAAAATTGTCAGGATTTTTATTTTCCATCAACTGTGGTGTGAATAAGTTATGAATATAGTTATGCCAGCAATAGTGGCATAACTATTCATAACTATTAGTTCAGTATTTTATTCCTTTTTATGAAAGGAGGTGCAACATGTTTTCCGTATTTTATTTTCCAGTGGCATAACTGATAATGTTATTATTATTAATGGTAATAGTGGCATTTCAAAAGTTCGTAGAGTTTATTCGATTTTGAGAAGTTAAGACAATTTTAAAAGTTTAATGTAGAATATGTGTTTCATAAGTTTGTAGGGCTTGTTCAATTGTTTTAGCTATAAATTTCGAAGTACAAAATTTGAATAATGTGCTTAAGAAGAAATTTGTGCCAATTTCATTAGTAAATCACAGGATAGTGCTTGCCTAATCAATGCATCCTCACAAAACAAGTTGCCTATAAACTTATTTATAAAATAGTGCTTGCCTAGTCATTACACTCTCCCACAACTGGTTGCCTATTTTTTTGTATCTTAGTACTTTAGTAAACATGTTATCTGCAATTTTTGTTAGTTTACAGCAGAAGCAATCAGTTTTGTATTTATAATTGTGAATGTAGATTAGCATGTTTCATTGCCATAGTTATTTATAATACAAAGTACAATATTTCGATTATTATATTCTCAAAGTATACTTTATTTGTGGCCATTAACGGCAAAAAGTGCATTTTTAAAAAGAAGAAGAAAAGTAAGATACTTCGTTCATTATATAGTTAAAGTATACTTTGTTTATGGCCATTTAATGCCAAAAAGTGTATTTTGAAAAAGAAGCCATATAGCATGTTATGCCGTAATACTACTGACTTGTCCCTGCTTTTTGTGTTGAACGTAGTTTAAAGTTCCCTGTTTCGTTTACCTGAGCAGAAGAAATTGTGGCTCGTCAGGTTCTCCTCCGCCCGGAAGGACTTCTGCACCTCCGAGATCCTCCAGTAGTAGTAGAACTCCTTGTCCCGCCCGTTGAATGTGGTCGTGCCGTTGAGTCTTGCTATCTCTGGCTCGCGCGACCTCAGCTCCTTCTTTGCCCTCTTGGGATCTGAAGGGGCCCCCTCGGGGACATGCTTGAGCGCACGGATCCTGGGCACCGCCGAGCCATGCAAGTCGAAGAGCGATTTGATGCCCTGTATTTCCTTCAGCACTTTCCTCTCCAGTTTATCCAGCTTGCTCGTCAGTTCCTCTAAAGAAAACACAGGAAATTTGAATCAGACATTTAATCGTTGCATTGAAATCAGAATGTGTAATTTGGATATGGAATTGAAATGTTTAATGTTAAATTTGTATGAAATTTTTGATTAACATGAATGAAAGGTGAAAAGTTTATTCCCAATTTACTAAATAACTTGCAATTAATAAATCAGGAACCGATTAGTAAATATGAGCCAGTCTTTCCTTTGAAGTTGTCGTTATCATAAGGAAGCTGTATTAAAGAGGATTTATGTGTATCTTAACCAGTCAGATTTAGAATGTAATCACCCGATGAAAATACTGGCACTTAGATCTTTCAAAACTCTCTAAAGTGTAGATAAGTTACGTTTTTGAGAATATACAATTTAATTAGTATTGAAATTGGTGTTTCATTTATTTTGTGTGTGTGTGTTATTAGTGCATTTGTTATTAGTAAGAGATAAGTTACGTTTTTGAGAATAGAAAATTTAATCAGTATTCAATTTCGTGTTTCATTTGTTTTGTGCATTTGTTTATTAGTGCATTAGCACATTTGTTATTAGTATTTAGCGCAGTCTGACTTACTTGATGTGCATACACCTTTCAGTTGTCTTGTGATCGTTGCATTGGCCGTCGCTTGGATTTCCTTGGTGGCAATCTTGCAAGCGGCATGTTGTATCTCCTCAATTGGGTCGTACTCGCTGACATAATCTGTTAAATTCAAAACACTGCGGTAGACAAAAGCCCCTTCTTTCCTACATCTAGAATTGCAACGTTCCTACTAATAGAATCATCACTGTACAATTAACTTAATGCTATCATATTATAGCTGATTTTATCACAATTTTTGCAAACTATCTGAAAGTTAAAACTGAGGATAGTTTTAAAAAATGTACACACACAAAAGGCTCTACAGAAAAAAAAGGAAACTCAAAGGGCTTTACAGAAAAAAAAATGCTCGACCTCCTGAAGGTTAAAACCACTGATAGTTTTATATACATTTTAACGGATCTATGAAATTAAATTGAAACTATGTGTGGATACTACTTGGTGAAACATTATGATTAGGTTAAACTTAAATTAGCTTAAACTTTAACCAAGTGTTTGATTTAACCGGATCTATGAAACTATACATGCTCAACTAACCTCCGCCTTTGTGATCCCCGCAGACGGCAAGGGCCAGCGTGAAAACGACACCCACGACGAGCATCTCTCCGGCAGAAAGACCGAGCTCCCAATGCATGCCCGCATCCCACTCACGTATTTATATGTCCCTCGCGAAATTAGGTGAGATAACGATCACCCAAATCACCGGCCTCGGTCCATCGATCGGCACTCCACAATTGAGGGAGCGATGTAACGAGCTTGCGACACCGGGGCTGAGAAGTGGGTCGATTGTGAATTTGTGACACGGATTTTTATGTTTGTTGCTTGCTGTGCGGGTGCGGCGTTCCGTGCGGTCGGAGGCTCGCTGCCCGCCGTTACTGGGAGATGTGGGGGTGCATTATGCTCACGTCGAACTGGATCACTATGAGCAGGTACGTCGTCATGAGGCCTAAAATCTAAAACAAATTATGATTATCATTGGTTCACTTCGTTTTACCAATATTTTGCAGTGAGAAGTTATGTGGCGTAAATGTTTATGAATGAATAATAAAAATTAATCATAACCGTCCAATAAACAAATATTTTACATTCATTTAATATTAAAAAAAAACTCTGATGATGGCTTTAATGAAGCCGAAGGTGAAAATTAAATAAAATAAATATCATAAACATAATTACCATTAAGTATAATTAAAAAGAACTTCAAGATTACAAAATAACTGGTAAAATGGATAAAACATTAATTAGAGTATTTATCATGTTTACAATTACAATTTGCTCAATCCTGATAATAAAGTATTAAGTAATTTACAAGAAATTAAGCTCCATTAGGAGCTTAATTGGTGAAGGTGAACATTAAATAAAATAAATATCATAAACATAATTACCATTAAGTATAATTAAAAAGAACTTCAAGATTACAAAATAACTGGTAAAATGGATAAAACATTAATTAGAATATTTATCATGTTTACAATTACAATTTGCTTAATCTTGATAATAAAGTATTAAGTAATTTAAAAGAAATTAAGCTCCATTAGCTTTTAGCATTAACATTATATTATTATTAGCATAGTATTATTAGTCTTAGCATTAGCTAGAAAGCTGAAATTTTGAATGATAATCATTTTAAGGATAGTTGTTAAACGATCACATTTAACTTTCTTTGGATAATATTAGATGGTATGTGAGCTGTTAAAAATTATTTATTTATACGGCAAATTATTACACACTTTAACTTAATATTAATTATGTAGTCTTTCGATCCACTTGATTGCTTCATAATATTTAAATTAATAGATACAAACAAAGACCAATCCATTATTTATTTAAATATTCTTACAGAAGATTTATAAATATAAACTTGCCTTAAATTTTACTCTATAGGTTTATATTTTTGTTTATTAGTATATAATTTTACTCTATATGTTTATTATTATTTTTATTTGTTGTGATTAGGATTACAATTTGCTTTATCCTGCCTATATAAGGAATTATGTAGCTGAAATTATGAACGATAATCGCTTTATGGATAATACTTGAAGCAATTAAAATTTACTTTAATTAATTAAAACTAAGTACACTTTGTAAAACTGCAATGATGTATATTTGGTTGCCTAATGTTAACCCAGAAGCGTGAACTCGCCACGTATTTACACCGATTGCGCTCGATCAAGCGTATTAATAACAACTCCCAATTTGTAATCCTTAATAACAATTACCATTTAACTGATTAATTATAATTTCTGGCATTTCGGGCCTATTATAATTAATATTTCCGGTGCTTACCGTCGTGAGCATTGTCCCTGTAATTGGCAGGCCCTTGCAGACCTCGATCTGCACGTTCTGATGAATCAATTGCACAGAAAAGAATACCTGAAGCAGATTTAATTAATTCCCTTTAATTGTTATAATAAATAATTAATGGGAACGAAATAATAATATCAATATTCATTAATATAACGTGAAATTGTGCCGTATTTAACGTGTGCGGACGTAGCTCAGTGGTAGAGCGCTCGCTTTGCATGGGAAGGACCCGGGTTCGAACCCTGGGATCTCTCCTCGACCCTTCTTACTGCAGGAATCGTCAAAAATACTATTCATAGAATACTAAATACTACGACCGTTTTTTCGTTTCTACGACAACCCCCAAAATTTAATTTTTAACTTATAAATTTTTTATAATTTTTTATTAAATGAATAATTCAATTTTACATCATTTGCGCATTATTATTGTATTATTAATATAAAAATTGCATTATTTATTAATATTTATTATTAAATATTCAATTTTGCATTATTTATGCATTTTTATTTTATTATTGTTATTAAAATTGTAGTGAATTTTAAAGTAAATAAAGTGGTTAAAATATAGTAAGATAATTATTAATTATGAATATATATATCACAGTCTACCACATAGTAAAGGTAGAAACAATCTTAATGATTAAAATTGCATTATTTATTTATACAAAGTAAAAGTGTTATTTAAATTAATCTATTTCCGTTGAAATGAGTAGATTTGCTCCTAAATATGATTAGCCGGATATTTTATTAATTAATTAATATAGCATTAAAAATAGGTGCAGTTGTGTAATCCCCAAATATTTTATTTGATATTAGTTACCATATTCAATGCTTGTTTAATCTTCATTAATGGTTTACCGGAAATTGGAATTGGACCTATCTTTTATCACAAAGTTGTACCAGATAATGACGATAATACTCACCTCATGTTCGAATTCCTTGTACCTCAGCAAATGGAACTCTTTTTTGAACATAATTTGTCCGGTGCGATGAGACTTCAAATCAATTAATTACAATTACACAAGTAAATAAATAACAATGCTTAGGAAAATAAATTATTACTTTTATGAATATTCAAAATAAAATTATTATTCTCTGAGCTTTGTGAAAAGATAATTAAAATTAATTAAATAACTTTTTACCTTATTTTAACTGATTTTGTTTTATATAACTAGATATATATTTGAGGCGCAAACTTCCGTGTAATTATGACTAATTTATTTATATGCACTTAAAATTTTAAGATAAAAGTTATTTAATTAATTATTGCAATATTATGCTTATTGAATATTAATTATGAATCCTTTATGGATTGTATAAGAGTCAATATTATGCTTCTTGAATATTAATTATAAATACTTTTGGGATGGTATAAGGGTCAATATTATGCTTCTTGATTATTAATTATAAATCCTTTTGGGATTGTATAAGAGTCAATATTATGCTTCTTGAATATTAAATTATGAATCCTTTTCGGAGTGTATAAGAGTCAAGTTCGTTACTTTTAAATTCGATTTAAAACTAATTTCCGTGAATAAATATGTACCTCGATAGATATCAGCACGCTTGCGATGATGATTGAGAAGACCTGGATGGAGCAGAAGACGCAGATGACTGCGGTGTAGAAGTGCATCTGCAGCGGCACCCTCTCGCCCTTGGTGAGGAACTCGCTGGCCAGGTAGAAGGCGGTGGAGATGAGGGTCACCACCGACTGCACCATGATGGCCAGCACCTGGGGCGAGAAGGCCCCGTTCACCTCGGCCACGGTCTCGCAGAGGTCCCAGTGGCAGCGCCTCACGAACTCCGCCCTCCTCTGCAGGTTCTCGTAGATGTACCTCTTCGGGTTCGGCCTTAAAACACCAGCAATTACACCAGTAAATGGAAATATACAGTTGCGTAGGGCTGCCATACGGGGGCCCCTGAGAAAATGAATACCTGTATTTACTCTTAGGGTTTCATCGATTTAAACGGAAACTATTCAAATTACTGAAAAATAAATAATAAAAATACAATACACCTACACTAATTGGTAGAAGGTGTAATGATAAATATATATATATATATATATATATATATATATATATATATATATATATATATATATATATATATATATATATATATATATATATATATATAAAAATACAATAAGACTAAATAAATATACCAGAAAGTACTAAAAACAATATAACCTACAAATCTATAAGATATAAGTTGTCTGTGCTACAAATATATTTAAATCGAATATATAATATAATTTCTTATTTAAAATAAATTTTCGACTTTGTAGGGGGACCCCAAAACCATGTGTGCTTAGGGCTCCCGCAATACCTACATCCTAAGTACATCTTAAGTGTACGCAGTACCCGCAGTACCTAAATTAACCAGTATGTACCACTAAAACCAACAAAATCTACAAATGTGTTTTAATCAGAAATATAGTATTAATTCTTATGTAAAATATATTTTCAACTTCGTAGTTGCACCCCAAAGCACCCCAAAACCATGTGTGCTTAAGGGCCCCGCAGTACCTAAATCCGGCCTTGTCCCTACGGTTCCTCTATCTATAGTAGATAAAGTGTAGTAATATAGTAACTATCTATCTATATAATATAGTGTAGTAACTATCTATAGTAGTAATATAAGGTGTAAATAAGTCTGGATTACCACTTTGTAAGTAACTTATGAAGGTTGAAGTATCTATAAAGGTCTGGCCATAATTTCCAACGCACAATGACTTACAGTTTCGTGGGTGCGAACTTTTCCACCCTGTCCTTGCTGCCGAAGTCGTTCCAGTAGTCCCTGTTGAGCTCGTAGTGGGTGTTGAGTGCGGCAAAGCGCCTCCTGAGGGCCCCCAACAGTGCCACGAACTGGAGCGCTACGTGGCCGGTCACCAGGCTGGGGGTCACGTAGACGGTGATCTGCAGCGGCGTCTCCACCCCCGCGAAGTTTACCACCTCCAGCACCACGTTGGCGGTGAAGAGGACGTAGGTCACCAGGAGGCCTGCCACGGCGAGGGCCACGCTCATGGCGTTGTCGGGGGCCACCTCGGTGGGCCCCAGGTCGGCGTCCAGCTTCAGAATCTTATTCAGCGCCCTGAGCAGCTACCAAAATACCAATTTTGGAAAAATATGAAGCATTATATCGAGGATATTAAGAATTTTCATCATTTTGAATATAAAATTGTTGCTGGAAATCTTTGCCTTTAATTACTAATTAATTTTTCACGGTAATATATAACTATAGTATAATAATAATTATAATGTGTACTTTTTATAATAATTATTATTGCATTGATTTATTACTTTTAATAAATAATAACTTTAATCTATTGTTATTTTTGGTAGTAATCATACTTCATGGTATTTTTTATTTGTATGTTACAAGTTTTCATTGTAATATTCCTTCTGCTTATAAAATTTTTGCTAATATCCTTTGTTATTTATTTACTTGTGTAATATAAGTAACTAATTCATTTGTATAGAAGAGTTCCATTTGCTGATATACAAGGAAATTGAACATGTATATGTTCAATATATACGGGTATATGTAAGTCATTTACATAAATATGTAATGCGTAAAATGTATTTCTTAGATCCGACTGTCTAATTCCAGAGAAATAATTAAAAAAATAATTAGAAACTTAAATTATATAAGTAATACTGGACATTTCTTAGCAAATTGGAAAAACTTCAAAACTTTATTGAAAAAACTTTCCCTCAGTAATAATATTAGCTCATTGATTATGTGCTTCTGGGTTACTTTGTTTAGCAAAAATTTCTTAGTAATCATCCTCCTCGCCACAATATATACCTTCTTTCTGTTGATGAAATTGAAGAGCAAGCAGATGACCATGGCCAGCACACTGGTGATGGCCTCCAGGGTATCGGCTATCTCCTCGATGAAGTTGCTCTTGATGTCCAGATAAAGGTCTCCCACTGGCTCCAAAATGAGCGCAGCCACCGAGAGCCCCGTGACACAGAGGAGCACAGCAAGGGACCAGCAGTCGGCCAGCCTCGATGCCCTGCACTCTGACTCGCCCAAGCGATACGGGGCCAACCCCAGGAACTTAAGCGACAGGTGTAGCGGTCTAAGCGCCCCCACCATGCCCATACGGGACATAATTCCAGTGGGTTAAGGTTCGGACTATGGTTGACGGATTTTTGTGGTTTCAAGTATGTGTGTCTACAACAAAATAACTACAATCTAAAACCAAATATGGTGAATTTTAACTCAAATTAATCATTGATTTTGCGTATTTCTAAGAAATTTATAATTATTAATTGATTTTTAGTATTTCCAAGTAATTTAATGCCAATTAACTAAGTAATCATTGATTTGGAGTATTGCCAAATAATTTACAGACAATTAACCAATTGTTAATTGATTCGGAATATATCCAAGTAATTTATAGCCAATTAATGCTTGATTTTGAGTATTTCCAAGTAATATTATAGCTAATCTAACAAATTAATAAAACTAAAAAAATTGCAAATAAAACTGACTAAGTATGTTGTTCGGTACAAATTTATAGCCAATTCATTAATGATTTTTAGTATTTCTTAGCAATTTATAGCCAATTAACCAATTTATCATTGATTTTGAGTATTTCCAAGTAATTTATAGCCAATTAACCAATTGTTAATTGATTTGGAATATATCCAAGTAATTTATAGCCAATTAATGATTGATTTTGAGTATTTCCAAGTAATTTTATAGACAATATAACAAATTAATAAAACCAAAAAAAATTACAAATAAAACTGACAAAATATGTTGTTCGGTACAAATTTATAGCCAATTCATTAATGATTTTTAGTATTTCTTAGTAATTTATAGCCAATTAACCAATTTATCATTGATTTTGAGTATTTCCAAGTAATTTATAGCCAATTAACCAATTGTTAATTGATTTGAAATATATCCAAGTAATTTATAACCAATTAATGATTGATTTTGAGTATTTCCAAGTAATTTATAGCCAATTAACCAATTGTTAATTGATTTGGAATATATCCAAGTAATTTATAGCCAATTAATGATTGATTTTGAGTATTTCCAAGTAATTTTATAGCCAATATAACAAATTAATAAAGCTAAAAAAATTACAAATAAAACTGACTAAATATGTTGTTCGGTACAAATTTATAGCCAATTCATTCATGATTTTTAGTATTTCTTAGTAATTTATAGCCAATTAACCAATTTATCATTGATTTTGAGTATTTCCAAGTAATTTATAGCCAATTAACCAATTGTTAATTGATTTGGAATATATCCAAGTAATTTATAGCCAATTAATGATTGATTTTGAGTATTTCCAAGTAATTTTATAACCAATATAACAAATTAATAAAACTAAAAACATTACAAATAAAACTGAATAAATATGTTGTACAGTACAAAATTTTATATCTATTTTATGTTTTTTGTGGATTTATATAAATTTTATACAAAAAAAAAATGATATATTCTTTTCTAATCATTTTCGTAGTAATTTTATTTTTTAAGTTAATGTTTTCATAATAATATTTCTTCTACTTACAATAATTGTTGCTGGGAATTTTTACCTTTAATTACTAATTCATTTTTCATAGAAATATTTCTTCATTAATAATTATCATTGCCTCCAATTATAAATAATAACTTCTCTATTGTTGTTTTTTGTAGTAATTATACTTCGTGGTAGGTAATTCATTTATTTTCTTCTGCAGTTTTTCATAGTACGTTTCTTTTATAATAATAATTATTGCTTCTAATTATTAGGTACTTTTTGTAAATAATAACTTATCAAGTGTTATTTTTGGTGGTAATAATTTTTCGTGCTAATTATTATGTTTTCTGATGCAGTCTTTCATAGTACTATTTCATCTACAAAAACTATTCGTACAATTATTATTTTTAATTATTTTTGTATTTTGTGTATGTTTTTCATTCTGTTAATAATAATTTATCTATTGTTATTTTTGGTGGTAATAATTTTTCGTGCTAATTATTATGTTTTCTGATACAGTTTTTCATAGTAATATTTCTTCTACAAAAACTATTCGTACAATTATAATTTTTAGTTATTTTGGTATTTTGTGTACGCTTTTTATTGTGTTAATAATAACTTATCTATAGCTAATCTAACAAATTAATAAAACAAAAAAAATTGCAAATAAAACTGACTAAATGTGTAGTTCGGTACAAATTTATAGCCAATTCATTAATGATTTTTAGTATTTCTTAGTAATTTATAGCCAATTAACCAATTTATCATTGATTTTGAGTATTTCCAAGTAATTTATAGCCAATTAACCAATTGTTAATTGATTTGGAATATATCCAAGTAATTTATAGTCAATTAATGATTGATTTTGAGTATTTCCAAGTAATTTTATAGCCAATATAACAAATTAATAAAACTTAAAAAATTACAAATAAAACTGAATAAACATGTTGTACAGTACAAAATTTTATATCTATTTTATGTTTTTTGCAAATTTATATAAATTTTATACAAAAAAAAAAAATGATATATTATTTTCGTAGTAATTTTATGTTTTAAGTTATATGTTTTCATAATAATATTTCTTCTACTTACAATAATTGTTGCTGGGAATTTTTATCTTTAATTACTGATTCATTTTTCATAGAAATATTTCTTCATTAATAATTATCATTGCCTCCAATTATAAATAATAACTTCTCTATTGTTATTTTTGGTAGTAATCATTCTTCGTGGTAGGTAATATTTTGTTTTCTGCTGCAGTTTTTCATAGTACATTTATTTTATAATAATAATTATTGCTTGTACTTTTTGTAAATAATAACTTATCTATTGTTATTTTTGGTGGTAATAATTTTTCGTGCTAATTATTATGTTTTCTGATACAGTCTTTCATAGTAATATTTCTTCTACAAAAACTATTCGTAAAATTATAAGTTTTAATTGTTTTGGTATTTTGTGTACGTTTTTTATTCTGTTAATAATAACTTATCTATTATTATTTTTGGTGGTAATAAATTTTCGTGCTAATTATTATTATTCTGATGCAGTTTTTCATAGTACTATTTCTTCAACAAAAACTATTCGTGCAATTATTATTTTAAATTATTTTTGTATTTTGTGTACGTTTTTCATTCTGTTAATAATAATTTATTTATTGTTATTTTTGGTGGTAATACTTTTTCGTGCTAATTATTATGTTTTCTGATACAGTCTTTCATAGTACTATTTCATCTACTAAAACTATTCGTACAATTATTATTTTTAATTATTTTTGTATTTTGTGTACGTTTTTTATTGTGTTAATAATAACTTATCTATTGTTATTTTTGGTGGTAATAATTTTTCGTGCTAATTATTATGTTTTCTGATACAGTCTTTCATAGTACCATTTCATCTACAAAAACTATTCGTACAATTATTATTTTTAATTATTTTTGAATTTTGTGTACGTTTTTCATTTTGTTAATAATAATTTATCTATTGTTATTTTTGGTGGTAATAATTTTTCGTGCTAATTATTATGTTTTCTGGTATAGTTTTTCATAGTAATATTTCTTCTACAAAAACTATTCGTACAATTATAATTTTTAGTTATTTTGGTATTTTGTGTACGTTTTTTATTGTGTTAATAATAGCTTATCTATTGTTATTTTTGTTAATAATAACTTATCTATTGTTATTTTTGGTGGTAATAATTTTTCGTGCTAATTATTTTATTTTCTGGTAGTTTTTCTAGTAATATTCCTTCTCCTTGCAATAAATATTGCTGGGATATTTTGCCTTTAATAATATAACATATATTAATATATGTTCATAGTACTTGTTGTATGTTTGTAGTATTTCTTTTATAATAATTATTGCCTGGAATTATTAGTTTTAATAAATAATAACTTATTAAATGTTATTTTTGTTGGTAATAATTTTTTGTGGTTATTATTATTTTTTCTGCTGCAGATTTTTGTAGTAGCTTTTTTTTCTACAAAAACGATTTGTACAATTATTACTTTGAATTATTTTTGTACGTATTCAGCCAACATTCTCGACGTAATGATGTATTATTTTCCTAGAAATTTCCATTACTGATTGAACCACTTACTTCCGGATTACACCCATAATTCTCGAGGTGTTTGTTTGAACCCTTCTCTGCCACTCAACTAACACAAAGGCTTGCTGTTTTTGAACATTTCCACGTACAAAATTAACGAGCCGCTTGTTTACACTGTGATTATCGAGCGATTAATCACAGAATTCAATTGCCCCATCAATTATTCACTGCCTCCTGGGGGGCGCTAATCAACGTGTTTACCTGTCCGCTAATGACCTGGGGGGCGCTAATCAACGTGTTTACCTGTCCGCTAATGACCTGGGGGTCGGCCAGTGGAGGCATGAAGCGCTTCGAGCCGGGCAACGTCTACGAGGTGCTGCAGCCCCTCTTTGCCTGGACGCGGCTCTTCGGGCTGACGCCGTTCACCACGTCCAGGGAGGCCTTCAGGACGACGAAGACGAGCCTGGCCATCACCGTATTGCTCCTGGCCTTCTTCACGGGCATCAGCCTCCACATGATCATCAACAGGAAGTACGTTCCCTTGGAGGGGTTCATCACCAGCGTCACCGACAACCTCGAGATCTATTGCACAAATCTTAACATGATCCTCGCCATATTCTTCACGTGCACATCACGAAATAAGGTATTGCAAAATCCCAGGATAATAGCATCAGCGGTTCACGAGATATCCTCATTATAAGTTTGAAATTACAGAAAAACAGTTTTTTGCGATTTTTGATTTTTTTTAAATTAGTCCTAGAGGCACATGTCTACAATAATTGGAACCTCCTGATTCCAAAAAGCACCCTTTTAACCCCGTAGCCCCTGCAGTTCCTGAGATATCCCCCTTAGAAGTTTGAAATGATAGAAAAACAGTTTTTTGCGATTTTTGATTTTTTTAAAGTTAGTCCTAGAGGCACATGTCTACAGTAATTGGAACCTCCTGATTCCAAAAAGCACCGTTTTAACCCCGTAGCCCCTGCAGTTCCTGAGATATCCCCCTTAGAAGTTTGAAATGATAGAAAAACAGTTTTTTGCGATTTTTGATTTTTTTAAAGTTAGTCCTAGAGGCACATGTCTACAGTAATTGGAACCTCCTGATTCCAAAAAGCACCCTTTTAACCCCGTAGCCCCTGCAGTTCCTGAGATATCCCCCTTACAAGTTTCAAATGATAAAAAAAAAATTGCGATCTTTGGAAATTTTTAAGTAAGTCTTAGAGGCTTTAGAGGCACAAGCCTAAACTAATTGGACCCTCGTGATTTCAGAAAGCACCCTTTTAACCCCGTAGTCCCAGGGGTTCTTGAGATATTCGCCTTCAAAGATGAAAAAAAATAGCAAGAATGATTGAAAAAATCCCTCCGATCTTGTCACTGTTAGTATAGTTTTAGTGGTGTAGTAACAATCATGTTTAACACAGGTCAATATAAATAAGTACATAATAAACATAATTAAAACTAGCAAATATAGATAACAAAAACACATACAAAATTTAAAACTTATGAGTTAGATATTCATTGCAATCATAAAAGTTAGTCTCAGAAACCTGCCAGTCAATTAGTCTGGTTTGACTGGCAGGTTTCTGAGACTAACTTTTATGATTGGAATGAATATCTAACTCATAAGTTTTAAATTTTGTGTGTGTCTTTGTTATCTATATTTGCTAGTTTTAATTATTATGTTTATTATGTACTTATTTATATTGACCTGTGTTAAACATGATTGTTACTACTTCGACTGTACTATACTTCGATATATTTGCCATGATTTTAAATTCGCAAAGTTATCAGTTTTTTCCGCGTTATTTTTGCATTCTCTATGAATTTCCAGATCGAGAACCACTTGGCTGATATCGTCGTGATTTGTACTGATAGTGCACTTATGCAGTTAAAATTTTAGTCAAATATTGAATTTAAAAATTTCAATAATTCAGTCAAAATTTCTAGTCATAGTTTTTAATACAAAATTTTCATTTATATCTGTCAAAAGTTGAGGTTAAAAAGTGTTTCCTATAGTTTTCTTTGTTTGTTCTTAGTAAAATTTAAATTTAAATTTAAAAATTTCAATTATTCAGTCAAAATTTCTGTAAAGTCGTAGTTTTCAATATCAAATTTTTATTTGTACCTGTCAACATTTGAGGTTAAAAAGTGTTTCCTATTGTTAACTTAATCCGTAGCCGTAGCAGCAGCTTATACTTGTTGCTATGGCTAATAAGTGCATGCACGTTTCACGATTTTAAGTCTTGAATGATTCGCATCGAGGTCCTCGACGTGATCCGCAAGCTCAAGACGATGGACTCGGACACCTCGTTTCTCGCCTCGGACCTGCAGGCCTCGTACACCGGCACCGCGCTGTACCTGACCGTCGCCCTGTTCGCCGTCAACATCTACCTGTTCCTTTCGTTCCTCTTCGGGGTGTACATGCTGTGGGACAGGAGCTTCGTGCGCTCCGCCATGGAGGCACTCACCTACCTCTGCCCGAAGGCGGTCACCACCTACGTGCTGATGCAGTTCTTGACTCTCAACGTGCTGCTGGCGCAGCGGTTCGCCCTGGTCAACGTGAAGCTGGCGCAGGCCACCGCCACCGTCAACGAGCCCCAGGAGGACATGCTCGAGGGAGCCAGAAGCGGAAGACCAAGGTAAAAGGAAATGGGAGAAAAATTCATGTGGAGCCTTATAAAACATATTCGTGTTGATTTCTGTAGATTAACAAAATATCAATCGTAATATTCACTACCATCGTATTGGCCGATGGTAGCGAATTCAAAACCGGCTCACTCGGTGGACCCCAACGGTAGACAATCCGTGAAGCGTCTAATTTGACGACTGAACACAGTCTATTGTGCTCAAATATTTTTAAATTTGCTTCCTCTAAGCATAAAAGATCTGCCCTTAATAAAATTTAAACGACGTGTAAAACAATTTCTGCAGGATAATTCTTTCTATAGTTGTAAGAAGTTTGCAAACAGTAATATGTCTTTCTCGCTGGGAAAATAGACTTTTTGTTTTCTAACTTGTGTAAGTACCTATGTATATAAACACTAATAAACTTATTACTATTATTATTAAATGGGTTTCTTTATTATTTTTATAAGACATAATTGAATCGTTTATTTCAGAAACTTTTTGATATCCAAAAGAAAAACTTTTGTTATTTAAAAAACCGAGTGATCATTTAAATGTCTGCTGTAGTTATCTATGAAAATTTTACTATACAAGCTTTTAACCTAAGTTTCGACTACTTAGGTAATCATTTTCAAACAAAGTTTATATTTATAATAAATTAAGTTAATTATTGTCGGCACTATTATGCACTTTTTTGGTAATCTAGATAGGCGTTTATCAAATGTTTTTGTTAAAACAATTGCACTGTTGCAGTTGTTTGTAAATAATTTCATTGTTTGCTTAGATTTCGTCATTGCATTTTAAATATTGTTCCTTTCAGGTTTCCGAGGGCACTGGTTGTGGGTAAGCTGGTGGAGTTAATCGACAGGATCAGGCTGAAGCACTACGACCTGTGCAATCTCAGCTACGAGCTGAACTCCGCCTACTCGGTGCAGATCCTGTCGATCACGCTGCAGATATTTGTGATCCTTCTGTCCAGCATCTTCTACTGCGTCAGGCACATCATGAAAGGTTCGGATGATGACGTACCTCTGTGGGTCCTGCTTCTCTACACTGCAAACATAGGGCTGCTTGCCGTTTTGCAGATGATCGGCCTCACATTCACTTGTTCCAGAACAAAATACGAGGTGAGAAGTTGGCAAACAACATTGGTAATTAAAAATTAAATTAGGTTTAAGGTTTTATCCATAATTACCAGTTATATATATATTTAAGGTTATTTAATAAGTACTTGCTGGTATTTGTTTATTTATTTATATCTTATAATGAAATAAATAAACAAATACTAGTAAGTACTTATTAAAACAACTTTAAAAGTGATATGTTTAATGACAAAATCTTAATCAAAGTTAAAGTTTCAAAAGATTTTTGATATTGTTTTGAATAATAATAATAATTTAATAAAATTGTAAATTGCTAATAATATTGTTTTAGGCGATGAAGACTGGGAGTATAATTCATAAAACGGTGCCGGTGACTTTGGAGAAGGAAATGGAGTTCGAGGTAATAAACATAATAACAGAGATATTCGAGGTAATAACATAACCTAAACTAACCTTATTTTTTGACTATTTCAGCTGCTGTTCTTCTCGATGCAGCTGGTGCATCACAACGTCGACTACACCGCCTGCAGGATCGTCAGGCTCGACGAGGGCCTCCTTCTTTCCGTAAATTGACGCGAGGCCGAGTAAACCTTTCCCCGACTGTAAACTGTTTGCAGATGTGCGGCGCAATATGCACGTATCTGGTGATCATCATCCAGTTCGAGTTCGGCACGAGGCAGACCGATTGAGGTACGATCCTATCTTTAAATCGGTGAGTTGATTGTTAAACTAATTTTTCATTACCCGCCTTTTGCAAAATTATGTATGGAAAAACTGATCGGTTGAAGCAGCCAAACTATGATTTTTAAGCCCACAGGGGCTGCAATCTTCTGGGAGGTCAACGGAAATGTAATATTTATAACACCTTGCTAAATGTAATAATAATAATAAAATATAAGGCAGAAAGACTGCAGGTCGATAATCATTAAAATATTGTTACTACTACTACTAATAAAATTCTGCTATATAAACACCATTCAAAATATATTCTTGCCAAAGTTGGTTTCGTCTTGTTACGTTGATACAAATCATTGTAATGGGGCACACATATTTGGAGGTACTTATTTAAACCCTGTACAATAAAATTTATGATAGTATATTATATATATTAAACTATAATACATAAATAAATTTGCTGCAACATTTTATATCAGACATTAACCCTCAGGTGATGATAAAGTACGATTCCTTATTTACATCACATTATCACGACCATCAATTAATAAAATTATTAAAGTTGTACTAGAGTGCAATCAATAATGTAATTTTTACAAATCCCAATTAAACCTCATGGCGATGCCACTCCGATTTCACATAATTGAATCCGCACGCAACATTAATTAACACGACAATCATTTAATAAATCGCAATGTCGTCCACAGTTTCGATAAATAAATCATATTAGTCATCACCGAATCGGTTTCGTTTTGCTCACGCCTGGGCTCGGCATGAGGTGCCTGAGCACCTTGGGCATGTGCCGCAGCTTCTCCACGATCTGCCTGGGTATGCTGTCCGTGTCCGTGTAGTTGGCGGTGTGCCCGTCCGGGTACTGGTAACGCACATGGTGCCTGCCATCCACCCACAGCTGCGAGCCGTCCGGGAACTTGACGCGCACCTCGCCGTCGGCCAGCTGCACCGCCGAGCCCACGCCGGGGACGTTCACCTTCCTCTCCTTCGGCGGGCCCGCATACGTGGACGTCGGCACAGTGCTTGTAACAGACACCGTAAACGAAGGCTGAAACAGATTAGCAATAGATGAAATAAGTTACACGTGCAATGGAAATAATTAAAAAAACTCAATGTAAAGAATTATGCACTCTCAGGTTTAACATTTTAAATTGTAAATTTGGAATGTGCATTTGAGCGAAGTTGAAAACACTACTAGTTAACTTTTTTAGTGGAACATTATCTATCAATTTCCTGAACAGAATTTACAAGTTTATGTCTTTATGAGTTTCCTTTTCAAACTTTAACGTAACTATTCTTATTACCATTATGGTTTGCGACTGGTTTTCCTTGCCGCCGGGCGGATTGCTGGTCGGCCGCCTGCCGACGATTATGGGGAAGTTGCACTGTCCGGGGAGCTGGGCGAGCGTATGCTCCAGGAGCTTGCAGTGCCTGCGTGCCTCATCTGCGTGCGCCCACAGCAGCTCCAACCCGCTGGGCAGACTCCTGCAGTGCTCCGTGCCGGGCACGTTCATCCTGGTGCCGGCCGCGTCTATCAGCGTGATGCCTTCGCTAGTCGACTGCGTCACTTTGCCCCCTAACAAAAATCATCAATGAATACAATGCATATTACGAATTTTAACAGATTTTCATGCAATTAGTAGTGAAGATAATGTTATCGCTAACATCCTGAATGGGATAGGCAGTCATTGAAGAAGTAGTGAAGCAACGTGAAGTTCAGTTCATACAGTTTTTTCAGCATTCAGTTGTTTTGAATAGTTGTGTCAACAACATTGCGTATACATATCGTATGTCAATTCAATTGTTTTAGTGTTCAAAAGCTTTAAATAGGCACATCTGAGACGTCTGACTTAATTTCCCAATGACAATTTTACAATTTGGTGATTATAATACATGCTATTCAAATTGATACAGTACTCAAAATCATCATTGCATATTCATTATTAATAATAATAATTATATGTTAATGCAATTATTATAAAAATGTACGTTATTATTATTATAAGGCGGAAAGACCCCATGGGGTCGATAGCCTAATAAAGATTGTTTATATATATATATTATTATAATTCTTTTTTAAATAGCAATAATTCTTTTGAGTAGTACAGTTATCTCGGTAACTAAATAATATGAACATAAATTGTGCTGGTGTCTCGAACCTTCGTAAAAGCACGCCTCGAAATCGACGAGGTTCTCCATGAGGAGGCACTTTGCCTTGTCCGTGTAATAAGTTATCTTCGGCGTCTTCGCCCTGACGAGCTCCACGAACTTGTAGGCGTACATGTACTTCTTCCAGTGCTTCTCGGGCAGATTCTCGAAGTTGAATATGAGGTCGGTGCCTTGCAGGGGCAGTTCGGGCGGCGCCGCTGCAGGGGGGCTGCCTTTGCCCCCCTCCGGTTCGTACAGGACAATGCGTACGCCATCCGGTGATATCCTGCATACCTAAAACGATTATCGTTATCATATGATTATAAATTTACTAGAGGTATTAATTTTCTACATCAAAAATTCCTATATAAATTGTATTGTTATCAAATGATTTTGCTGATTCCAGTTACAAATAATTTTTTAATTCTCAAATGTTTGTCATGTAAAACGTAATTATAATTGTTTTTAATTGGCAATTAATAATTAGGATGGTTGAGACCTTTACTTTAATTAATACATCGGCAATAATACATTGGCAATTAATACATCGATTATCGTTATCATATGATTATAAATTTATTAGTTACAATTTTTCTATAACAAAAATTCCCATAAAAATTGTATTATTGTTATCAAATGATTTTGCTGATACGATTTACAAATTATGTTTCTATATCAAACGTTGGTCAAGAAAAATGGAACTATATTTTTTTAATCTGCAATTACCTCGCAAACCATGTCCCTCCTCGCGTGGCCCCGTTTCTTGATGAACTCCACGCAGACCTCGCCGCCATCCAGTATGCTCAGAATCGCGTTCTTGGTTTGATGCCTTGTCGGCAATAACCTGAAGGCGCACAGTTGCACAGGCCCGTTGGGTTTCACGGCGGGGTTCTGCTCTGCGCAATTCACAGGCGGCTTTAAGTTGTAGGCTTGGTTCTCGTAGCTCCCGTGGTTTTCCTGCAGAACTCTCCCTGTAAAAGTTGCACAATTATCTCATGGTGTAAATGCTAATGTAAATTGCTGATGCTGATGCAAATTGCTGATGTCTAAAACAGCAAAATTTGAAGAATTTTCATTGAAATCAATGACGAGGTTTATCAATGACCATGATAGATCAGATTACATGAAAATTCTGATACTGTTTGATGATTTAGTGTTTGATAATGTTTTTGTGATATTTTAGCTCTTAAATATCTGAAATATCGTTTTATTCTGACACTATTTTTTAAATATTTACTCTATGTATTTCCATTTTCTATAAGTATTTATTTGTGATATTTTTGCTCTTAAATATCTGAAATATCGTTTTATTCTATGATACTATTTTTTAAATATTTACTCTATGTATTTCCATTTTCTATAAGTATTTATTTGTGATATTTTTGCTCTTAAATATCTGAAATATCGTTTTATACTATGACACTATTTTTTAAATATTTACTCTCTGAATTTCCATTTTTTATAAGTATTTATAACTATTTATAAGTATGATTTTAATTCTCATAATTAATTGATGATCATCATAATAATTATGTATAATCTTAATTCCTGAATCACAATACAAACAAAAATTATTATTACTACCATGATATTGTTGATGATTGCTGTAAGTGGATAGCGTAGGTGCTGGGACGTGGCCCCCTCCGCCGGGATCCGCTCGGTGACGGCACTGCTGGCTGCAAACGCTCAGAACATTAGGGGGCTCCCTGCCGGTGCAGCAGCGTGGGCCGCCGTTGGAGAGCACCGACGTGCACGAGGTGAACACCGGCGGCTCGCCCCGCGCCTGCAGCAGCGGCTCCTGCAGCCTGGCCGTTAGGTGGTCGACGCTGTGCGAGTGCGCCGCCCCGTAGCACTGGTTCATGGGGAGGCAGTCGCTGTTCGCCCGTCTGTAGTATATCTCGGGGGTGGCCCGTCTGCCGCCGGCGTCGCTGAAGGCGCTGTCCCGCCGGCTCGACATCGTCATTATGCCGCTGTCCTGGGTCAGGTGGGACGTCATGCCACCAAACACCATCTAAAATATGAAGTATTTGTTAACACTGAAGACTTTCATGTTTAGTATGTATAACAAAATAAACCAATTTTACTTTGTTGATAACACACTGTATTAAATTAAGGCGAGTAATTGATAAAATGTTAGATATAATAGAACTTTTAACAAAAATAATTGCAAATTTCGCTAAAGCTTTCGGATATCTTCATTAATCATGAGAGAACCAATCAAATTCATCATATTGAGATCATGATAATACACTTGCTTCAGCTTTCAGTTATTTTAAGTCATTATTCATGATAGAACCAATCAAATTCATCAAATTGAGATGTTGATGACTAGTTTTTTTTCAGCTTTCAGATATTTTAGGTCATTAATCATCACATCAAGTTAATAAAATTGAGATATTGGTGCTACTAAAATTTCTTCTCTTTCAGATTTTAGGTCATCAATCATGATGAATCTGAGATGATGTCGCTACTACTAACATTTTATATCAATTACTACCGCTAATTAAGAGTTTAAGAGTGGCACGGCGCTTAAACAGGTTCACCGTCGTGACACTCACACTGTGCTTCTTGATGAACGGATGCTCCAGGATCTGGTCCAGACGCATGCGGTCGCCGGGGCTCTTCTGGAGCAGCGAGTTGATCAGGTCCCTCGCCTCGGGGCTGAGGTGCCCGGGCAGCTGGTAGCTGGCCATCACCACCCTGGTGAGGGTGCTCTTCACGGCTTGCGTGTCGAACGGCGGCGTGCCCACCAGCAGCGTGTACAGCAGGCAGCCGAGGCCCCAGACGTCCGCCTCGAGGCCGTGCTGGCCCCTGGAGGCCACCTCCGGGGATATGAAGTTCGGCGTGCCGCACATCGTCATGTGCTTCTCGTCCGGACGGGACAGTTGTGTGGCCAGACCAAAGTCCGCAATTTTCTGAGCAAAAGAGTTATTATAATTTAAAATCGGCAGGCATTTACTGATATATGCTTATACTTTTTATAATTATAATTATATATTGAATGACTATGTTTTTACTACATTTGTCCACAATTTTCTGACCAAAAGAGTTTCAGATTATAATTAATCGGCAAACAATTCACTCATTTTTGGCAACATTAATTCTTATGAGTTATCTCATAATCGGCTAATACTTTTAATAATCATGATTATATAATTAATGACTGTGTTTTCACCACATTTTATTCTTTAAAATTCGCAACTAGAGTTTTGACTTGATGACAGTCATTTTCAAGTATATTTTTCATTTTTTGAAATACTTTTTAATATAATCATGTTGATGGAATTTGGTGCACTAATCAAAAGAAATTTTGAACAAAAAATGTCCAAATCCCAGCAACAAAATTCCTCAAAAATGGATCTAAACATATACCAACACTTTTAGTATGTTCAGCTCATATAACTTACATGTCTTACGTTAGCAGCAATGAATAGCAGAAAAGCAGCAATTTAGGAAGAATGATTGTAATTGGTGTAACACTTTTTAACACCTTGAAATCCTAAGACTTACATGTCTTTCGTTAGCAGCAATTTAAGAAGAGTTATATTATAATTGGCATAATAATTTTTAATACGTTGGGCTCTTACCACTTGCATGTCTTTTGTGAGTAGCAAATTGGAAAGGGACATGTCCCGATGCAGTATGTTGTGGGAGTGGAGGTACTGCATGCCCTCGACGACCTGCCGCATCACGTTGCTCGCCTCGCCTTCCGATAAGCAATGGTACTGTGAAACGGATGCAAATAATATAACCCACAACTAGTACTTTATAAATTAGCGAAGACCGTTACTTGCCTCTGCGTTCTTCTTTAGGTACTGCTGTAGCTCGCCGTTGTGGCAGAGCTCCAGCACGAGGTACACGTAGTTCATGTCCTCGAAGAACGTGTACAGCTCCAGCACCGAGGGGTGCTTGAGCCGGTAGTGTATGGACACCTCCTGCTGCACCCTGCTCACCATCCCGGCCGCCTGCATCAGCTTCTTGTCGATCTAAGACAACGGAAAGTTCATGAGTAAAGGCTTTTACTGTTTGGCCTAGCGCCTGTAGAACGTTTTCTTGTTTGAACAACTGCCCTACTATCGTAGGAGTCAAATGTTTTACTGTCCAACCTCAGGCATTTTGCTACGATTAACTACTATTGTACCATCTTAATTGCCACATCCGTGCCGGTCTTGAGACATCTGGCCTTGTACACGGAAGCGAATCCTCCGCGGCCCAGCAGATTCAGCACCTCGTAGTCCTGAAACGTGAGCATTGTGAATTGTAGAGGTGTTTTATAGCACTTGCACATAAACTGGGCTTTTAAATCCCTCATATTTTAAAAACATTGAACGTCGTTGTAAACAAACGCGACCTAACCTCTATTCGCTCGCTGAAAGTGTTCATCCTGCGGCCTGCACACCTTGGCTCGGGACTATCCCATCACTTGGGGGTGCCCTGGGCCCCCCTTTTTACTGTATTGGGCCCCAATTTATGTGATAACTGGGGAATATTCAAATTCTAATATGAAAACAAACGCTTGCTTCAAGCGGCGTCAAACAATCGTAGTTAGATTTACTGGCAGGAGGAGGCGCTACAATTTTTTATTTTGTAATACAAAACTATCGACAATTTTATTTAATATTTTATTTATTTATTTTATTTAATACTAATATAAAAATTTCATCAATATAAAATTTAATTTTAAATTTCAACTCTCAATAACAAACTAATTTGCGTGTATTAGCACTTGCAAACAACGCATAAACTTGTGTTATGGTATCCAAACACAATTAATCACGTATTAATGTTTAAAAAATAATATCATCACTTTTCCATAAAGTTTGTGAATATTTTGCAAGAAACTTGTATAATCTTTGATTAAATTTACAAAAATAATTTGAAATATGCCTTTATAAGGTGAATTTATATTTATAATTACAGGCTGGTTTATAATTTTAACTATTTAGTACTTTCTAGACACAATTTATACTTAAGGTTGTTATACAACCTATTGTTATTTACACACTGATGTGTGTAGATGAAACAAGAAAACACTTATAATTTTTACAAGTAACACATACATTTCCATTTTACCTATCTGATAATCGACTTTTTGTAGTAGTAGGAACAATATTTTAATGGCTATCACAATCTTTACGCCTTTACACATTCTGTTTGCAAATATGGACTGTATAAAATCAGTACAAAAACAAAAAACGTAATTATTTGCTGTTTTTTTTTTAAATTTTACGTCAATTTGCGATTTTCTTAAGAATTCCATGTTATTTTGCACGTATTTCTAAATTTTAATTAACGCTAATAACGAATTAAGGAAATTTTATGTTGCTGTTTATATGTTTGTGGGCTGTACCATTAGGGCCACTCCGACCCTGCCTCGTTTATTCAAAATCAAATCGTGACGTCACCTGTATCCAACTTCAAGTCGGTCGCCATTTGTTTACTCGTTTGCCGGTTTTGACAACTCTGTGCGATTCACTTATATTTCGCGTGAAATTCAGCTCAGTGCGGGCTTAAAGTAAGTCTATCGTCGAGTTTAGTGCTTTCCGCACGTTTTGAGTGCATTTTCCGGGTGGGAAATCGCCGCGCCACTTTTCACCCGGCGATTGTAATTTTCATTGTTTTTTCGAACTTTCTTGCAACTTCAGCATTCACCGCTAGTGGCGCTAGTGTCGTGTTTTCAAATGCTCATTTGTTCTGCATTTAAAACTTTTAACCTAATTGATTTAAATATTTCTGAACTTAAGTGAGTGATGGGACCGTAGCTGGTGGAGCCGTTGTGGGATGCAGAAGGGGGCCTATGTAAGTACTTTACGATGTCTCTATTCATTTCGTTCGCTCCAAGTTGTTTGGGGTAGCTCACAGTAAGAAATAATGTGCATGTTTGCCGGACTCAAATCATTCCCAAGCAGCTTAGAACGGGCAAATAAATTTATTGCTTATTAATGCGCCTATATGTAAATTGTGCGCTGAAACTTTGAGTATGGTAAATTTCCATACAATGCGTAAGCCAGTAGCGGCTTCTCAGCGCCTTTAGAGTAGTAGCTGCAAAGACCCATTTCCTGGCAGTAAACCTAATCAATAATAGTAAATAGTTGCAATGGTAACACAAAAATGCGGCATTCATTGTGGATTTGCGTCAATCAATGGTATCAAGCCACTGATCGATTCTACAGCTAATCATGAATAACATTATTTATTATTTTACTTAACGATGTATTACCAAAGATGTTTTACTTCATGGAAATTTCAACGCTAATTCACTGTAAATCTTCATAATTTGCAAATTGCTTTAGACAAACGTTTCGTTTTTTGTGGAAATTGCGGCACATAAATATTCAATCAGAAATTTGTATAATGTTCACAAACATTTAAGGATAATTCACTTAGTTTGGGCTTACAGTCATCTGATCAATCATCTGATTGATTCTACAGCTAATCATGAATAACTTTCTTTGTTAATTTACTTGAGTTGACTGAAAAGTACCAAACCACCAATACTAATTTTACATCGGTTAACCGAATTGACGACAGGCATACATTGTCTTTTACTCCGTCTAACCACAAATACCTATTCGTTTGCTTGATACATTAGCAATTATTTATTATATAACTGCAACAATAACATTGAAACATGATGGCTGTTATTAATAAAACAAGTACAACTATAAACTGAAACTTTGCTGAAACTTTGAGTATGGTAAATTTCCATACAATGCGTAAGCCAGTAGCGCCTTCTCAACGCCTTTAGAGTAGTAGCTGCAAACACCCATTTCCTGGCAGTAAACGTAATTAATAATAGCAAATAGTTGCAAGGGTAACACGAAAATGCGACATTCATTATGGATTTGCGTCAATCAAAGGTATTAAGCCACTGATAGATTCTACGACTAACCATGAATAACATTATTTATTATTTTACTTACCGATGTTTTACTCTAAGATGTTTAACCTCATGGAAATTTCACCGCTAATTCACTTGAAATCTTTATAATTTGCAACGGCTTTAGACAAACGTTTCGTTTTTCTCTGAACATTGTGACACATACATATTCAATCAGGAATTTGTGTACTGTTTACAAACATTTAAAGGTAATACACTTAGTTTGGGCTTACAGCCATCTGATTGATTCTACAGCTAATCATAAATAACTTTCTTTGTTAATTTACTTGAGTTGACTGAAAAGTACCAAACCACCAATACTAATTTTACATCGGGTAACTGAATCAAAGACAGCCATACATTGTCTTTTACTCTGTCTAACCACAAATGCCTATTCGCTCGTTTGATACATTAGCAATTATTTATAATATAACTGCAACAATAACGTTGAAACATGATGGTTGTTATTAATAAAACAAGTACAACTAGATAAATACGTCATTATTTTCTCAATAAAAATAAATATACATTAATTACACATCATTACATTCCGCTAACATACTATTTACGCCGAGGACTGAGACATTTATACAGGTTTAAGGTCATCGCTGCGTCACAATTGCAATCGCATTGCTTTTTATGTTCTATCAATATCAAGTTCGATAATACTCTCAGCTTTACAGTCCGATTAACTTTGATTGGCGGTCAGTTTCCAGGAAAACCATTATTGCGTAAACAATAAATATATTCGTCGAAATTAAATGCCGACTGGAATTAATTGGAAATATAAAACGTGCAGACATAAGTATTGTTTCATTAAATTATTGTTATCATTTTGCAACTTTTTAGTTTTTTATCAAGTATACATTTTATGATTTATAATTTTAGTCATCATCATCATAATCCGGTCCTCTTGTACCCTTAGGATGTGGAAGGACACACATTTTAATGATATTTTGAATTTTCGAATTTTCAAAATATCACTAAAATTATAAATCATAACATATAGACTTAAAGATATAGATAAAAATATAGGACACACATTTTAATGATATTTTGAATTTTCGAATTTTCAAAATATCACTAAAATTATAAATCATAAGATATAGATTTGATAAAAAAGATTAAAAAAAATTCAAAATGATAAAAATAATACAATGAAACAATACTTATGTCGGCAGATTTATGTCTCCGATTAATTTCGATGTGTATGTTGAAAAAAATGTTAAATCAAAAGCAATTTAGTTCAGAAAATGCATTAACTTTATTAACACGTATCTCCTAATTTTGTATTTGTATAACTTAGATTATGTTCTAAAAAATCTGAATTTAAAAAAAGATGTTGGACATTTAAAAAAATGCTTTTAATTAACTCAAATTTCAAAATGTTTGTTGTTGAAATTTTAAAAGCACAATGTTTCACAACACAAAAGCATGCACTAACATTAAAAATTAAAAGTATTTCTACTGAGATTGTTATAATTAAGTGTTATAATTTAGTTTAAAAAATCCATTGGCTTTGTCAATATATTTGTATAATTTAAGAAGAAAACTCAAACTCAAACAAAACAGTAACAAACTCGAAACAAAACATCAAACTCTGACAGCAAAAATCCTCTATTAAATAGAACGCAAGATCAGTTAAAAATTCCTTTGTTCTCCTTTTAAATGTTTTTAAAGGTAAACTTTTAAATTCAAATGGTAATGGTATTAGAAGCACTACAAGCCAAATTGGCCCATGGCTTGGTTGACTATGTCTTTCCGTACCTATCTTTCGCTTTCGCCTTCCAATCCATGATTTTCATCTCTTCCAGATCCTTTTCTACATTTCTTTTCCAGCGGCTTCTTGGTCTCCCTCTTGGTTTTTTTCCTCCAGCTGTTCTTCGAAGAATTTGCTTTGGTGTTCTGGCTTCCTCCGTTCTTGTTACGTGGCCTAGCCATATTTTTCTTTGTGCTTTTATGATTCCCACTATGTTGTTCCTTTTGCATTTCTTTTAACATAATTGTTTGTCCTTCGTGTCCATAATTGTTAATGATATTGATGATATAATAAGTCATTTTTGACTTAATTTTTGGTAGTTTTTGGTTAATTTTTTTGAGTAATTTTAAGTGACAACTCGACACCCATCAGGTATAAGAGAATGGATTATGATGATGATATAATAAGTCATTTTTAACTTCATTTTTGGCAGTTTTTGGTTAATTTTTTGGGAGCAATTTTGAGTGGCAATTATGGTGTTGTAATTACCACAAAAATGGCTGAATTTTCTGCGATCTGTAATGTAAGGAAGTGATTATTATTAATTACGTCGTGCATTAGTCGCCATGTGAGCAAGTGACCCCCACACTTATGTCACGTACACGCATAAATTTATAAGTTACATAAAAACTACGTAACCGCACCTGAAGGATGAATAATCCAAGTGTTAGAAAAGTTACAGTCGAAAAGAGGTGATTCAGAGCTTATAAAAAAATCTGAAATTTCATCGCACGAACGAGACAAAACAGAACCAAGACTTACGACGCTCGCCGAAGCGGAAGTAAATAAATAAGCGCTCATTACGAGGACGTAATTATACGGCAAACCGCTTGAAGCATCGCAACAAAGCAGACGTGAGAATATACGAGATGTTGGTGATTGTGATGTACCTGTTCTAGCGCACTTTTGTGATGAAGTTAATAATTATGGTGATTGTTGAAACGTGGATGCAAATGTGTAGTAAGTTATTGCTACATTTACAAAAGAGTATTGTAAAATTTGTAGTTTTCTATCACTAATTAATATTTTGTTATTTCATTGAACGATACTAAAACGCGCAATTACATAAATGTAATTCGAAATTTGAAAGAAATTAGTACTCAAACTTTGTCAAATTTTCAGGAGTATTAGCTTCAAGTATACTAAACAGATATCTGATAATAAATATGCAATAACTAAATTTTCAGAAATTTCAGTATTGACTAATTCATACTTGCCATTGCATAAAGTTATAGTGTTGATTATCTCACTTATTTAATACTGAAACTTTGTCAAATTTTCAGGAGTATTAGCTTCAAGTATACTAAACAGATATCTGATAATAAATATGCAATAAATAAATTTTCAGAAATTTCAGTAATAGCTAACCGATACTTGTCATTGCAGAAAGTTAAGTGTTTAATTTCTCACTTATTTAATACTGAAACTTTGTCAATTTTTCAGGAATATTAGCTTCAAGTATACCAAACAGATATCTGATAATAAATATGCAATAAATAAATTTTCAGAAATTTCAGTAATATCTAACCGATACTTGTCATTTCAGATAGTTAAGTGTTTGATTTTCTCACATATTTAATACTGAAACTTCGTCAAATTTTCAGGAGTATTAGCTTCAGGTATACTTAACAGATATCTGATAATAAATATGCAATAAATAAATTTTCAGAAATTTCAGTAATAGCTAACCGATACTTGTCATTGCAGCAAGTTAAGTGTTTGATTTTCTCACTTATTTAATACTGAAACTTTGTCAAATTTTCAGGAGTATTAGCTTCAAGTATACTAAACAGATATCTGATAATAAATTTGCAATAAATAAATTTTCAGAAATTTCAGTAGTAGCTAACCGATACTTGTCATTGCAGCAAGTTAAGTGTTTGATATCTCACTTATTTAATACTGAAACTTTGTCAAATTTTCAGGAATATTAGCTTCAAGTATACTAAACAGATATCTGATAATAAATATGCAATAAATAAAGTTTCAGAAATTTTAGTAATAGCTAATCGATACTTGTCATTGCAGAAAGTTAAGTCTTTAATTTTCTCACTTATTTAATACTGAAACTTTGTCAAATTTTCAGGAGTATTAGCTTCAAGTATACTAAACAGATATCTGATAATAAATATGCAATAAATAAATTTTCAAAAATTTCAGTAATAGCTAACCGATACTTGTCATTGCAGAAAGTTAAGTGTTTGATTTCTCACTTATTTAATACTGAAACTTTGTCAAATTTTCAGGAGTATTAGTTTCAAGTATACTAAACAGATATCTGATAATAAATATGCAATAAATAAATTTTCAGAAATTTCAGTAATAACTAACCGATACTTGTCATTGCAGAAAGTTAAGTGTTTAATTTCTCACTTATTTAATACTGAAACTTTGTCAAATTTTCAGGAGTATTAGTTTCAAGTATACTAAACAGATATCTGATAATAAATATGCAATAAATAAATTTCCAGAAATTTCAGTAATAGCTAACCGATACTTGTCATTGCAGAAAGTTAAGTGTTTGATTTTCTCACTTATTTAATACTGAAACTTTGTCAAATTTTCAGGAGTATTAGCTTCAAGTATACTAAACAGATATCTGATAATAAATATGCAATAAATAATTTTTCAGAAATTTCAGTAATATCTAACCGATACTTGTCATTGCAGAAAGTTAAGTGTTTGATTTTCTCACATATTTAATACTGAAACTTTGTCAAATTTTCAGGAGTATTAGCTTCAAGTGTACCAAACAGAAATCTGATAATAAATATGCAATAAATAAATTTTCAGAAATTTCAGTAATAGCTAACCGATACTTGTCATTTCAGATAGTTAAGTGTTTGATTTTCTCACATATTTAATACTGAAACTTTGTCAAATTTTCAGGAGTATTAGCTTCAAGTATACCAAACAGATATCTGATAATAAATATGCAATAAATAAATTTTCAGAAGTTTAAGTAAAAGTATCATTTTAGTATCTTTAACATCAATATCGTTAGCGATGGGCCACCGCTCTTCGTGGGCGGCGTCGCCGTCGCCGAACCACCTGGAGCGTCCGCGGCTCTTGAGGCAGGCGCCCTTCAGGGTTGAGCCCCCGCCGGCGTCGAACCAGCAGAACTTGCTGAGACAGGGCAAGAGCCGCGGCTTCACGTGGGGCGACCCCGACCGGGACGACGACTTCTACGTGTTCGACGCCTCTCCGCCGACGCCGACGCCGTCCACGACGCCCCAGATCCCCGGCATGGGCACCACGCAGACGGCCTGCGAGGACGCCTGCATGACGACGCACGAGTACAACCCCGTCTGCGGCGACGACGGCCACACCTACTACAACGGCGCCCGTCTGTCCTGCGCCAGGAAGTGCGGGAAAGGTGAGTGCCGTCACCGTGGTGTTACACAACCAACCGGGTATTCACCAGGACCCAAGGTTTTCCCCGCGGTGCGCATAAATTAGCTGCAGGTGCAGGTGCTGAGACGGTGTCTGTTGCAGAGGTCGTCGCCGTCCACGGGGGGGCCTGCTCCAGGAAGAGGAGCTGAGAGGGACTCAACACCGCAGCCCAAGACTGATCTTAGGCAAATTATTAATGTTATTATTACAATAGACCAATTGAACTTTAACATAAAACCTTGAAATGAAAAATGTTATTGTCCTCTACAATCCTGCTTCTGTGACCTACGGATTTTTAATGAATATTTACAGATTTATGGGAAATTCATCAGGTTTCCGTGCAATTTTCACAATTTGCCAAAAATCTGCAATTTTCCATGACTAACTATTTACAATAATTCGTTTCCCCATGAATAAAAGCAAAGTTCCAAAAAGTGTGTGCAAGTTTCCATAGTTTTTTTTACTATTTTCCATCAAATTTATGCAATCTTCTTGCGCAGTTTTCCTTGAAATTTGTGTAGTTTCCCATGAAATTTGTGTAGTTTCCCATGAAATTTATGCTCGTTTTCGATGGAGTATTTTACAATATTCCGTAAAACTCGTGCAAAGTCTCCATGCAATAATGTTCACAAAATTCCCTAAAATTCAAACAAGCCTCAGCCATTTTTTCACAATTTTCCATGCATGATGCGATTTTCCCAGAAATTGCACGATTTTCCATAAAGTTTGTGAAAATTTTGCACGAAACTTGTATAATTTTTGATTAAATTTCAAAAATAATCTATAAATATGCGTTTATAAGGTGAATTTTTATTTATAATTACAAACTGATTTATGATTTTAAACATTTAGCAGTTTTTAGATACAATTGATACTTATGGTTGTTATGCAACCTATTGTTGTTTACACACTGATGTGTGTAAACAAAACAAGAAAACACTTCTAATTTTTACAAATAGCACATAAATTTCCATTTTACCTGATTATCGAGTTTTTGTAGTAGTAACAACAATATTTTGCTATGAATTCTGCAATTTTCCATGACTAACTGTTTACAATAATACATTTCCCCATAAATTATGCAATTTTCCAAGAAGCCTGTGCAAGTTTCCACAAATTGTTTACTGTTTTTCATCTAATTTATGCAATTTTCTTGTGCAGTTTTCCTTGAAATTTGTGTAGTTTTCTATGAAATTTATGCTCGTTTTCGATGGAGTACTTTACAATATTCCGCAAAACTTGTGCAAGTCCCATACTATAATTTTCACAAGATTCTATAAAATTTATCCCAGCTTCAGTTATTTTTTCAGAATTTTTAATGCATGATGCGATTTTTCCTAAAATTGCACAAGTTTCCATAAAGTTTGTGAATATTTTGCAAGAAACTTGTATAATTTTTGATTAAATTTACAAAAATAATTTGAAATATGCGTTTATAAGGTGAATTTATATTTATAATTAATAGCTAGTTTATAATTTTAACCTTTTAGTAGTTTCTAGACACAATTTATACTTAAGGTTGTTATACAACCTATTGTTATTTACACACTGATGTGTGTAGATAAAACAAGAAAACACTTATAATTTTTACAAGTAACACCTACATTTCCATTTTACCTATCTGATTATCGACTTTTTGTAGTAGTAGGAACAATATTTTAATGGCTATCACAATCTTTACGTCTTTACACATTCTGTTTGCAAATATGGACTGTATAAAATCAGTACAAAAACAAAAACACGTAATTATTTGCTGTTTTTTTTTTTAAATTTTACGTCAATTTGCGATTTTCTTAAGAATTCCATGTTATTTTGACGTATTTCTAAATTTTAATTAACGCTAATAACGAATTAAGGAAATTTTATGTTGATGTTTATGTGTTTGTGGGCTGTACCATTAGGGCCACTCCGGCCCTGCCTCGTTTATTCAAAATCAAATCGTGACGTCACCTGTATCCAACTTCAAGTCGGTCGCCATTTGTTTACTCGTTTGCCGGTTTTGACAACTCTGTGCGATTCACTTAAATTTCGCGTGAAATTCAGCTCAGTGCGGGCTTAAAGTAAGTCTATTGTCGAGTTTAGTGCTTTCCGCACGTTTTGAGTGCATTTTCCGGGTGGGAAATCGCCGCGCCACTTTTCACCCGGTGATTGTAATTTTCATTGTTTTTTCGAACTTTCTTGCAACTTCAGCATTCACCGCTAGTGGCGCTAGTGTCGTGATTTCAAATGCTCATTTATTCTGCATTTAAAACATTTAACCTAATTGATTTAAATATTTGTGAACTTGAGTGAGTGATGGGACGGTAGCTGGTGGAGCCGTTGTGGGATGCACAAGGGGGCCTATGTAAGTACTTTACGATGTCTCTGTTCATTTCGTTTGCTCCAAGTTGTTTGGGGTAGCTCACAGTAAGAAATTATGTGCATGTTTGCCGGACTCAAATCATTCCCAAGCAGCTTAGAACGGGCAAATACATTTATTGCTTACTAATGCGCCTATATGTAAATTGTGCGCTGAAACTTTGAGTATGGTAAATTTCCATACAATGCGTAAGCCAGTAGCGGCTTCTCAGCGCCTTTAGAGTAGTAGCTGCAAACACCCATTTCCTGGCAGTAAACGTAATTAATAATAGCAAATAGTTGCAACGGTAACACGAAAATGCGGCATTCATTGTGGATTTGCGTCAATCAATGGTATCAAGCAACTGATAGATTCTTCGACTAACCATGAATAACATTATTTATTATTTTACTTAACGATGTATTACCAAAGATGTTTAATCTCGTGGAAAATTCACCGCTAATTCACTTGAAAACTTTATAATTTGCAACGGCTTTAGACAAACGTTTCATTTTTCGCTGAATATTGCGACACATAAATATTCAATCAGGAATTTGTATACTGTTTACAAACATTTAAAGGTAATACACTTAGTTTGGGCTTACAGCCATCTGATCAATCATCTGATTGATTCTACAGCTAATCATGAATAACTTTCTTTATTAATTTACTTGAGTTGAAATACCAAACCACCAATACTAATTTTACATCGAGTAACTGAATCAACGGCAAGCATACATTGTTGTTTACTCTGTCTAACCACAAATGCCTATCCGCTCGATTGATACATTAGCAATTATTTATTATATAACTGCAACAATAACACTGAAACATTGACGGGGGTTATTAATAAAACAAGTACAACTAGATAAATACATCATTATTTTCTCAATAAAAATAAATACACATTAATTACACATCCTTACATTCCGCTAACATACTATTTACACCGAGGACTGAGACATTTACACAGGTTTAAGGTCATCGCTGCATCACAATTGCTGTCGCATTGTTTTTTATGTTCTATCAATATCAAGCTCGATAATTCTCTCGGCTTTACAGTCCGATTAACTTTGATTGGCTGTCTGTTTCCTGGAAAACCATTGTTGCGTAAGCAATAAATATCATCATCGAAATTCATCGAAATTAAATGCCGACAGGAATTAATTGAAAATATAAAACCTGCAAGACAAGTATTGTTTCATTAAATTATTATTATCATTTGGCAACTTTTTAGTTTTTTATCAAGTATACATTTTATGATTTATAATTTTAGTCATCATCATCATCATAATCCGGTCCTCTTGTACCCTTAGGATGTGGAAGGACACACATTTTAATGATATTTTGAATTTTCGAATTTTCAAAATATCACTAACATTATAAATCATAACATTACTTAAAGATATAGATAAAAAAAAATAAAAAAAGTTGTAAATGATAAAAATAATTCAATGAAACAATACTTATGTCGGCAGATTTATGTTTCCAATTAATTTCGATATGTATGTTGAAAACAATGTTAAATCATAAGTAATTTAGTTCAAAAAATGCATTTACTTTATTAACACGTATCACCTAATTTTTTATTTGTATAACTTAGATTATGTTCTAAAAAACCTGAATTTAAAAAAGATGTTGGACATTTAAAAAAATGCTTTTAATTAACTCAGATTTCAAAATGTTTGTTGTTGAAATTTTAAAACCACAATGTTTCACAACACAAAAGCATGCACTTACATTAAAAATTAAAAGGATTTCTACTGAGATTTCTAAATGTTCTAGAAAGTGTTATAATTTAGTTTAAAAATCCATTAGGTTTGTCAATATATTTGTATAATTAAAATAAATAAATTATAAACTTACAATATGTGCGAAAAATCTTAATGTTGCCAGATATTTATAAACACTGATCTTAATTGACTCGGAGCTTTCAAAATGTTTGTTGTTGAAAATTGTTTGAAATTTAAAAAATCCATTAACTTGGTCAATATATTTGTATAATTTTTTTTAAAATTATTTATCAACTTAGATTATGTGCGAAAAATCTGAATGTTTGTCACACATTAAAAACACCGTTTTTTTTTGACTTTGAGATCTCAAAATGATCTCAAAAGCTCAGGTGGAGCGGTGGGTTAACGCCTATACCGAAACAGGTCATAAAATCATGCACTTACATTAAAAAATCAGAAAGATTTTTGAGAATGGCATAGGACAGTTTAGATATTTCATACATTACGGAAGTTATAGCAGAAATTTAACAGTTTTCGATTATTTGTAAGTAGTTCTAATTTTTGTCGAATAATATGTGAATTTGAATAAATGCATTTATTAAATTTAGGTTTTATCCATATTATCAGTTATTTATATTTAAGGTTGTTATATTAAGTTATATTTATTTCATTTTATTATTTATTTTATATTTTATTTCTTTCTTTCACCTTTGAAAATTTCAAAATACAATTTAAATGAGATCAGGATATATACATATTAAATTACATATGCCTCTGAAGATGGTTTTTTAAAAAACCGAAAGTAGTCAGGCGACAGAAATAAATAATAAAATAAAATACTAATAAGTATTACTTACGATTAACTACTTAATATAACAGCCTTTAGAAACATTTATGTTATTTGGTAAAGTAAGTTAGATTATATATATTACTTAAACAATAAAGTTTTCAAACATGTTTAGACAATTCCATAAAAAAAATATGCAGTTTGAAAAACTTGGCAGTTATGGATTTCTTTTTCAAATATGTTTAGACAATTCCATAAAAAATATGCAGCTTGAAGAACATAACATTTATTGATTTCTATTAATTTCAATAAATTTTCCATCGAAGTTTAAAAAAAATGGTACGAATTTATTAAACAGTTAGCTAATATCATGAAAACTTTGAAAATCACACACAAAAGAAAGCAAAATGGGCCTAAACTTTCGAAAGTTTTATAATCTAGACACAGAATTGTCTGGTATGTATATTTAACAGAAGATGACTTGGTTAAGAATAAATGAAGCTTTTATTTCTTTTTTGCATTTCAAAATTTTAAGTTTTAGCAGATATGTTTTGATAATTTCGAAAATACGACGACATGGCTAAGAATAAAAAACGATTATTTCATTTTTTTCTTCAAAACTTTTAGCAGATTTTTTTTTGGTAACTTCGAAAATACTATTCGAAGTTAACCTATATACATTTCTTAAACTATAAAGTTTTCAAATATGTTTTACTTCGAAAATACCATACAAAATTAGCCTATATATATTTCTTATACAATAAAGTTTTCAAATATGTTTAGACAATTAAATGAAACAATTGTGCAGTTTGAAAAACTTTACAGTTATGGATTTCTATCAATTTCAATAAGTTTTCCATCTGAGTTATAAAAAAAAAGTACGAATTTATGAAAGTTTGCTTAATATCATGAAAACTTTGAAAATCACAAACAATCAAAAAATGCAAAATGGGCTTAAATTTTCCAAAGTTTTTTAATCTAGACATATAATTGTCCGGTATTTTGCTGGAATTGACTTGGTTAAGAATAAATAAAGCGAAGGTTTCCATTTTTTTTAGTCCAAATTTTCAGTTTTAGCAGATATTTATTGATAACTTCGAAAATACGATGTCTAGGTTAAGAATAAATAAACCAGTAATTTCAATATTCAATTCAACATTTTTTTCCTCAAAATTTTATGTTTTAGCTGATATGTTTTGATAACTTGGAAAATACGATATGGCTAAGAATAAATGAACCTATGATTTCGAAATATTTTTCTTCAAAACTAAGTTTTAGCAGATTTTTTTGCGATAATTTCAAAAATACGATGACTTGGCTAAGAATAAATAAAGTGATTATTCCATTGTTTTTCTTTAAAAGTTTTAGCAGATTTATTTTGATAATTTCGAAAATACGACGACTTGTTAAAAACTATTTCAATATTGTTTCTTCAAAATCTTAAGTTTTAGCAGATATTTTTTGATAATTTCGAAAATACGATGACTTGGCTAAGAATAAATGAACTGATGATTTCGTTACTTTTTTTCTTCAAAACTTTAAGTTTAAGCAGATATTATTTGATAATTTCGAAAATACGATGACTTGGCTAAGACTAAATAAAGCGATGATTTCATTGTTTTTTTTTAAAGGTATTAGCAAATATTTTTTGATAACTTCGAAAATACGATGACTTGGCTAAGAATAAATAAAGTGATTATTCCATTGTTTTTCTTTAAAAGTTTTAGCAGATTTATTTTGATAACTTCGAAAATACGACGACTTGTTTAAAAACTATTTCAATATTTTTTCTTCAAAATCTTAAGTTTTAGCAATTGATAATTTCGAAAATACGATGACTTGGCTAAGAATAAATGAACTGATGATTTCGTTACTTTTTTTTTCAAAACTTTAAGTTTAAGCAGATATTATTTGATAATTTCGAAAATACGATGACTTGGCTAAGAATAAATAAAGCGATGATTTCATTGTTTTTCTTCAAAGGTATTAGCAAATATTTTTTGATAACTTCGAAAATACGATGACGTGGCTAAGAATAAATATAGCGATGATTTCATTTTTGTTCTTCAAAAGATTTAGTACATTTGTTTTGATAACTTCGAAACTACGATGACTTGGTTAATAATGATTTCAAATATTTTTCTTCAACATTTTAACTTTCAGCATATATTTTTTTAGTTTTCGAAGTTATATTGTTTGACAATTTCCAGAATATTTTCGAGAGAATAATTATAGTTTTAGCAAATATTTCGTGATAACTTCGCAAATACGATGACTAAGAATAAATATAGCGATGATTTCATTTTTGTTGTTAAAAGTTTTAGCACATTTGTTTTGATAACTTCGAAACTACGATGACTTGGTTAAAAATGATTTCAAATATTTTTCTTCAACATTTTAACTTTCGGCATATATTTTTTTTGATTTTCGAAGTTATCATATTGTTTGACAATTTCGAGATTATTTTCGACAGAATAATTTTAGTTTTAGCAAATGTTTTTTGATAACTTCGCAAATACGATGACTTGGCTAAGAATAAATAAAGCGACGATTTCATTGTTTTTCTTCAAAAGTATTAGCAAATATTTTTTGAAAACTTCGAAACTACGATGACCTGGTTAAAAATGATTTAAAATATTTTTCTTCAAAATATTAACTTTCAGCATATATTTTTTGATTTTCGAAGTTATCATATTGTATGACAATTTCGAGAATATTTTCGAGAGAATAATTTTAGTTTTAGCAAATATTTTTTGATAACTTCGCAAATACGATGACTAAGAATAAGTTTAGCGATGATTTCATTTTTGTTCTTCAAAAGTTTAAGCACATTTGTTTTGATACATTCGAAACTACGATGACTTCGTTAAAAATGATTTCGAATATTTTTCTTCAACATTTTAACTTTCAGCGTATATATTGTTAATTTTCGAAGTTTATCATATTGTTTGACAAATTCGAGAGGATTATTTTAGTTTTAGCAAATATTTTTTGATAATTTCGCAAATACGATGACTAAAAATAAATATAGCGATGATTTCAGTTTTGTTCTTCAAAAGTTTTAGCACATTTGTTTGATAACTTCGAAACTACGATGACTTGGTTAAAAATGATTTTCAAGTTTCAAAATTTTAACTTTCAGTTTTTTTATTTTCGAAGTTATCATATTGTTCGACAATTTCGAGAATATTTTCGAGAGAATAATTTTAGTTTTGGCAAATGTTTTGAAGTACGAAATTACGATGACTTGGCTAAGAATAAATATAGCGATGATTGCATTCAAAGGCTGATTTTTTTTTTTTATAACTTCTAAAATACGATGACCTCCTAGTTTTAACGGTTGGCCCTAAGGGGTTTGTGTAGATATCAATGTCGTTGCTGTTTTGTTTTTGTTTTCTTCAATTAATTACAATTGTTTGCAAACAATGACCAGAAACCATTCACCATCAGACCGCAAGCACTCCACTCTTCGGCTACATGGATGCGCAAGCAAATTTTGTGAGGTCGTGGGTCACGTGGGGGACGCCCCTAAAACACCTGGTTGACGTTCGGAAGCGCGCCCGCAGGGGGTTGGGGTGTGTGGCGGCTTCGAAGGCGCGTTTCGGAGACGTCCCCGTGGGGCTACACCTGATGGGGGACCGCTACGCGGGGCCCTACAAAAGAAACATTTAGGCGTGCCTCCTGGGCGTCAGGTCGTAGCTGAACGGGTTCACCTGAAACGAGCTGGGGCCCTGCTCGTAGCCTGGCCTCCTGGCGGAGGCGTCCAGCGGGAACTCGTAGTCGGGGATCAGGAAGAGCCGGCGTAGCTCCTCCCACTTGTTCTCGCCGTCGAAGCGCGTCGTCCTCGACGTCGTGGGGGCCCCCTCGGCCTGGGCGTGGGCCGGGGGCTGGTAGTATATCGAGGGCTCTCGCACGGTGTTGATCTTGCTTTCGGTGAAGGATTTCGGGGGTTGTATGACGGTGCTGAGGCCCAGGTTGTTGGGGTCCACTATGGGTTCTTGGATTGCCAGCGGGGATTCCGAGGTTACAAATTTCGGGTATACAGGGGTGGTTGCTTTGAAGTTGCTCTGGAAGTTGACTTGCACAGGTGGCTGATTCTGTGGCAGCGGGATTATATTGAGTTTTTCGTTGGGGTTCTTTGGTGGCTCGATTATTGAGGCTATGCCATACGCATTGTTATTATTATTAGCCAGAGGTTTCTCTTCGAAAGCCAATGGTGCTTCTGGGGTTACGGTTTTTGGATATACCGGAGTTGTGGCTTTAAAATTCGACTCAAAATTAATTTTAACGCGCTCAGGTTTTGGGTACGCAAACTGCGTGTCTTTCGTAATCGGCGGCTGCAGTATGGTCCTCACCTCGTTGTGGATGACCTCTTCGTCGGGCAGTGGCACCTGCGCCGGCGCCGTCTTAGGGTACACCGGAGTCGTCGCTTTAAAATTGCTCTTGAAGTTTACGACCACCCCTTCGTCGACTTTGCCAGCATCACCAGACTTAACGGGGAAGTACGGCTTCTTCACCTCCACCTTGTTCTTAACCCGGTTCTTCGCCTCTGCACTCCTCTCCGTGGTCGACTTGGTGTACTCGGTGCTCCAGTGGCTCGGCAGGAAGTAGGCGGTGTCGGTGACCGGCGGTGCGTTCTCCTCGTAGTCAGAGTCTGCGCCCACCAGGTTCTTGTGGTTCCCCTGCTGCGCCCTGCCGGTCCTGTAGACGATGTTGTACTCGGCGGCGCTGGGGTGCGCCAGCAGGTCCGGCCTGGGGGTCCTGTGGTACGGGTGCTCGGCGTCGTCCTCGACGAACGGCTTCCCCCGCTGCCCTATCAGCAGGTTGGCGCCGTAGTCCAGCTCGGCCTTGCTGCAGTTCACCATGTACCAGTGGTCGCAGATCAGCATCCTCTGCTGGAAGAGCGTCGTGTTCGGGCAGGAGTAGCTGAACTGGCGACCCAGGCCATCGCACATGTGATAAATCTGGAAATTGAAAGAAAAACAAATGTATATTAAAAGCTCGTGCTAAAATAAAGGTATTAAAAGTTGATTTAGGTATAAACATGAATCATGTCTCTAGAACAGGGGTCGGAATACAGGGTGAAAACATGAATCATGTTTTCACCAACAATCATCAACACCACCACCACCATCAGGTGGCGGTGGCGCTGGTGGTGTTGGTGATGCTGGTGGTGAGGTGGTGACCACATTATTTATTAATTTTAATCGTCTAGACCAGGGGTCGGCAAACTGTGGCTCGAGAGCCACATGTGGCTCTTTGTGTACGCAAGTGTGGCTTTAAAGAACTACAATTAAAAGTATAATTAAAACTATGTGGTCATGTGAAAGAAAAAAACCAAAGTTGTCTGCGATATTTTTTTGAAATAATAGGTCAAAACTGGATATTTGATAAGAAAAATACATTTTGTCACAATTAGTTTGGTAACACAACAGAAAGTATTAAGAGGGCAATTAAATTTTCAATCTCGGTTTAGAAAATTTGCAGATTACTACGCGAATGAAAGTAAAAATTAATACTACTCATTCTAAATCGAAATTCTTGGGCAGTAAAATAGTTGATAAATCAGTAGGTGAGAAAAATATGTTTGCTGTTGATTAGAGGTGATGGGATCAAGCAGGTCACGTTTAGAGTCCGCGTCGATAATTATTGTGTTTAGATGCACACGTCTCGTTGAACAAATATATTGGAAAAAAACACGAGAGGAATTTCTCAAGGTAGCCAGCAAATTATTATCTTGTTAATTTGTGCACTTTGGACGATACGGATTCAAAATTTACAAATACACAATTTGCACTATTGGTACAAATTCTCACAAACAGATTGTATGTCACCAATAAATTTTGGTTCAACTAACAGTTATATCCATTGGCACACATCGGTTTCCTAAATTTCTAGTGAATCAATAAAAAACTAAAAAGTTATGCAAATTTTTGGCCACCAGTTCTGTGGCAAACGAATAAATATTAACTGGAATATTATGGAAATCATCACGATTCGGTTTCCTCGATACATCGCTTAATTGGCGATTAATATTTTCCGCGTTAATTTATTTCGCGCTTTGGCATTATTTATTGTCATGCAAAATTCGCGGCGCCGAAACAAAACAACGAAATAAATCACCCTAGAAACATGTGTTAAATCACAATTCTAGGTTGCATCTGTAAACTTTAAACGGAAACCGAGTCAAGGATGAATCCAATGGAATGCGCGCTGTTTTAATTATCACCTGTTTGGATTAAAAAAATAGTTTCTTCCATTATAAACACAGAATTAACACTTATGTTTTAAACACACAATTTATGGTGATTAAATACGACTGCGTTATTAATATTAATTTTGGAATCATAACCAAATTATTATTGTTTCAATTTAAACTTTGTCAAATTTTCAGGAGTATTAGCTTCAAGTATACTAAATAGATATCTGATAATAAATATGCAATAAATAAATTTTCAGAAATTTCAGTAATAGCTAACCGATATTTGTCATTGCAGCAAGTTAAGTGTTTGATTTTCTCACTTATTAAATACTGAAACTTTGTCAAATTTTCAGGAGTATTAGCTTCAAGTATACCAAACAGATATCTGATAATAAATATGCAATAAATAAATTTTTCAGAAATTTCAGTAATAGCTAACCGATACTTGTCACTGCAGCAAGTTAAGTGTTTGATTTCTCACTTATTTAATACTGAAACTTTGTCAAATTTTCAGGAGTATTAGCTTCAGGTATACTAAACAGATATCTGAAAATAAATATGCAATAAATAAATTTTCAGAAATTTCAGTAATAGCTAACTGATACTTGTCATTGCAGAAAGTTAAGTGTTTGATTTCTCACTTATTTAATACTGAAACTTTGTCAAATTTTCAGGAGTATTAGCTTCAAGCATACTAAACAGATATCTGATAACAAATATGCAATAAATAAATTTTCATAAATTTCAGTAATAGCTAACCGATACTTGTCATTGCAGAAAGTTAAGTGTTTGATTTTCTCACTTATTTAATACTGAAACGTTGTCAAATTTTCAGGAGTATTAGCTTCAAGTATACCAAACAGATATCTGATAATAAATATGCAATAAATAAATGTTCAGAATTTTCAGTAATATCTAACCGATACTTGTCATTGCAGCAAGTTAAGTGTTTGATTTTCTCACTTATTTAATACTGAAACTTTGTCAAATTTTCAGGAGTATTAGCTTCAGGTATACTAAACAGATATCTGATAATAAATATGCAATAAATATATTTTCAGAATTTTCAGTAATAGCTAACTGATACTTGTCATAGCAGAAAGTTAAGTGTTTGATTTCTCACTTATTTAATACTGAAACTTTGTCAAATTTTCAGGAGTATTAGCTTCAAGTATACTAAACAGATATTCGATCATAAATATGCAATAAATTGATTTTCAGAAATTTCAGTAGTAGCTAACCGATACTTGTCATTGCAGCAAGTTAACTGTTTGATTTTCTCACTTATTTAATACTGAAACTTTGTCAAATTTTCAGGAGTATTAGCTTCATGTATAGTAAACAGATATCTGAAAATAAATATCCAATAAATAAATTTTCAGAAATTTCAGTAATAGCTAACTGATACTTGTCATTGCAGAAAGTTAAGTGTTTGATTTCTCACTTATTTAATACTGAAACTTTGTCAAATTTTCAGGAGTATTAGCTTCAAGCATACTAAACAGATATCTGATAATAAATATGCAATAAATAAATTTTCAGAATTTTCAGTAATATCTAACCGATACTTGTCATTGCAGCAAGTTAAGTGTTTGATTTCTCACTTATTTAATACTGAAACTCTGTCAAATTTTCAGGAGTATTAGCTTCAAGTATACTAAACAGATATCTGATAATAAATATGCAATAAATAAATTTTCAGAAATTTCAATAATAGCTAACCGATACTTGTCACTGCAGCAAGTTAAGTGTTTGATGTCTCACTTATTTAATACTGCAACTTTGTCAAATTTTCAGGAGTATTAGCTTCAAGTATACTAAACAGATATCTGATAATAAATATGCAACAAATAAATGTTCAGAAATTTCAGTAATAGCTAACCGATACTTGTCACTGCAGCAAGTTAAGTGTTTGATTTCTCACTTATTTAATACTGAAACTTTGTCAAATTTTCAGGAGTATTAGCTTCAGGTATACTAAACAGATATCTGATAATAAATATGCAATAAATATATTTTCAGAATTTTCAGTAATAGCTAACTGATACTTGCCATAGCAGAAAGTTAAGTGTTTGATTTCTCACTTATTTAATACTGAAACTTTGTCAAATTTTCAGGAGTATTAGCTTCCGGTATACTAAACAGATATCTGATAATAAATATGCAATAAATAAATTTTCAGAAATTTCAGTAATAGCTATCTGATACTTGTCATTGCAGAAAGTTAAGTGTTTGATTTCTCACTTATTTAATACTGAAACTTTGTCAAATTTTCAGGAGTATTAGCTTCAAGCATACTAAACAGATATCTGATAACAAATATGCAATAAATAAATTTTCAGAAATTTCAGTAATAGCTAACCGATACTTGTCATTGCAGAAAGTTAAGTGTTTGATTTTCTCACTTATTTAATACTGAAACTTTGTCAAATTTTCAGGAGTATTAGCTTCAAGTATACCAAACAGATATCTGATAATAAATATGCAATAAATATATTTTCAGAAATTTCAGTAATAGGTAACCGATACTTGTCACTGCAGCAAGTTAAGTGTTTGATATCTCACTTATTTAATACTGAAACTTTGTCAAATTTTCAGGAGTATTAGCTTCATGTATACTAAACAGATATCTGAAAATAAATATGCAATAAATTAATTTTCAGAAATTTCAGTAATAGCTAACTGATATTTGTCACTGCAGCAAGTTAAGTGTTTGATTTTCTCACTTATTTAATACTGAAACTTTGTCAAATTTTCAGGAATCTAATATTTTCAAAAATATATTTTTTTCATTAAGTTACCTGACATCCGGAACTGATATCTGCGTAGTAACCGGAAGGGCGTCCCTCGCACGAGAACGCCGGCCTCTCGACAATCTGCAAAAATAAATATTAATATATAGAAAAAGTGCCAGCATCATAATAATCCAATAAAAAGGTTAAAACCTAGTGGTTTTGAATTATGCATTGCATTCTTTTGCAATGAGGAAGCGATTAGTGGACGCCGAGTTAACAGAGTAGATCCCAGATTTACGACTGTAAAAAAGCATTATTGCGGTGGACTAGCGGATTAGAAGACCGATGATGGGTCGTAACTCTGGGAAAGGTCAATCAGAAACCGATCAACAACGGCAAACATTGCGAAATCAATATCGAACGCGCGACGATTTCGTTGATATTAAATAGAATCCTCGCCTCGGGCGTATAGAGACGATTTCATCCGATGTAATAATAATAATATGTCAGACCAATATTGAACATTAATTATTTCTTCACTCCTCGTCTTCAGAAAGTAATTTAGAAATTAAGGATGTTTGGAAATTTGAATGGTATATACAGGGTGTTCACAGACATTATGACATTCGGTTAAATGAGATGAAATCTGAACATTTGGTGAATACATAACTTGATTAGTATAACAAAAATATGCCACAGCGTTTGATTGAGAGGCTTGTCGCCGTCACCCAAGGTAATGGTGGTCGTGCGTGGGACTCTGTGACGTCCCTGAAAGGTTCGCGGCACATAAGGGCGTATAGCAGATAGGTGTATTCCTTTTAAATAATGAGGAGGGCCGCTAGCTCTTGATGTCGGAGAGTGGGGTGGGTGAGAAAGGGCTCCACGTAATTTTACCTCGCACGTTACTAAGAGCTTAATTAAGGGAATTAGGCTTATTAGAGGGATAAGGGACGAAGAATGGAAACCATAAACTACGAAAATCGTATTCGCAGTCACCCAAGATACTTTGGTCGTGCATGGGGATGTTTTAAAACTCACCCCCTTTTCGCACTTAAACAACTAAGTTTTAATTTATAAATTATATTGCCTTCTATACTGTACACATCGTGTTATTACCATAAATAACTTGTATTTATATACAGGGTGTCCTAACTAAAAGTCCCCCCTACGATGTTTCATCAGGTGGTTGCAATTTCTTGAAAGTTTTCACGTGTTGGACGTAATTATTTCAATATTACGATTACGACCAATAAATTAATTAACGTGGGCGTCCGTTTATTAGGGGACTTGTCGAAATCACAAATGCCACATTAAATCACACGCAATTCGCACGTACATAAAAAAGCTTGTTTGCGTTGCATCATCATCGGATTAAAAAAAATACCACCAGCAGAGAAAATAAGTTGCTTTTGCTAATATTTAAAAGAAATATTCATTATATGGCTAAAATAAATTAAAAATAAATTATGTATAAATCTATGGAGCTTCTTAAACAATATGGTAATCAGTGAATAAATGGAAAATTTAAATATGGCTGATATATGTCAGAATCATAACAAAATTTTTAGATTGTAAAATTGTATAAAATGTTTACAAATATGAATTGCTGCATTTATAAATGCCTCTTTCAAATAAATAAATAAATAAATAAATAACCGCCTCTTATGCAAAGCGAGTTTTTAGCGAACAAAAAAACGAATCATCTGTTGCATAAAATCAAGCTCGATGCTTGTAAACTTCTCGGAATGTCTCAATAACGCGCCGGACGATCGTTAATTATCGACTTTTCGTTACATAAACGCGCCTTTGACGTTTCTATTATGCACATCCAAATACGGCACCCATCCCATTCAGGTAGTCGTGAGCAATGGGAACAGATAGCCCCAGACTCCCACGCGAATTGTGGGCAGATTGGCCCCGGGACGTCCGAAGAAAGTACCTTCTCCTCGGCACTTTGCGGCCAATAAAGGGTGGGAATCGATTTTCAATGAGCGATAAAAGCAATAAACGGGCATTATGAGCATTAAATTAGTAACAAAACCGATAACGACAGACATAAACTGCTGATAAAATAATAGCGCAATAACAATATTTTTTTTCTACGACAGTGTGTAAACTAAGTTTTTACTCACTGTTCACAGTGCGTAAAGTGATACTTTTTAGCACGAGTACGTAAAGTGATACTTTTTAGCACAAGTACGTAAAGTCATACTTTTTAGCACAAGTACGTAAACTAAGTTTTTATGCATTGTTACAGTACACAAGGTGATACTTTTTAGCACAAGTGTGTAAACTAAGTTTTTACGCACTGTTTCAGTGCATAAAGTGATACTTTTTAGCACAAGTACGTAAACTAATTTTTACGCACTATTACCTATTTTTTTACGCACTGTTACAGTGCGCAAGGAGATACTTTTTAGCACAAGTGTGTAAACTTAGTTTTTACGCACTCTTCACATTGTGTAAAGTAATACTTTTTATCACAAGTACGTAAACTATTTTTTACGCACTGTTACCTATTTTTTTACGAACTGTTACAGTGCGCAAGGTGATACTTTTTAGCACAAGTGTGCAAACTAAGTTTTTACGCACTGTTCACAGCACAGTGCGTAAAGTGATAGTTTTTACCACAAGACAGCAAGGTGATACTTTTAGCACAAGTACATTAACCAAGTTTAAAGGCATTGTTCATATTGCGTATAGTTATACTTTTTAGCACAAGTGTGTAAACTAAGTTTTTGCGCACTGTTTACAGTGCGTAAAGCGATACTTTTTAGCACAAGTACGTTAACTAATTTTTACACACTGTTACCTATTTTTTTACGCACTGTTCCAGTGCGCAAGGTGATATTTTGTAGCACAAGTGTGTAAACTAAGTTTTTACGCACTGTTTACATTGCGTAAAGTGATACTTTTTAGCACAAGACAGTGCAAAGTGATACTTTTTTGCACAAGTACGTAAACTAATTTTAACGCACTGTTACCTAATGTTTTACGCACTGTTACAGTGCGCAAGGAGATACTTTTTAGCACAAGTGTGTATACTTAGTTTTTACGCACTGTTCACAGTGCGTAAAGTGATATTTTTTAGCATAAGTACGTATACTAAGTTTTTACGCACTGTTACAGTGCGCAAGGTGATACATTGTAGCACAAGTGTGTAAACTAAGTTTTTACGCACTGTTTACATTGCGTAAAGTGATACTTTTTAGCACAAGACAGTGCAAAGTGATACTTTGTTGCACAAGTACGTAAACTAAGTTTTAACGCACTGTTCATATTGCGTATAGTAATACATTTTAGCACAAGTGTGTAAACTGTGCGTTAAATAAGTTTTACACACAATTCATTCATTCATCAATTTAAAAAAAAGATAGAAACGATTGTTTAAAAAAAAATTTAATCAAAGCCATGAAAAAAAAAGGGCAGGTATAAAATGTATATCTTAACTTAAAAAATTATAATGATTATATTATTATCAACTTCGGCAAAATTTCCAATAATTTCTACAAAATAATACGTAAATTGTAAACATTAAAGTAAAATTTTCAATAATATCTGCAAATATTTTAGTTATTTCTACACAAATTCACAGTATCAACACTAAATTATAGCTAATTTTTTTAATGATGACTATACTTCCAAATGTAGAATTATATTTCAATTATTTCTACCAAAGTTTGAATTATTTTTCAAAATTTCGATTATTCTTTTAAAATCTCAATCATTTTGTCAAAATTTCACCAACGACTGATAATTTTCGCCAATTACCGTCAAATTTTGGATAATTATTATCAAATTTCCAATTACATTATAATTATTATAAAAATTAAAATTATAATATTATCAAATTTTTATTTACTTCTGCAAAAATCCCAAATTTCTAATTCTAATAATTAATTTCTAAAAAGTAATTTTAAATTATATTCTTATTTTTATTATTATTTGCATTACGGAGTACTTATGATAAATGAATGAAACAATAGTAAATTTTAAATATTACAGGAAAATTTTAAATAATAAAAACAATTTAATTGTTTCTTCCAAAATCTCACTTTTTAAACAAAATTTTACTTATTTTGTAATTATTATCAAATTTCAAATTAAATTTATAATTGTTATTAAATTAAAATTATATTATTATCAAATTTTTAATTACATCTGCAAAAATTCCAAATTCCAATTCTAACAATTAATTTCTCCAAAGTAATTTTAAATTATATTCTTATTTTTATTATTATTTGCATTAGGGAGTTATTATGATAATTGATTGAAACAAGAGTAAATTTTAAATATTAAAGTAAAATTTTAAATTATTTTCGTCAACATTTTAATTGTTCCTTCCAAAATTTCAATTATTCTGTCTAAATTTGAATAATTACTGTATTTTTACTTAAATAGCAAATTTATATTATTGCCGACAAGGTTGTAATTTTTCTCAACTAAATTTTAATTATTGTCTTAAAATTTGAACGATTAGTGTCAAAATTTCACTTCTTTCTTTAGTTGAACTTCTTAGTATGAACCGCAAACAAAAACCAATAGGAATTTTTTTTATGTGTATTAATTATTGATCAAAATTTGAAGAGATTGTTGGGATTTTGAGAACCAGCAAACATTTTCTACGGAAAATAAACGTAATTTTTTTAGTGAATCATGTAAAACTTTGAATTTCTGCTATTTTTTTTAAGTCTGCATTTATGTCGTTAAAAGTTTTAATTATTTTTTCGAAATTTCATTTGTTCTGATAAAGTTTCAACAATGACTGACAAATTTTGGATGATTGATGTCAAAATTGGCTCAAAATCATCATAAAAATCAAAAATAAAAAAATCAAATATAATTAACTTTTCAATTACTTCTCCCACAACTTCATTGATTTCTCCAAAGTATGAAATTGTAAATTTGAATTTCTGCTAATATATTTTAAAAAAACTGCTTTTATGTGTACCTACCAAAGTTTTAATTATTTTGTCAAAATTTCATTTGTTCTGATAAAGTTTCAACAATGACTGACAAATTTTGGATGTTTGCTGTCAAAATTGGCCATCAATCATGAGATAATTACTCTCCATTTTTTAATAAATATAATCAACTTTTCTATTACTTCTCCCAAAACTTCATTGATTTCTCCAAAGTATGAAATTGTAAAATTGAATTTCTGCTAAAATATTTTAAAAAATCTGCTTTTATGAGTACCTACCAAAGATTTGTTTATTTTTTCAAAATTTCATTTGTTCTGATAAAGTTTCGACAATGACTGACAATTTTTTTATGTTTGCTGTCAAAATTGGCCATCAATCATGTCAATGATTGAGATGATTTTTTGATGAATATAATCAACTTTTCAATTATTTCTCCCAAAATCGCATTGATTTCTCCAAATTATGAAATTGTAAAACTGAATTTCTGCTAAAATATTTAAAAAAATCTGCTTTTATGTGTACCTACCAAAGTTTTAATTATTTTTTCAAAATTTCATTTGTTCTGACAAAGTTTCAACAATGACTGACAATTTTTTGATGTTTGCTGTCAAAATTGGCCATCAATCATGAGATGATTTTTAATGAATATAATAAACTTTTCAATTATTTCTCCCAAAATCGCATTGATTTCTCCAAAGTATGAAATTGTAAAACTGAATTTCTGCTAAAAAAAAGAAACTGCTTTTATGTCTACCAAAGTTTTAATTATTTTTTCAAATTTTCATTTGCTCTGATAAAATGACTGACAAATTTTTGATGATTGCTGTCAAAATTGGCTATCAATCATGTCAAGCATGTCAATTATTGAGATGATTACTCTCAATTTTTTACACAAGTGTGTAAAACAAGTTTTGCACATTCACTAATTAAAAATGGTAGTATTTTGTATTAAATTTTAGCTGTTTTTCGTAATAGCTGTCGTAGATAAAACTTTGTATGATACGAATTAAATGAAACTACTTTACTTTGTTACTTCCACTAACACATATATTTTACAAAAATAATTTAGTGATTGCAGTTTCGATTATTCTATAGTAATTGTCATACTACAACCTACAAATTTTGTATGATACATTTTCGAAAAGTAGTTCTTTACGAACTTTTTTATTTAAGAATATTGAAATAAATATTTCCAGCTCTTTTAGAGATGAATTTTTATTGATGTTTTTACGCACTTGTGCTAAAAAAGTATCACTTTACGCAATGTGATGATTCTTTATGATTCTATTATGGTGACAGTGTTCACAGTGCGTAAAAACTTAGTTTACGCACTGTCGTAGGAAAAATCATTTATCAGTTGACATAAATGATACATATTCGAAAAGTAGTTCTTTACGAACTTTGTTTATTTGAGAATATTGAAGTGAATACTTCCAGCTCTTTTAGAGATACATTTTTATTGATGTTTTTACCCACTTGTGCTAAAAAGGTGTCACTTTACGCAATGTGAAGCTTTATGATTCTATTATGATGACAGTGTTCACAGTGCGTAAAAACTTAGTTTACGCACTTTCGTAGGAAAAATCATTTATCAGTTGACATAAATGATACATTTTCGAAAAGTAGTTCTACGATTTTTTTTTTTTTTTGAGAATATTGAAGTGAATATTTCCAGCTCTTTTAGAGATACATTTTTATTGATGTTTTTATGCACTTGTGCTAAAAAAGTATCATTTTACGCAATGTGAAGCTTTATGATTCTATTATGATGACAGTGTTCACAGTGCGTAAAAACTTAGTTTACGCACTGTCGTAGGAAAAATCATTTATCAGTTGACATAAATGATACATATTCGAAAAGTAGTTCTTTACGAACTTTGTTTATTTGAGAATATTGAAGGGAATATTTCCTTTCGAAAAGTAGTTCTTTACGAACTTTTTTTATTTGAGAATATTCAAGGGAATATTACCAGCTCTTTTAGAGCAAAAATTAATGAAAATCTTTAGATCATAACTATCCATGCCGTAATCATTACAATGATTATTAAATAATGTTTGCACTGCGGTTATGCGATGATGCTCTTTATGCAAAAGATCATCATCCATTTCGCACGCACGGCTGGACGTGTAATTGGTGTGGACGAGGCGTGATTCTTCAGTTAAGCGTCCGACAAATGGATCTCCAGGTCCCGAGATAACGCCTGCGTTGTGCAATTAGATGCAATCCGTTATTCAATCGGAAATTCGTGCATTGTTCGCTGGCGCGAAGGTATCGCGTGCGAGCTATGTGTAACGAGATGCATGAGAGAGGCCATTGAATGCGCGCAAATTTCGTGTAATCGCGGATAATGAGCGATTACAGTGGAAACTGGTGGTTAAGGAATGAGCAGACATTACGTCAAGTATTTTCTTGTCAGTACGAAAATATTGCATGGGCAAGGTATAAAATGCAGTTGTGTTCTTATTCCACCACGCAATTCGGCGTTAGGAACCCACATTTATTCCTCTGGTAAAAACTGAAGTATTATAGAACTATAGAATGCGTAGTATCGAAATGAATCTGCAAGATTTTCCTGCCAGTACGAAAATATTGCATGGAGAAGGTATAAAATGCAGTTGTGCTCTTATTCCACCACGCAATTCGGCGTGAGGAACCCACATTCATTCCTCTGGTAAAAACTGAAGTAATATAGAACTATAGAATGCGTAGTATCCAAATGAATCTGCAAGATTTTCCTGTCGGTACGAAAATATTGCAAGGAGAAGGTTTAAAATGCAGTTGTGCTCTTATTCCACCACGCAATTCGGCGTGAGGAACCCACATTCATTCCTCTGGTAAAAACTGAAGTAATATAGAACTATAGAATGCGTAGTATCGAAATGAATCTGCAAGATTTTCCTGTTAGTGCGAAAATATTGCATGGAGAAGGTATAAAATAAAATGTAGTTATGCTCTTATTCCACTACGCAGTTGGGCGTTAGGAAACAGGTTTGCGGAATTATTAGTAGAACATGAATTACCTGATGCTCAATATGATTAATTACAGAAGTTTATACTAAATGTGGATCGGGTTCTTATACAAACCAGGCTTGATCGTTGCTGTTTCACAATGCTAAACGAAACGCGTGGCCCATCAAAAATAATTAAAGCCTCGCTTCTGGACGTCACGCATAAAAGGCGCCGTCCATCATATCGGTCCATTGTGCAATTAATTGATACCAAACGCATTATGCAACTCTGCGGCCAAAATCAATCACCTCCTCTTGTTTGCCTAAATTGTCAGTTAGATAACAATCGCCTTCTAAATTAATTAGTGCGTTTCGTGGGGATTAATTAATTTGGATGTTATCTTCGCGAAAACGAGTCAATTTTCGGCCTAATTGATCAATAGTTTTGTTGCCGTTTGGAAAGTGATAGGCGCGCTAATGAATTACGGACCGTGATGAATGTTGGCCATTAGTTTATGCGCGTTTATAAAAAAAACGTTGATTAAATGAACACGTGGCCGATTGTGATTTATGGTCTCAGTCAGCGCTGATTTTAACCGAACATTTATCGTTTCAAAAAATCGCCAAAAACAGTCTAGAAATTTATATCCAGACAAATAATATATTAGAAAAGTTCCGATATTAACCAAAATTGTAACAAGGTTTTCGCCAACAGTTATGTGATTATTTTTTTAAAGAATTTTAAGCCAAAATCTAGAACAATCCACATAAACTTCTTGTAAATGCATGTACCTACCTATTAATTTTAATAATTAAATATTAAATATTTTCAGTTATAAATAATAATGTTAACAACAATCCACGACAAGGTCTGTATATATCAGTAAACATGAAAAAATCATGATCAAAATTAAAGTGTTGGAAAATCGCCAAATGTATACTCTCTGTCCACTTCTGGCCTCACAATAACTTCTATTCTATACTTCTACTTCAATCTCGTTGAATAGCGATCTCCCTATTGCATTCTAATTCTGCACATTTTTCAGCGGCGTGAAAGATCAGCCTTGGTCGCGCCCCACACGATCCACTCTTCGAAAGTGTTATTCAACAGTGTAGCAAATATGTTTGATTAATTATTATACAAAACGTCGTAGAATAATAATGCATACAGGGTGTCCCAAAAAAATTAATTGGGCGATGGTGCTTAGTACTGTGTTACGTAATCGAAGGACCAGGCGAGTTGTATCGCCAATGTAAATGAAAAGGTAATTAAAATTCGTAGGTTTGGAGCTTTAACGACCTTAGCGCCTCTGATCTGAGATCACAACGGTTCACAAGATAAGTGCATCGCTTGTGATTAATCGGCGATTATTGGCATGTGAATTGCCTGAGATACACAATTTGATCTGGCGAATGTCATGGAAGCATTCAGTTGAAAGGCGTTCAGATTAAAAGAATAACTTAGCTGGGGAGGTGGGAAGTGTTAAAGAAGTGTGGAAAATGGAAGCATTTAGTTGAAAGGCATTCAAATTAAGAGAATAACGTAGCTGGGAAAGTGTTGAAAGAATGTGGAAATTATTACAAAAGTAATTTAATCATAAATTTTAATAATATTTCAACAAGAGTTCATATGCTTCTCTTATACTTCCTTAAATTACAAAAGTTTATTAAAAATTACAAATTGTTGGTAAGACTACATCACAATGGGGGGCAACGAACACTTTGCCTGCTGGTTAACGAATGCGCGGCTAGTCGTATCGTTTGGTAAAGCGGGTCGTAGTGTTCAGGCACGGGGCAGCATAGAGGTTTGGAATAGATTCGCACGGAATTGAGATTAAAGAAGTGTTAATTAAACAGTATTGTTACGTAATCGAAGGACCAGGCGACTTGTATCGCCAATGTAAATGAAAAGGTAATTAAAATTCGTAGGTTTGGAAATAACGTGGACTATAATTATTATGTAACAATAATAACTCTGCACTCTTACAACTAATTTTTGAGTTACTGGGGTGGGGCGCAATTTGAATTATGCACCGCTAGGGGTGGCTTGAAGATGGTCCCTGATTGGTGCGGCATTTCGTTTTGGTAAACCATGTTGCCACACTTGGTTCTTACAATCCTTGGGTAATTCCTCTATCTGGTATTTCTGAGGATTCCTAATGCGGTGCAATAAATATGTTTTGGATAAATATGCGACCGGGAGGTCGCTAATTATATTTGCCGAAGTGGCAATCCTTGCTCAATAAACAGCTTAAGGTGCCTATTGATCTTTATGCGCACCGTAATTTACTCAAGCCCTTCTCGATGAATATAATGGGCAGCTAATAGCCACTCCAATAACTCGTCTTTTCAATCTTAATACAAATGTGTCTGCTGCAATAAAAGCCAAATACCGAGAATACACTTTAAAATAGATTTGGGGTTCGACGCTGTGGAATAGCGCCGAAACAATTGTATAGTCGTTAACTAGTCAAAATCTGGTGGTTATAATATTCGTTATAACAGTGTTATAATTAACCTTTCTTCTTCTTAAAGTCCCATCTTCTGTCGGAGGTTGGAAATCATCATGGCAATCTTAACTCAATTAACATTAAATTAACCATTATATACTTATTATACCAGTTATTATATAATTAACCATTATTAACCGTAATATTAATAATTAACATTAATAATAATTAATTAACATTAATAATGGTTAATTATTAATATTACATTTACCATTATTTCTTCATTTTTAACTCCCGTTAATTATCAGATTTTAGAAGTTGACATTAACTGTCACTGTCGTAATTTTCCATTTACCTATTAATATTGCGAAAACTGAACGTGGAAAGTGACGAATCAAAGTCATCAAAAGCGCACGAAAATGATTAAATAGAAGACGGTTGAAGAATTGATTGTCCGCAGATAATTGTATTTACTTCGGCACTAATGCTGTATGTGTATATTTTTGTAGTACACTACATTATTATACATATTAGGAACATCGATTGTTGTTTATTTATATGTTTAGGCAAATTTTACACATCAAAATTTACAGCGCCATAAAATAAAACATTAAATATCAATAACGTCGTAATTTAGTAGGTAGTGCCCGATTTTTTTGTGTGAATGATTCACGCCATGATTCATACAATTCCTATTTCATGTGTGCAAGCAAATATCTTGCCATGTTCTGCATAATTTTATCATTCAATAATTGAATTAATCATGAAATATTGTGGCCGGTGAAATTGCCATCGATTCATCACACACACAATCGGCGAATTTATGGGTTATTAATTCTTCGTTACGCAACCGAGTGGCAAAGTTACGAGGGCGAATATTAACAAAATTTGCATACAGATTTCTCCTAAACACAATTCGCAGATAAGCGAACTCCACCCGCTGTGATTGACGTGCGCATTGTGCGACCACGCAATCCATTAGCGCGTTTCGTAATTTTTGACATCCCGGCACAAATCGAACGGTTGCCCAACGCCCAATAGCAATCTAGAATCTGCAGAACTGGATGGACCCGTTGCGAGCCTCAACAATGGACGGAAACGGCGAGAGGAAAGTTGCGGCTCGACCCATTTGTTGGCATCAAGGTCTCAGGTTCGCATCCGTGATCGGTCGCCACGGAGGATCAAGCACCAATTCGGGATTCGTAACGCGTACCAGCCAACACGGTTGCGTTAGATGGACCTGCGTGGGACGTGGAGCGAACTTGAGATCGCATCTGGCGTGGGATTAGTGCCGTTGACGAAATGGAAGCCGAAGAATGCGTGTTAGATGCGCGACATGTACACAATTTAATAATAATAAACCGCACCCATGCCCGCACAACTCGTCATTACCAAATTTGAACCGGTTGATGTAATATTAAGATTGAGATTTGTAGATTGCAATCGGGTTTTCGTCCGGTAAGGAAAATGAGGTTTTTAATGTCCGCTCCAATGGTCTATTCTAAGTGGTTCTGATGTGGACGATTCTCCTGAAAATGTCTTTTCCGTTTTAAATAAGTGAGGAAATCGAGCAGACTATACAGGGCTGGAATTCACGCATGGCATGGAATTCCCACATTGCGCGGAATGAACGAGTGCGAGAGAAATGGGGAGATACGAAATGGCATTGCTGTGCACTCTTTCTAGTGGAAAACGAGACACCGCGTCACCACGAAAAAATTGCAGGGACAAGGTATAAAATGCAATTAAGCTCAATCAACTGCGCATTGTTCGGCGTTAGGAACCCACATTTATTCCTCTGGCAAAAACTGAAGTAATATAGAACTATAGAATGCGTAGTATCGAAATGAATCTGCAAGATTTTCCTGCCAGTACGAAAATATTGCATGGAGAAGGTATAAAATGCAGTGATGCTCATATTCCACCACGCAATTCGGCGTCAGGAACCCACATTTGTACCCCAGTTTTTCGTCCGGCCAGGCAATGTTGGCTTTTAATGTTCGTCCGTGAGCAGTGAACGTCTGCACGCATTCGTGTGGTTGTCTTTCTAGATTCTACTTCTTCTTTTATCCGCTCCGAAGGTTGGCAATCATTAAAGCAATTTTTATTTTTGAAACCGCAGATCTAAATAGTTGGTTGCTTGTACAGCCAAACAACTCCCTAAGGTTTTTCAGCCACGAGTTTCGTCTCCTTCTCTTTCCTCTGATCTTTCCCTGCAAAATAAGTTGCAGGATTTGATATTTTTGTCCTCTCATGATATGTCCCATATACAGGGTGTTAATACTAAGTTGTAACACCCGAAAATGGCAATTAGAACTCATTGAAACAAACAATTTTTCTTAGTTCAAATTTTTGAATTGGAGCACAAGTTCATAGTTATTGGCGTTCTTTTGTTTTTCCAAAAACCGTCATTACTCCCTTATTTTAAGGAATATTTAAAAAATACAAAAACGTTCAGCATGCGCTTTCGGTTCTCTAAAACATTTGTATTTACAATTATTTTCTATTTTATCAAATAACAAAATGGCGACCGATCAAAAATTTCTAAGCAAGATATTTTGAAAACCAATCGATCGATTTTTGAAAATAAAACATTTATAAAATCCTTGAACTATCTTATAACATTTGTCTGTTTTGATAATTATGCATTTTTATAAACAAATTATGCAAAATACGCACACAAATGATAATCGTGACAGAAACTTTTCAAGATGAAGCAGAAATTTCTGAAGAACAAGATCAAAAAGTATTTAAATTTGTACGTACAAACTAGAAAACACGTGCCTCAACTTGTTTAATGGCCTAACTTAAGGTTAGCCTACTTTGCTTTAAATGATTGTTGCAGTTTGTTAAAATTTATCTTGTAATTCAATTTGAATAATAACTTTTTTGGACAGATCGAAAAAAATGTTTCAGACAAATGTTATAATATAGTATAAGGATTTCATAAATGTTTTATTTTCAAAAATCAATCGAGTGATTTTGAAAATATCTTGTTTCGAAATTTTTCTTCGGTCGCCATTTTGTTATTTGATAAAATAGAAAATAATTGTAAATACAGATGTTTTAGATAACTGATAGCGCATGCTGAACGTTTTTGTATTTTTTAAATATTTCTTAAAATAAGGGAGTAATGACGATTTTTCGAAAAACAAAAGAACGCCAATAACTATGAACTTTGGCTCCAATTCAAAAATTTGAACTAAGAAAAGTTGTTTGTTTCAATGAGGTCTAACTGCCATTTTCGGGCGTTACAATTAGTATTAACACCCTGTATAATAGTTTTCTTCGCTTAGTTGTCATAATTACTTCTTGTCCTTTGATTCTGCTTCTACTGCGTGCAAACATTCGCACAATTATGCGACGATAAAGGAATTCGTACACTCGATTCTTTTAGCCTAATTTATTCGTACAACTGGTTGCCGATCGTGTCATTCAATTAATAATAATAATTGATTATTTGAATCGCATTGATCGATAAATTTCTTCGGTCTAAATCGATGGTGCTGGAGATCGCGCGGATCGATACGGTTCCTGATGGGATAATCGGCCGCAAAGGTCAGACCGTTTTCCGCTGCTCGAGAACTAATAACACACTTCAAATATCACACTCGCTCCGTTCGATTGCGCTTTTTTTCGCTTCATCTCTCCAGTCCGCGACCTTCGCGGCCTCCGTTTGTGGATTCCGCTGGGGCATGCAAAAGCGGTTTTATTAGCTCAGCAAAATGTAACGTGGGAAAACGCATCGGAAACCTGCGGACAAGTTTGAAGATTTTTAAGTGGCACATTAGCAAACAAATGTAATAATTATTTTGTTTGGAGAAACTCGTAGTGGTAAAATTTATTCAAATAGAATCGCTTGTCTGGCTTTTCTGTGTCGTTGGTCTGCACTGATAAGTGAATGAGTATTCTAGACGAGAGGCGGACAAGGGGTAGTGGCGACGACCGTTAATTGTAGGGAAACATCTGCATTTCTTGGAGCCTCGTAGGGGTTTTACGCCGTAATGGAATAGGTCCACGGAAAGCCCGCCGAAGACACAATACATTTAAATCCGTCCAATATACAAATGATGCCGCCACTTAATGACAGACACAACATACATTAAGAATCACCCAGTATAGCAGGTACTCTTTGATGTGTGACTTCGTCAAGCTTGAAATCCGCGTCGTCACTAATCACCGAAAATCAAGTTATTATAATAATACGGGTATCGGTATAATTATAGTAATAAGTGCATTGAAAGCGTTTGATCATTCCAATAAATGATTGTTAAGTTAATTTGCTGAAAGTGATGACAAGTGCAGTTGCGAAACCGCTTGGATTGGTCCTAACGAAGCTGTCGGTGATGGCACAAGCACGCCACAACAATAACAATATTTACAGCAGGAGGACGTGCAGCGAACGGTATCAAGGACGTGGAGGCGCAGCTTTGGAATTGTGCGATGACATAGATATACAGGCGAAGAGGCGAGGAGAAGATCACGTCACAATTGTTAGATACGGCAATGGCAACGATGATCAATAAAATCAATTAGCGTGAGCACAATGAACGCACAGTAATGTAGTATTTTACGACATTGTATCGGTAAGCGTCTCATAACAGATCGAGAATCGATCGAGATCGAACTATACGAATAAAGGAATTTTATTAAGCGTGGACGCTTAAAGCGCTAATGGGGAATTATTTCAACAATATTTATAGAAATAAGGAACATTTTTCTTTGTTTATGTTTCACTGTTTATAAAAATTAGTGACTATAGTTTCGATCACGTTCTGATCATTATCAAACTCTGTTTGTTGTTGTTTTACTTAATTTAACACTAGCATGTTAGCAACACTTTACCGAACAAGGACGTTATTTTGCGTTTTCCCGGACTGAAACTGTTGACGTAAAGCTTTCATGGCATGAAGCAATATCAGTAAAACTGACAGAGCACGATTGTGTGAAAATAACTATAACAGTACAAACGGTCTGTTTATCATCACATGTTTACTTTTCCCTAACTTTACCCAATGTAATGATGACAAAAATGTCTGGAAATGCGCGATATTAATGATAAGAGTCAAATGTACGTGGATAATTTGCCAGTGATGGAATTGCGTTTGTAATCAATCTGCTTGCTCTCGCGAAATAATCACGTAAATTGATAGCAAAAAGTAAATTATCGGCGTTTATTCAATCAACGCACGAAAAATATCCGTGGAATCGAAGCCTATCATCACACAATCATCATTATCCTCCACTCGCCGACTCCAGGCAAGAACGTGCGTAATGAAACACCACGATTTAAGTAAATGAGCCCCATTACTTCGATGTGTGTTCTGCAATCCCAGCGTGTGTGCAATATTGTGCTCTTGCAAGAATCCGAGCCAAAATATTTTTTATTTCTCAGACAAAAAAAAAATCAATACGAAAACTTGATCCATAATTTCCTGAAGTAAGTGATCAATCCGATCTGATCTCGCGATTTGATCGCGTCGATTAAAAATCGACGTTTATTCATCGGTCCATTCTTCAACATCAGATCCAAGTTGATCCATCAGAAATAATACAAAATTATTGACCTGAAACTAAAATAATTTCCTGAAGTAAGTGATCAATCCGATCTGATCTCGCGATTTGATCGCGTCGATTAAAAATCGACTTTTCTTCATCGGTACATTCTTCAACATCAGATCCAATTTGATCCACTTATGTTTTAATGTGAAAATTGTTCTGCTCATTTAATAACGACGAATATGATTACTGTGATATGAGAATTATTCTGTTCATTTAATGGCGACGAAGACAAAAATCAGAAATAATAGAAAATTATTGATCTGACACTAAAATAATTTCCTGAAGTCAGTGAAGCTAATGTAAATTGATTTCAAGACCTTAAGAACTCTTCTTAATTACAAATAACACTTGTGTTACGTAATCGAAGGACCAGGCGGGTGTTCGCCAATTTAAATGATAAGATAATTAAAACTCGTTGTTTTGGAAATAATGTGGACTATAATTTAATGCGTAACAATAATTAATACACAGCGGTGGACACCGGTGAAGGTAACGAATTGAAGTGTCGTCTGCTCTGCATTCTTACAAATAAATCTTTAAGTTATTGGGGTGGGGTGCAATTTGAATTGTGCACCGCGAGGGATGGCTTGAAGATGATTCCTGATTGGTGCGGCATTTCGTTTCGGTAAGCCATGTTGCCACACTTGGTTATCACAAGCCTTGGTTAATTCCTCTATCTGGCATTTCTGAGGATTCCTAATGCCGTCCAATAAATATATTTGGGATTTCCTGGTCGCTAATTGTATTTGCCGAAGTGGCAATCCTTGCTCAATAAACGGCTTAATGTGCCTATTGATCTTCATGCGCACCGTACTTTACTTAAGCACTTCTCGGTGAACATAATGGCTAAATAATAGCAACCCCAATAAATTGTCTTTACAATCTTAATACTACAAATGTATCGGCTGCAATAAAGGCCAACTAATGCGATTACACTTTAACCGATTTGAAACAACTTGGAAAACGCGATAATTTTCCCTTAGTTAATTTGCCAACGTCGTCGTTAAATGCTTGGGCAAACCGAAATTTGTGTGCTCATACGTCTCCATGTAATGTATCCGTTGCATAACTATTTGTAGAAATGTAAAAATCTCTTCCTCCTGTGTGGGATTCAGACGGGGTCTAGAGGTGCGCGATCCTCTCTCGCCCATGCGTCACACAATAACTAATTGCGTGTGGCAACACAGGCGTGCACTTTTTTTTATGTAATATGTGTGAAAAGAGCACAGATAAACAAATATTAAACAGTGAAAACAACCAAAATAAACAATATAAATTGCGACTGAAATTATGTTTTTCATATTTATGTAAATATATAAAAAGGATTTTTCAATAGAGTTGGTTTCATGTTTATATTATAATAATAATATAATAATTATAAGAAGTAGGGAAAACTATGCGGTTTCTAACCCAGATTTATTGACCCCATTAGACAGATATAGCGGTTTAAGTTATCTGTTTGATTTTCTCACTTATTTACTCCATAACATTCGTCAATTTTTCAGAGGATATATCCTCAGGCATACTGTATCAAATCTGGCATAAAATTTTCAAAATATCCATTACAGAAATTTCAGTGATAGATATAGCGTTATCTGTCAATTGAGAAAGTTATCTGTTTGATTTTCTCACTTATTTACTTCATAACTTTCGTCAATTTTTCAGAGGATATTTCCTCAGGCATACTGTATCCAAATCTGGCATAAAATTTTCAAAATATCCATTAGAGAAATTTTCAGAAATTTCAGTGACAGATATAGCGATATCTGGCAATTGAGAAAGTTATCTGTTTGATTTTCTCACTTATTTACTTCATAACTTTCGTCAATTTTTCAGAGGATATATCCTCAGGCATACTGTATCCAAATCTGGCATAAAATTTTCAAAATATCCATTAGAGAAATTTTCAGAAATTTCAGTGACAGATATAACGGTATCTGTTAATTGAGAAAGTTATTTCTTAGATTTTCTCACTTATTTACTTAATAACATTCGTCAATTTTTCAGAGGATATATCCTCAAGCATACTGTATCAAAATCTGGCATAAAATTTTCAAAATATCCATTAGAGAAATTTTCAGAAATTTCAGTGACAGATATAGCGATATCTGTCAATTGAGAAAGTTAACTGTTTGATTTTCTCACTTAATTACTTCATAACATTCGTCAATATTTCAGAGGATATATCCTCAGGCATATTGTATCCAAATCTGGCATAAAATTTTCAAAATATCCATTAGAGAAATGTTCAGAAATTTCAGTGACAGATATAGCGATATCCATTAGAGAAATTTTCAGAGTTTTCAGTATAAATTTTACACTATACTTTTTCTACGACTATAGCATTCATTATTTTGGATATGAGGATTTGAATGTGTCAAATATGTGCCTGGCAATTTTAGTTTCTGCTGTCAGGATGGCAGCTGCTCTGCTACTTCACCCCGTGCACAATGTGCATATTGTGCACGGGGTGAAGTTGCAGCTATACTGAAATGAAAAAAAAAAATAATAACCAATAAATAAATCACAATGGATGCATTATTCTATAGTCGTAGAAAAAATTGCGTTTAAAATTAATTGCTAATCTTGATCTGCCGATATCGGATCGTGACTGTGTTATAACGTATGCCCTAATGCCCTCGCCCAATCAGCCACTTATTATCGCCGCGTGTTGGTCGCAGATTTACTGTCCAGCATTGAATTTCGCAATTGGAGAGACCTATGGCACGCGCGTTCAGGTGTGAAATGTCAGTTTTTATCGGCAGTTACGTAACCGCCCGGCCGATCTAAGACGGACATTTGGTGGACCGGACCCGAGGAATGCGAACCCAAAGGGGTCAGCCTCTGTTGTGCCACAAGTTTTTGAAATGAATTTGCATTTTTCCAATACACGTGAACACTTGGCCGCAATTCGCATTATTCGTCAGTTAATTGCCATGGTTACAACAGTAGTTGTTACGAATTGGGGGCTTAGGTTAAAGCAATGGGGGTGTTAGGTACAAAGGGGGTGTTAGGGTGTTAGGTACAATGGGGGTGTTAGGGTGTTAGGTACATGACTAGCAAGCAACATTTTTGGCCCAGTTGTACTGGGATTATCGGATAGTTGTACTAGGATCGTGGATTATCTTTGATCGTGGTTCAGTTTCTAAGGCCCAGTTGCATGAACGGAGATCAGCTTGATCGTGGTTCAGTACCTAGGATACAATTGTGTCAATAATTGTATCTTAGGTAACTGAACCATAGTCAAATTGATCTACGTTCATACAACTGGGCCTAAGGGTACCATTGTATTAACAATTGTATCCTAGGTAACTGAACCATGGTCAGGGATGATCTACGATCGTACACTAAGGCTGTAAGTTTTTAAAAGTAACAGGCGAAAAGTTGGGGGGAAAAATAGTCTTCTAATATCTTCCAATACATACAAAGATACTGTTTGAAATTTTGCAGAATTGAGTTCATTAAAAATAATTGATGCCAAAAATTAAATGCTTGCAGTAAACTAATTCCTTTGCCTCTGGATGAGTAATAAATTTAATATTTGTTGTGTACTTAGCACCGTACACCCGATAACATGGAGGCAGTTATGTAAGGGTACAATGTGGATACCAAAATATGTTGTTAGTGGACTGTATTTATTGGAGTTCAAATTTCTACAAGCTTTTCTGTGTCGTTGGTGTGCACCTTGCAAACACTGATAAGTGAATGAGTATTCTAGACGAGAGGCGAACAAGGGGTCGTGGCGACGAACGTTAATTGTAGGGTAACATTTGCATTTCTTGGAGCCTCGTAGGGGTTTTACGCCGTAATGGACTAGGTCCACGGAAAGCCCGCCGAAGACACATTACATTTTAATCAGTCCAATATACAAATGATGCCGCCACTTAATGATAGACACAACAATATTTATTGCATTTTTTTTGCTCATTAATAAAACTGTAAGGTAGTAACCACGTCTTAACCTCATTTAGTTTGATTAAAATTGGCAAATTGGCTTTTAATTTTTGGGCGTTTAAACGCCTCATATGCGAATTTAGCTTCGGCGATGGTCGTAGAGGAAGGAAGGGGCCAGTCGCGCCTCCGGATTCGGATTGCGAAAAATCTGCGCGCACCTTCGCTATTCCGTTCGCCGTTCCAATATCCGTGACTTTTAGAGAGAGTATTGAATGTGCAGAAACACAAAAATAATCATCAGCTCCAGCGCGGCTACCCACGGATCCGTCGCATCGAAGCGACGGCCTAAAGAGACGGTGTCGTCACAAACAAATCGCTAATTAATTAATGCGCATAATTAGTGCCCATGCGTGTCTCGCAACAGCGAGACGTATTGATTCGATCACTGAATAGCGAATCAAAACTGATAATTATGTATGCATGTAATGCTGGTTCGAGATGATGTGGTTAGCGTTACCGGGCTTTAGACTTCAGGTCCAATCGCCAACATTCGAAGTGCAACGAAAGGCCATGAACCAGAATTTCGACCTTATTAACCTGCCTTATATTTATTGCTTGAATTTCTGCCACTAAAGCAAAAAAATCGACAAGGCGACTGGCGGAATCATAAAAAGTCATAAAACGTTCCAACCGCACTCTTCACTTACAAAATCATAAATCATACCGAGGAAGTTGGTCAGTAATGTAAAAAATGTTTTCATTTGAAATCTAATCATTTTCGTTAATTTTTGATTTCATAAATGGGTTCTATGAATAAAATAAAACAGTTAGGGCAAAAATAACGATAGAGAACTTTGCCCGAAAATAGTTTTTTTAAATTTTATAACCGTCGATATAATTATATCGAAAAAGTCAAACTACCTTTCCGTAGATTAGTATCAGCCCTATATAAATCCAAATTTTCATATTTTTTGGGCAACTCCAAATGCCTAAAAAACCCATGGTAATAAAACTTTAATCGCCCGGTATATCACAACCTTGGTGCATAATATACTATTTTGCGCATTTCAAAAATGCGGTGTACACCTGTAGATAATATTCTTAAAAATCACCTCAAAACGGGACAATCCTTATGTAATTATGTTTGTTTTGTTTGGTTGTGCGATCATTGGTGTTTACGATGGTTGACCCGAGACTCTGCGGCAAGGCCGTCCCTTGGCATCTTCTTGCACGGTTGCGGTCTGAAGATATAATGTCGAAACGTCTCTCTCTGCCAAGGCGCATTCCTCATCGACCGGCAATTGATGGCCCATAAATCGATCGCTCTCGTTGCGCAATTACCTGAAAACCGAGGTTTATCGCGACGACCTTAGCGCCTCGATCTGAGATCACAACAGTTCACAAGATAAGTGCATCGATTGTGATTAATCGGCGATTATTGGCATGTGAATTGCCTGAGATATACAATTTGATCTGGCGAATGTCATGGAAGGATTCAGTTGAAAGGCGTTCAGATTAAAAGAATAACATAGCTGGGGGGAAGTGTTGAAGAAGTGTGGAAATTATTACAAAAATAATTTAATTATAAATTTTAATATTATTTCAACAAGAGTTCATATGCTTCTCTTATACTTCCTTAAATTACAAAAGTTTATTAAAAATTACAAATTGTTGGTAAGACTACATCACAACGGGGGGCAACGAACACTTTGCCTGCTGGCTAACGAATGCGCGGCTAGTCGTATCGTTTGGTAAAGCGGGTCGTAGTGTTCAGGCACGGGGCAGCATAGAGGTTTGGAATAGATTCGCACGGAATTGAGATTAAAGAAGTGTTAATTAAACAGTATTGTTACGTAATCGAAGAACCAGGCGAGTCGTATCGCCAATGTAAATGAAAAGGTAATTAAAATTCGTAGGTTTGGAAATAACGTGGACTATAATTAATATGTAACAATAATAAATACACAACGATGTATACCGGTGAAGGTAACGAATTGAAGTCTTTTCTACTCTGCACTCTTACAACTAATTTTTGAGTTACTGGGGTGGGGCGCAATTTGAATTATGCACCGCGAGGGGTGGCTTGAAGATGGTCCCTGATTGGCGAGGCATTTCGTTTTGGTAAACCATGTTGCCACACTTGGTTCTTACAATCCTTGGGTAATTCCTCTATCTGGAATTTCTGAGGATTCCTAATGCGGTGCAATAAATATGTTTTGGATTTCCCGGTCGCTAGTTATATTTGCCGAAGTGGCAATCCTTGCTCAATAAACAGCTTAAGGTGCCTATTGATCTTTATGCGCACCGTAATTTACTCAAGCACTTCTCGGTGAATATAATGGGCAGCTTATAGTCACTCCAATAACTCGTCTTTTCAATCTTAATACAAATGTGTCTGCTGCAATAAAAGCCAAATACCGAGAATACACTTTAAAACATATTTGGGGTTCGACGCTGTGGAATAGCGCCGAGACAAGTATCATTTAAAGGCATTTTATAGTCAAATTCAATGTTTTTGAAATCTGAACATTCATAAGATCAGTATAAGCATAAGCAGTGAAAATAGATTAAATAAGATACAGAGGAAATATACACACTCGCGGAGTTTATAAATATATATAAAAGTCTTAGGGGCGGCGGGCGTACTTTAATCAGTGTCGCAGCGGTCAAGAGTCAAATTCAATGTGTTTCAAATCTGAATATTCATAAGATCAGTATAAGAATAAGCAGTGAAAATAGATAAAAGATGATGCAGGGGAAAATATACACAGTCGCGAAGATTAAAAATATATAAAAGTCTTAGGGGCGGCGGGCGAACTGCAATCAGTGTCGCAGCGGCGTTCACGTTCAAGCACGGGCGAACAGTAGTCAGTGTCGCGACGTATTGGCACTTTGCGCAATTTCGACGTAAGCAGAGGAGGCAAACGGACTGTATTCAGTGCCAAAGCTTGAATGAGTATGAGCTTATATGAGTGAATTAAGAGAAGATAGATTAACAACTATCTTGTCTTAATTCACTCATATAAATTACTTCTAAAAAATCAAACGTTTTGGGGTGCGCTTGCCTTTCTCGAAACATGGGATTGCAGTCCCTACTCAAGTTTGCCCTGTATTTTGTAAATCTGCACATTTTAAGATGCAACTGTCAATATTTTCAATTGCAGCTGTCCAAGTCTTTCAAGTAGAAGTCAAAAGTTTGACCAAAAATAGTCAACACTTTTGAAAGTTTTTGACTGTTTTTGGTCAAAAGTTTGACCAAAAACAGTCAACACTTTTGATAGGTTTTGACTGTTGTTGACTGTGTTACTCATCTGCGAAAGTGAGCCGGGGTTTCGTAAAATAGGCGCTACACAGTAAATTTTGATAATAACAATTTCCGTTTTTTAAAATATAAATATGTATATTGGAGCGTTATTATGATTATTTTTATTCATTATGTAAGACGAATAATACATATTAATAAAAATAATGTAACTTCCTCGTCAATGAATAATGCCTTATTATCGCCTCGCTGTAAATTAAATTACCAATTACTAATTATTATCACCGCATTAATGCGCCATCAATGTGATCACTCCAGAAATTCCCACAGCAGTCGCCTTAATTGCCCTGTCCATCTATCATCGCCATCGCGTGCTGGACACCTCCATTGTGCGAATTACCGCTTGCAAATTTTTTTTTCGCGGTTTCATTTCCTTGTTTTGTACCCAAGGATGGACCGACAGAGGTAAATAAACGGCAACAAAAAAAAAAATAACGAGATTGCCACTGTTCTCCACAAATTAACACTCTAGGAAGTCCTCGAGCTCTGTTGCACAACACGCTTGCAGAAAAATCTTTAAATAATCGCCCACATAACGCCATCATTGATATATTGTTCGATAGTTCAGTGTGTTAACGCCTGACACGTGCTTAAAAATAAATTACGCGAATAAATTTGCGTAAAAATTACTATTGTGTACTTAGCACCGTACACCCGATAATATGGAGGCAGTTATGTAAGGGTACAATGTGGATACCAAAATATGTTGTTAGTGGACTGTATTTATTGGAGTTCAAATTTCTACAAGCTTTTCTGTGTCGTTGGTCTGCACCTTGCAAACGCTGAGAAGTGAATGAGTATTCTAGACGAGAGGCGAACAAGGGGTCGTGGCGACGACCGTTAATTGTAGGGAAACATCAGCATATCTTGGAGCCTCGTAGGGGTTTTACCGAAACATGCGGATTACGCCGTAATGGACTAGGTCCACGGAAAGCCCGCCGAAGACACAATACATTTTAATCCCTCAATTTCAAATTGAGGCCAATCAAGTTCAAATTGATACCAATCAATTCCAAATTGAGGCCAATCAAGTTCAAATTGATACCAATCAATTTCAAATTGACACTAAACAGTATCAAGTTGAGAGTAAACAAATAAATTTTATTATGACAACTTGATATTGTTTAGTGTCAACTTGATTTTGTTTAGTCTCAATTTGAAATTGATTGGTCTCAATTTGAAATTGATTGTTCTCAATTTAGAATTGATTGGCCTCAATTTGAAATTGATTGGTCTCAATTTGAACTTGAAAAGGTATGGTGATTTACTTCACTTCAAAGAAAACGGACCATACTTTTGCGTACTCTACTATAATTATTCTATGCGTTTCTTCTATATTCCTCTCTATTGTCATCTGCTTTATTATTATCCTCTCAATTATGCGGAAAAATTCATATTTCTCAACTCCTCTCTTCTAGTAGTTTTGTATAATTAAGCGCTTCATTATATCCGAGGCTTGCACACCTCTCCTCTTGAAGATCAGTTTCGTCCTATTGGGTCTCACTTGTCGAGTGCACCGTCAAACGTTACATAACGTCCCGCATTAACGCCGCAGTTTCGCAATCGCCAATGTCGTTTTCGACGTTATGAATGGCAACATTACGCTAATTCGCCTGATGATTGCCTGTGGTAATTGCAAATTGAGAATCCCGCAAGGCACTCAAGGAGAGGCTCATCAAGTCGATTTCGTGCAACCTGTGGCGGGCTGCGGTAGTCGGTGTTGTGATTGCCGAGATCCGATTTACATGCCTCATCCGTCTTCGTAACCGACGTTCTTCACGGTTATCAAGCCGAATCGGCAGCCGCCGATACATAATGGCGTTGAAATGGGCGATTCGAGAGGATCAAGGTCGTAGACGTGAAGTTTTTTGCTTGCACGTTAAGGTCCAGTTGCACAAACGTGAATTATCTTTGATCGTAGGATGTTCGATGACTGTTCGAAATAACTCTAAAGCATTACTTTGCAGATTTAGGGCCAGTTGAACAAACGTAGATAACTTTTAACCATGGTATAGTTACGCAGGTTACTTAGTTTTTTGCTTGCACGTTAAGGTCCAGTTGCACAAACGTGGATTATCTTTGATCGTGGTTCAATTTCTAAGGATACCATTGTGTCAATAATTGTAACCTTAGGTACGTAGGTTACAATTATTGACACAATGATATCCTTTGAAATGAACCAAAGATAATCCACGTGTGTACATCTGGACCTTCGTGCAAGCTAAAAACTAGGTAACCTACGTAACTAAACCATGGTTAAAGGTTATCTACGTTTGTTCAACTGGCCCTAAATCTGCACAGTAATGATTCAGAGTTATTTTGAACAGTCATCATTCAACAATGCCACTGTAGTGTTGCGAAATGACTTGTATTGAAATCCTTGTGCGTCCACAGGAGGCAGAGATAACATAAATTATAATAAATATATTAATATTGAATACTTGAATCGACTAATGAGGTGGCTGCAATTAAGATTGTAGATGCAGACCAATCAAGCGAGCACTTGGGTGGCCTATAAAGCACAATGGTGGTAAAATTCATTCAATTAAGGCATTAACACACATTGTAAAGAATTTTCAGTCATGGAGCTGCATTTACATAAGCATGATTGATTTCAAATTGGCGATTTTATGGGTAACGTGACAATAAACTGGATTCCTCAAAGAATCGTTTCCAGTTCCTCTTCCACTTATGAATATTGATGCTCCCGCGTTCAAATGTCAAAAGAATTAATTAAGCGGTTTTACTACAGAATTTTATCCATAATTTTTATTAATGACGACGAGATGTAAATAAATATCAGACTTTCAATGCGAGGATATTTTTTTAGCCTCGTTCTTCCACAACCACCACACGCCCATCAAGATGTTGGATGGACTTCACCTTTCTTGCATAATTCTTCTTCGCCTTATTTTAGTTCGTCAAAATTACGGTAACTACCTTTTTTCGTGATTTCCTCACGACTTTAAGAATTACGAATAAAGCGCTATTAATTACCGTAATTTTAATATTAAAAAATTACGGTAATTAGCTATGGCGATTTTTTTTCGTGATTTCCTCACGACTTTAAGAATTAACAAGAACTTTTTAAGCATTAATCAATTAGTGCATAAATTTGCGAAGTGGGTAATGTTCCAACGTTCGATCAACCTTCGATCCATCCCTTCACGAGCGTCTTCAGTCATCGCATCGTCAACTTCCAGATGCAAATTGCTGGCACACGTAATCCAAGCCCGACGCACTGTGTCACTCACACGGCCGGGTATGTCGTGCCCTGTAATTAGCGGCGAAAGGTCATTATTAATGCATTTCGGTCGTGCCGAACGCTATATAAATCACATGCAAACAGAGCTTGCGCAACAGACTCTTGATGGCTCGTTGAAGACCGGACGATCTCCAGCTCCAGGTGTGTGCGCACGTCCAATTTTCGACTGTCCAAATCCGCGGTGTAAAAGTCACGGCCGTTTCCGAGACATTTTTTTTAAATTTCGGCCGTTCATCGCGCATTAGCCGACTTACATAATCACGTGTAATCAACGATCTCGAAGATCAGCCAGAGATTGATGGGTTGAGTAACGACGAAATTGTCCCTCAGATATCGCATATCTGCTCTATATGCTTGAAATTGTATTTAAATTAAATTGTGGTTGTGGTGGTGGTGAGGGTAAGGGTGAGGCTGACGGTTCCTCTGCACGTCTGTACTACACGGAAGGCAACTGATTTCTCTCCATGGTGGCGTCTCGCCAACGATTTTAAAACTCACACAAATATAGGGGACTCGTCACCACAACAAAAAAGTGTGAGTACAGTCGCCTACAGTGCAGGTCTGTGCGCCAATTAATTATTAAAAGGCAGTTTCTGTCGAAGGCGTTTCCGGACCGTTACAATATACGAGTTAATATTATATTATATTGATTATTTCTTTTTTTTTTTAGAGTTCTTACTGATTGGTATTTTTTATTTTATTATATGAAGCTTGTTAGTTTATATATACAGGATGTCTCCTAAAAAACGTCGCGCGCCATAACTCCTTCATTTATTGCCCTATTTCAATAAAACAAAAACAAAATTAAATGGCTCCATATGTTTTACAAAGGGGCCCTAATTTTCTTTATTTTGCAAAATCAACTTTCTTTTCAGCCATAGTCAACTTTTTTTTCTTCAAATGGTTACATATATTTGCTAAAATTTTTTCTGGTAGAGATTATTTTGCTGAATCCTGACACTCTGTATATATTTTATTAGTTTTTTTTATCAGCTAACTAGTTTCGGCCTATGTAGGCCATCTTCAGAGGTGTTTATGTTACAAAAATTATATAAAATACAGAATTATATATAGATTATTATAATATTAAAAATTCAAAAGTACACAAAAATTGTAACGAAATTTCAGTATTAGCCGCTTTCAGTAAATTCCAGTAATTGTCTAGAAAATTCTATCCTGACAAATAAAATATTAGAGAAGATCAGATATAAACCAAAATTGTAACAAGGTTTTCGCCAAAAGTGCTGTGATTTTTTTCGTAAAAAATTTAAACCAAAAACTAGAACAATCCACATAAATTTCTTGTAAACGCATGTACAGTCATGCTTACATAAATCTAGTACAAAAAATTTGACATTGTTATGTAAAATTGCTATTGTAACCTAATTTCTTGTACTAGAATTATGTGAGCATATATTTTCAGTTATAAATAATAATGTTAACAACAATCCACAACAAGGTCTTGTATATTCCAGTAAACATGAAAAAAATCCTGAGATCAAAATTATAAATACACAAAATAACAATTAAAATATTGGATTTTTTTTAAAATACATCAAAATTCTGATATAAATTCACAGCAAATGTAGGAAATTCTAGTAAAATTCGATAAATTTACAAGGAAAAATCAGGAAACTACAAAGAAGATGATAAAATACTTAGTAATAATTTCGAAGATAAATTAAATTTTAACTAAAATTAAAAATGAACTTGTAAATTCTATTAATACTACAGAATATCGTAAAATGATTATTATAATTTTTGTTATAGTTTCATCCATTATTTATATATACCAGTTATTATTATGTTATATTGATTTTTTCTTCTTCTTTTTTCGGAGTACTTCCTGATAGGTATTTTTTATTTGATTATATGAACATTTTTAGTTTATATATTTTATTAGTTTTTATCACCTTATTAAAAAAATCTTAAGATTTTTTTTGTAAGAATTTTAAGCCAAGAACTAGAACAATTCACATAAACTTCTTGTAAATGCATGGTCGTACCTATTAATCTTAATAATTAATATTTTCAGTTATAAATAATAATGTTAACAACAATCCAAACAAGGTCTTGTATATTCCAGTAAATATTAAAAAAAAATCCTAAGATCAGAATTAAAATGTTGGAAAATTTGTGGAAACAAATATTCTAACAAATATTCATAGCAAATTTAGCAAATTCTGGTAAAATTGCAGAAATTAAAAAGAAAATTCCTGAATAATTAAATATGTTCAGTTATAAATAATAATTTTAACAACAATCCACAACAAGATCTTGTATATTCCAGTAAATATTAAAAAAATCCTAAGATCAGAATTAAAATGTTGGAAAATTTTTAGAAATAAAATTTCTAACAAACATTCACAGCAAATGTAACAAATTCTGGTAAAATTACAGATATTAAAAAGGAAAACTCCTGAATAATTAAATATTTTCAATTATAAATAATAATGTTAACAACAATCCACAACAAGGTCTTGTATATTCCAGTAAACATGAAAAAAATCCTAAGATCAGAATTAAAACGTTGGAAAATTTTTAGAAACAAAATTTCTAACAAACATTCACAGCAAATGTAACAAATTCTGGTAAAATTACAGAAATTAAAAAGGAAAACTCCTGAATAATTAAATATTTTCAATTATAAATAATAATGTTAACAACAATCCACAACAGGGTCTTGTATATTCCAGTAAATATTAAAAACAATTCTAAGATCAGAATTAAAATGCTGGAAAATTTTTAGAAACAAAATTTCTAACAAACATTCACAGCAAATGTAACAAATTCTGGTAAAATTACAGATATTAAAAAGGAAAACTCCTGAATAATTAAATATTTTCAATTATAAATAATAATGTTAACAACAATCCACAACAAGGTCTTGTATATTCCAGTAAAAAATAAAAAAATCCTAAGATCAGAATTAAAATGTTGGAAAATATTTAAAAATAAAATTTGTAACAAACATTCACAGCAAATGTAACAAATTCTGGTAAAATTACAGATATTAAAAAGAAAAATTCCTGAATAATTAAATATTAAATATTTTCGGTTAACATTAACATTAACATTACTACGGTTACTAAGGTTTTCGCCAAAAGTGCTGTGTTTTTTTTTGTAAGAATTTGAAGCCAAAAACTAGAACAATCCACATAAACTTCTTTTAAATGCATGTACCTAGCTATTAATCTTAATAACTAAATATTAAATATTTTCAGTTATAAATAATTTATTATACAGGGTGTATCAGCCAAATGGAATAAATTCAATAATAAATAAATGGGGGCGTGTTCGAAAAAACGCTCGGACACGTCGATTGTTATTTTTAGTTGCGCATTTTTTTCAACAAAAACTTTTTATACAGGGTGTGTCATGTGACCGTGGCCAATACCAACTTTCTTATTTTAAATGCAACACCTGGTATGTTATTCAATTTTTGGATTCTTCAGAAAATTCTAGACATATTTCATGTACAATGTCCTATACCTATCTTCAACTGTTTCGGAAATATTAAGTGTTACTTAGCTGACTTAAGAAGACGAATAATGCTTGCGATTAGATCGGTCACGCCTGAGATGTTGAGTAACGTTAGAAGAAATTTCTATTTAAGATTAGGATGTTGCCAAGACGTTCACGGCGAGCATTTTGAACATCTCCTCCATTGAAATTAATTGTTTATTTTTGTTTTTTACATTATCAAGAAATAAACAGTATTACTTATTAGTTTTTGAGTGTGTTGTAACGAATTTCTGTAATCAAATAATTTTCTTTTTTTAATGTTAATTTTTGCAATAAATCTGAAAACACTTAATATTTCCGAAACAGTTGCAGTTAGGTATAGGACATTGTACATGAAATATGTCTAGAATTTTCTGAAGCATCCAAAAATTGAATAACATACCAGGTGTTGCATTTAAAATAAGAAAGTTGGTATTGGCCACGGTCACATGACACACCCTGTATAAAAAGTTTTTGTTGAAAAAAATGCGCAACTAAAAATAACAATCGACGTGTCCGAGCGTTTTTTCGAACACGCCCCCATTTATTTATTATTGAATTTATTCCATTTGGCTGATACACCCTGTATATAAACAGAGCAAATTTATTAAATTCCAGTAAAATTTCACAAATTAAAAAAAGGATAAATCCAGAAAATACACAGAAGACAGAAAGTATTAAAAATTTCGAAGATAAATAAAATTTATAAACAAAATTGATAATTAAGTTCTTGTAAGATCCATCAATACTCAAAAAACTCGTAAAATAATTATTATAATAGAAAATTTTATAAATACAGAAATACATAAAATAACAATTAATAAAATATTGGATTTTTTTTAGAAATACATAAATATTCTGACTAAAATTCATAGCAAATGTAGGAAATTCTAGTAAAATTTCGGAACCTAACAAGGAAAAATCAGGAAACTACAAGGAAGACGATAAAGTACTTACTAAAAATTTCGAAGATAAATTAAATTTTAATTAAAATTAAAAATTAAGTTCTTGTAAATTCCATTAACACTACAGAAAGTCGTAAAATGATTATTATAATTTTTGTTATAGTTTCATCCATTAGTTATATACAGGGTGGTCACTTTTACGACGCATACCATTAGGATCTATTAAACGGAAATATATACAGAGTTGGTCAAATGGGATAAAAGTTTCTCAATTTTGAGCCTTTCAATATACTGAAACGAAATCCGGGATATCTTGTACAGTTCCTGAAATATCGCTGAAAAACTGAAAAAGTTCACCTAACGTTAAATTCCATTAACACTACAGAAAATCGTAAAATGATTATTTTAATTTTTGTTATAGTTTCATGCATTATTTATATACAGGGTGGTCACTTTTACGACGCCCACCATTAGTATCTATTAAACGGAAATATATACAGAGTTGGTCAAATGGGATAAAAGTTTTTCATTTTTGTGCCTTTCAGTATACTGAACCGAAATCCGGTATATCTTGTACAGTGCCTGAAATATCGCTGAAAAACTGAAAAAGTTCACTTTCCTTTTCCTTTTATAACTTTTTTACGTTTGAAGGACACCTACACTAATTGGTAGAAGGTGTAATGATATATATATATATATATACTTTTGAAGGAAATTTTATGAAACTTTGCACTCTTACATTTTTCGACGTGAGCTTTCTGATGACAGTGCCAAACAATTTCTGCGCTAACTAGATGCCCAAATTTTCATGGTCAACTTTTGATGTTGTAATGGCCGCAATAATGGATTTTAATAGCATTCAAAAGAGCGAAAAATTCTGGTGGTATAATAATAAATTATTATACCACCATAAATATAATTAATAATATATAATAAATATATATAATAAATAAATAAAATAAATAATAAATAATAAATAAATAGGGTATAATAAATAGAAACAATGCGATTACGAATAAATCAATTCGATCAATTAGTAAAAATTAAGAAAGCCTAACACACGCGGCGAGCGTGTATCCAATCAATCCTCCAATTATAACGCCTCATATTTTATCGCACAATTTTGATCCCGACAAATTTTTCCGCCTAATTATAATTAATTCGTTGCAGACACGCACGGCATCTGTTCCGTTCGTTTTTTTTTTTTTTCGGTTCCCATTTCACGAGGAAATGGGGCCGGTAAGCGGCGGTATTTTGTAACAACCACGCCATTGGAATGCCGTGTGGAACAGCGGGTGATCCAAAAAAAGTGACGCCAATTAACTGAAAATATGTCCGCAACGAAATCCGGAGATAAACGCTCGGATAATCGTGAGGCGAGGAAACGCCACGAAAAGTTATTACACATCCAAGAGCAAGGGCGTGATGCAATGCTCGAGAAAAAGGTTTGAGGTTTTAAGCACAGGTGATTTTTTACGCACTTGTGCCAAAAAGTATCACTTTACGTACTGCGAACAGTACGTAAAAACTTAGTTTACGCACTGTTGTAGAAAAATGAATTTTACACAACATCCACCACGGATTTTCCGCTAATAATGGCTCCACCCACGCACAAGCGGATATTAAAAACTGCATGTGCATGGACGTAATTGAATAACTGTGTGCAAACGGAGACACCTTTGACGCCCACGCGTCATTAACTAATCGGCTGGGCGTACAAATTGGTCGCTGCTCAGCTGTCCGTATTGCTTGCCCAACGTTTCGTTTGGTAGCAAAAGTATTACACATTTTCACGCTCGTTTCCTTTGCCGCTGACGTTTCGCAATCGCGCTCAGGATTAGTCACGAAACCGTAACCTTTTTTCGGCATCAATCCGAGTCCTTAATCGAGAATCTATTAATCGCACATAAACCAAGATAAAACATTAGCCAAAGTTGTGTCTGTCATTAAGTGGCGGCATCATTTGTATATTGGACGGATTAAAATGTATTGTGTCTTCGGCGGGCTTTCCGTGGACCTATTCCATTACGGCGTAAAACCCCTACGAGGCTCCAAGAAATGCAGATGTTTCCCTACAATTAACGGTCGTCGCCACGACCCCTTGTTCGCCTCTCGTCTAGAATACTCATTCGAAACTCGTTTGTACAAATATTATTTGTGAGCACAAGTACAGGAAAACGTTCCGTATTTGGTCCCTGTAGTCGACTCCATACGCCCATACACCAATTAGTAGTTTCTTTCGCGAATAATTAAGCCTGACGAGGAGATGTCGTAGGTGCGAGCAAGCAAACTGTGTGGCTAAATAATTAAGCCTACGTTCGTAATTGATAATATTAAGTGTGCTAAATTAACAACCATTAAAGCAGTTACTGCGTATTGGAAAACAACGTAGTTTGCATGAAAATGATATCAAGTAAAAAATTCAATGTATCCACGCACGACCAAACCATTTTGGGTGACGGCGACAAGTCTATTGAATGGAGGTGGTGCACTTACACCTCGTAGCGATGACTAAATTTCTGATAAGCTGTAAAACGTTATAAAGTTTAAGCGAAAATCAAGCTCGCACCTATTGATTAGTCGGAGCCTTAACTCGCCACGCCATTGACTGTGTAAGAGGTCGGGGCCTTAACTCACTATGCCATTGACTGTGTAAGAGATTTTTTAATACCTCTTTAGGTGCCAATTGAACCCGTTTATGAATTAAAATCCACTTGTTTCGGTGCGACAGGCAAGAAAAGGCTGTTTTAATAAAAGCCTTCCACGCACGACCAAAATATTTCAGGTGACTGCGACAAGATCTTGAACGCACTAATTTCTACATTGCTATTATTTGGTAGAAATCGTTAACAAAATTAATATACGCCTAGGCTAGAATGTCGATTTACTAGATTAGTCGGAACCTTAACTCATTATACACAAAAAAATAATATACGCCTAAGCTAGAATGTCGATTTACTGCTCGATTAGTCGGATCCTTAACTCATTTATACCACAATTACGAACAAAGCGATGTTACAATTATGTTCCAAGTTCCCGGATTCGCAGGTGCAAATTGCAAATCCTTAAACAGTGGCACTCGAGCGTTTTCACAAACGAGTGATCACAATGCTCCCATTTTCGTTCATTTGCATGCATGTGGCAATCCGTATTTTTTCCATCCGTTCCGTCGGTTTCCTACACACAATCCTCACTTCCTCTCATACATCTCGCGCGTTTCCAATTCCCTCGGATCTATCTGTGCCATTTCACGCAGGCCAGCACCAGGAAAATGTATGGGATCCGCCGATCACAGTTAAAATTATTGAGTTAAAAGAATTTCGGCACGAATAAAGTCTGAACGGCGGGCGAACTGAAACTGTCAGTGTCGCTGCGCACCTCGCACATTATTTACATACAACACACACAAAATATCGACTTACTCCACGATTATGCATCGCAAAGACAAGGTAGAATTTTGATGTTATTAACTGTTTAGTAATGTATTATCAGAATATTAAATCTTAATCTTAAATAAATGATATAATAAAAATCTTAAATAATGCAGGTATAGTAAATTGGCAAATTACCTCGGTGATTTCTAGGAAATTAAAATCTTCAGTGATCAAATGTATTTCCCGTATTTGATTAGTAACCGATTTTCGTGGTGATTACATTAATTATCCGCGGAATTTTTTTTATGACTAATTCGTGAACAAATTCCGGTCGTGTTCCTAAACGGTGCATTGTTCCCGTGGGCTAATTACACGTCCATTGTGATTGTTATTAAGTTATTAAGCGTCGCGATAACAGTTTCCGTCTTCGGGGCCGTCAAAATTGGTCGTCGCTGAGGAGGATTAACTGCCGGTGCTCGTTAATTATTGTTATTTGCCACGAGCACGACCGCAAGTTGAAGGCTGGGAAAATTCAAGTTTATAACAACACCAACCAGTGGAAGTTTACAAATATTTGCTCTACGGTCGAGAATGTAGTTTTAATTTTGTACGACGCACGAAGGCGATAATGACAGCTAAGTTAAAAAAACTCAAGGCTATTTTCACTGCAGATCTTATAATGCAGATGCCCAACAAGAATTGTCAGCAACATTTTTTGACAGTGCGTAAACTAAGTACTTTACGCACTGTTCACCGTACGTAATGTAATACTTATTAGCACAAGTGCGTAAAAATATCTGTGTATCATGTATCAATAAATACATTTTCAGAAATTTCAGTAGTAGCTAACCGATACTTGTCATTGCAGAAAGTTAAGTGTTTGATTTTCTCAATTATTTAATACTGAAACTTTGTAAAATTTTCAGGAGTATTTGCTTCAGGTATACTAAACAGATATCTGATAAGAAATATGCAATAAATAAATTTTCTGAAATTTCAATAGTAGCTAACTGATACTTGTCATTGCAGATACTTAAGTGTTCGATTTCTCACTTATTTAATACTGAAACTTTGTAAAATTTTCAGGAGTATTTGCTTCAGGTATACTAAACAGATATCTGATAATAAATATGCAATAAATAAATTTTCAGAAATTTCAGTAGTAGCTAACTGATACTTGTCATTGCAGAAAGTTAAGTGTTTGTTTTTCGCACTTATTTAATACTGAAACTTTGTCAACTTTTCAGGAGTATTAGCTTCAAGTATACCAAACAGATATCTGATAATAAATATGCAATAAATAAATTTTTCAGAAATTTCAGTAATAGCTAACCGATACTTGTCACTGCAGCAAGTTAAGTGTTTGATTTCTCACTTGTTTAATACTGAAACTTTGTCAAATTTTCAGGAGTATTAGCTTCAAGTATACCAAACAGATATCTGATAATGAATATGCAATAAATAAATTTTCACAAATTTCAGTAGTAGCTAACCGATACTTGTCATTGCAGAAAGTTAAGTGTTTGATTTTCGCACTTATTTAATACCGAAACTTTGTCAAATTTTCAGGAGTATTAGCTTCAAGTATACTAAACAGATATCTGATAATAAATATGCAATAAATAAATTTTCAGAAATTTCAGTAGTAGCTAACCGATACTTGTCATTGCAGAAAGTTAAGTGTTTGATTTTCGTACTTATTTAATACTGAAACTTTGTCAAATTTTCAGGAGTATTAGCTTCAAGTATACCAAACAGATATCTGATAATGAATATGCAATAAATAAATTTTCACAAATTTCAGTAGTAGCTAACCGATACTTGTCATTGCAGAAAGTTAAGTGTTTGATTTTCGTACTTATTTAATACCGAAACTTTGTCAAATTTTCAGGAGTATTAGCTTCAGGTATACTAAATAGATATCTGATAAGAAATATGCAATAAATAAATTTTCAGAAATTTCAGTAGTAGCTAACCGATACTTGTCATTGCAGAAAGTTAAGTGTTTGATTTTCGTACTTATTTAATACCGAAACTTTGTCAAATTTTCAGGAGTATTAGCTTCAGGTATACTAAATAGATATCTGATAAGAAATATGCAATAAATAAATTTTCACAAATTTCAGTAGTAACTAACCGATACTTGTCATTGCAGAAAGTTAAGTGTTTGATTTCTCACTTATTTAATACTGAAACTTTGTCAAATTTTCAGGAGTATTAGCTTCAGGTATACTAAACAGATATATGATAAGAAATATGGAATAAATAAATTTTCAGAATTTTCAGTAGTAGCTAACCGATACTTGTCATTGCAGAAAGTTAAGTGTTTGATTTTCTCACTTATTTATTACTGAAACTTTGTCAAATTTTCAGGAGTATTAGCTTCAAGTATACCAAACAGATATCTGATAATGAATATGCAATAAATAAATTTTCACAAATTTCAGTAGTAGCTAACCGATACTTGTCATTGCAGAAAGTTAAGTGTTTGATTTTCGCACTTATTTAATACCGAAACTTTGTCAAATTTTCAGGAGTATTAGCTTCAAGTATACTAAACAGATATCTGATAATAAATATGCAATAAATGAGTTTTCAGAAATTTCAGTAGTAACTAACCGATACTTGTCATTGCAGAAAGTTAAGTGTTTGATTTTCGCACTTATTTAATACTGAAACTTTGTCAACTTTTCAGGAGTATTAGCTTCAAGTATACCAAACAGATATCTGATAATAAATATGCAATAAATAAATTTTTCAGAAATTTCAGTAATAGCTAACCGATACTTGTCACTGCAGCAAGTTAAGTGTTTGATTTCTCACTTGTTTAATACTGAAACTTTGTCAAATTTTCAGGAGTATTAGCTTCAAGTATACCAAACAGATATCTGATAATGAATATGCAATAAATAAATTTTCACAAATTTCAGTAGTAGCTAACCGATACTTGTCATTGCAGAAAGTTAAGTGTTTGATTTTCGCACTTATTTAATACCGAAACTTTGTCAAATTTTCAGGAGTATTAGCTTCAAGTATACTAAACAGATATCTGATAATAAATATGCAATAAATGAGTTTTCAGAAATTTCAGTAGTAACTAACCGATACTTGTCATTGCAGAAAGTTAAGTGTTTGATTTCTCACTTATTTAATACTGAAACTTTGTCAAATTTTCAGGAGTATTAGCTTCAGGTATACTAAACAGATATATGATAAGAAATATGGAATAAATAAATTTTCAGAATTTTCAGTAGTAGCTAACCGATACTTGTCATTGCAGAAAGTTAAGTGTTTGATTTTCTCACTTATTTATTACTGAAACTTTGTCAAATTTTCAGGAGTATTAGCTTCAAGTATACCAAACAGATATCTGATAATGAATATGCAATAAATAAATTTTCACAAATTTCAGTAGTAGCTAACCGATACTTGTCATTGCAGAAAGTTAAGTGTTTGATTTTCGCACTTATTTAATACTGAAACTTTGTCAAATTTTCAGGAGTATTAGCTTCAAGTATACTAAACAGATATCTGATAAGAAATATTCAATAAATAAATTTTCAGAAATTTCAGTAATATCTAACCGATACTTGTCATTGCAGAAAGTTAAGTGTTTGATTTTCGCACTTATTTAATACTGAAACTTTGTCAAATTTTCAGGAGTATTAGCTTCAAGTATACCAAACAGATATCTGATAAGAAATATGCAATAAATAAATTTTCAGAATTTTCAGTAGTAGCTAACCGATACTTGTCATTGCAGAAAGTTAAGTGTTTGATTTTCGCACTTATTTAATACTGAAACTTTGTCAAATTTTCAGGAGTATTAGCTTCAAGTATACCAAACAGGTATCTGATAAGAAATATGCAATAAATAAATTTTCAGAAATTTCAGTAATATCTAACCGATACTTGTCATTGCAGAAAGTTAAGTGTTTGATTTTCTCACTTATTTAATACTGAAACTTTGTCAAATTTTCAGGAGTATTAGCTTCAGGTATACTAAATAGATATCTGATAAGAAATATGCAATAAATAAATTTTCAGAAATTTCAGTAGTAGCTAACCGATACTTGTCATTGCAGAAAGTTATAGTGTTGATTTTCGCACTTATTTAATACTGAATTATTGTCAAATTTTCAGGAGTATTAGCTTCAAGTATACTAAACAGATATCTGAAAATAAATATGCAATATATAAATTTTCTGAAATTTCAGTAATACCTAACTGATACTTGTCTTTGCAGAAAGTTAAGGGTTTGATTTTCTCACTTATTTAATACTGAAACTTTCTCAAATTTTCAGGAGTATTAGCTTCAAGTATACTAAACAAATATCTGATAATAAATATGCAATAACTAAATTTTCAGAAATTTCAGTAGTAGCTAACCGATACTTGTCATTGCAGAAAGTTAAATGTTTGAATTTCTCATTTATTTAATACTGAAACTTTGTCAAATTTTCAGGAGTATTAGCTTCAAGTATACCAAACAGATATCTGATAATGAATATGCAATAAATAAATTTTCACAAATTTCAGTAGTAGCTAACCGATACTTGTCATTGCAGAAAGTTAAGTGTTTGATTTTCGTACTTATTTAATACCGAAACTTTGTCAAATTTTCAGGAGTATTAGCTTCAGGTATACTAAATAGATATCTGATAAGAAATATGCAATAAATAAATTTTCAGAAATTTCAGTAGTAGCTAACCGATACTTGTCATTGCAGAAAGTTAAGTGTTTGATTTTCGTACTTATTTAATACCGAAACTTTGTCAAATTTTCAGGAGTATTAGCTTCAGGTATACTAAATAGATATCTGATAAGAAATATGCAATAAATAAATTTTCACAAATTTCAGTAGTAGCTAACCGATACTTGTCATTGCAGAAAGTTAAGTGTTTGATTTTCGTACTTATTTAATACCGAAACTTTGTCAAATTTTCAGGAGTATTAGCTTCAGGTATACTAAATAGATATCTGATAAGAAATATGCAATAAATAAATTTTCAGAAATTTCAGTAGTAGCTAACCGATACTTGTCATTGCAGAAAGTTATAGTGTTGATTTTCGCACTTATTTAATACTGAATTATTGTCAAATTTTCAGGAGTATTAGCTTCAAGTATACTAAACAGATATCTGAAAATAAATATGCAATATATAAATTTTCTGAAATTTCAGTAATACCTAACTGATACTTGTCTTTGCAGAAAATTAAGGGTTTGATTTTCTCACTTATTTAATACTGAAACTTTCTCAAATTTTCAGGAGTATTAGCTTCAAGTATACTAAACAGATATCTGATAATAAATATGCAATAACTAAATTTTCAGAAATTTCAGTAGTAGCTAACCGATACTTGTCATTGCAGAAAGTTAAGTGTTGATTTTCGCACTTATTTACTACTGAAACTTTGTCAAATTTTCAGAAGTATTAGCTTCAAGTATACTAAACAGATATCTGATAAAAAATATGCAATAAATAAATTTTCAGAAATTTCAGTAGTAGCTAACCGATACTTGTCATTGCAGAAAGTTAAATGTTTGAATTTCTCATTTATTTAATACTGAAACTTTGTCAAATTTTCAGGAGTATTAGCTTCAAGTATACCAAACAGATATCTGATAATAAATATGCAATAACTAAATTTTCAGAAATTTCAGTAGTAGCTAACCGATACTTGTCATTGCAGAAAGTTAAATGTTTGAATTTCTCATTTATTTAATACTGAAACTTTGTGAAATTTTCAGGAGTATTAGCTTCAAGTATACCAAACAGATATCTGATAAGAAATATGCAATAAATACATTTTCAGAAATTTCAGTAGTAGCTCACCGATACTTGTAATTGCAGAAAGTTGAGTGTTTGATATCTCATTTATTTAATACTGAAACTTTGTCAAATTTTCAGGAGTATTAGCTTCAAGTATACTAAACAGATATCTGATAATAAATATGCAATAAATAAATTTTCAGAAATTTCAGTAATAGCTAATCCATACTTGTCATTGCAGAAAGTTAAGTGTTTGATTTTCTCACTTATTTAATACTGAAACTTTGTCAAATTTTCAGGAGTATTAGCTTCAGGTATACCAAACAGGTATCTGATAATAAATATGCAATAAATAATTTTTCAGAAATTTCAGTAATAGCTAATCGATACGTGTCATTGCGCAAAGTTATACATTTGATTTTCTCACCTATTTAATACTGAAAGTTTGTCAAATTTTCAGGAGTATTAGCTTCATGTATACTAAACAGATATCTGATAATAAGTATGCAATAAATAAATTTTCAGAAATTGCAGTAATAGCTAACCGATACTTGTAAATGCAGAAAGTTAAGTGTTTGATTTTCGCGCTTATTTAATACTGAACCTTTGTCAAATTTTCAGCAGTATTAGCTTCAGGTATACTAAACAGATATCTGATAATAAATATGCAATAAATAAATTTTCTGAAATTTCAGTAATAGCTAATCGATACGTGTCATTGCGCAAAGTTATACATTTGATTTTCTCGCCTATTTAATACTGAAACTTTGTCAAATTTTCAGGAGTATTAGCTTCAGGTATACTAAACAGATATCTGATAATAAACATGCAATAAATAGATTTTCAGAATTTTCAGTAGTAGCTAACCGATACTTGTCATTGCAGAAAGTTAAGTGTTTGATTTTCTCACTTATTTAATACTGAAACTTTGTCAAATTTTCAGGAGTATTAGCTTCAGGTATACTAAACAGATATCTGATAATAAACATGCAATAAATAGATTTTCAGAATTTTCAGTAGTAGCTAACCGATACTTGTCATTGCAGAAAGTTAAGTGTTTGATTTTCTCACTTATTTAATACTGAAACTTTGTCAAATTTTCAGGAGTATTAGCTTCAGGTATACTAAACAGATATCTGATAATAAACATGCAATAAATAGATTTTCAGAATTTTCAGTAGTAGCTAACCGATACTTGTCATTGCAGAAAGTTAAGTGTTTGATTTTCTCACTTATTTAATACTGAAACTTTGTCAAATTTTCAGGAGTATTAGCTTCAATTATACGCTCATTGGTACTTCTCGGCTATGATCTATATTTTTACTAGTAAATAAGTAGTAATGAAAATGTTTAATAATTTTCTCTACACTGTGGCCTGCTTCTTATTGTCCATCTTATATTTTAACAGTTATAAGGAGCAGCAGCACAGTCTGTGAACGTTTTCGTTAATAAAACCTCGTTCAGTTTCGGTGCATTGCGCTGCACGAAAACCTCCCATTGTTTTCGTTTTTAACAATGGCAGAGTATCTTCGTGTCTTCGTTCGTAATCGAATTAGGTCGCTAACTGTACACTCCGCCAAGACCAGTTGATTTTATCGCCACTTCGGCCGATTCGAGCACGCAATCCAATTTCGCAAATCGTAAAAAGCAATATTTAAAAATCGCTAAATGTAATAAAACTATTATAAATTACGTAATTTTAAAACCAATTTAATTAGATGCGTTTGAATTTAAAAAAAAAATAATGTAATTAATAAATATCAATCAATTAATTCATTAATTGGTACAATTAACAACAACGAAAATCGTTTTTTAGTTCTTCATTTATTGATAACATCTTACATAACTAAAACAAGAATCGTTTTTTTAGTTTTTTTTGGTGACTAGATTTGATGAAATAATTGCGCGAAGTATCAAAAAATTATTTTAGTATTTTTTTTAAATTTGTCAAGTGCCTGTGAAAAGAGAAAAATAATATCCCATGCCTGGTACCTATTGAGTGAACCAGTTTTTTGTTAAATTTGTGTTTAGTCACTACAAAAAAACAACAAGAATCGTTTTTTAGTTCTTTTTTAAAAATTTTTAAGCTGACAAGATTTGATGGATTAATTGCGCGAAGTATCAGAAATCTATTTTAGTATTTTTTTTAAATTTTGGTCAAGTGCGAAAAGTGAAAAATAAATAATCCCTTGCCTGGTATTGAGTGAACGAGATTTTTTTTTAAATTTGTTTTTAGTTTCTAGATTTTGTGCTAAATTTGATCAGAATCGTAGAAACCTTAAACTTCTATCAATTGGGTAAATACTATGGTTCCGTTTCATTGAATTCAAAACATGAAAAATATCTCTAAGATATACTAAATAAGTTTATTTTTCAACAATATTATAATTCTTAGAATTTCAAAAATCTTTAATGCATAATCTTTCTTTTCTTCTGCCATAGTTACCTGTTATTGTTTTTTGTTTTTAAATAATTTGTAATGGAATCACATAAATCAAAATCTTCCTATTCTTCTTCTACCACCGAAAAGTATCAAAGTCCTGTTTTTTTATCCATCAGTTTTTTCTTCTACGAACGAAAACTCTCAAAGTCCTTGTTTTCTTGATCCACCTGTTTCTTCTTCTACTACTGAAAACTCTCAGAGTCTTGAAATCTTCTCCGTCGCGCGATTTGCGTGAATGTTTACAATATCTTGGAGCTGGTGAGCGGCAAATGCCGCGGCAGTGACTTACCTGCGAGTTAACATTTAAGGTGAAAAGGGCGAGGAGGAAGGCCCAGGCTGCGTCCATCGGGGCCATGCACATCTTCGCACTGTGTCGCTGTTATACGTGACCTGGAGTGACCGTCGCGCGGTATTCTTTCGCGGTGCGTGGGCGTGCGGAGGCAGGTGAAGCGACGCGTGCCGGTGGTGGACGTCGACTGGCCGTCCTCTTCGTCGGGGGCGCCCGAAAGAGCCGCGCCGCGGAGGTCACCAGGTCACAAGGCTGCGCCGGCGGGAGAAAGAGGCGACGCTGCACTCTCTGGGCCCGCTTTGCTACCGCGCTCTTCGCGATAAGGACGGCGGCCAGGAGAAAGGACAGGAGGACGCGCGGCCACGGAGACGTCGGAGAGTTAACTGGCGTTTTCGGACGGCCGCGCGGATATTTAGCCGGGAAAACGCGGAAAGGGGATCTGATGATGGCGGAAAAATGAAGAAAAAAAAATACTTCCTTGAAGGTTGGAGCACGTAGCGACCGTGAAACGCGACAATTACAACCATTGCAGCATAAAAACTGCCTCCGTAAATGATCTGTTATGGTGCCACGTACAATTGAAAATGATTTGCGTTGTTCAAGAAAATTGCAATGGCGATTAAAATATGTGTGTAATCCGCAAGACGCATCAATATTATTGCAATAACTATTACGTATAATTACTTATGATTCAGCCATAAATTCTCTCAAACCAAGAAAATGATTTTTTTGCATAACAAGTCTCAAAACACATTTTTTCTACGACAGTGCGTAAACTAAGTTTTTACGCACTACTCACCCTGCGCAAAGTGATACTTTTTAGCACAAGTGCTAAATTAACTAAGTAACAAAGTAAAAAGTAAAGGCAATTTAGACCTATCTGTTTCACCCTCGTCGACCTCGGGTGAAAGGTAATGGTGCTCCTTGACGTCGCTACAGCACGTTGCGGTCCCTTTTTGGACTGCATGGCTGGACCATGCGTACTCGCAGGTGATGTGTGGTCGTAGCCCGCAAAATTAAACGGCTCAAAGTGAGGAAGTGGTATGCGTAGCACGTGTGAAAAAAGGGCCCCTGCTTACCTAAAGATCTAAAACGGCCTTTGCTTACCTAAAGATCTAAAACGGCCTGTGCTTACCTAAAGATCTAAGGCTCGTATCTATAGTCCGTACTTGAGTTTGAGTTCGACTCATGTCGAATATTTGGTTGCGTATTGTCTATAAACGTTAATGCACCCAATGCAACCAAATATTCGCAAATATACGACTTGAGCCGGACTCATGCACAAGTATCGACTATAGATACAGGCCTAAAATGGCCTTTGCTTGCCTAAAGATCTAAAACGGCCTATACTTACCTAAAGATCTAAAACGACCTATGCTTACTTAAAGATCTAAAACATCCTATGCTTACCTAAAGATCTAAAACGGCCGATAAGTGGTGAATTGAGACCGCTTTATCCAGACCCTTCACTGATTCGATGTGTATTATAATGACGAAAAAACAATCAAGTATGAATGTTGCTGTTGCATTTATCTAACTTTTACTGTAATAAACCATGCATTACATGGAAAATTGAGAAAAATTTAATTATCACGCAGCTCGCTTTATTGTTCATATTACTTTATAAAACTTATTGTTTATGTTGCAATGAAATCGATTATTTACAACAATAAAAAGTCCATATCTCCCAATCGCTCTTGAAACATTCCCGCATGCCCGTGCATATATTAGTAATTATAATTCAGCGCTCTGTCGTTTTGCCTAATCGGAATGTATCGATTTCGAGAAGAATCGATGCTCTCTCGTGGCGCAAGAAGATCGATGCGTTTCGCAATGCGATTCGATTCGTCTTCCAATTGCGACAGACGACTCGACGAGGACAGCGGATTCTACGACGGAACGAATCGATTTGCCGACCATGAATCGATAATTGAATAATATTGTAAATCTCTCCGTGATAATCAAAATTTATTAGCTAATTTTTTTTTATGTTATGCACCAGCATAAAAAATGTGCTCTCTCAAATATTTTAATTAACGAGATGTTTATCTAGTTTTATTATTATTATTATTTGATTGATTCGAGGCTTTGAAGTAATATTTTTCATTACTTTGTTAACAAATTTTCTTATTATTAATTTTTGATTGATTTGAGGCTTTGGCCTAATATATTTCATTACATTATTAACGAATTTTCTTATTATTATTTTTTGGTTGATTTGAGGTTTTGACGTAATATTTTTCATTACATTGTTATCGAATTTTCTTATTATTTTTTTATTGATTTGGGGATTTTGACGTAATATTTTTCATGTTATCCAATTTTCTTATTATAATTTTTTAGTTTTATTATTATTATTATTATTTGCTTGATTCGAGCCTTTGAAGTAATATTTTTCATTACTTTGTTATCAATTTTTCTTCTTATTAATTTTTGATTGATTTGAGGCTTTGACTAATATATTTCATTACATTATTAACGAATTTTCTTCTTATTATTTCTTGGTTGATTTGAGGTTTTGACGTAATATTTTTTATTACAGTATTATCGAATTTTCTTTTTTTTTTTTATTTGGGGATTTGACGTAAAATTTTTCATTACAACATTATCGAATTATATTATTATTATTATTTTTATTTAATTTGATGCGTTGACGTAAAATTTTTGATTACATAATTATCGAATTTTCTTATTATTTTTTATTGATTCTTCAGTTTGACGTCATATTTTTCATTACAAAATCGTCGAATTTTCTTATTTTTTTTTTATTGATTTAGGGATTAAACGTAATATTTTTCATTACATTGTTATCGAATTTTCTTATTATTTTTTCGTTGATTTGAGATTTTGACGTGGTATTATTCATTGCAATATTATCGAATTTTCTTATTATTTTTTGAGTGATTTAGGGATTTAACGCAATATTTGTCATTACATTGTTATCGAATTTTCTTATTATATTTTTTGGTTGATTTGGGGCTTTGACGTAATATTTTTCATTACATTATTAACGAATTTTCTTATTATTATTATTTGGTTGACGTGAGGTTTTGACGTAATATTTTTCATTACATTGTTATCGAATTTTCTTCTTATTATTTTTTTATTGATTTGAGGTTTTGACGTAATATTTTTCATGTTATCCAATTTTCTTATTATTAATTTTTGATTGATTTGAGGCTTTGACGTAATATATTTCATTAGATTATTAACGAATTTTCTTCTTATTATTTTTTGGTTGATTTGAGGTTTTGACGTAATATTTTTCATTACATTGTTATCGAATTTTCTTCATATTATTTTTTTTTATTGATTTGACGTTTTGGCGTAATATTTTTCATGTTATCCAATTTTCTTATTATTATTTTTTGGTTGATTTGAGGCTTTGACATAATATTTTTCATTACATTATTATCGAATTTTCTTATTATTTTTTTATTGATTTGGGGATTTGACGTAAAATTTTTCATTACAACATTATCGAATTTTCTTATTATTTTTTGATTGATTTAGGGATTAAACGTAATATTTTTCATTACATTGTTATCGAATTTTCTTATTATTTTTGCGTTGATTTAAGATTTTGACATGATATTTTTCATTACCTTGTTATCGAATTTTCTTCTTATTTTTTTTGTTTATTTAAGGCTTATTGATTTGGAACTTTGACGTAAAATTTTTCATTACAATATTATCGATTTTTTCTCATTTTTTTTTTTTTTTATTGATTTGAGGCTTTGACGTAATATATTTAATTACAATATTATCGAATTTTCTTATCATTATTTTTTGACTAATTTGAGGCTTTATTTGATGTACATTTTATTATTATCTAATTGTAATTTTTCAATCAATAATTTGATTATTAATGATTAAGAATCTAAAGTTAATCTTTAATTTTATTACTGATACTCAAATTCATTATATAACTTAATGCTTCTGTCAAAATTTCAATTGTTTGAGTAATATGTCAATTATTTTTGCCAAATTTACGATAATTTCTGTCAAAATTTCAATGGTAACTATACAAATTTCAGTGTCTTTTGCCATAGTATCAATTTATTGTCAATTTTCAGTCAATAGTTCCATGATTAATGATTAAGCCTGCAAATATCTAAAACTAATGTTTATTTTTACTACTAATACTTAATTCATAATAAAACTTAATGTTTGTGTCAAATTTTCAATTGTTTCTAACAATTTTTCATTTATTTTGACGAAATTTACAATTATTAATGATTAACAAAATTTCAATGATAACCATACAATTTTCAATGACTTTTGCGATAATATCAATTTATTGTCAATATTTTCAGTCAATAGTTCGATGATTAATGATTAAGTTTGCAAATTTCTAAAGTTAGTCTTTAATTTTATTACTGATGCTCAATTCATAATAAATCTCAATGTTTCTGTCAAAATTTTAATTGTTTCTAGCAATTTTTCAATTATCTTTACCAAATTTGCAATAATTTCTGTCATAATTTCAATAGTAACCATCAAAATTTCTATGACTATTGCCATAATGTCAATTAATTGTCATTTTTCAATCAATAATTTGATGATTAATGAATAAGTTTACAAATATCTAAAACTAATATTTAATTTTACTACTGATACTCAATTAATAAGAAAACTTAATGTTTCTGTCGAAATTTCAATTCTTTTTAGTAATTTTTCGATTACTTCAACTAAACTTAGAATTATTTATTTCAAAATTAAAATTTAAGAAAACTCTGTAAAAAATAAACGAGTTTCCATGAAATTTGATACAATTACTCAAATTTCATGGAAACTCATTTAATTTTTACCGAGTTTTCTTGAATTTTAATAACAACATTTATTGTTTCTGTCAAAATTTCAATTGTTCTTAGCAACGTTTACTGTTTATCAATTTTGTATTTACTATTATCAAATTTACAATTATTATTGTCAAAATAATTATCTCAAACTTCATGAAAACTCATTTGATTTTTATTGGGTTTTCTTGTTTTCTTCTTCTTCAGATTAGATGATTGATTCACGTTAAAGTAACTGTTGATATTTTTTGGATTGAATTTCAGATGCATTATTTTTTTCTGGGAGTTATCTAAATTTTGATTTGTGAGGGAAAATTTATAAAATCTATGATATTATTGCGCATTGTGTATACAATTATTTAGTTAAAATTTAAAGCATTCCCGATTTTAATGATGCGAAAACGGTAAGATTTTCAAACTATTTTTGAAAAAGTTCGAAATTGATGTCTAATATTGATGAATAATTCAATTTAATTTATTGGTTTTTGTTTAATATTAAAAAAATATCTATAACTTATTTTGAAAAAGTTCAAAAGTGTTATGAAAATTGATGTCTAATATTGATGAATAACACAATTTAATTTATTGGTTTTTGTTTAATATTAAAAAAATATCTATAACTAATTTTGAAAAAGTTCAAAAGTGTTGTGAAAAGTGATGTCTAGTATTGATGAATAATTCAATTTAATTTATTGGTTTTTGTTTAATATTAAAAAATATCTATTAATATTTAAAATAATAATTTTGAGTTTTTTATTAATATTTTATTATTGATTTGAGGCTTTGATTAATGTAATATTTTTCATTGCCTACATTTAGCTAGCATTGTTTTATATATCTACTTAATTATATTTATTAACGCAAAATGTAGTGTAGAAATTATCTCGCTTAGGAAGGCTTCCGTTTTCGTACATAGAAATACAATGATTTTATATTTTTAAAACGACAATTGATCGCACATAAATTATTAATTTTCCACTCCCACTAACTTAATTATGCATACGTTGCAGGTGATTGCAATTAATTTCATTTGATAAAATTGATTGCCAACTTATTGTATTAACATGGTGGCATAATGTATGGCTTTTAAATCGCCTTCAATTACATAAATATCAGTAATTTATGCCTCCCTTTTTTTCATCGAGTCCGAAGTATGCGATTAAGACGTTTCCTATTTATCTGCGCACGCGTGACAAATCGATTCAACTTTTACGCGAGAGAGCACAATAAATTACAGTGATCCATTGATATTTCGCTGCGGGCGAATAATGCGCGGCTTCAAATATCATCAATTTATGCAACAATGTTGATATTTCCAATACTTGTGCCCCTCATTGTTCTTCGCGTGTGCGTACTGGACGTACGCACTGCACGTACGATGACCTCTGCAGCCTCTCGGATTGCCGTTGCGAAAACGGTATCTCTTAATTTCGCCGAGGCAGGAATGTGGCGGTAATTAAATATGACGTTCCATCACCTCAGACTTAAGATGACGGCGCAAAAGTGACAAAATAAATAATTAAGTAAACGGCCGATTCACTGTCTCAATACTGAAATATTCCCATGAGACTGCGGCTTTTTTTGCGGCCTTTGGTTTATTTATGCGAGCTGTGTGCTTATTTCGACAAATATTTATTTTAATTGAATGTACAAATATGTTGCTTTATTGTAGTCGGATAAATATGTATTATTTTAACATCAGGTGAAAAAGTAATGGTCGTAGAAAAAGTATAGTGTAGAGAAAAAGTATCTCAACGTAACTAATCTACAAAGTAACTTATTTCCAACTCTAAAAAATAACCTAACCTAACGTAATCTAGTGAACTCTGAAGTAGTCCATCATCTTGAAATTTCGAAAAATTGCATATTATATACATCAATCTCTTTGAAATTGGAGTGCAGGATATATAATCTGGGGTACCTATTTATATTATATTTGTTTTTACAATCGAATCAGTTTTATTGCTATATTTGAATGGCAGATAACTCTCCCGCAATAAATCTCTGCAGACGCGTATAAATCAACGCTCGTCCTGTAATTTATGTCCCAAATGCCATTGCAAGCCTATGATTTATGTTGCCTGTGATAAGCTGCATAAAGTATTGGGTAACTGAGTAATTATCTAGATCCTCACGCCAATGACTAATTGTTTCTAACACAAGATTTATCGAATGAAAGCAAATTTCTCACAGAACTTATGGTAGTACAATAAATCTCCGAAAAGAATAAGAATCTGAAAAACTAAGATATTTTATTACCAAATTTATTAACATTTGTATTTACTAACTGTAATACTTGATTATTAAAAAAAAATAATAATTATTATTATTTACCAGTACTTTTATAAATATAATAATATAATAACTTTAAATACATAACTTATATAAAACTTTATATTGAATTGATGTTCATTACATTTTCATCAAACATGTCCCTTGCAACCCTTTGTGACAGAATATGGAACCAAAACCAATTATTACCTTTTTCACTGTTGCTTGTGGGAGTATTGCATAATTTGTGTTAACAGCCTCAGCCAATCAACATCGGCTCGTAATGAAGCAACGCCAACGAACCATTTAAATTTTTTCCCCCAGGTGTGGTCCGCGGTTCACCGAGTTCGAGTGATTGATTGGGAATTTCGAATAACGCGAACACATCCTTATGCAACACTTATCCTTCAGATTGTTTTCGCCAAAGGCCGACTTTCGAGCACCGGCTGATTCCAACAGCACTGCTTATGCACGAACCGACGAAATCACCAGTAACTAAATATGGGTTCGCGAGAGTGCACAAAATTACATTTAAAACCTACACAAACCCATTAATTTTTTTTATTTTTGGTCTAATTTACAAGTATTTTAATGAAAATTTAAAGTAACTATACTCTATTTAAAAACTAGGAGGAGCGATTCAAATTTGGCGCGTGTTTGATTTTCTCACTTATTTCATACTGAAACTTTGTCAAATTTTCAGGAGTATTAGCTTGAAGTATACTAAACAGATATCTTATAATAAATATGCAATAAATAAATTTTCAGAAATTTCAGTAATAGCTTACTGATACTTGTCATTGCAGAAAGTTAAGTGTTTGATTATCTCACTTATTTAATACTGAAACTTTGTCAAATTTTCAGAAGTATTAACTTTGTCAAATTTTCAGAAGTATTAACATCAGGTATACTAAACAGATCTCTGATAATAAATATGCAATAAATAAATTTTCAGAAATTTCAGTAATAGCTAACCGATACTTGTCATTGCAGAAAGTTAAGTGTTTGATTTTCTCACTTATTTAATACTGAAACTTTGTCAAATTTTCAGGAGTATTAGCTTCAAGTATACTAAACAAATATCTGATAATAAATATGCAATAAATAAATTTTCAGAAATTTCTGTAATAGCTAACCGATACTTGTCATTCCTGAAAGTTAAGTGTTTGATTTTCTCACCTTTTTAATACTGAAACTTTGTCAAATTTTCAGGAGTATTAGCTTCAAGTATACTAAACAGATATCTGGTAATAAATATGCGATAAATAAATTTTCAGAAATTTCAGTAATAGCCAACCGATACTTGTCATTGCAGAAAGTTAAGTGTTGATTTTCTCACTTATTTAATACTGAAACTTTGTCAAATTTTCAGGAGTATTAGCTTCAAGTATACTAAACAGATATCTGATAATAAATATGCGATAAATAAATTTTCAGAAATTTCAGTAATAGCTAACCGATACTTGTCATTGCAGAAAGTTAAGTGTTTGATTTTCTCACTTATTTAATACTGAAACTTTGTCAAATTTTCAGGAGTATTAGCTTCAAGTATACTAAACAGATATCTGATAATAAATACGCAATAAATAAATTTTCAGAAATTTCAGTAGTAACTAACCGATACTTGTCATTGCTGAAAGTTAAGTGTTGATTTTCTCACTTATTTAATACTGAAACTATGTCAATTTTTCAGGAGTATTAGCTTCAAGTATACTAAACAGATATCTGATAATAAATATGCGATAAATAAATTTTCAGAAATTTCAGTAATAGCTAACCGATACTTGTCATTGCAGAAAGTTAAGTGTTTGATTTTCTCACTTATTTAATACTGAAACTTTGTCAAATTTTCAGGAGTATTAGCTTCAAGTATACTAAACAGATATCTGGTAATAAATATGCGATAAACAAATTTTCAGAAATTTCAGTAATAGCTAACCGATACTTGTCATTCCTGAAAGTTAAGTGTTTGATTTTCTCACTTATAATACGGAAACTTTGTCAAATTTTCAGGAGTATTAGCTTCAAGTATACTAAACAGATATCTGATAATAAATACGCAATAAATAAATTTTCAGAAATTTCAGTAATAGCTAACCGATACTTGTCATTGCAGAAAGTTAAGTGTTTGATTTCTCACATATTTAATACTGAAACTTTGTCAAATTTTCAGGAGTATTAGCTTCAAGTATACTAAACAGACATCTGATAATAAATATGCGATAAATAAATTTTCAGAAATTTCAGTAATAGCTAACCGATACTTGTCATTGCAGAAAGTTAAGTGTTTGATTTCTCACATATTTAATACTGAAACTTTGTCAAATTTTCAGGAGTATTAGCTTCAAGTATACTAAACAGACATCTGATAATAAATATGCGATAAATAAATTTTCAGAAATTTCAGTAATAGCTAACTGATACTTGTCATTGCAGAAAGTTAAGTGTTTGATTTTCTCACATATTTAATACTGAAACTTTGTCAAATTTTCAGGAGTATTAGCTTCAAGTATACTAAACAGACATCTGATAATAAATATGCGATAAATAAATTTGCATAAATTTCAGTAATAGCTAACCGATACTTGTCATTCCTGAAAGTTAAGTATTTGATTTTCTCACTTATTTAATACTGAAACTTTGTCAAATTTTCAGGAGTATTAGCTTCAAGTATACTAAACAGATATCTGATAATTAATATGCGATAAATAAATTTTCAGAAATTTCAGTAATAGCTTACTCATACTTGTCATTGCAGAAAGTTAAGTGTTTGATTTTCTCACCTTTTTAATACTGAAACTTTGCCAAATTTTCAGGAGTATTAGCTTCAAGTATACTAAACAGATATCTGATAATTAATATGCGATAAATAAATTTTCAGAAATTTCAGTAATAGCTTACTCATACTTGTCATTGCAGAAAGTTAAGTGTTTGATTTTCTCACCTTTTTAATACTGAAACTTTGCCAAATTTTCAGGAGTATTAGCTTCAAGTATACTAAACAGATATCTGATAATTAATATGCGATAAATAAATTTTCAGAAATTTCAGTAATAGCTTACTCATACTTGTCATTGCAGAAAGTTAAGTGTTTGATTTTCTCACCTTTTTAATACTGAAACTTTGCCAAATTTTCAGGAGTATTAGTTTCAAGTATACTAAACAGATATCTGATAATTAATATGCGATAAATAAATTTTCAGAAATTTCAGTAATAGCTTACTCATACTTGTCATTGCAGAAAGTTAAGTGTTTGATTTTCTCACCTTTTTAATACTGAAACTTTGCCAAATTTTCAGGAGTATTAGCTTCAAGTATACTAAACAGATATCTGATAATTAATATGCGATAAATAAATTTTCAGAAATTTCAGTAATAGCTTACTCATACTTGTCATTGCAGAAAGTTAAGTGTTTGATTTTCTCACCTTTTTAATACTGAAACTTTGCCAAATTTTCAGGAGTATTAGCTTCAAGTATACTAAACAGATATCTGATAATTAATATGCGATAAATAAATTTTCAGAAATTTCAGTAATAGCTTACTCATACTTGTCATTGCAGAAAGTTAAGTGTTTGATTTTCTCACCTTTTTAATACTGAAACTTTGCCAAATTTTCAGGAGTATTAGCTTCAAGTATACTAAACAGATATCTGATAATTAATATGCGATAAATAAATTTTCAGAAATTTCAGTAATAGCTTACTCATACTTGTCATTGCAGAAAGTTAAGTGTTTGATTTTCTCACCTTTTTAATACTGAAACTTTGCCAAATTTTCAGGAGTATTAGCTTCAAGTATACTAAACAGATATCTGATAATTAATATGCGATAAATAAATTTTCAGAAATTTCAGTAATAGCTTACTCATACTTGTCATTGCAGAAAGTTAAGTGTTTGATTTTCTCACCTTTTTAATACTGAAACTTTGCCAAATTTTCAGGAGTATTAGTTTCAGGTATACTAAACAGATACCTGATAATAAATACGCAATAAATAAATTTTCGGAAATTTCAGTAATAGCTAACCGATACTTGTCATTGCAGAAAGTTGAGTGTTTGATTTTCTCACTTATGTAATACTGAAACTTTGTCAAATTTTCAGGAGTATTAGCTTCAAGTGTACTAAACAGATATCTGATAATAAATATGCGATAAATAAATTTTCAGAAATTTCAGTAATAGCTAACTCATACTTGTCATTGCAGAAAGTTAAGTGTTTGATTTTCTCGCTTATTTAATACTGAAACTTTGTCAAATTTTCAGGAGTATTAGCTTCAAGTATACTAAACAAATATCTGATAATAAATATGCGATAAATAACTTTTCAGAAATTTCAGTAATAGCTAACCGATACTTGTCATTGCATAAAGTTAAGTGTTTGATTTTCGCACTTATTTAAAACTGAAACTTTGTCAAATTTTCAGGAGTATTAGCTTCAAGTATACTAAACAGATATCTGATAATAAATATGCGATAAATAAATTTTCAGAAATTTCAGTAATAGCTAACCGATACTTGTCATTGCAGAAAGTTGAGTGTTTGATTTTCTCACTTATTTAACACTGAAACTTTGTCAAATTTTCAGGAGTATTAGCTTCAAGTATACTAAACAGATATCTGATAATAAATATGCAATAAATAAATATTCAGAAATTTCAGTAATAGCTAACTGATACTTGTCATTGCAGAACTACTTATTTAATTCTGAAACTTCGTCAAAAAATATTAATAAGTAGCATTATTTACATTAGTAACTACATTTCATATAGTAGAAGTGAAAAGTTTTTATTTGGTCACTTTTGACCCCACGGTTTCGTTCCATCCAATGGTCAAGAACGCCAACTATTCCCACTTAAAAATTAGCAAACAAACGCTTAGCAAGGCATTTATACTTAATAACTCAATATCTAAATTAAATTACATATAATTGCGGAGCTTCACACGTTATTACCCACATCTATTTAATTATCTCCATCCCATTTCCACTCGATTAGGCAACCGCCTCCTTTCCCAACGGCTAAAACTCGCATCTTTTTTACGACACCTCGCCGAATTTTCAGCGTGTCGACACACGTGAGTGTGTGAAAAAATAGGGGGGCCGTTAATAATAACGAAAGATAACAATGAGATGAGCCACAATAAGTAAGTCGACGCAATCTTTACAATCCGATGGCGGATTGTGATAATGGGAAGCACTTATGGTTCGCGCGATTGCAGAGGAGGTTAATGCGGGGTTTCGTGGCGAAACCGGCGGATTTGATGATATAATTGGGATGGCGCGAGTGTTGGAGCGGCTAATGGGGAAATCATAGGTACAGCAAATGATTTGTAAGTAAATGGGTCGCCTAGAAATTGGGATTATCAAGTTTTTGGGGGTCATTTGGTGCTGGAAGGTATTTGGCACGTTTAGTGGAGTAGTACCAACTCTATTTTTAGGTCAGGTGTGAAGTAAAACGTATACTTCGCGCAACGATAGTTTGTTTTTATGACATTGAGTTGAAATAAAAATTATAAGGGTGGGGTTGTAAAACCACTAATACCTCGTCCAAACTATTTGATCTCAATAAATATGTGCCTGAAAATGGGCAAAGATAAATTATCTAGTCATAATCAAACAAACGAAACAAAACTGATGACAAAATTGTTCGTCTCACGAACACCCAATAAATTACGGTTGCCTGGATTTGTGTCGAAACGCCTCTAATTCGGCTTAAAAATTTCACACCAGGCTCGTTACTCTCATCTGGATTACCCTGTGGGTAATAAATCGTGTTGCTCTGCATTTTACACGTGAGACGAACAATTCGCAATAACCACGGCTTGCGCAACTGCGCCGATGATTTAAGGCACATCCAGCGGTTGGATAACGTGCCTAAAAAAACCATCACTTTTACACACATACACGGCGCCGTCCGAAAGGGTAAAAGCACGGGGGTCACGGGTTCACGTGTGCTCCTCGCACTTTTTCACTTTGTTATTTTCGCGGACTGCTTGCGCAAGAGGCGCCTCCGACGGCGACCTCTTCGCGGAGGAGCAGGAGGAGGAGCAGCAGGGCTATTGTTGATGGCCATTGTGCCTCCTGAACTTTGACTTACCAACCGGAGTTTTCAAAGAAAGGACACGAGCCGGAGATAATTTAATATTGCGGTAAAATCGATGAGGCAAATCTAAGCAACGATATGTGAAGAAATTGTTATAGGTTAATAAAGAAAACACTTGGCAAAGTTTGACAAATTTTATAGAATTGCTCTACAATTGTTTCAGCACTTCTGCCATTCTCAAAAGAGATAAACTGAATACAAATTCATATTGTGTAACTTAAATACTAAACGCGCTTAATTGATAATGGTGGTGGGATTGCTCGTTCATTCATTACACGGCTTTCTTACTTTTTTTAGAATATTTTCTAAACTGCTTGGAGTTTTGAAAATTTTTCAACATAATCTGAACCAGTATACAAAACTGCACGACATGGCCCATTTAACCAGACCTCTAGCTTTCAAAATAACAAAGATAGCTATGCCATTCTACTCTATTTAGGACACCCTGTATACGCAAATATTCGACTTGAGTCGAACTCGTGCTCAAGTACGGACTATCGATACGGGCCCAAATGAATGTTATATAAGTTAAGCTGTTCGTAGGTTAATCTAATTTGGTAGATCGCCCCTTTTCGGCGGTAATTAGCCATAACAACACAAATAGGCTGATGTTTATCAAACACTTTTCACTTATGAATGAAATGATCGTCTTATTGCTCTTTTAAATGAACGCTGGGAGAACCTCTGAAGTGAAACGCCTTTACTTCATTGACGACCGCAGACACAATGGATTTATTTTGCGCGTCAAATTTTTCGTTTTAACAGTGCAGATGCACATTCTTCTGATCGAAAGGAACAGTTTACCGTTTTTTGCGGTTCGAACTTTCGCCCAAACGGCGGAGTAAAAGTTACGGCGATATAAAAATGGCAATTTTTTGAGGCGCCTGGAAAGTGCGCAAAGATATGCGTCGTCACCCCGTTTCGTACGTGATTGCAAATAATTGATATTGGGACGAAACCTATTGGAATTTGTTCCTGCTGCAAGGCCTTGTGCCTAAAAGGTGTGAAATCGTACCCCAGGGGATGTTTTCCCCAATTGAAGCCAGGTATCTCAATGGGTACGATGCTTAGGTAATCTGCGTGGTTAAGAAACCATGGTATCTAAATTTTGTTTTCATTGTGCGTTCGAATTTTCTGTCGCCCCCATCGTGCACACGTCAATTATCGCCTGTCCGAACCGCCGATGGGCCAATGACGGAACCTTGGGGCATGCGCTGACAAATGACTGTCTTTATCGCCCGCGCGAGGTTAGGGCCGCTTTTCGGGAGGAAGCGTAATGCCCCCCTCACTGATCGATCTTTAATTGAACACCGCCGAAGGACCGCGCACACGTTGACAGTGTTTAATTGTTCCATCGAAGAGCGCCGTAATTGCAGGTCTGTGGCAGGTGCCTTATGTAACTGTCCGTACATACGTACGCGATGGTTACTGTGGGAACTGATTAGCGCATCGCGAGATTTTATAATCGCACGGCGAGGCCGCGATTAGATCCGCGCTTTGAGGGAATCGGGTGCATCCAAGTAATTGCAGGCGTATAATAACAAGCAATTATATTTCATTAGCTATTACTGATTTTGATGTATTTATACGCCAATCTTCGTAACTATCAAGTAGGCTTGCAAGGGTTCAATTTATAAGTAACATATTAATTATTGAAATGCTAATTTGTTATTCAGGTGTTAACAAACACGTTAACAATAGCTAACCCTCTTTCTCCAACCCTCTTCTAACCGAAATAATCGGTGGGTTGGTTTGGACGGCCGTCGAGTGTCATGGATATCTAAATCTACTAAAGCTCCACTTAATCCCCAATAATTCAAAGTCATAATACGTATGTGACGAGATTAAAGGTCAGTAAATAATTGATACTGGGATGAAACCTATTGGGATTTGTTCCTGCTGCTAGGTCTTGTGCCTAAAAGGGGTGAAATCGTACCCCAGATGATGTTTTGATGTGAATGGTTGGTTTGGACGGCACTCGAGTGTGATGGATACCTAAATCTACTAGAGCTCCATTTAGGTCCGTACTTGAGCTTGACTTCGACTCAAGTCGTGTATTTGGTTGTGTTTAGTACATAAGCGTATATAGAAAATTCGCAACCAAATATACGACTTGAGTCGAATTCATGCTCAAGTACGGACTATAGATACGTGCCTTAACCTCCAATAATTTATAAAGGCAGGCCATTTGTGCCTTATTTGTTATAATATATAACGGAGACGTGCACATCTAAGCTGGGGATGCTTTCATTAGCATTAGTGTTCCAATGCCCTTAATGCCCTTAATAATACGTATGCGACGAGATTTAACGTCAGTGTTACGTAATCGAAGGACCAGGCGAGTAGTATCGCCAATATAAATGAAAAGGTAATTAAAATTCGTAGGTTTGGAAATAACGTGGACTATAATTAATATGTAACAATAATAAATACACAACGACGTATACCGGTGAAGGTAACGAATTGAAGTCTTGTCTACTCTGCACACTTACAACTGATTTTTGAGTTACTGGGGTGGGGCGCAATTAGAATTATGCACCGCGAGGGGTGGCTTGAAGATGGTCCCTGATTGGTGCGGCATTTCGTTTTGGTAAACCATGTTGCCACACTTGGTTCTTACAATCCTTGGGTAATTCCTCTATCTGGCATTTCTGGGGATTCCTAATCCGGTGCAATAAATATGTTTTGGATTTCCCGGTCGCTAATTATATTTGCCGAAGTGGCAATCCTTGCTCAATAAACAGCTTAAGGTGCCTATTGATCTTTATGCGCACCGTAATTTACTCAAGCCCTTCTCGGTGAATATAATGGGCAGCTAATAGCCACTCCAATAACTCGTCCTTTCAATCTTAATACAAATGTGTCTGCTGCAATAAAAGCCAAATACCGAGAATACACTTTAAAACAGATTTGGGGTTCGACGCTGTGGAATAGCGCCGAAACAGTCAGTAAATAATTGATATTGAGGTGAAACTGATTGGGATTTGTTCCTGCTGAAAGGCCTTGTTCCTAATTGGTGTGAAATCGTACCCCAGATGATGTGTTCCCCGGTTGAATCTAAGAGTATCTGAATGGGTACGATGCTTATAGGTACACCTAAAAATGATATTAGAAACCGCTTCTCCAATACGTTTTTTTCTTTCTCCTGGGTAGGTACCCTAAAGCCCCTCATCACTTTGGTCTCTGTAGTCGTTTTGTACTTTCACCTGTGGACTCGGCTTTCATCAATGAGTCTTGTTCCTTTAAATAAGTCCAGAATCACTTTGGGTGTAAAGCTGCTGAGTGTACCCTAAAGCCCCTCAGCACTTTGGCCTCTGTAGTCCTTTTGTACTTTCCCTTGTGGACTCGGCTTTCATCCATGAGTCCTGTTCCTTTAAAAAAGTCCAGAATCACTTTGGGTGTAAAGCTGCTGAGTCTCCAATACGTTACTAACTTCTGCGTAGATATCTTAAACTTCCGCAATTTAACGAGCGGATGGGAAGACTTAAATCTTGCAATTCCAAGGCGCATTTGCATTTAAAACCCATCTGGGTGAGATCGGCTTCGGTCTTGAAGCACGCACCTAACTCATATCGCGGAATGCGCCTTATGGAGGCGCCGTGACGCATTTCTAACGTCTAATTGCCCCATAACATCGACGGATTTTTATGGAAGCGCAGTCCAGTTTCGCGATGCTCCGCACCTTTTAAGGCCGCCTGACTCAGGGAACAATGGACCACCGCGGCTTCGTGACTGGAAATTCTCTTCGCCGTCTCGGATACGCGGCTCGAGTCCTTGGCATTTTTTCAGCGCACCTAATTAGAACGCGCAGGATGAAATGTAGCAGAGAGGATGTTCTCCACGTCCCCCGGGCAAGCACCGAAATTGCTCTTCTGACCTACAGCGCGCGAGGTGTGCAATTAACGCCTCCCGAGCTGAGCACGCGATTGGAACCCAAGGACGTTGCAATTTTCGACACTTCCTGCCGAAAAATTGGAAGAAAAAAAGCGGAAAACCTGGCCGTATTTGTGCGCGGAATCTTAAGTTGGGGTGTGCAAGTTTAAGCCTGTTCAAAGAATAAATTGAGAATTGAAACAAAAAATGTTAGCCGAGGCGAATGCCGAGTCCAACAAATGTTACTATATCTGTGATGGGTGGGAAAAACAGTATAAGTCGAAAATTTGGGAAAATGAGTTTAAGTCAAATTATATTTCAGAAAGTGATGCTGTACATTGTGTTTCAAATAGTATATGTCACATTATTCAGTTAAGGCTTTTAAATAGGTTGGCAGTTTTAGTACAACTTTTAAGTCGACGCTTCCTTAAAATGCTAATTCTTGACTTATACTGTTTTTCCCACCCATCACAGATATATTCATACTATGATTATCAACTTATCCGTATTCACTGTTATTTATGTTAAACTACTGAACAATCTTATATCACCAAACTAACCTAATATAACAAATTAAATTAAACTAACGGTAAAAAGATCATTACAATATATATGCCATCGATAATCTAATTAAACTGTGTTAAGAAACCCCGTGTTACATAATCGAAGGACCAGGCGAGTTGTATCGCCAATGTAAATGAAACGGTAATTAAAATTCGTAGGTTTGGAAATAACGTGGACTATAATTAATATGTAACAATAATAAATACACAACGATGTATACCGGCGAAGGTAACGAATTGAAGTCTTTTCTACTCTGCACTCTTACAACTAATTTTTGAGTTACTGGGGTGGGGCGCAATTTGAATTATGCACCGCAAGGGTTGGCTTGAAGATGGCCCCTGATTGGTGCGGCATTTCGTTTTGGTAAACCATGTTGCCACACTTGGTTCTTACAATCCTTGGGTAATTCCTCTATCTGGCATTTCTGGGGATTCCTAATGCGGTGCAATAAATATGGTTTGAATTTCCCGGTCGCTAATTATATTTGCCGAAGTGGCAATCCTTGCTCAATAAACAGCTTAAGGTGCCTATTGATCTTTATGCGCACCGTAATTTACTCAAGCCCTTCTCGGTGAATATAACGGGCAGCTAATAGCCACTCGTCTTTTCTCGTCTTTTCTCGTCTTTTCTCGTCTTTTCTCGTCTTTTCAATCTTAATACAAATGTGTCTGCTGCAATAAAAGCCAAATACCGAGAATACACTTTAAAACAGATTTGGGGTTCGACGCTGTCGAATAGCGCCGAATCACATTAAAATGTAGAAGAGTGAACAACTTAACATTTGGTTAATTCGCTTGCCCCCGGGGGTAATTGAGCAGTCTGAATTGTACACCGTCCGAAGAGCACTTGAGGTAAGCCGACCTTTAAAAATGTAAGAGGAAGGCTCGCAATGTCCCGGGATTGCGTTTAAAATTTTAAAATGCTAGAGAGGATGATAGTACGACATTACAATTTAAAATGCGATGGTAATTCCTAGCCATCACCCACTTGGATTGTCTTGGCGATTATAAAATGTAACAGTCGTGACCCGCGATACAACTCTGTGATTTATCAGTTGATCCATCCGATGGTTTGCACGCAATTGAAATGCTAGGAAATGCTACGGCCATTAAGTAATATGCTATTCAATTTGTATGAATATAAATTATGTTTAGGAGAGCGAAGCTATTTTTGTGATTATTCAAATAGTTGCTTGAGGAGAAGTCAATTTGATGTAAGTTGGACCTTGAGTAGTTCTGACGACTTACATACATGTAGAAGTTGTGGTGAAGACTACCTAAAGCGAATCCTGAATTGATTGAACTACTCTGACTAATTCACTGCTTCGACACTTCGCATCAAAACCATGTATAGTGTTTTTACTTGAAATTGAAAATCTGCCTACGAAGGGTGTTTATTGCGCTCCATTGTGCGAACGGAATTTTATGACGGGTAATGGGAAGAGAACAGAGTCCACAGCCCGCCATACCATGGATAACCCTTGACCGTAATAAACCCTCATTGAAGGTACATTTTCAATTTCAAGTGAAAACACTATACCGGGTGATTCAAGTTTCATTACCAGGCCAAAAATGGCGACTTCTAATTGAAATAAAAAATCCAAAATAAGTTCACATGTTTAGATATTGATGAAGCCCAATCTGACTCGGTAGTTTATACGTGATTTCACAAAGAATTCACTATACTACACTTGAATCAAAATATTTTTTCTGGTACTAATTATTATAGTGATGATTTTTGCGTTGTCTTCTGGCATTCTCTTATAAGCAAAAAATCATAGCTATTAATGAGATTTAATGTGCCATTGGATCATTAATATTGTGATTAATGGTCCTGGGGGTGTTTCAAAATAAAATTTCCAAATAATTTGTAATTAGCATCGTAAATTTTTAAAGTCCTTGAGTTTTTAACAAGGCGATACACTTTAAAGTGGTGTCGCTTGGGGCGACACGAAGGTGTATCTTCCTCTGCCGCGTGTAATTAGGCAGGCCAGGACAAAGAGACGTTCTGCTTCGTGCCGAGATCCATTGCCACTCGTAGAGGATCTCTGAGCCCCATTAAACGTTATTGCCCGCCTCGTTTACTGCCGTTATAAATTATGAACAGTTGCCTCATCCGCCAATGCGAAAACATGTACCGCCGGGAAATTGTGCGGTGTGAATTTAAACCAAAGCCGTATAAAGTTTATTGCTTCATCAGCGACGTATTGTTTGAGTTTAAATTATGAAGCAGGAGCGATGTTAATCATTTACTCTATTGTTACTACGCAGAGGAGTTGTAAATCATGCATTACATTTTAAGACTTTTTTATGGTTTTCTGATGGGCACAATTTGCTGAAGCCTGTTGCGTAAATAATTTATTGAGACATATATATTTGAGGGTTATTTTTTTTTTCAACCTCCGATAAGCTGCTGAAAACAAAATAAGATATAAATCTGTGAACACACGTAAAAAAAAGGGAGCATTGATCCTTCCGTGGCCTTTCTTGCTGTTGTCAAAATATCATCCAACTATTGGTCTCTTGACGTGCCCCTCGATGAGTCAAGTAATGTCCTGTTCACAATTATTATATAAAGTGTTGTTACGTAATCGAAGGACCAGGCGAGTTGTATCGCCAATGTGAATGAAAAGGTAATTAAAATTCGTAGGTTTGGAAATAACGTGGACTATAATTAATATGTAACAATAATACGATGTATATCGGTGAAGGTAACAAATTGAAGTCTTTTCTACTCTGCACTCTTACAACTAATTTTTGAGTTACTGGGGTGGGGTGCAATTTGAATTATGCACCGCTAGGGGTGGCTTGAAGATGGTCTCTGATTGGTGCGGCATTTGGCTTTGGTAAACCACGTTGCCACACTTGGTTCTTACAATCCTTGGGTAATTCCTCTATCTGGCATTTCTGAGGATTCCTAATGCGGTGCAATAAATATGTTTTGGATTTCCCGGTCGCTAATTATATTTGCCGAAGTGGCAATCCTTGCTCAATAAACAGCTTAAGGTGCCTATTGATCTTTATGCGCACCGTAATTTACTCAAGCCCTTCTCGGTGAATATAATGGGCAGCTAATAGCCACTCCAATAACTCGTTTTTCAATCTTAATACAAATGTGTCTGCTGCAATAAAAGCCAAATACCGAGAATACACTTTAAAACAGATTTGGGGTTCGACGCTGTGGAATAGCGCCGAAACAAGTGTTTTCCGATTGCTTTTCACCATGCATCTGTTGTGTTTCACTATATCTCAAATACTCTTCCCTCTTGTCAACATTTGTCAATATTGTATCAAATGTATTCCCCATATGCGAGATCGTTTTGACTATTTATCAAATGCTTTTCCCTGATCTAATATTTAATCCATCCCGACTAGAGGGTGGTCTTCTGTGGCCTTTCTTGCTTTTCCCAAAATATCGTCCGGACTATTCGTCTCTTAATGCGCCCCTTGATGAGCCAATTTGTGCCTTGTCCACAAATATTATATGAAATGGTTCTCGTAACTTACCCTAGATTTCGTGGGCAATGAATCTTCTGTGGCCTTTCTTGCTTTTGCCAAAAAATCATTCGGATTATTCGCCTCTTGACTCGTGATAACAGCATAATTAATACAACATCGGTGAATTATGAAGGTCATTATGTTGCCATAGTTACGTACATAATGAATATATTATTTATGAGATAAATTCAATAATTTTATTTAGGCCAGTTGTTTCAATTGACGAGTTTTTTCGTACGACCCAATATTTAAATATAAAGTTAATTATAGGATTATCAAGGGGAGATTATTATTAAGGTGATTTGAAAATTGATTAGCCCTGCAATATCATAAGTTAATTGATCGACTTGCTTAAATTACTTGCAAAACTGCTGGGGTCAAAGTGTCACTCGATTGCGGATTGGGAACGAACTGGTTGCAGAATAGTTTTTTTGTGCATTAATTTGTTGCTAGTCGTTTTGCAATTTGGCAGATCGCGGATTGTGGGTGAGGAGGACTTGGCGAGCGCATTGATTAATGTGTTAATTTGCGACGACCTGTGAAATGCCACGGTCGTGTTTGGACATTTCGGGTTTCGCCTTAACGAGTTAACGAGTTAACGAGACGATTGTGGGTGGGCAACAGGACACGAATTTTTTGCAATTTTTTGCAAGATCAGAAAGACGATCAAATTTAACAATCAGAACACAATGCAATATACTTGACAATCCAAAATTGTATAGGCATGCGATCGGAAAAAGTGAGCCGATCGGAAAAAAGAAAATGACAATATTCCGATCACATCGTTACTTCAAATTTCATTTATTTTTTATTTATATAATATAATTATATTTATATAATTATTTTTTATTTATATAATGTATTTATATAATTGGTAATACCGGGTGGCCGAAAAGTCGCTTTTCTGAAAATAATACAATTTGAAAAAAACAATACATATTTTGGAGATTATGCTATTTTCGGTAAAGCGACTTTTCGGCCACACCGTATTTAGCAGTAATCAATATTGAGCATCATGCTGTAATTTACGGATGAGGAGAAATCCTTAAAAGTGAAAATGCGATTTTTGCAAATATGAGCCCCGCAAGACATATTTTTCCAGGGCAACTTTTACACGAGCAAAAAACAAAATTCAGGTCTTAATTTAATTTCTTTAATTAATTTGATGTAGTCAGAACTTTGATAGCTGTCATATGGAGCTGTCAACTCGAAAAAAAAATAACAGGAAGACCGTGAATAATCTGCCATTTTGCTCCTTCAAAACTGAAATTTGGTAGTATGGTGCAGAAAAATTCTGACTTTAATTTGGTGGTCACAATTTTGACAGGCTGTCAAATAGAAAAATAAAAACAGGAATAACATAGGTGGGAGCGCGCGAAGAAAAGTCCCTGATAATATAACTGTGCTATTAAGAGATCACCTTCGCGCCTCTCACTGTTTGTTTCAAAACTATCTTCCGTTTCTTCCGCATTGAGATGTGAGCTTTACCGGGAACGAATGTAAACTGGGGCGTCTGGTGTCATCGATCATATTTATAAACACCAACCAGACAGTCACTTTTCTATTATTCTATTATTCTCTAAACTATCTTCCGTTTCTTCTGCATTGAGACGTGAGCTTTGCCGGGAACAAATGTAAACTGGGGCGTCTGGTGTCATCGGTCATATTTATAAACACCGACCAGTTACTTTTCTATTATTCTATTCTCTAAACTATCTTCCGTTTCTTCCGCATTGAGACGTGAGCTTTGCCGGGAACTAATGTAAACTGGGGCGTCTGGTGTCATGGAACATATTTATAAACACCGACCAGACAGTAACTTTTCTATTCTATTTTTCTCTAAACTATCTTTCGTTTCTTCCTCATTGAGACGTGAGCTTTACCGGAAACGAATGTAAACTGGGGCGTCTGGTGTCATCGGTCATATTTATTAACACCGACCAGACAGTCACTTTTCTATTATTGATTTTTCGTTTGCCGTTCTTCAGAACTCAACAATTTACAGCGTCATCCGACAATTCATAATCGTTGCCATGGTGATCATTCAATAACGTATAATTTCTAATTTGCGTTTTCAAATTCTCGCAAGTCCAAATCCTGAATCCAGGTGAATCCATTGCATTTATCCGCGTTATCCGGTTTCTGATCTCCGTTGGCCTGAAAATCAGGCGCTACAGATCACGACGCTTTTCTACACCTCCTCAAAGCAGCTATTTCCCAACGTCTCTTTGGACGCATCGGTTTCAAGGCACGCGCCTCGTTCGAAATTTCGCAGTCATCCGCAGCACGAATCTTGGACGCGAAGGGAATGGTAAAGATCACTTCCCTCTTGGCACAACAAGGCCACCTTTGTGCGGATCATTGTAATTAGTAGTACATACTACGTTTTCGGCCTTTAATTATGTACAGCAAACGTAGAGAGGAGTGCGGAGAATCAATTAATTTTCAATTAATTGTGCAAGAAGCGGTTTTAAATGTGCATTAGAGAAAAGTCACAAGTCTAGATCGCAATTTAAAATCGTAAGATTATCATTAAATAAATTACTAATAGAAACGCGAAACGAACATAATGAAATTGTCAGTAGTAATATCCGTAGAATGTGGCTTAAATGTGCTTAAATTTTTAAAATTCGTGATTAATGAAAGTGGAAGGCTTGAATGTTTATAATTCATCAACTGGTGATGAATTATGCAACTCTATGTATGTGCACTGTGACGTGTCTGAGTGGTACTTAACACATGAAGGCGTGGAGGCAAATCGGAGTATCCCTTCGGAGCAACGGGGAGCGCTGCTAGCTCTTGATGTGGAAGAGTGGGGTGGGTTAAAACGGGCTCCACGTATTTTTTCCCTCACAAGTTAGCTACCAATTTCCCTGCAATGTCGTGTAGACAAATCGGAGCAACGAGGAAGGCTGCTAGCTCTTGATGTAGAAGAGTTGGGTGGGTTAAAACGGGCTCCACGTAATTTTTCCCTCACAAGTTAGCTGACCGATTTCCCTGCAATGACAGAAATATTTGCGAAGAATTGTCATTGCCTGTGAAACTTTTGTTTGCTTTCAAAATCCCAGGAATGTAATGAGATGTGGAAATATTTTTTATTTTCGAATTGGTGTTTTATCGAGGAAAAAATGCAATGAAATTACATTTCCATTCCGGAAAGTCGGAGTAACCCTTGGGAGCATTGGTGAGGGTTGCTAGCTCTTGATGTGGAAGAGTGGGGTGGGTTAAAACGGGCTCCACGTAATTTTCCCTCACAAGTTAGCTGACCGATTTCCCTGCAATGATAAAAATATTTAAAAAGAAATGTCATTGCTTGTGAAACTTTTGTTTGCTTTCAAAATCCCAGGAATGTATTGAGATGTGGAAATAATTTTGATTTTCGAATTGGTGTTGTATCGAGGAAAAAATGCAATGAAATTACATTTCCACTCCGGCAAGTCTGAGTATCCCTTCGGAGCAATGGGGAGGGTTGCTAGCTCTCGATGTAGAAGAGTGGGGTGGGTTTAAACGGGCTCCACGTAATTTTCCCCTCACAAGTTAGCTGACCGATTTTCCTTCTGTGATAAAAATATTTAAATGGAATTGTCATTGCTTGTGGAACTTTTGTTTGCTTTCAAAATCTCAGGAATGTAATGAGATGTGGAAATATTTTTGATTTTCGAATTGGTGTTGTATCGAGGAAAAATGTAATGAAATGTAATTTTATGTTTGTTTTCTAAAAATTAACGAGGAATAAACATACAGTACATACAAACATACAAACATACATACATACATACAAATACAGTCAAGTAATAAGCGTTGTGGAAATAAAACTATTAAACACCTCATTTATTTCACCCAACATAGAGTCCGCGATTCGCCAGGAATGCGCAAAATGAACAGTATTTTTTTTTACTTGTTATGAATCTGAGTGAACGTGTTAATTCCAATGCCAAATACAAAAATAAATTACATATTATTTGCATAGAGTTTTGTGTGCTGCGTGTCATTTAGAATTACAAGCATTTTACGCCATTAAATTTGATTGTTATTAATTTTGTCGAAGACCGCTAGGATTATTGTTATTGGCTTTTCAATTATCCGTCGTTGAACTTTTGTTGCGGAAAATTTCGCAATTTCGATTGTGTACGCTACCCATTCTCGAAAACGTATCTTCACATATCATCCTCATTCTTGAGTAATGATCTGTTATTACGTGAATTAAGATTCGTGTGGGTTTTTTAATGCACAGCTTTTTGCCGATTATAAATGTTAAACTAATTATTTTGCGTGGTATCGATTCAGCAGGGCCTTCGACACCGAGCCTTGCTATAAATACACAAGGAACGTGACTGAAACTGGTGCCGTTCGGAGCGCAATTGCCTGAACTTTTTCGCGCTAATGTGGGAAAGCCTGGCCGCATGCAAGCGGGTTATTAAAACGCGGGTAACTCGCATATTTGCGGAGTTAATGATCTTAATCGCGTGGCATTGCCTACAAATTGCACAAGAATCGGCTGTGAAAAATTCGTGATTAATTAAAGTGGAAGGCTTGAATGTGTGACGTACCTGAAGGGCAATCAGCGCGTTAGGCCGTGGAGCGAGTGGAGGGTCCCTTCGAAGCAGTGACGAGGGCCAGGCTCTTGGTGTCAGAGAGTGGGGGGGTTAAAAAAGGCTCCACGTAATTTTAACCTGGTCCCTACTTCGTCACAAAGGGAGGCTCCACCCTACCTGCGTGGGTGGACGGCAGTCAGCGAAGCTCAGAAATCACGAACTGTCGCAACGGCTGACCATATGGCGCCAACACCACCAGATTTAAATCTCGCAGTGAGAATAAGAACTGAAAACTGAAAAGAATGCCCGATCGAGAAAACGTGGGGGGAACAAAAAATAACCGGTGTGAATTTTGTGGTGTAAAATATCGGCGTTTATTCACACAAACGACAGGACACCGTGCCTACGCTTCCTGAAATAAATACCTCCGTCCGCAACCCTATCACGCAGGGTTCACCATATTCGGCCGAATATCGCAAACTTCTTATCGCGCGATTCAAAGGGCCGTCGGAGCGACTTTTTCTTACACAAGCGCAAAACACGTACGGCACGAAACACTTCTTATTTTGGCTTTGAAAATCCCAGGAATGAAATGAGAAGTAGAAAAATATTTGATTTTCGAATTGGTGTTGTAATGAGGAAAAAGTGTAATGAATTGTGATTTTTACTTTCTAAAAATGAACGACGAGTAAACATTCAAAAACAGTCCACTCAGTAAATTAGCGTTGAACTGGTGTTGGAGGGTTAAGAAGGAAGAAGCTGAGCCAAACAAATCTTCATAAAATATGTGATAACTTTGGCCTTCTGCCTTTGGATCTTCTGAAACGTTATCAGATCTGTTGCACGGCTTGATTGCGGCCAATGAGGCACGCAATTAATTCACACCGAGCACCGTGAAAACGTTCACGATGTACCTGATTTATCGCCTCTGCGGCCGATGAATATGTAAACATAATTGTTCTGGTTGATGGCCGGTGGTGATGGATGGCGACTTATTACAGATGTAAAGTGCGACCTCACGCCGCTAATTAAACCCGATGCGATCTCGCAAAGCTATTTCCATTGGAAAACACCATAACGATTGAATTATTATTCAACGTGCAATTGTCTGGTTGAAGAGTTGGATGGGGTAAAATAAAATCCCATCCAAGTCTTCAACAGTTTGTTTATCGAAAACCAAAAATATTTCCAAATTTTATTACATTCCTAGGATTTTGAGAACAATGTTTTGACACCAGGAAGTATTTTATATGTCTACTCAGACACAAAGTTTTCACGTCAGGAAAATGGCTTGGCGCGTACAATAAGACTTTTAGTGACTTATGTTTATTTGACAGTGGCTCACTCCTTGGTTTTTGAACAATGAATGATCGATTATTGATCAAGGGCAAAGTTCTGTGGGCAGTGCCCAAAATAATGTGAGCATTGAAATACTAATTATAGTAATTATACATCCAAAAACTTTATCATTAGACTTCCTTTTCCGTCATTAGAGTGCTGATCGTTAAGAGATCAATTACACCTGTCATTTTGAAGCGCGCAGCTCGACATTTCCAAAACCCAAGAGATTACGAACCGGACGGACCACCGGATTGTGATTTATCTGGAGATGGACGGGCCCATTAATCCCGCCAAGGTCTTCCCCCAAACCCATAACGACACATTAATTTTTTGTAATGGCCCAAACAGAAGCGTATAATTAATTTCACCGCTTTACTACGCCGAAATGTTAATCAGCCAAAGGCGCAGATCAGACGCGTGAAATGGATTTCAAAGACGCATAAACTACGCTCTTGCGAGCGTTGAATTGTAGAAATTAATTGGCGCAGACGTGAGTGGTGTTTTTTTCTTAAAATGTAGATTTCGTGGTTTTGAATTTTTATTATTAAATGAGATTACTTCATATTTTCAAGAGAAATAGCTTCAGGTATACTGAACACAAATCTAATGTCAAATATGCAATTAATACATTTTCAGAAATTTCAGTAATAGCTAACCGATACTTGTCATTGCAGAAAGTTATATATTTGATTTTCGCACTTATTTTATACTAAAACTTTGTCAAAATTTCAGGAGTATTAGCTTCAAGTATACCAAACAGATATCTGATAATAAATATGCAATAAATAAATTTTCAGACATTTCAGTAATAGCTAACCGATACTTGTCATTGCAGAAAGTTATGTGTTTGATTTCTCACTTATTAACTACTGTAATTTTGTCAAATTTTCAGGAGTATTAGCTTCAAGTGTACTAAACAGATATCTGATAATAAATATGCAATAAATAAGTTTTCAGATATTTCATTAATAGCTAACCGATACTTGTCATTCCTGAAAGTTAAGTGTTTGATTTTCTCACTTATTTAATACTGAAACTTTGTCAAATTTTCAGGAGTATTACCTTCAAGTATACTAAACATATATCTGATAATAAATATGCAATAAATAAATTTTCAGAAATTTCAGTAGTAGCTAACCGATACTTGTCATTGCAGAAAGTTATATATTTGATTTTCGCACTTATTTAATACTGAAACTTTGTCAAATTTTCAGGAGTATTAGCTTCAAGTATACTAAACAGATATCTGATAATAAATATGCAATAAATAAATTTTCAGACATTTCAGTAATAGCTAACCGATACTTGTCATTGCAGAAAGTTAAGTGTTTGATTTCTCACTTATTAACTACTAAAATTTTGTCAAATTTTCAGGAGTATTAGCTTCAAGTATACTAAACAGATATCTGATAATAAATATGCAATACATAAATTTTCAGACATTTCAGTAATAGCTAACCGATACTTGTCATTGCAGAAAGTTAAGTGTTTGATTTCTCACATATTAACTACTGAAATTTTGTCAAATTTTCAGGAATATTAGCTTCAAGTATACTAAACAGATATCTGATAATAAATATGCAATAAATAAATTTTCAGACATTTCAGTAATAGCTAACCGATACTTGTCATTGCAGAAAGTTAAGTGTTTGATTTCTCACTTATTAACTACTGAAATTTTGTCAAATTTTCAGGAGTATTAGCTTCAAGTATACTAAACAGATATCTGATAATAAATATGCAATACATAAATTTTCAGACATTTCAGTAATAGCTAACCGATACTTGTCATTGCAGAAAGTTAAGTGTTTGATTTCTCACATATTAACTACTGAAACTTTGTCAAATTTTCAGGAGTATTAGCTTCAAGTATACTAAACAGATATCTGATAATAAATATGCAATAAATAAATTTTCAGACATTTCAGTAATAGCTAACCGATACTTGTCATTGCAGAAAGTTAAGTGTTTGATTTCTCACTTATTAACTACTGTAATTTTGTCAAATTTTCAGGAGTATTAGCTTCAAGTATACTAAACAGATGTCTGATAATGAATATGCGATAAATAAATTTTCAGACATTTCAGTAATAGCTAACCGATACTTGTCATTGCAGAAAGTTAAGTGTTTAATTTCTCACTTATTAACTACTGAAATTTTGCCAAATTTTCAGGAGTATTAGGTTCAAGTATACTAAACAAATATCTGATAATAAATATGCAATAAATAAAGTTTCAGAAATTTCAGTAATAGCTAACCGATACTTGTCATTGCAGAAAGTTAAGTGTTTGATTTTCTCACTTATTTAATACTGAAACTTTGTCAAATTTTCAGCAGTATTAGCTTCAAGTATACCAAACAGATATCTGATAATAAATATGCAATACATAAATTTTCAGAAATTTCAGTAGTAGCTCACCGATACTTGTCATTGCAGAAAGTTAAGTGTTTGATTTTCTCACTTATTTAATACTGAAACTTTGTCAAATTTTCAGGAGTATTAGCTTCAAGTATACTAAACAGATATCTGATAATAAATATGCAATACATAAATTTTCAGACATTTCAGTAATAGCTAACCGATACTTGTCATTGCAGAAAGTTAAGTGTTTGATTTCTCACATATTAACTACTGAAACTTTGTCAAATTTTCAGGAGTATTAGCTTCAAGTATACTAAACAGATATCTGATAATAAATATGCAATAAATAAATTTTCAGACATTTCAGTAATAGCTAACCGATACTTGTCATTGCAGAAAGTTAAGTGTTTGATTTCTCACTTATTAACTACTGTAATTTTGTCAAATTTTCAGGAGTATTAGCTTCAAGTGTACTAAACAGATATCTGATAATAAATATGCAATAAATAAGTTTTCAGATATTTCAGTAATAGCTAACCGATACTTATCATTGCAGAAAGTTAAGTGTTTGATTTTCTCACTTATTTAATACTGAAACTTTGTCAAATTTTCAGGAGTATTAGCTTCAGGTATACTAAACAGATATCTGATAATAAATATGCAATAAATAAATTTTCAGAAATTTCAGTAATAGCTAACCGATACTTGTCATTGCTGAAAGTTAAGTGTTTGATTTCTCACTTATTAACTACTGAAATTTTGTCAAATTTTTGGGAGTATTAGCTTCAAGTATACTAAACAGATGTCTGATAATAAATATGCAATAAATAAATTTTCAGACATTTCAGTAATAACTAACCGATACTTGTCATTGCAGAAAGTTAAGTGTTTGATTTCTCACTTATTAACTACTGAAATTTTGTCAAATTTTCAGGAGTATTAGCTTCAAGTATACTAAACAGATGTCTGATAATGAATATGCGATAAATAAATTTTCAGACATTTCAGTAATAGCTAACCGATACTTGTCATTGCAGAAAGTTAAGTGTTTGATTTCTCACTTATTAACTACTGTAATTTTGTCAAATTTTCAGGAGTATTAGCTTCAAGTATACTAAACAGATATCTGATAATAAATATGCAATACATAAATTTTCAGACATTTCAGTAATAGCTAACCGATACTTGTCATTGCAGAAAGTTAAGTGTTTGATTTCTCACATATTAACTACTGAAACTTTGTCAAATTTTCAGGAGTATTAGCTTCAAGTATACTAAACAGATATCTGATAATAAATATGCAATAAATAAATTTTCAGACATTTCAGTAATAGCTAACCGATACTTGTCATTGCAGAAAGTTAAGTGTTTGATTTCTCACTTATTAACTACTGTAATTTTGTCAAATTTTCAGGAGTATTAGCTTCAAGTATACTAAACAGATGTCTGATAATGAATATGCGATAAATAAATTTTCAGACATTTCAGTAATAGCTAACCGATACTTGTCATTGCAGAAAGTTAAGTGTTTAATTTCTCACTTATTAACTACTGAAATTTTGCCAAATTTTCAGGAGTATTAGGTTCAAGTATACTAAACAAATATCTGATAATAAATATGCAATAAATAAAGTTTCAGAAATTTCAGTAATAGCTAACCGATACTTGTCATTGCAGAAAGTTAAGTGTTTGATTTTCTCACTTATTTAATACTGAAACTTTGTCAAATTTTCAGCAGTATTAGCTTCAAGTATACCAAACAGATATCTGATAATAAATATGCAATACATAAATTTTCAGAAATTTCAGTAGTAGCTCACCGATACTTGTCATTGCAGAAAGTTAAGTGTTTGATTTCTCACTTATTAACTACTGAAATTTTGTCAAATTTTTGGGAGTATTAGCTTCAAGTATACTAAACAGATGTCTGATAATAAATATGCAATAAATAAAGTTTCAGAAATTTCAGTAATAGCTAACCGATACTTGTCATTGCTGAAAGTTAAGTGTTTGATTTCTCACTTATTAACTACTGAAATTTTGTCAAATTTTTGGGAGTATTAGCTTCAAGTATACTAAACAGATGTCTGATAATAAATATGCAATAAATAAATTTTCAGACATTTCAGTAATAACTAACCGATACTTGTCATTGCAGAAAGTTAAGTGTTTGATTTTCTCACTTATTTAATACTGAAACTTTGTCAAATTTTCAGCAGTATTAGCTTCAAGTATACCAAACAGATATCTGATAATAAATATGCAATACATAAATTTTCAGAAATTTCAGTAGTAGCTCACCGATACTTGTCATTGCAGAAAGTTAAGTGTTTGATTTTCTCACTTATTTAATACTGAAACTTTGTCAAATTTTCAGGAGTATTAGCTTCAAGTATACTAAACAGATATCTGATAATAAATATGCAATAAATAAATTTTCAGAAATTTCAGTATTGACTAATTCATACTTGTCATTGCATAAAGTTATAGTGTTGATTTTCTCACTTATTTAATACTGAAACTTTGTCAAATTTTCAGGAGTATTAGCTTCAAGTATACCAAACAGATATCTGATAATAAATATGCAATACATAAATTTTCAGAAATTTCAGTAATAGCTAACCGATACTTGTCATTGCAGAAAGTTAAGTGTTTGATTTCTCACTTATTAACTACTGAAATTTTGTCAAATTTTCAGGAGTATTAGCTTCAAGTATACCAAACAGATATCTGATAATAAATATGCAATAAATAAATTTTCAGAAATTTCAGTAATAACTAACCGATACTTGTCATTGCAGATAGTTAAGTGTTTAATTTCTCACTTATTTAATACTGAAACTTTGTCAAATTTTCAGGAGTATTAGCTTCAGATATACTTAACAGATATCTGATAATAAATATGCAATAAATAAATTTTCAGAAATTTCAGTAATAGCTAACCGATACTTGTCATTGCAGAAAGTTAAGTGTTTGATTTCTCACTTATTAACTACTGAAATTTTGTCAAATTTTCAGGAGTATCAGCTTCAAGTATACTAAACAGATATCTGATAATAAATATGCAATACATAAATTTTCAGAAATTTCAGTAATAGCTAACCTATACGTGTCATTGCATAAAAGTTTTACTTTTAATATCTCATTTATTTAATACAGAATTTTTTGCGCACTTGTGCTGAAAAGTATTATTTTGCTCACTGCAAATAGTTCGTTTACGGACTGTCATTGTTAAACTCAATTTATGTGCGCCACAGATTTCTAGCAATTGCATTCGAGGAGTTTAACATTAAGTCGCGTGTTATGACAGTATTCTACAGAACAATTGATGCTTCTGTGTGCACTGAAATTATCGCACAGTAGGTAATAGATGCAGTCGTGGCCCTCAGCCGATCGAGACGGTTTCCTGTGACATTGCAGAGCCTCATTTAGTAGATTGAAGAGAACTTTAATTTCCTGCTGGACGTGAGTCGGCGAATCGCGTTCGCATATCTTAATTTCCGCGCGTCGTCTCACATGGGCGTTAATTGCGTCGCTGATAATTAGGCGATCCGCGGAATTTGCATATTCAGAGGAAGTTCCCATAAACCGAATGAGTAATAAATTATGTAAGTGCAAAAAAAACAACAAATTTTAGGATCACTGGGTGAATAATTATGGATTAGAGAATAGGGAATAACCCGCAATAAGCATTATGCTTACACACCTTGAAATATCGTTTCATCTATTGGATCTTTAATTTCTATATCTAGTATTTTTTTTTACAAAATGAAATTAAACCTATTAGATATATAAAAACTGAAAATTAAAAATTGAAAATAATTGAATTGAAAATTGAAAAAAAAATATATTAAATATCTGTGATGGGTGGGAAAAACAGTATAAGTCAAGAATTAGCATTTTAAGGAGGCGTCGACTTATACCTTTTTTCCCTCCAATAATCGTAGCATTTAAAGTTGTACTAAAACTGCCAACCTATTTAAAAGCCTTAACTGTTTAATTTATTTATTTTTGACTTCCTCTGTCCGCCAGTTTGTCATTTTCATTTCCCTATTTTTGTTGTTCTTATTATTCGTTTATTCCATTCTCTTGGTGTTTCCCCGTTTTATTATGCAACGCATTGTGGCGAGTGCGGTGCAAATATCGCGAAAATTACCATAAGCAGCCGAAGAAAAAGAAAGAGCAAACACTGGGGCATGGTGTCACGATCCAGGAAGAGTTGGTGTTGCGCAAGGGCGGCCCCCCGCGAACCCCCTGGGGGGTATCCGCTAATTGCGTTCTAGGTGTAATTATCGGAGACGCACACGACAAGGGGATTGCAGATGGTAGAAGTGTGCAATGGGGGCCCGCCTAATTCGGCGCTGGGCGACACAGAGAGAAAGAGGCAAAGGCGCGATTCCCACAGTAAACTGTGGAAGCAGAGGCACGAAAACTTCGGGGGGTTACATAAAAGTGAGGAACAGAATTACTGAATCGCAGAATTGTGCAAGCTGTGGGCGCAATTAGCGGACGGATGCGAGCGATCGTGCGATACGAAATCGCCCACACAGTTTATAGCTAAATAAACAATCATTAACATAGCCATTACACGAAATTTTACACGTTTATAACAATTAATTTGATTCGGCAAAAGTTATAAACATAGTTGCAATCTAAGTTTGATTGATATCGTCAGGAAGCGAACAAGTTTTTGATTAAATATTTTGATTATTAATTTGTTTAAAGGAAACTTTTGCATATAACTAGCACCTATTTAACCCCCGACACTGTATCTCAGAAATTATAAATCGCGTGGTAAAAGTTGCTTTGATCCAAGGCAAGCAAAAATGAAAATCTTGCTAAAAGTTGCCTAGGATGGCTCCAGTAAATGTTTTCCATGCAGTATTCTATGCAAAATGTTCTTAGAAATTGGGGGTAATAAGGTCAACGATCATCTTTATTTCGCACGGATGCGTTAAGCCTGTTGTAACCCAACACCTCATCGTCTTCAGCGATTTATCTCATTGACCCGCATTCCTGTGGTTCCCCGGCCTTCCGCGCCTCTTCTGCCACCCGCGCAGACCGATAAATAACAATAGCCCCGCATTAATAATAACTCTGAGCATTAATAACAGCCATCGACACTCGTTGCGTTCACCTGCATCCTTATTCGGAGGCTATCTTTCGCCCAAATCTGCGGAATTCAATACCGCAAATTTAGGCACGATGCAGCTTGTTTCATAAATATGAATGAATAGTCCAGTAAGTCCACGACAGATAATTTGTCGCTTTTCCCTTAAAACCGAAATCCCGCCCGGTGGTATGATCGGACTAATGAGATAAGTTTGAGACGACTCTAGTCAGAAATGACCCTTAATGCAATCTGTAGTGTTATATTATATACAGGGTGTCAAAATGAAAAGTTCCCACAGACTTTTTTCATAGAACTAATGATTATTTTTAAAATTAGTGAAAACCGTTTGGGTGGTTCGGAGGGGGAACCAAAATGGCGTAGGTAGTGTCGACCCCCTACCCACCCTTTAAGCCACAGTCACATACATCTAAAAAAATGGCACCCCCCTACTTGAAGCTGTTGAAAAATGCTTTCCAGTCATTATTAATACAATATGATTTGGTCAACTAGTTTTGGAATTAAGTGCAAATAAATTGCAAAATTGTTCAATTAATTAATATTAATAATATGTTAAAATAAATGATTTCCTTGTCATCTAACCAAAAATATGGCCTGCTTTCAAACTCCCCGCGAACTTTCTAGTTAATTTTTTTTTCATTTTAAGTATTGCGATCTCGGAAATCATAAAACATAGAGATTCGGTTAACAAGGAAAGAGTTGTAATTTTAAGAGCTTATGCAAGATATGCTTTGGTATTTTGAAAAAAAGACCATAGTTTTTGAGTTATAATACATACTTATTTTTTTTAAATGGCTCTCATAGTTGGTTTTTTGAAAAAAGACCATCGTTTTTCAGTTATAATACAAACTTTAATTTTTTTTAAATGGCGGCCAAAGACATTTTTTCTCTTTATAACAATATAAGGTTTGCTATACTTACTTTCATAAATAAATGAGATACAAGAATATTCGTTGTATAATTTGAATAGAATTTAGTATAATTAATAATAGAAAATTAATGGAATTCTTGTATGAAGAGGAAACAAAAAGTTTTCCATGGCAAACTCTGTTTTTGCTACTCTCAATAATTCCTGTAGTAAGTCCTGTATCGTGTTTATTTGTCAAAGTAAGTAATAATTTTTAGAAAGTTAATTTTCCTTTGTTTATCAAAGTAAGTATAGCAAACCTTGCATCACCATATAGAGAAAAAAATGTCTTAGACCGCCATTTAAAAAAAAAAGTTTGTATTATAACTGAAAAACGATTGTATTTTTTCAAAAAACCAAAGCATATCTTGCATTAGCTCTTAAAACGTTTCAAAGATCCCAATGCTCAACAGCTTTTCTTAGTTAAAATTTTTGAATTGGAGCCCAAGTTCATAGTTATTGGCGTTCTTTTGTTTTTCGAAAAATCGTCATTACTCCCTTATTTTGAGGAATATTTAAAAAAATCAAAAACCTTCAACATGCGCTTTCGGTTCTCTAAAACATTTGTATTAACAATTATTTTCTATTTTATCAAATAACAAAATGGCGACCGAAGAAAAATTTGGAAACAAGATATTTTGAAAATCACTCGATTGATTTTTGAAAATAAAACATTTATGAGATCCTTAAACTATACTATAACATTTGTCTGAAACATTTTTTTCGATCTGTCCAAAAAAGTTATTATTCAAATCGAATTACAAGATAAATTTTAACAAACTGCAACAATCATTTAAAACAAAGTAGGCTAACCTTAAGTTAGGCCATTAAACAAGTTGAGGCACATGTTTTCTAGTTTGTACGTTCAAATTTAAATACTTTTTGATCTTGTTCTTCAGAAATTTCTGCTTCATCTTGAAAAGTTTCTGTCACGTTTATCATTTGTGTGCGTATTTTGCATAATTTGTGTATAAAAATGCATAATTATCTAAACAGACAAATGTTGTAATATAGTTTAAGGATTTCGTAAATGTTTTATTTTTAAAAATCAATCGAGTGATTTTCAAAATATCATATTTCGAAATTTTTCTTCGGTCGCCATTTTGTTATTTGATAAAATAGAAAATAATTGTAAATACAAATGTTTTAGAGAACCGATAGCGCATGCTGAACGTTTTTGTATTTTTTAAATATTTCCTAAAATAAGGGAGTAATGACGATTTTTCGAAAAACAAAAGAACGCCAATAACTATAAACTTGGGCTCCAATTCAAAAAATTTAACTAAGAAAAGTTGTTTGTTTCATTGAGTTCTAACTGCCATTTTCGGGTGTTACAACTTAGTATTAACACCCTGTATATGCAAAAAAACTCACCCTGTATATATGTTTTTAAGAGTTGAAGAAAATTTAAGCATCTGCATACAATAATTAGAAAACATTATAAATAGATGCTTAAATTTTCTTCGACTCTTAAAAGCATATATACAGGGTGAGTTTTTTTGCATATACAGGGTGTTAATACTAAGTTGTAACACACGAAAATGGCAGTTAGAACTCATTGAAACAATCATCTTTTCTTAGTTAAATTTTTTGAATTGGAGCCCAAGTTTATAGTTATTGGTGTTCTTTTGTTACATCTTATAACTAATTTAATAGTTATTCTGCGTATTGGCAGCTTTTCGAAATGGAAGCTCGACAGGAATCAAAGTTTAATTACCATGTAAATGAATGGCATTTTGCTGTATTGGAACGGTTATTGGACCACTAATTAACGCTGAGTGTAATTATGCGATAGACCATCAAATACGATGTGAGGCAAACGTCAAATGCCTCTAAACAATAATCCGTGGATACAGTGGATATGTAATATATTTATCACTCATTTATGGCAACTTCGCTACAAATTTTAATCAATGTAAATTTTCTGATCTTAAAGCCTATAAAAGAAGATTCATCATTTAAAAGATATCTCACATATTTTATGCATTTTTTTACAGTTTAGGCAATTTTCTGTAAAACAATGGAAGATTCAATGATAATTTCAAAGTTTATGGAATTTGGTACATTTTATAGAAACTTAATATTTTATGGATTTTTTTAAGATATGCTTTGGTTTTTTGAAAAAAGACCATCGTTTCAATATTTATTGAAAGCACATCTATTTATAATGTTTTCTAGTTATTGTATGCAGATGCTTATATTTTCTTCGACTCTTAAAAGCATATATACAGGGTGAGTTTTTTTTTTCATTTTAAAATACGTGACTTTCAAAAAGTTTAACTTTTGGGATATAAGGGGGTCTATATGGTTAGCCTTTAAAATTAATTTCATATTATACAGGGTGTTCCAAAAGCCCTGAAAGTGTCAAAGTTGTGTTTTTCTTTTAAATGGAACCTCCTTTTTAGCCTTTATAAATTCGTTTGGTTTTTGAAATTCGCTCTAACCGTTCAGAAGTTATTAAGTTTTTCATGCCTTTCCAGGCACTTATTTAAAAATATCGCAGGGCACTTGGTTTTTGGAATATGAGGTTGGGATTTTGGCTGTGTCTAAACAACTGCTTGAGGTATCTTTTGGCGGCAAGACAGTTTATTTGTCAAGAGAGTGCACTTTTTCTGTTTTTCAGCGATATTTCAGGATCTATTAAACGGAAATATATACAGGGTTGGTCAAATGGGAGAAAAGTTTCTTATTGTCACACCTTTTAATATTCTGAAAATAAATCTGAAGAGGATATCTTGCATAGTATATCCTTTTCAGATTTCTTTTCAGAATATTAAAAGGTGTGACAATAAGAAACTTTTCTCCCATTTGACCAACTCTGTATATACAGGGTGTATCAGCCAAATGGAATAAATTCAATAATAAATAAATGGGGGCGTGTTCGAAAAAAACGCTCGGACACGTCGATTGTTATTTTTAGTTGCGCATTTTTTTCAACAAAAACTTTTTATACAGGGTGTGTCATGTGACCGTGGCCAATACCAACTTTCTTATTTTATATGCAACACCTGGTATATTATTCAATTTTTGGATTCTTCAGAAAATTCTAGACATATTTCATGTACAATGTCCTATACCTATCTTCAACTGTTTCGGAAATATTAAGTGTTTTCACATTTATTGCAAAAATTAACATTAAAAAAGTTCTGGAAAAAAGTAAACGTAATTTCATTGATTATTATAACTTGAATTGAATTTAAAAAAAAAATAGAATATTTAGATAATTCTAAAATTTGTCTCGAGATTTCAGAAATCTCATGGAATTGATTCCAATCCTCCTCAATGTTTGTGAAATTGAATAAATTCTAGTTACAATGCCTAACATCAAACGTTCTAGTATTAATATTAATAGAGTTGACTGCGTGGTGAATAATCCACCACGATGTATGCCAATTGTGATGGAAATGGCATTGATTGTTGAGTTAATGGCTAATCAAATTTGAATGTTCGCAGTCACACTATTTGATCAACAAATATGCTCGACGTGTTCTCGTCGTGAAATGAGGAAGTATTTGCACATTGATGCAAAGCAAACAAATCGGACGATTAGTAAGCGCACATATCACGGCATACACCAAAAATAGATATGCTCGTTTGGAATGATTACAACCATTAGTACTTTTTTTTTTAAATTGCGAATAAATTTATATTTTTTAAGAAACGAATTTATTGAACATCTGTACAATTACGTATCGGTTAAAATTTGTTTTGAAAATGTGCCAAGAAATCTGAAAAATTGCAAATTGTATGCTATAATAATAATAATAAGTATTTTATTAACCTAGCTGTTTTTTACAGATGTGATAAGTTAGTCAATGAGAAATAAAAGACAAAACACATAAAATCGTATAACATACAGAAATAAATACATTATGACGATAACAGTTTTAAAATGACACATTGAAATAATTATAGCACAACTTTTTTCTTATTTAAACGCCTTTGTAACTTATCTTGGACACCCTGTATAGGTTCAGGCAATTGTAGACAGGAGATCGTTTAAATCTTTTATATCTATTTATCTGAGTATCAATTTTTGCCAACTTGACTGTCTGGAAAATTGCAAGTTGTATGCTTTTATAATTATTTATCTGAGTATCAATTTTTGCCAATTTTGGCTGGAAAATTGTAAATTTGCTTTTATATGTATTTATCTGAGTATCAATGTTTGCCAACTTTAGCTGGAAAATTGCAAATTTGCTTTTATATGTATTTATCTGAGTATCAATTTTTGCCAACTTGACTGTCTGGAAAATTGCAAATTGTATGCTTTTATAATTATTTATCTGAGTATCAATTTTTGCCAACTTTGGCTGGAAAATTGCAAATTTGCTTTTATATGTATTTATCTGAGTATCAATTTTTGCCAACTTTGGCTGGATAATTGCAAATTTGCTTTTATATGTATTTATCTGAGTATCAATTTTTGCCAACTTTGGCTGGATAATTGCAAATTTGCTTTTATATGTATTTATCTGAGTATCAATTTTTGCCAACTTTGGCTGGAAAATTGCAAATTTGCTTTTATATGTATTTATCTGAGTACCAATTTTTCCCAACTTGACTGGCTGCATGTAAACTTGAAAAATTTAAACCCTGGTTTAGTGGTGTTATACCAAAGCGTTCCAATGTTTACTAAGAGGGGGTTTAATTTTTTTTTGAATGAGACTGTAAGCTGTTTGTGTATACTTGAGAATTCGCCGTTCAAAATTTATTAGAATAATTACAGCACTCTTAACCATTACACGCTACTTTGCATCGATTTACGTATCTGATAGGTATCTTAACAACGCACACACAGCAATTACATCAAATCACAATAGATTATGTACCTAATTCGTGTGTACATTTTCGCACGATATATCGTTATGTAAGGCTTCCTAGTTACGTGCACGCATTTTAATAAGTGTCATGTGCAGTCGGTGGATTCATTTTCACACAGGACCGTCAAAGGAAGCGATTGCAGCAAAACGCAGCCTGACGGAACTAAACGCAATAAGGAAGCGATTATTCCTACGTAAATACGTCCAATTTTGATTGGACACCTGCAGCTCATCAGACGATCAGCTTCAAGTACGATTCCCCTAAGTCATTTAAACTTGAAAGTAATGCTGTAATTAGTTTCAAGTACAATTTTCTTTGTGCGACAATTGGTTTTTCTCGCATCCCTGAAAATTGCGTTTTAGGAATTAACAGTTTCACACTTTTAACTGAATATTGCACATTTAAAAACTTATAAAAAAAAACCTTTTACAGTTTAATTATACCTTAAAAATTGATGTTACCTATAAAATATCGATGTCCCCTTGTGAACATATTGATGCTGCTCAAATACTAGAACAAGTCAGAATTTCGAAGTGCCTTCTATTTAGCTTTATTTTTAATTGGCAAATTTGATGCTTTCCAAAAAAATAGTTTCCCATAAAACATCAAACATTTGCGAAAATATATGCAATCGGGGGATCTGTTGTTACTATAAATTTATATCATACGGATTTTACAGATTAAGCCAACGAAATGCTGAAATACATGACTTTAATTGAACTAATGATTGCTAAGATCAATATTATAATTTTACAGTTTCAATGGGCTTTCTGCAATTTAATTCTAATTGAAAACTCCGACAAATTTGAATGTAACAAATCCGCATGGTTCAGGGCGCTTAATTCCCACCAATTCTAATTTCAAACGTCATTTATTGGACATGGAATACACGTTAGGTCGATCAACATATGAGCCATAAAAATTAGTAAAACCATTACATTTGATGGGGCAAATATTAAATTAAATAATTGTCAGGAAATGGGCATCAATTATTTTGCGGCACAAAATCTTTTAGTCCGCCCCTGATCGTCGCGTCCAGAAATTACTAATCGTATGCGTTTTTTCAGCACGTGGATATTTGAGTGCATTCAAACTGCGCTCGGCATTGTAAACACACACAATGCTCGTTCCAAATAAAGGACTGCAAAAACGTGCGGACGAGCCAATGCTGCTTGACCTCGAACGCTCGAAGCGAGTCTGTACCTGAAATGCAACATTGCAGTGGTCGTAGTTCTGAGGCAGTGTGAATACGTGAGCACGTGTGCTACAAGAAATTGCCGGCAAATGGGGCCCTACGACTTCAAGACTTGCACAGATCTACCACAAAGGGGGCCACACTTCACCACCCGCAAGAAGAATCTCGAAATTCGCCCCGCAACTTCTGAAATTCGAAAATATCCGCCTACGCATCCACAAACACTGGAAATCTTTTGAGGGGAGGCTTCAGGCGACGAGGGATGTTTTTAAAAGGTTGGATTTGATCGTATTTCGATGAAATCGCACGTTTCTGCACTTCAAAATTTCCGAAGCGCAAAAAAACCGTTCGATTCCATTCTTTTATTCATAACCCACGCATTTCATGTGTAATAATTTGTTCTAAATGACTTCAAAATTCAACTAATTATTACGCATAATTTGCGAAACTGCGTAGTTTTAAATGACTGCGTTTTTAAACTAATTGGCTCCACATTTTTTCGCTTCTTTTTATTCCCAGCGACGTGTCTGATAAAAACTAACCAAGGCTTGAAAATTTCCTTTCAATATTTCTAAAGATTTTAGTACAATGGACGGAATGTTTGAATACTCTATTTGCGCGCCAATTAAATATAATAATAATAATATTTCCCAACATTTTCAAATTAGTGTTTAGGATAATTTTGCTATTGTCTTGAAATAACATTAAATAAATTACGATTTACTATTTAAATTGACCAATAATAAATTACTTGCAGTAGCGATGATTTCATTTGCGGCGTTAAAATCATTCTGGCGGTGGTGTGTTCTTGGTTTAAGTTTAACTTATCATTGACAATATTAGTGTATTATTTCACAGTTATGTATTAAGGCGAATTCACAATCGCCCGGGAAGGAGAACGGACAGAAACGAGAAAATTAAATTATACCATTCACTTGTAACCATGCACAAGAAATTACCTGGAACAGGAATTTGTTGTGTACGGTTACATGTGGATGGGACGATTTAACTTTTCCGTTTCCGTTCCCTGGCGATTGTAAATCTGCCGATAGAATTGATGTGGCACGATATTTTGTCTGGCTTGGCATTAAAGACGTACAAAGTATGTTGCATAAACGTTAGCAAATAACCGATATATATTTTGCCACATCGATACTTAATAACTGCGAACTAATTTGCATTTCGGTCCATCCATATCGGGTTCTTAAAACTAGTACGCACAATTTAGCAGTACACAGGGTCATCTGCTTCAGTTCCCTTCAAAAGACGTGTGTGCTAACCTCTCGGCCACCGATGGCGTTTATTCATTTCATATATTCATAGAAATATATACTTTTATGGAAATTGTTTTGATATTTCACACAATTCAGCGATACTTTTATAAGTCACAAAATAAAACATGCAAATATTTTTCGTACTTAACGTAAAATAAGTGTGCCGATCAAAACTATTTTCATTTCCGTCAATATTATTTGTACCCATTTTCCACCACTACAATATTAAAACATTTTAGGAAATCAACAAATATCTTCGTTGGCTTCGTGAACTAACTGATGTCACAGCGCAGAACAGACGTAAAGTTGTATACCAGGCAGGGAAAAGTGCACCTCCAATGGCCCCACCGAACCAACCACTGCCTCACAGATTTGCAAACCACCGAAGGAATTGCAAGGTAGGAATTTTCTTTTGTATTAATCACATTTAATTTTGAAAAATGTTGGTTCCGAAGTTTTTCTTAATTTCAAGTACTATGTATGAGTATGATTAACAAACATTATTCAAACTTATCAATCATAAAAGCATTTATAAGGACCATTTCGACGGAGTATCACAACATTGTATTCTATCGCATAACATCAATTATAAATAGCCTACTGATTTTAATACTTAGCACTTATACATTTTTAATAGCATTTGTAGCCACTACAGCATTTACCGAGTGATCATTTAAATTTGGACTCTAGTTATCCATGGAAATTTAAGTGGCCAATAAAAAAGATGAGAGCGGTGATCTCGTCTTGGCTGCTTAAATTTCCATGGATAACTAGAGCCGAAATTTAAACAATCACTCAGTATTATGGTGTTCATAATTCATTATTTATTCATTTAAGTATTACACTTGTTAATACATAAATTTTTACTACTATATCAGTTATATCGATATTAATTATTTATGAATTAACATGTGTATTAATTTATAAATCAATAACATTAAATTGTTTGCATCGATATTCGTAACAGCGCACTATTCTAATACGTATTCATATTTCAGGAAAAAATAATTGCTTCGTTGAATTGGTATATGGATTTTCAAGATGCGGAAGTGTGTGGTGGCTCGCAGGACAGCTGGCACCGTCGGAATCGTCATCGGACTCAATTTTGCAGCAGCAGCTACAAGTCCTCCATCGGATTGTAAAGGTAGGAACTTACATTTCTAATAACCGCGACTAGTTATGAACAATGGCGTGTTATGTTGTGTCTCCAAGAAAGTCATTTTATCAGAGTCTAACTTGAAACATTCATCCACCCTGTTAACGATTCTTATCGACAATTTGCATTCATGATTGCGTTTGTGCCGTGCAAACAAATTAACCTAATATTAAAATAACGGGAGTGTCCCAGTGCCAACTAGCAAACATTATTCATAACTAGTAATAATCCGAGCGTCAATATTTTAATTATTTGTTCTAAAATCCATTAGTATCTGAATCATTCGACTATTATGTTTCCTTTTAAAAAGCAAATTACGAAGCGCAGTTTTAAATTAGTCATTTATATACTTTCATATCAGATTTTTGAACATTTTTCTTCAAAGCAATGAATAGCACTGGTGATTGCACATATGATTTTGGGGTTGTTTTTCCTTTTCTTTTTTAAATTGAGTCACAATGTGAAACACTTTAAAAACTAATCCGAATAAAATATATAAGTGATTGTTCGCATATGTGTATGAAATAAATTAAAAGCCTGGAAATTTGGTAAGATGTGAAACCAGTTCAGATTAGTAAATATGGAGCTACTGTGACATCAAGGGCGATAAAAATTTGATTGTTCAAGTTGATTACCATACATTTTGTTATTAATTTCTCACAAATTTTCAATTATTATGTCAGGATTTCAGAATTTTCAGAAATTTCAGTATTGAATAATTCATACTTGTCATTGCATAAAGTTATTCAAGTTATAGTGTTGATTTTCTCACTTATTTAATACTAAAATTTTGTCAAATTTTCATGAAAATTAACTTCAGGAATACTGAACAGATATCTGATAATTAATATGCAGTAAATAAATTTTCAGAAATTTCAGTATCGAATAATTCATACTTGTCATTGCATAAAGTTATTAAAGTTATAGTGTTGATTTTCTCACTTATTTAATACTAAAATTTTGTCAAATTTTCATGAGAATTAGCTTCAGGAATACTGAACAGATATCTGATAATTAATATGCAGTAAATAAATTTTCTGAAATTTCAGTATTGAATAATTCATACTTGTCATTGCATAAAGTTATTAAAGTTATAGTGTTGATTTTCTCACTTATTTAATACTAAAATTTTGTCAAATTTTCATGAGAATTAGCTTCAGGAATACTGAACAGATATCTGATAATTAATATGCAGTAAATAAATTTTCTGAAATTTCAGTATTGAATAATTCATACTTGTCATTGCATAAAGTTATTAAAGTTATAGTGTTGATTTTCTCACTTATTTAATACTAAAATGTTGTCAAATTTTCATGAAAATTACCTTCAGGAATACTGAACAGATATCTGTTAATTAAATTAGAAATTTCATTAATTGATAATGCATACTGGTCAAATCAGAAAGTTATATATTCGATTGTTTCACTTATTTAGATCATAATCTTTCTCAAATTTGCAGAAGAATTGTATGCATGTATACTGTATACAAATCTGACAAGGAATATACAAAACATGAATTAATTATATTTAAAAAAATCAGGTCAAGTTAAGAATATAAGTTGCTGAGTTAAAGGCAATTGACCATATTGCCAGCATGGCCATATTCACGTTACAATTGTAAAATATCAGATGATGGGCACTAGTTTGAATATTTTGCTGTATTAGTGCTGCAAAATTTTAAATGTAGGTGAATTTTCCAAACGATTTGCTTAAAAATATATGCAAATATAACACAATTTTGAGTATGTTCGAAAATTATTAATAAATGTATATATTTTAGTTTATGATAATTTTGCAGGTCGGTGCACGCTCAGCTAGCTTCCATTGTATCCATCGCTTGCATTGTAATTCAATCCATTGTCCTGTCGTCGGGCGAGCCAAGGTCCTGACCAAAAAACTGACCTTAGCCGGGCAGCGGAGAGCGGCCCGGTCCACAGTCGCCGGTGAATCTTCAACGCGCCAATATCTCTGCATGTGCCAGGTGCATTATTCACAACGAAATCAATTAACGAACTTACTAATTATTAATTTATTGTTTCAGACCGATTGCCGAGATCCGTCTTCAACATTCAGACTTGCGAAATCCACTGAAAACTGGAAGTCGCCCCCCGAAACTCCGCCCACACCCCCAAAGAGCCCCCAAATTTTCACAGAAGACACGAATTCGTCTGGAAGATGTTAAGGTAATAGCATTTGATTTTTTTGCGAAATTTGCGTGGTTTTCTGCACTTTTTTTGTGCATAAAATCGCTCCACATTTCCAATTATCATAATTTCACACATCCTACATGAAAACCTTTTCTAATTACCCCAAAATTGGCTTAAAATCTAATTAAATGAACGCGGAATATTCGAGAAATCGCTATTTTTCCTGTCCCATTGTATGTACCCTACACAATCAATTCGGTTTAGCTAGACAAAAAAGTGATGTCTCATTTCAATAGCCTTTGAAAACATTCCTCAAATCATTGTTAAACTTCTTAAAATAAATCTAATAAATAGTCTCCCAATGGCGCAACATTACAAATGCAATAAAAGGTATTTAATAATAAATTACATTTGTATTGTTTATAAAAATTTGCACTCAAAATCACAAGAATATTAATATGATTAATACCTACTTAACCAACATAATTTCTTATATTTCATACAGATTTTTAAAACTTTCATTGTTAAAAATTAATTTAAAATTAGTAGATAATCTCATTATTGCAAAATTTTTCCAAATTTAATTTAAAGATGCTTCCTAAAAAACAACCAAACGTAAACCACACTGTTAAAATAATTTTTAACATTTCAGACCAGCGAATTCCTCCGTTGAAATTTGGTAAATGTGAGTCCGTTTATACCGGCGAGGAACAGAAATCGTCTCCGATGGTAACTTCACCGAACCGAAATCGTCGAAGGAACTATAAGGTAGGAATTTTTATATTTATGACGTTTCGTTATGAATAATGTTTTTGTATAACAAATACTTTGTTCTTGATTAATCAACATTATTTATAACTATTAATTACTGTGTTGATATTGGCTCCACATGCACTGAATGCATTTCCGAATGTTGAATGCTGTATCGAACAATACAGCATTCAACATTCGGAAACACATGAAAATTTATTTTACTGCACGTTATTTAAATGTAACAATAATAATAGTTTGCAACATTTTAATAACAAATTAATTTTTACCATCAATTTTGCTGTTGTCTTGAAATATTACATTAATTACGATCTGATATTCTAACGAAAACATAGAAACCTGATTTGTTGAAGTAAATTTTGTATTATTGTTCTTAAAATAATTCTAGTGGTGTGTACGCTGACCGCAACGGTATATAATTAATTAATTTAATTAAAATCGGATTAATAAATTGAACTGGGCTTGCACCAGTTATCATGTGGGCGATGACTTAGATCGCATACAAACGGTAATTGTTGGAATCTTGAAATTATAGGTGAGACCAGTTAAACTTGGTAGAACCCATCGCAGTTATGTATCTGAATTGATGCGACCAAATATTTTTTCAGGCTTGGTGTTACGGACATACAAATTATGTTACATATAAATTTGCAAGTAACGATGGCACAAAATATTTTGAGCCATCGATACTAACAAATAACTGCAACGGTCGCATCCGTAACGTTCAAATGAACATGTATACTGCTGCTTATTTATTAATTTGCATACCTACAAAATTGCTCTGAACAATAATTATCTAACATAATTTCTAACACTGTGCAGACTTTTAAAATTTGCATTACTAATAAATTTATTTAAAATTAATAGATACTTAACTTTAATTTCAATTTGCTTCCAAAAAACGACCAAACATGTCTCGCTGTTAATATTTCAATATTTATTTTCAATTTTTCAGAACAAATACCTTCGTTGAATTGGTAAATGGACCATCTGATAATGCAACGCAGAACTGATGTGAATTTGTTTACCTGCCGAGGAACAGCGATTATCTTCGATGGTTACTTCACCGAACCAACCTTCGCTTCACAGTTTTGCAAATCATCGGAGGAATTATAAGGTAGGATTTTTTTTATTTATCACCTAGTTATGAATAATGTTATTATTTCACAAGTTTTCTGTATTAAAAATAACTTGTTTTCGATTGACCAACATTATTCAAAACTATTAATTTGTGTGTCGATATTTTTTACTTACGTTTATTTATATCCAAATTAAATTTAATCGGAGGCGATATTGTAACGGTTTTTAATTTTAATTATGCATTCATAAATGTTGCAATCTAAATACTTCAATTATATTTGTATTCAATTAAGATTGATTCAAAGTCAAACACACCCCTATACCCATTTTGACTACTTACAATAATGTTGCATCGCTCGCCTTACATCTGCCTTTATACTAATTTTAATGCTTGGATCAGATTTTAGCAAAATAGCATTTATTAATTTTGTGTTCTAAACAAAGTAACATTAAAACTTTAGCATACACATTGAAACACATATTTCAGAAACAACTCAAGTCACACGTCTAGTTTTGAAATAATTAACTAATATTAATTAGTCATGAACTAAGATTATTTCTGCTCTCGGTTGATATTTTCAGAAGGTCCAATACACCTTTTAAATATTAGAATAAGGTTCTTTTTGCGCTCAATCAAAAGAACTACATCTTTTATGCGCCATTCTATGTATAATTTAAATACGTATAACCAAAAGTGTACTTGGGCGGTTTCTGAAATCAGCGATTCTTGTAATATTTCACTATTTTAATAGGTGTACATGTTTCAGGAAGTAATAATTGCTTCGTTGAATTGGTAAATGGAACATCATTGAGAGACGAAAGTATATGCAGCCTTCTAGTACTGCCGGCACCGCAGAAATCTTCATCGGAGCCAATTTCTCAGCAACGATCTTCAAGATTGCCAGTGGATTCTAAAGGTAGGAACTTTCATTTCTAATAACCGCAACTAGTTATGAATAATGCTGTGTAATATTTTGTCTCCAAGTTAACTGATTGTATCCAAGTTTGGTTTGAAACATTCATCCAGCAGTCAAGAAATTGGCCTGAAATTACTAATTATTGGTAAATATTTATACCAATACAATAATTTTTGTTCTGCAATTTACAAGCATTATTCATAACTAGAAACATTTGGAGCGTCAATATTTTAATTGTTGGTTCAAAAATCTACCAGTGTCCAAATCAAATTCAATGGACAATAATTGCTTTTATAGTCATATTAGTAAGCGCGCTTTTAAATGAAACAATATACACATATCAACTTTCTGATCAGTTTTGTTTTAAATTATTTGCGTAGGTACTTTAAGTAAATATTCCTCTGAGCTCTGAGCTTCATTTTTTCTGCACCAATAATCACCCAATTTCTTAATTTATCTAATCTAACGGTACAGAGACGGACCACGATTAGAAATAATTATTAATTTAATTGGGTCGCATATCATGTATTTTACTTGGAACACTTACTGTTTTGCTTCACTCAGAGCCTTGGAGGATAGCCTATAGTGTTTAAGATAGTTTGCGTAGGTACTTTAAGTAAATGTTCCTCTCTGTGTGTCCGAGTAATATGCTTGTGCAGTTTGTACAAACTACCCAATTGTTATATTCAGTTATCTAATCTAAAGGTACAGAGACAGACCAAGATAGAAATAATTGTTTAAAATTATCGGGTACCGCGCCGTGCTTCAGATCATTCATCTCTCCACTAGTTCATTTCAACCGCACTAACGTAACCAATACTTGGGCCCAGCTGGGGCTTGTCCAGCTATCTAACCGGACTGGTGTCTCAAGGGATATCGATTCGGCTGTTTTTACTGATGAAGAGATGATGATTTGCCACTCCTTCTGAAGCCATCGCAAAGAGGTGCCGTTGTTCACAAGGAAGGCAGATATTCTCGTTACGGATTCAACATTTAAAAAAGTGCAAAAGGCGCTAAATTTGCAAAAGTTGCAAAAGTTACTGCTTTGCTTTACTCGGACACTCACAGGACAGCCTCCTTTCACACAATTTTTGTAGGTCACTATGAAACAATTGATCAACTTTTCAACAAAGTCGTAACCTCATAAAATTTTGATAATTTAAACTTTATTGATCAATTACGAGTATATATTGAAATTTTGAGAAGGCATTCAATTAATTTCTCGGCTATGAAGATGGTAGAATACTAGATTTGTTGTCTAGAGATAGCTGGTGCGAATCCAGTTTGGGGAATTAATTTTCTGCGTACGTATTATTTCATTCAATGTTGCGCATTGCTTTCAATTAATATCAATACTCAATACTCTTTGAGTAAACAGTAGAGTTGTGAGAGCTGTCGATGCAGAAATTTATTGATTATTAAAGTTAATTCTGCAATCATGAAGATGGATAAAGCTGGATTAAATTCCAGGCGTTGCTGGTTGAAACCCAGCTTGTAGAAATAATGATCTACGATTTAATGAATTTAACTTTCATTTAAAGCGCAAATGATTGCGCTGACAACATGTAAAAATTTACTCCTTTTAATGCCAGAACTCGGCGCTCAGTTTCACTTTAATTTTTTTATCAATCTGTGCTTATTTGTTTGTTTATTTTGTACACTTCAATTAAATAATTTCACATAAAGATTATTATTGGCGTTAACGACATAATTGCACATTTTGTATTCGCACTAATGTGTTTTAGTTAACAGTTCATTTTTATTTGCTTCAAACTTGCTTGGCTGTTGACATTCATACATTTTGTTCTATTGTGAACCTTAATCACAAGTTATTAATCATTTAGTTGTTATTAAAATTCGTTTGTAAGTTTATTTCATTTTAATTATTATAGCAAAGAACCAAATTATACAATTCTTGCATTTATTAATATTATTCACATTAAATATATACATATGCTCCTCTCTGTTTCCGCGTAATATGCTTGTGCAGTTTGTACTACCCAATTGTTATCTTCAGTTATCTAATCTAAAGGTACAGAAACGGACCACGATAGAAATAATTGTTTATAATGATCGGGTATCGCGCCGTGCTTCAGATCATTCATCTCACCACTAGTTCATTTCACCGATATCGATTCGGCTGTTTTTACTGATGAAGAGATGATGATTTGCCAGTCCTTCTGAAGCGATCGCAAAGAGGTGCCGTTGTTCACAGGGAAGGCAGATATTCTCGTTACGGATTCAACATTTCAAAAAGTGCACAAGTTGCAAAAGTTACTGCTTTGCTTCACTCGGAACCTCGCAGCCTTGCATAATAATTTACCAAAATTAATGTTTTATTGTCAATTTTTTGGGTTTAATGGTTATTAGTCGGTTCATATTAAAAACATCCATTTAAAGTAGAGTCGATTTTAGATTAGAAGTAGATTTAACTTGCCATGTTAAACTACCCCTCAAAAATTGTCTAGTTTTTAGACATATTTTCAAATGCCGTTGCATACAATGCAATTATTTTAAATAATCATATTCTTGCCACATTACTAGGTGTCATAAATACAATGAGAAATGTGATTATACATTCGTGATGCATGTCGAAAAGACTTTAGGTATTGTGTGAGTGTTGATGTTGAGACTGATTGTTAATTAGGAAAAAGGCGGCCGCCGACTTTAGCGTTGTTTAACACTATAGCAATTTACTTGCTTAATTTGTCTTTCAGAAGACTCCTTGGTGTGTATGCTTGTTGTTATGTATATATGATAGAACCAGTTGCTGGTTTGTAGGTTCTGATATCTTAATGATATCATAGGTGTAGGTACAATTTCGTCTGAAATTGAACCAGTTGCTGGTTTTTAGGTTCTGATATCTTAATGATATCATAGGTGTAGGTACAATTTCGTCTGAAATTGGTTGATGGGGTGGGATTTTCTTAGACGTATGTCTTTGATATTATATTTGATATTAGCTTACTCCTGCGCTTATTATATTCGACCCGTCTAGGAAACAAGTTCATCTTGTTTATGTAACATGTATGTAAACGCATTTCTCATTGATAAAATATTTTCCATAGTGGGAATAAAAGTTGTTGATCAATTTATATGAACCAATTCATTGCCAATAATCTATTCAAATTTCAATTAATATGTGCAAGAATTTATAAATCACAGTCATTACGCGTTATATTTTTATAATTTTTTTACTTTTTTAAATTGTTTAGTTTGTATAACAAAACTTGTCTTACTGCAATATTTCAGAGCAGTAATGAGTCACAGTTAATCATATTAGGAACTCGTAATTCGAAATGTTGTAATTGTATTAATAGTACAAATGAATTTTACGAATAATTAATAGACTAATAAATATTCAATAACCAACAATTCATTTAAATTGAATTGTCATTGACGCTTTTAATTATCTACCAAATCAATGTAAGTAACACATTATTGATTAGACCTAGCTTGCATGTGTTACTTTATCAATTAACATTATAAACAATTAACAAAGCACAGAAATATAATGCTACATTATTATGCATTCAAAGTTTCAATTTTTCAATTAGTTTTCATGGAGTGTTAATTTTTCCATGTTTTTTGTTTTAATAATATATCTTTCACCCTAGCCAAGTGTTGGAATGTATTATTAAATTTTTTGTCAAAAAAAAAAAACTGTGTTGGTTCAATTTAACACTGAATTAAATCGTGGAAAGCAATTTTTAAATTGCTGTGCCGATGGTTCTCAAAATTCTAAATTGCATTCATTTATTCAATTTAATAATTGAATGAGTTAATAATTATACAGAAAGAGAAGCTGGACAACTAATTCAATATAAACTAGATGTTTTGTTATTATATGAGCCAGTATAATAATGAGATTGATTGTTCTTGTAAGTTTAAATTTAATTTGTCGCTTAATAGACTAGCCACCTGTTAAGCATAGATTCACGCGCTTATCAATTGTTAATACAGTGAACTTACAGTTTAGATGGGGGGTGCAGTATTCAATATACTAGATTAGGTTATAGGATGTATTCATTTTAGTCAACTTGGAGGTAAAGTGCACTTCAAATGTTTCTTTTTGTTTTATATGTATTTAGCTATAAGTTAGTTAACCACAAATACTTGTATGTCTTAAATTTTTTACTGCTTCTCAGTAGTTTTTACCCAATTGTTATCTTCAGTTATCTAATCTAAAGGTACAGAGACGGACCAAGATAGAAATAATTGTTTAAAATGATCGGGTACCGTGCCGTGCTTCAGATCATTCATCTCTCCACTAGTTCATTTCAACCGCACTAACGTAACCAATACTTGGGCCCAGCTGGGGCTTGTCCAGCTATCTAACCGGACTGGTGTCTCAAGGGATATCGATTCGGCTGTTTTTACTGATGAAGAGATGATGATTTGCCACTCCTTCTGAAGCGATCGCAAAGAGGTGCCGTTGTTCACAGGGAAGGCAGATATTCTCGTTACGGATTCAATATTTGAAATAGTGCAAAAGGCGCAAAAGTGCAAAAGTTGCAAAAGTAACTTTGCTAACGTAATTAGTAAATTACAGACATACCAGTACTTGTGGTCACGCATAAATGAAATTGGACAGAAATCTGAAGTTGTGTATGTTGATTAGTTAGTTGTTTTGGCAGTTCTTAATAATCCTCGTACATACGGTTCACTTTTTGTACACCTCTTTTCTGTTTTCATGATCCATGCAATTGCGAGATGACGGTGAAGAACTTCTGATTGCCACCAACTTCCGAGGAACAAGACACAGGACTGGCTGGTAGCTGCAATGCAGACAGGACTCCACCCTTTCGTGCCGAAGTTGAAGTACATCAATGAACCCGCATCTTGGCAGATGAAGAATTGCAGTCGGATCCTCGAAAGACCTGCAGATATAAACGGTAAGTTATTTTCCTCAAATGTGCAAGCACATAGGAGCTGTCAATTAATGTGTTTATGCATATTGGTCACAAGAAGTCTAATAATGACGATATTACAAATATATATTTTTAATCATTTGTGATTTTGGACGACAAGTTATATAGGAAAAATTATTTTATTTTACGTTATTATTTCATGACAGCTAAAATCTTCGTCAAGTATTCACAACACTACATATCTTGTTGTTAGTATTAATGCAATATATACAGGGTCCGTCATTTCACCTCCCGTTTTCTATAGCTCAGTTACTAATTGAGTTAGGATTTTGATATTTTGCAGGCTTTACTTACATTCTGGGGCGTATTTCAGGAAAATATTTTTGATTATACAGGGTGTCCCAAAAAAGTGTGACGTCATGATGATGTATATTTTTAAATTGCATGGTATATATTTTGTTGCTTATTCGGGTGCAGTTTATAGATGGCTACATACTTATAAAATTTTATTAAAAGCAACAATAAAGCCCAAATAAGCAATGCAAGTAAAGTCTGCAAAATATCAAATTCCTAACTCGATTAGTAACTGAGCTATAGAAAACGGGAGGTGAAATGACGGACCCTGTATATATACAGCATTTGGAATGAATTGTACTATATATATTCACGTAAAATTTACAAAAAGTAAGATCATTTCGGCTGCTGAATATTTGGATGGAAGTTCTTTTGTTCCATCGTCGCACACCTTAAACCAATTTTAAAAAACAAGAATTTTAATATGTTTGTTTTATTTTAGGGCTCTTCATATGGAATTGCAACAAACTTACGAAGAACCAGACACCGAACTGGTAATTGCAGTCTAGACGGGACTCGACCCTTTCTTCCCGAAGTTGAAGTACATCAATGTTAACCAACAGCTTACCAGATGGAAGTTGCAGTTCTATCCAGAAAGAGCTTCGGATATAAAAGGTAAATTATTTGTATTTTCCTCAAATTTGCAATCACACAGGAGCTGTCAACGACTTGGTTGAAAAAATGTTTAAGCAGATCGGTCACAAGAAGGCTAATAATGAGGATGTTACAAATATATTTTTTAATTATTTATAATTTTGGACGGCAAGTTACAGAGCATTCAAGAAAGCGGTGTCAACTCTTCCAACAACAAAGTTATGACAAGAAATCACATTTTAAAAATTCTGGTTATATTATTTGCTTGTATCCTAGAAAACATTTCTGCAACGCTGCAAAACATATTCGATTTGCAGCTTGAACAGTGTCATTTAATAGTATCCAGCATTACAGTTGACATCACTTTCTTTAACAGTCTGTATGTACGAAAAATTATTATGTCATGACATCTTAAATTTACTTCAAGTTTCACTATATAAAATAACTTGAAGTTAGTGTTAACCATTAATGCAATATGTTTACGGCATTTAGAATTAATTGTAATATATTTATTCACATAAAATTTACTTAAAGTAACACAGCATTAATTTTGTTTAAGAATTCCGGTTTAAACTTGTCCATTACGAATAACATTTTCATTCAGTGATATATTGCATTAAACGAAAGAAATTTATAAATCCTTTTACTATTTGAATGATATTTATTCATTTCGTAGCAGCATGAATTGTATTGTATTTACTCTAGACAAACCGTAACTCTGTATAAATAGTTTAGGCCAGTGGTTTCGAAACTTTTTCCGCTCACAGCGCCCTTTTTGAACTAAGGTTTTTCCAAACCTTCTCTAAGTTATATCATGACTAACTGTAATGGATCTTTTAAATATGTTATTTGGTGTTATTGAAAGCCATCTCATTGTAAATGATGTCAGTCTGCAAAATACCCGGGTTAATTTTTCTATTAGTTTATTCAACTTAATTATAAACCTTTTGCAATATTCTGCGTGGCACCCCTGGAAAGACGGCTCTCCGGGGTGCCCCGACGCACACTTTGGGAACCACTGGTTTAGGCAATACCTTGGTATGGTTTATTAATATTTGTTTGATACTAGCAGTGAAAGGATTTATGTTCTTAACATTTTCGCAATCTAAAATTTAATGTATTTTTAGCTAATGGGCTTTTGCTGGAACCAGAATATCTGCAGGTGGATGACTACGATGACACTACTTCAACTTCCGATTACGATGCACTCGGATCTTGAACAACGTGGGAACCTAGATGACTTTGGATAGAAGACATCGGATCAAGAACATCGCTGAGGAGACTTTAGAAAATAGTTTAGCTGTAACCAAGTGATAAACTATTTTAGTATTGCATTCATATATGGCATTAAGTGTTCTTGAAATCACCATGCAATAATAATTAATTAGTTATAGATTAATAGACAATTCTTTGTTTATTACTTGGTTGTAGCTCGAAACTTATCCACACAAACTAATTATATGTAGATTTAATTCATAATATAGAGATAATAAGATATAATTCGTAATACAGAGATACTTGACAACATGAATTAGATTTTGTGGATAAGTAATTTATTAATAGATTTAAATAATTTTAAGTGTAGGTATCCCCAAACTTGCGTAACCAACGACCTTTGTAATTTGCAGTTGCGTATGAAGGGTGGAAATTGCCAGAAAACTGCATTTCTCTTCATAACCATACACCTCAAACACACCCTTTGTTTTTATATTCGTTCATAAATTTTTTATTTTTTTTTATAAAGTGTTGTACTTATGCAATTTTCTAATTCGACTAACTTAAAATTCAAGTTATTTAAAAGTTTACAGAACTCAATAGTTACGTAACTTGGGGGCATGCCTGTATGTAGTAATGTTTTGATGACGCAATAATATTTAAAAAATTGATTCCTATCCCGTCCCAAATATATTTTTTTATTTATTCAAATGTTAATAACCCTGATGTGATTTTAAGATTCCAAATTTGTTTATCTGATTTTGATTAATGGTTGTCCAACCATATTACTTTTCATGCTTCAGACAATTTCAAAATTGTCTCGTCTTAAATCTAATTAAATTCCACATTTAGTCAATCGTTTGACCTTACTTTTTAATACGAATTCAATTGTATTTTGCAAGGGTTATTGATGTTTGAATATTTGATTCGTAATTTGACTTGGTACATATAAATATTTTTTAAGATTCTCCAAGCGCTATTTGTTCCGATTTTAAAATTATTTGCGAAGGTACTTTAAGTAAATGTTCCTCTTTGTGTTTCCGAGTAATATGCTTGTGCAGTTTGTACAAACTACCCAATTGTTATCTTCAGTTATCTAATCTAAAGGTACAGAGACGGACCACGATAGAAATAATTGTTTAAAATGATTGGGTACCGTGCCGTGCTTCAGATCATTCATCTCTCCACCAGTTCATTTCACCGCACTAACGTAACCAATACTTGGCCCCAGCTGGGGCTTGTCCAGCTATCTAACCGGACTGGTGTGTCAAGGGATATCGATTCGGCTGTTTTTACTGGTGAAGAGATGATGATTTGCCACTCCTTCTGAAGCGATCGCAAAGAAGTGCCGTTGTTCACAGGGAAGGCAGATATTCTCGTTACGGATTCAACATTTCAAAAAGTGCAAAAGTTGCAAAAGTTACTGCTTTGCTTTACTCGGCCACTCACAGGACAGCCTCCTTTCACACAATTTGCTCCTGTATCGCGGAATTTAGTTAAAACCATGCTTTGCTTCACTCTGAGCCTCTGAGGATAGATTTCAAGCGCTATAGGCTCCGATTTTGAATTTAGTCGAAATATTTTTCGTTTCATTCCAGATTGTGATTATACATCTAGTATATATACATAGATATATAATTATTATTAATGAATTGGCAAAAATACCGCTTTGAGAATCGTGATTTAAGGATTTTGAGTTTTAGATTCGGTCCTAATATTTAGAATTCCTCAGTGTTTTTTTTTTAATCATTTTTTTTTACCTTAGTCAATTTTTTGCCCGATATTATTTTAAGCCAAGTCAATTTTTTTATCAAATTTAATTTTAAATCAATTTTTTCTTAAACCCAAGCAAATTTTTTATCCATTTTTTTTTTTGAATCAATTTTTTAAATAAATTGTGTAATTTATGAATTATCTGTGGAGTAGTTATTGGTAAGTGCGATTCACTTGTGTTTAAGAGAACAGTGCAGAGAGCTTGAACAGCATTTTAAGATTTGTTTCAATATATTGCATTACTATTTAACTACTCCACTGGCTATAGCATTTAACCATTAGTATAGTATAGGTTTAAAGGTGGTAACGGTTTTTAAAATGATTACATTCTTAATCTACTGATTGATTTTCATTTCAATTAAATGATCATTCAGGTCATTATAGCAATAGTAGAAAGTGCCAAAACGTTAGCGTTGCATCATTTTGCCTAAATAGTCAGATAGGGATAAAAAGGCGGCCGCCGCTTTTAGCTCTTTTTTAGTTTGGTGTGTGTGCATTGATTTCTATGATTTGTCTCTGTGTGCTGGTGTTTCGTACGCTTGTGGTTCGTATGCTTGTGATATCGTCTGATTTCTGGTGGGAAGGGTTGGGCGTCGTATTTCAATTACGGCATCGGATGCAACGTTAAACTGAAAGCACTTTTTATTATATTTTTATAGAATTAATTGGCTTATCATTTAAAGTTTTATAACTTTTATTGCAATTAAATTGCGAAGATTCAGATTAAATTTTAAATTGCAAGATTAAGAATGAGAATGTTTTTTGAAATCGTAGTACAGTATTCATATGATAGTATTTGTATCGGTATCTAAAGGATTATGTGGCAATCCAGCTTATGATGATATCCTGGCGATGCTGATTTGAGCTTGCGTTAATCCTGGCAATGATGACAACATTTGCCAGCCTTAACTGATGCTGCTTGCGCTAATCCTGGCGATGCCGATTAATCCTGCCATACTGAATACTGACGCTGCTTCCGCTTGCGTACGTACAAAAACAAACTTTTTGGTTTATTGCAGTATCGTTATCAATTCGGTCAACTACACAAACTACCCTGTGAAGTTTGTGCGGTAGACTATATTGATCACGAATGTGCAATAAAGCAAAAGCGAAGTTTTTGGGTGTACAGCCACGGACTCTCAGAATGACGCGTCCGTCCGTCCGAACAATATTCTATCCTTGTCTACCCCGTGCCCCTACTGTACGGGACCAGACAAGTATAGCAAACTGCTCGGATGGACAAGCGCGTCATTCTTATCGTCCATGGCTGTACAACCTACTGAGTTACCACGACGATTTGCATTTGTATTAAATAAAATGCGGAAAGACTCCATGTGGGGTCCTAGCTCAATAAATATCGTTGCTCTAAAATGATCGTAGCGCAATAAAGTTCGTACCCGAATATAGACGTAACGCTATAAATATCGTACCCGAATCAAAATTGTAGCCCAATTAAATCGTAGTCCAATAAACATCATACCCAAATAAAGATAGCAGCGCAATAAAGGTTGTAACCGAATAAATATAAAATCGTACCCCATAAATATTCTAGCCAAATAAAGATCGTTTAGGTTAGGTTTTCGCACCCGAATATAAATCGTAGTTTTGTTAAGGCAGATTCATAGATTCCTTACGTGGCAATGCTACGCTGTGACAATGCTATCGCTGTAGGCATTTTCAACGTGCAATAAGCGCAGTTGAAAATGCCCGTAGCGATAGCATTGTCACAGCGTAGCATTGTTGCGTCGTGTATAAATAAATGATTCGGCCTTTAAGATTGCTCAATAGACATCGTATCTGAATAAAGGTGGTGCAATAAGGGTTGTCACCCAGTAAAGATCGTATACTTATAAACGATCTTTATTTAGCGACAATATTTATGTGTATAAGTTTAGGTTGTACCGCACTGAATAAAATTCATTTTCACAAGTATATTTGAATGGCATGTAAGGCCTAGGGTACGATTCAAGCAGTAAGCGGCGCAGGTGACCGACATAACAAGCGTTTTGTTCATAATTTGAATGCGCGTGCTGGAAAAACTGCTGCTACTACACCGCTGCTCCTAGCCTTTAATATTCGCGTCCTCTCACCGCTTGCATCGTACCCGAGGCCATCAATAGATCGTCGTGCCATAAATACCTTGCCTAAATGAAGATTGTGTCCCAATTAAATCTTAATCCAATAGACATTATACCCTTTAATCGCACCCTTATAAACATTGTAGCTAAATAAAGATAGTTTATATGTATTTAAGGCTAGGTTGTACCGAACTGAATAAAATTCATTTCCCCAAAGGCCTTTGGTACAATTCAAGCGGCTGCGGTGAGCGATAAACAATCGTTATGTTCACGATTTGAATGCAGCATTCTGGAAAAATCTGTACGCTTCACACTTATCGCTCACTGCTGCTTCTAGCCATTAATATTCGCCGCCTCTTACCGCTCGCATCGTACCCGAGGCCAAAGGCATCAAAGTGCCTGTAATTCCGTAAGAGTGAGCAGTCCACTGTCCTTGTACGTATGTCTTGTCCTGCACTGTTAGGAGACAAGGATAGCGGACTGTTCGGTCTTACGAACCGAGAAATTCTCATGGCTGTACATCATCGATTAGATAATACTTAAGGTAATAAAGTATATGATTAGGTGTATTGCGGATCAAACACTGTACAACAGTAACGTGTACGTTAGTTCCAGTCGAGCGTCTGTCGTAATTCCATCGGACATTTGACTGTGATGCTGTCGGCTAACGTACACTTTACTGCTAACGTTGTTTGATACGCACTACACCAAATTATATACTTTATTACCTTAAGCATAATCTAATCGATGTTAATGTTCTTTGATACGCAATACACCTGAATAAATTATATGTAATAAACAAAGTAAAACTTGTGTAATAAATGAGTTTATAAAATATATAGTGTATAACTTAATATGTGTGCGTTTTCTTTCTACCCGGTGCCTCTACCTGGTGCCTTCACTAAAGTTAGATAGATAGGGATTCTAGAAAGGGAGATATGAACAGGGCATCATTTTCGGGCAGTTCTCGGTGGTAAATTTTTACAAGTCCCTTTACCCGGCGCCTCCACTAGATTCCACATTTTCGGTGGTAAATTTTTACAAGTCCATTTACCCGGCGCCTCCACTATTTGACTTGTAAAAATTTTAAATTTTGATTGAAAAAAAAATTGTAAAAGATTGCCTGTTTTTCGTGTATCTCCTTCCCCCTCCCTCGCTGCCGAATCTCATCCCCACTAATTAATTTTTCCAATTTTCCGCCCCCGCATCGCTGCTACCCCCCCCCGCTTCCACCGCTCCCGCTGCTTCCCCGCCACCGGCGTTCCCACCGGATCGCTGCCCTGCCCCCCGCTCCGGGCCGCTGCCCCATCCCGCATCCCGCCGGGTCCCTGCCGGGCCCCCGGCTGCTCCCTTCCGCCGCTCCCCAGCGCTGCCTCCATCGCAGCCCCGGCGGCACCCGCCCCGCACCCCCCGCTTCAGCATCGCTTCCACCCGCCGCTCCCCCCGGTGCTGCCACCATCGCAGCCCCGGCGGCACCCCTGCCGGTCCGCAACCCGCCGCAATTTTTATTCGGCCGGCTGGATTTGAACCCACGGTTCGCTCCAGCGTCGGGGGCCAACCCACCGCTGGAGCGACCTGCGCTACCGAGCCATGGAAATCCAGCGACCAAAATCTTCATCTCTTCTTACAGATTCGCGATAAGCGCCCGTGAGTGCGAGAAGGTAAGTAGACCCGGCCAACGAGTGGAAGTGAGACGGGACGATTTGCCTCGCGATTACTATAATATTGTATACTATAGTATACAATAGAATATCGGTGGGGGTATCTAGGGGTATAGATGTGGGGGGTGGGCAATATGCACCTGCTAGGTACCACGTACCTAGCAGGTGCCCACCCCCCGCCCAGCTGAGAAGCCTAAAAAACGCGCGTCAGGCGTCAGGCGGGCGGGCGTCGCGACGCCCGTGTGTGCGCCCACACACACACACACACGCACACGTCATGTGACGCGCGTTTAAGCTTCTTTCCTGGAGCTCGACCGGTAGAAATTTTTCTATAAATCCAGTAGGGGTCCGTAGGACCCCTACTGGATTTATAGCAATATAGATATACTATATGTTTATATTACATTATATATACGCGCGCGCGCGCGCGAGGCTAAATTTTTCGGGTATTCGGGCTGTGGACACCCTGTATATTTCGATTTTCGTGGGTTGCAAAATTCTTCACTTTTTGGAACACCCTGTATATCGATTTTTGCGAGGAGCAATTTGATATATACAGGGTGAGTCGAAAATATTTTAAAAGTTTTTGGATCACCCTGTATATCGAGTTTTGCGAGGAGCAAATTGATATATACAGGGTGAGTCGAAAATATTTTTAAAGTTTTTGGATCACCCTGTATATTGATTTTTGCGAGGAGAAAATTGAGAATATGTAGGCCAATATTATTGATTTACATTGAGTGGGCACTATGAATAAAAGGTCTCTATGACCTCCTGTGATCCTGGTACGAAAACAGAAAATTATAAAATATGTAGGCGAAAATTTTCGATTTACATTGAGTGGGCACTATGAATAAAAGATCTCGTTGACCTCCTGTGATCCTGGTACGAAATCAGAAAATTATAAAATATGTAGACGAATATTTTCGATTTACATTGAGTGGGCACTATGAATAAAAGATCTCGTTGACCTCCTGTGATCCTGGTACGAAATCTGAAAATTATAAAATATGTAGACGAAAATTTTCGATTTACATTGGGTGGGCACTATGAATAAAAGATCTCGTTGACCTCCTGTGATCCTGGTACGAAATCTGAAAATTATAAAATATGTACACGAAAATTTTCGATTTACATTGGGTGGGCACTATGAATAAAAGATCTCGTTGACCTCCTGTGATCCTGGTACGAAATCTGAAAATTATAAAATATGTAGACGAAAATTTTCGATTTACATTGGGTGGGCACTATGAATAAAAGATCTCGTTGACCTCCTGTGATCCTGGTACGAAATCTGAAAATTATAAAATATGTACACGAAAATTTTCGATTTACATTGGGTGGGCACTATGAATAAAAGATCTCGTTGACCTCCTGTGATCCTGGTACGAAATCTGAAAATTATAAAATATGTAGACGAAAATTTTCGATTTATATTGGGTGGGCACTATGAATAAAAGATCTCGTTGACCTCCTGTGATCCTGGTACGAAATCTGAAAATTATAAAATATGTAGACGAAAATTTTCGATTTACATTGGGTGGGCACTATGAATAAAAGATCTCGTTGACCTCCTGTGATCCTGGTACGAAATCTGAAAATTATAAAATATGTAGACGAAAATTTTCGATTTACATTGGGTGGGCACTATGAATAAAAGATCTCGTTGACATCCTGTGATCCTGGTACGAAATCTAAAAATTATAAAATATGTAGGCGAAAATTTTCGATTTACATTGAGTGGGCACTATGAATAAAAGATCTCGTTGACATCCTGTGATCCTGGTACGAAATCTAAAAATTATAAAATATGTAGGCGAAAATTTTCGATTTACATTGAGTGGGCACTATGAATAAAAGATCTCGTTGACCTCCTGTGATCCTGGTACGAAATCTGAAAATTATAAAATATGTAGACGAAAATTTTCGATTTACATTGGGTGGGCACTATGAATAAAAGATCTCGTTGACCTCCTGTGATCCTGGTACGAAATCTGAAAATTATAAAATATGTACACGAAAATTTTCGATTTACATTGGGTGGGCACTATGAATAAAAGATCTCGTTGACCTCCTGTGATCCTGGTACGAAATCTGAAAATTATAAAATATGTAGACGAAAATTTTCGATTTACATTGGGTGGGCACTATGAATAAAAGATCTCGTTGACCTCCTGTGATCCTGGTACGAAATCTGAAAATTATAAAATATGTAGACGAAAATTTTCGATTTACATTGGGTGGGCACTATGAATAAAAGATCTCGTTGACCTCCTGTGATCCTGGTACGAAATCTGAAAATTATAAAATATGTACACGAAAATTTTCGATTTACATTGGGTGGGCACTATGAATAAAAGATCTCGTTGACCTCCTGTGATCCTGGTACGAAATCTGAAAATTATAAAATATGTAGACGAAAATTTTCGATTTACATTGGGTGGGCACTATGAATAAAAGATCTCGTTGACCTCCTGTGATCCTGGTACGAAATCTGAAAATTATAAAATATGTAGACGAAAATTTTCGATTTACATTGGGTGGGCACTATGAATAAAAGATCTCGTTGACCTCCTGTGATCCTGGTACGAAATCTGAAAATTATAAAATATGTAGACGAAAATTTTCGATTTACATTGAGTGGGCACTATGAATAAAAGATCTCGTTAACCTCCTGTGATCCTGGTACGAAATCCGAAAATTATAAATTATACTGCCCACTCAGTTGAATCGAAAATTTTCATACTACTAGTGCTCACCTGAATTGCAGTTGAAGCTCTTAACTTGGGAAGAATCTGGAACGACGTAAGCTGTTTCGTCCTTATAGGACTCATCAGCGCAGCTTTATCATAAGATATTCATATTGAATGTCAAATGATCATCTACGGACAGCTCTTACACTTACCTCAACCAAAGAAAAATTTCTGGAAATGAGAAATTATTCATCCCACAGTATAACATAATCGACGTAGAAACCATCCTAAAATATCTGGGGAAATAAACCTTTATTTATCCCGCAGTAGAACCTAATTGATGTATAAACCGTCCGAAAATATCTGCAGAAATAAAGAATTATTCATCCAGCAGTATAACCTAATCGACATAGAAATCGTCCTAAAATATCTGAGAAATAATGAATTATTCATCCCACAGTATAACCTAATCAATGTGTAAATCGTCCTAAAATATCTGCGGAAATGAAGAAATGTTCATCCCACAGTATAACCTAATTGATGTATAAACCGTCCGAAAATATCTGCAGAAATAAAGAATTATTCATCCCGCAGTATAACTTAATCGACAAAGAAATCGTGCTAAAATATCTGAGGAAATGAAGAATTATTCATCCCACAATATAACCTAATCGACGTATGAACCGTCCTCAAATATCTGCGGAAATGAAAAATTATTCATCCCACAGTATAATCTAATCGATGTGTAAACCGTCCAAAATTATCTGCGGAGATAAATAATTATTCATCCCGCAATATAACCTAATCGATGCATAAACCGGCCTAAAATATCTGCGGAAATGAACCATTATTTATCCCACAGTATAACATAATCGATGTATAAACTGTCCTAAAATATCTGCAGAAATGAAGAATTATTCATCCCGTAGTATAATCTAATCGACATAGAAACCATCCTAAAATATCTGCGGAAATGAAGAATTATTTATCCCGCAGTATAACTTAAATGATGTATAAACCGTCCTTCTAAAATATCTGCAGAAATAAAAAATTATTCATCCCGCAGTATAACCTAATCGACATAGAAATCGTCCTAAAATATCTGAAAAGTTAAGAATTATTCATCCCACAGTATAACGTAATTGATGTGTAAATCGTCGTAAAATATCTACAGAAATGAAGAATTATTCATCCCACAGTATAACATAATCGATGTAGAAACCGCCCTAAAATATCTGCGGAAATGAAAAATTATTCATCCCGCAATATATCCTAATCGATGCATAAACCGGCCTAAAATAGCTACGGAAATGAACCATTATTTATCCCACAGTATAACATAATCGATGTATAAACTGTCCTAAAATATCGGCGGAAATGAAGAATTATTCATCCCACAGTATGATCTAATCGATGTATAAACCGTCCTAAAATATCTGCGGAAATGAAGAATTATTCATACCGCAGTATAACCTAATCGACATAGAAATCGTCCTAAAATATCTGCGGAAATGAAGAATTATTCATACCACAGTATAACCTAATCGACATAGAAATCGTCCTAAAATATCTGAGAAATAAGGAATTATTCATCCCACAGTATAACCTAATCAATGTGTAAATCGTCCTAAATTATCTGCGGAAATGAAGAAATGTTCATCCCACAGTATAACATAATCGACGTAGAAACCGTCCTAAAATATCTGCAGAAATAAAGAATTATTCATCCCGCAGTATAACTTAATCGACATAGAAATCGTGCTAAAATATCTGAGGAAATGAAGAATTATTCATCCCACAATATAACCTAATCGACGTATAAACCGTCCTCAAATATCTGCGGAAATGAAGAATTGTTCATCCCACAGTATAACATAATCAATGTAGAAACTGTCCTAAAATATCTGCAGAAATGAACAATTATTCATCCCACAGTATAACCTAATTGATGTATAAACCGTCCTAAAATATCTGCAGAAATAATTAATTATTCATCCCGAAGTATAACCTCTAATCGACATAGAAATAGTCCTAAAATATCTGAAAAATTAAGAATTATTCATCCCACATTACAACCTAATCGATGTGTAAATCGTCCAAAAATATCTGCGGAAATGAAAAATTATACATCCCACAGTATAATCAAATCAATGTGTAAACCGTCAAAAACTATCTGTGGAAATAAAAAATTACTCATCCCGCAATATAACCTAATCGATGCATAAACCGGCCTAAAATATCTGCGGAAATGAACCATTATTTATCCCACAGTATAACATAATCTATGTATAAACTGTCCTAATATATCTGCGGAAATGAAGAATTATTCATCCCGTAGTGTAATCTAATCGATGTATTAACCGTCCTAAAATATATGCGGAAATGAACAATTATTCATCCCGCAGTATAACCTAATCGATGTGTAAACAGTCCTAAAATATCTGCAGAAATAAAGAATTATTCATCCTACAGTATAACCTAATCAACGTAGAAACCATCCTAAAATATCTGCGGATATAAAGAATTATTCATCCCGCAGTATAACCTAATTGATGTATAAATCGTCCTAAAATATCTGCAGAAATAAAGAATTATTCATTCCGCATTATAACCTAATCGACATAGAAATCGTCTTAAAATCTCTGAGAAGTTAAAAATTATTCATCCTACAGTATAAACTAATTGATGTGTAAATCGTCGTAAAATATCTGCGGAAATGAGGAATTGTTCATCCCACAGTAAAGTATAATCGACGTAGAAACCGTCCTAAAATATCTGCAGAAATAAAGAATTGTTCATCCCGCAGTATAACTTAATCGACATAGAAATCGTGCTAAAATATCTGGAGAAATGAAGAATTATTCATTCCGTAAAATTATCTAATGGACGTACAGACCGTCCTAAAATATCTACAGAAATGAATGCAGTATAACCAAAAGCTATTCATCCAGCAGTATAACCAAATAGACATATAAACACTCCTAACTCCCCGTATAACAAAAGCAACCTACCTTTTCTGAATGTAGTAAATTACTCAGCAACTGTAAATGTATCTGGTTCGTCTCGTATAATTTCATTGGACATACAAAAATCTCGAACATAGAAAAGTATCGTACAAGGATCTGCTCAAAAGGAGAAACATTCACCGCCCAGTATCGCTGTGCAAAGATCTAACAATTGTAAATTTATATTTAAAATTAATTACATCAACAAAATGAAGAATTATTATTGTTATTATAAGATAATCGATGAGAGTACTGTGAATCATTCTCAACTGTAGTCCGCTACACACAGCACTGAACATATTCTGAACGAAGAAGATCCATAACAACGCACTGAAACGATAACGGTATTAATTAATAACAACCAAATTATAACCTAAGCGATGTTTACAAGATGTGCGATTCGACACAAATTCGAGGCCGCACTTGAAATCACACATTATATATGCTTGAAATCGCGATCGACGCGAGATCTAGCGACAGAAAATATGAACTATAAAACACCTCGGAGACATCTGTTGATACACGAGTGAACAAAGAAATAAATAATTTGTACAGAATTCTATTTCTGGGACGTAAAAATGAATTCTGGAATTCCAGACCGAGAATTCTGCGAGCAGTTAGGGAAAGATGTGGTAGATGTCGCCAAGAAATTAAAAACTGTCGCTATTTGCACTTGAAAATGCCCGCAGTGAAAATAAATAAAACTCCAATCTGTGCCTTCCTACAAAAAACCTAGTAGTGAGAAGCAAAATACCCAGCAAAGATCATATTTGTATACCAACTCGAACGATCAAACAGGGAAGGACTCCCTAATAAACCCACCCCAGGATTATTTGATCAACTTCCAGCTAGTTAAAAACCATCTCTGTATTAAAAAGGGCATGAATAATAATCTCCTAACAGTAGCAAGTAATTAGTGCGTAACCATTCGAGATACTTCCATAATTCCACATCACAGTGGTACTTATTAATTTATTCATATTGGAAAGACAATCATTACAAATTAGTTACAATATTGCATAAGAAAATAATTTCTTATTTATAGATCACATCATGTTCATTTAAAACGTAATTTAAAGATTGGCCATTGCTTGAAACAGTAAAATCTTCTCTGTGATATTTGTGATGGTGAAAACTTTATTGGCGGGAATGAAAATTATGGTTCCAGGCTCCATAGTGCTCTCTGCAAAGTGTGCTGCACCAGAAACGCATATTAACACGCTTGCCAGGTCACGGACAGTCAATTCAAACTTTCCTGGCCGCTCGGGGATCTGAAAAGTGCCAAGTAAATGTAATTACGAAGTCATATTTTCACTTAAAAACGAAATAATAATTGTAAACCAATCAACTCACTTCAATTTTGGCCACGGCAAAGTCAGGCACTGAAGGTCTGTACACACTGCAAAACGTATTCTCCACAATGGGCTTGAAAAGTTTCATTTGGGCGGGCGACCCTTCATAGATGAGCATTTCACAAAGTGTTTCGACGTCTTTGAATTTCGGAGTCAGCCCAGCACGCACAACGTTATCAGAGCAAGCCATGCACTCAACACAGTCTGGAATCACATAAATTTAAAATTATGCATAAGTTATGCATAATCAGTGTTTGAATGAAAGTACATACCTCCTTGTAGATAAGCATGAGGCTCATTCGGACCAAGGAATATGGCTTGTCCAGGCTGCAGAGTCAATATGTTTAAGAAGAATGGAGCAAAGCAGCCTACATCGTTCGGGAATTGTGAATTCAATGTTTTAATCAGCGCAATTAGATCAGCATCTGAAATTGTAATGGATATTGGAAGCACAGTAGAATAAAACCATTCAATTTCACAGGTAAAATTTTAAATTAAATAAATGGATGATTAAATAAGTCATTGAAAATTCTTACTTATTTCACTTGGTCTACTCAACAAACTACTCAACTGAGTGGTTATCTTCGCCTCTGAGCAAGTCATCAAAGACCGGAAACAGTCTTTCAGACAACGTTCCCCGTCAGACTCGGTTGCGTTTATTAATTTCTCGGCAGGCCCGTCCCCTATAACAGCTCTCAGTTCAGGAATTGCTGAAATTCAAAGTACATACAGACAAATTATTCACTTTCAGAAATTTCAGAATAATACTAAATTACATTTGAGAAATGCTTGAATTTCGTCAATGGGCCTAAACCCGCACAATGCCCTGAATTCTGTGAGCGCAATGGCGAGCTCCGGCTTGTGATTTGGGTCCTTGTAAAGCTCGGGTCTTGTCCGGTGAAGTTGTTCGGCGTGGCTCTGAAATTTTAACAACATCAATTAAACATCTAAATAATTACCCTGTTTCTTACTTTAGAAGGATGAGCTTGAATACTCAACGCTTTATTAACACTCAGCACCTTCAGTAGAAAAGGCAGATCGTTACCAAACTTCCCCACGCTTTTGTTACCCAGAAACTCGACTGATTCTGCAATCGCATCTTTTAATGATTCACCTGTTGCTTTTACTGTTGCAGGACCATTTGGGTGTGTGCCCATCCACAGCTCTGCGTAAGGAGAGCTGCTCAATGTTGCTTTTGGATCGTGCAAGTTGAAAAGCCGAGCCACAACGCTCTCGCCAGCGGGCTTCCCCCATTCATAATTCTGAACACTCGGTTTCAATTCCATTCCAAACTCTGCAGCAAATTGTTATTATATTTGCTCCGTCTTTGTATGAAGTTCATAAATGTAATATTAATGAAGTGGTAAGTATTGTAACGTTGATGTTCCACACTGTACACTTCAGAATAAAACTTAACAATATGTTTATTTACCACACATATACACCTTCACTTATCTGATGACCTTCAAGACCGGATAACTGTGAAATTAAAATGTTATCGTTTGTGCTAAACTAAGCAAGGATTTTCACGTTTTACGTCATAAACCTGTACAAATGTACAAGTCATGTACGATTTCTCATGCAAGTAATTATATTCATTTGTGGGCAGTTGATAAGTATGATGAGCAAGGTCGTAATGACAGGATACAACACAAAACATGAGGATATTTACAAGTTTGGGATGAATATTGGGTTGCCAATGTGTCGATGGGTTGGAGGGAATTTAAATTTTAAAGGGCCTGTGGTATGCAGCCCAACGTACGCTGGATAAGGCTCGTGGTGTACATTGGGTTGCCAACGTGTCGCAGAGCTGGAGTATTTGAAATTTTAAAGACATATGCACCCCAACGTACACCAAATTTTTTTTTTTTTGCAAATCGTATTTTTTTCAGAAAAATAATTATTTTCAAGTAAAGAATGGTCTTAAATATGGTAAGCAGTATTCTAACAGGTAACATGTTTTTTTTTTTTGGCAGTGTTGTATACAGATACTTTCTAGAACTAGACAATTTAGAAAAAATGTATCTTGATACATATCTAGATTCAATTTTGATAATGTATCTAGCTACAGATACAAATACATTTGAAAAGTATCTAGATACCTCAAGATACATTTCAGATACAAGGAAAACCAAACTAAAAATTGTTTTCTGTTTACATAAGCTGTCTACATGCAAAAGAAAATGCTCATAAATATTTAATAAAATGTGCAAAACTAAATTTATTCTTTATCGTCTGCTTATAGTTATTGGTGTACTCATCCCGTCCTGATAATGACTCATCGATCCATATTGCATGTATTCGACATACGTTTCTAATTTCATTTCATTCTATTACATTTAGCTTAGCACACGAACCAGACCAGCATTAAATATGCGATTATTTATTCGAATGCATGCGTCATTGGCAGATTTCGACGGGCTACTATACGTAATAGATATAAGAATAATACGCAATGAAATAGCAAATTACTGACTCACACTTTAATTAAATACGAGAAAATTAATCGAAGCAAACAAGGCAAAAATAAAAAAAAATGTAATAATGCTCTCAATAATAAATCACTAGGTAATTGTATGTAATTAACGTGAAATGCAGTGTTGTAACAGATACATTTTTTTGTATCTAGATACAAATACAGATACTTCAGAAAACATGTATCTAGATACAACTAGATGCAATGTATCTAGATACTTGAAATGTATCTAGATATTGTATCTAGATACATTACAACACTGATGGTAAGGTAGAAGGCTGGAATGACATACATGTACTGGTAGTAACAAATTGCTTCAAGAACTTTGAGAAAATCAGAAAAATTTAAAATGAACTTGAAAAATGAATGAATTCAACTTGAAAGACCCAACTTAGTCTACAAAATAACTCCTGAAAATGGTCGAGAGACCGAAACAATCGAAGAGAATGAATTGAAACTTACATCAAGCGTTTATATTCATGTTTCTTGAAAACCCTGTGAAACTTCAAAATTATGATGTAATAGCTATTTATGCACCAAGGGCGTTACTAGGATGATTACGCCCGGAGAACGATGACATCCAGTTCGACGGATTTTGCCTGAGAGAATTTACTCATGTGTAAATTGCAGCCTGAGCGAAGCGAGGGCTGCATTGCACATTCGTGTTGCAATGGCCCATTTGTCTGCGTTTCGCGAGTTCTACAGCACCTGTAAAAGTTCTGTTTGCGAAATTCAGGTCTCTAAAACCTCGAGGGAAGGCAAGAAGTAGATATATATTAATCGGAGTTTCCTCTGGGGCAAATTTTCGAATTGGTAGGACGCAACTTGTTACTTGGGCCGCGGAACAGCGAGTTTTACGCAAGCCGCGGTCGTGTGAAGGCGGCGCGAGTGGTCCCTGGCCGTGCCGAGTCGCGGATTGACTTCCTAACATGCGCCGTGCGCGACTCTGCCCGTGACGTCACCAGTACACATACAGGTCCCTGAACCCGTTCCAACAAAAAATCCATATTAATTCCGTTCACTGCTGATATCAGCCTTTATCGGCGGACCTCGTTCCTATTATTTTACTCCTTTTTTTTACAGGAACCGCTCTCTGCCGTGCGTCCCGGCGCCGTCCTCCCTCAGGACGTCCGCCCAATTGGTCACGGGACCGCGGAATCGCGCAGGAGATTCCTGCTGAAGGGGTAGACGAACTGTAGGAGGCGCAAAAAAATAGCGTATGAGTGTGCGCGCAGATGTTTGGCAATGAAACGCGAGGAGTCAAGTTGAGAACCGTTTATAAAAATACTCGCGAATTTCGTAGCTGTTTTTTTTTTATACCCGCGAAGTTTCGATAGCTTATCGCCCCGTGTATAGCTCGATTCTGGCGAGAATTAAACGTACAAGGAGATAACGAAATTTCGGGCAAGTAAGTGGCCGGCACAATCCTTATCGCCGGTGTCTAATATTATTGAGGCGGTTTGTTGACTTCCCCGCAAAATTTGAACGGCAAAAATGTCGCAACAACAGTTTAGATCCCCCGTCCAGCGCGACACGAAATCGCCACATGCCCCGAAGAGCGAACGACATTCATGCACACACACGCGTTTCGGCCGGACAAGTTCATTGGCTTTTTGTAATCATCTCTCGAGCATTGTGTAATGTCCAGCTGCCAATACACAAACACACACACACATAGAAAAAAAACATGTATACGAAAGAGCGAGAGGGTATTTGTATTTGCGAAAAATCTGCATATCGTAACTCCTCGTTTGGGAGACGGCAGAAAAATAATATAAAAATACTGATGACCTCTCGTCCGAAGTGCGAAAATAGCGCGTTGAAGTTCATTAGCACCACTATTTTCGGTGGTCCTCGGAAAGAGCGCCTCTCTTTTTTTTCAGTGGCGCGGATGCGACCCGAATTTTTAAATGACTAATTTTTCGGACGGGTAATGTTCGCCGTTCCGAGCGGAGGCGGCGGCTTTTAGCTCGTCAAAAAATTACGGCATCAAATTTCTCCGCACAAAACAACACAAGCGCACATTTTCTCACGTGCCGAAAATTGACCGAACCGAATTAGAAAACATCTATCCTTTAGGTAGCCTTTGAAAAACCTTTGAATCCTTTGACCGTAAAACCCAGATTAAATGGGGCTGTCACACATGTCGTCGGGGTTGTCGTTGTCAAAACAAAGAGTTGTAATTTATTATTTTACAAACGTCTATGTAAACAATTATTTCAGCAATATTATTCAATATTGCGAATGGCTACAAGTACAACAGTGTCATATTTCTTGGCTCATTAGTTTAGACATAAAAAAGTAACGTTGCCGATACAAGAGGAAACAGTATACTTTATCTGAGGACACTTCAAAGTCGACAATAGCATTGAAGCGTTTATTGCAAAAAGAGCCCATATCAAAAACAAGTAAAATCTTCAATTTCTTATCTACAAGTGGCGCGGTTCCAAAAGTAGACTCTAAAAGTAAACGGTTTGCTGGATGCATGTCCTACTCTGGACAAAATAGAAATAGAGCATTTTGTTAATCCTTTGACCATGACCAATATGACCATACGAATCTGCATTGCAAACCAGAATATGGAAGTTGATTCCGAAGATATCAGCAGTGGGCGTGAAAGTTAAACAGCTTGCAATAATTTTCAAATAAATGGGCACCATACGCATCTCTCTAAAATTTAAGTTGTATAATTTCCAATAAATATTTTGAAACCTTGCAATTTTTTTCTTGCAGAATAAACCTATGTCAATGAAAGTGTAACGTGCAAACGTGTCTTCAAAGTCATACCCGGCCCTAATTAATACTCCCTCTGTCCAAAAATATGGCATACATGTGCCTCCTTTATTTGTCCCAAATTATTGTATACAATTTTTTTCTTAGAAGAGACAGGTACAAAAATTCCCTTGATAGTTCTGTTGCTTGGCCCTGTTTCAAATTCGAGAAATGGTTAACGGGATACAACAATCTTGTTTGCGGCTTGTCCAAGAGATTCAATTCGATGCCAGTTTTTGAATTGTAACTCTAAAGTAGTATACTAATGATTATGGTCACGTTGTGACCGAAATGTACATTTAGTCACAAATAAATACAGTGAAGAAAAGGTACCACGATTACTTTTCATTAACAACTTCCTTCACGTGCTCAAGAAACATATATTATGTAACTCTAAAATTGATAAAATAGGTCCACTGTTTCGCTTTTAATTCTCTTCTTGTAACTTTTCTGAGCTGTCTCTTCCATAGTTTTGCCACACCAGGTGTACTTTTGTTTTTCTGACATTTCACGTTTTCTAACTTGCAGCCTGTAATGACTAAATTTGTACGTGCATAGTCAGCTAAGACTCAATTAGGAACAATGTATCTAGAATTAAACTAATTTAAATTCATTCTTGCCTCAAAGACTCGATAATCCATCAATTTTAGAGAAATGTATAACATAATTTGGGATGGAGGAAGTATCTTATTATATTCAGTTTTTTATATACCTAATAAGATCTGCAATGTTCGGCTTGATTAGTTACACGAAATTTTTTCATGCAATTCTGAAGTTTTGACAATTCTATTTTTGTAATAAACACTTCAATTGTTTTGGTAGTAAATAATGACCTTGATGACGATACAGATTTAGTACATTAAAAAAAACGCAAATTTGAAACACTGAGACCAAAGGGATAGGTGCTAGATCTATGTACCACGTGATCATTAAAATTTAAATAATCACTCGGAATATATATTACTCAAATTAATTATTGAAGTATTTCGTTATCATTATTTAGATAAAGAATTTTTCCATTAGTAATTGATCAATTTCATTAGTTTCATGTCTGTTTCTACACTTTCAGTTGCAAATTCTGGGACAACTATTGATGGCCTATTTTTAGTACTTCCCATTATCTTATACATTAATGTACGTAGATCAATCATATAAAATTTGAGAGTATTCGGACTTTGGATTGTTAGAGAAAAAAAAATACTTAACAGTGTAATAAGGTTCAAAATATATCACTAAATTTTCATTTGGAAACTGTGGGAAAACCCTCGATGGATATTTCAATTTCGTCCCATTTTCTTATAACAGTTAAACAGATAGATTATTCATGTAAAATTTGAGTTGATTTGTTAGAGAAACAAAAAAATTAACAATACAGTTTGTCAAAGTTGATGGAATTTTCAATATCAATTAAATATATACAGGTAGATTATTCATGTAAAATTTTAGTTGATTTGTTATAGGAGAAAAAAATAACAATACGTTTGTCAAAGTTGATGAAATTTTCAATAACAGTTAAATTTATACATTAAGTATGTAAAATTTGAGTTGATTTGTTAGAGAAGAAAAAAAATAATAATACGTTTGTCAAAGTTGATGGAATTTTCAATAATAGTCAAATATATAGATTATTCGTGTCAACAACCGTATCCATCAACATTAAGAAACGTATTGTTAATTTATTTTCTCTAACAAATCAACTCAAATTTTACATAAATAATGTATAAATTTAACTGTTATTGAAAATTCCAATTAATTATATAATTATAAGTTTGTCAAAGTTGATGGAATATTCAATAACAGTTAAACATATAGATTATTCATGTAAAATGTTAGTTGATTTGTTATAGGAGCAAAAAATAACAATACGTTTGTCAAAGCTAATGGAATTTTCAATAACAGTTAAATTTATACACTAAGTATGTAAAATTTGAGTTGATTTGTTAGAGAAAAAAAAATAATAATACGTTTGTCAAAGTTGATGGAATTTTCAATAACAATTAAATATATAGATTATTCATGTAAAATTTGAGTTGAATTGTTAGAGGAGAAAAAATTAACAATACGTTTGTCAAATTTGATGGAATTTTCAATAACAGTTAAATTTATACATTATTCATGTACAATTTTAGTTGATTTGTTACAGGAGCAAAAAATAACAATACGTTCGTCAAAGTTGATGGAATTTTCATAACAGTTAAATTTATACATTAAGTATGTAAAATTTGAGTTGATTTGTTAGAGAAAAAAAAAATAATAATACGTTTGTCAAAGTTGATGGGATTTTCAGTAACAGTTAAATATATAGATTATTCATGTAAAATTTGAGTTGATTTGTTAGAGGAGAAAAAAAATAATACGTTTGTCAAAGTTGATGGAATTTTCAATAACAGTTAAATTTATACATTAAGTATGTAAAATTTGAGTTCATTTGTTAGAGAAAAAAAAAATAATAATACGTTTGTCAAAGTTGATGGGATTTTCAATAACAGTTAAATATACAGATATTTATGTGAAATTAGTTGATCTGTTAGAGAATATAAATTAACAATACGTTTGTCAAAGTTAATGGAATTTTCATTAACAGTTAAATATATAGATTTTTCATGTAAAATTTGAGTTGATTTGTTGAAAAAAAAAAAAAAAAAAAAATGCAGTTTGTCAAAGTTAATAATTCTTTCTAGAATTTACAGTATTTTTTTTATGATTCACTCGAATTTTCGTAGATTTTACATTTTATTCTGAATAATAATTAATAATAGAGATTGGAATTGTAAAAACTAAATGACGCCCTAAAAGGATATTCAGCACAAACGAGATATGACAACTGGAGTTCTAGCTGTCGACGTCAGAGAATGGGGTGGGCGAAAAAGGGCTCCACGTAATTTTACCTCGCACGTTACACCAGAAAAAAATAAGGGACTCCATAAATACGTGCAGACAACTGGAGTTTCCTTTTAAAATAACTAGGAGGGCCATTAGCTCTCGATGTCGGAGAGTGGAGTGGGCGAAAAAGGGCTCCACGTAATTTTACCTAGCACCTTTACCCCAGAGCGAAAAAAGGATTCGACAAATACAATAATTGACGCGGGGGCGGATGGTTAACAAAACTATTCATTACAATTGAAGTTCCCCATTGGAATAACTGGGAGGGCTGCTAGATCTCGACGTCGGAGAGTGGGGTGGGCGAAAATGGGGCTCCACGTAATTTTTCCTCACACGTTAATGTAAAGCGAAATAATGGACTCCACAAATACAATAATTGACGCGGGGGCGGATGGTTAACAAAACTATCCATGACAACTGGAGTTCCCCATTGGAATAACGGGGTGTGCTGCTAGCTCTCGACGTCGGAGAGTGGGGTGGGCGAAAAAGGGCTCCACGTAATTTTGCCCTCACAAGTTACTCTAAAGCGAAATAAGGGACCCCACAAATATAATAATTGACGCGGGGGCGGATGGTTAACAAAACTATTCATTACAAATGAAGTTCCCCATTGGAATAACTGGGAGGGCTGCTAGATTTTGACGTCGGAGAGTGGGGTGGGCGAAAATGGGGCTCCACGTAATTTTTCCTCACACGTTAATGTAAAGCGAAATAATGGACTCTACAAATACAATAATTGACGCGGGGGCGGATGGTTAACAAAACTATCCATGACAACTGGAGTTCCCCATTGGAATAACGGGGTGTGCTGCTAGCTCTCGACGTCGGAGAGTGGGGTGGGCGAAAAGGGGCTCCACGTAATTTTGCCCTCACAAGTTAATCTAAAGCGAAATAAGGGACTCCACAAAAATAATAATTGACAAGGCGGAAAGACCCCATGGGGTCGATAGCCCAATAAAGATTGTTTATATATAATAATTGACGCGGAGGCGGATGGTTACCAAAACTACGAAAACTAAAGACTCCGTTCAGACATTTTTTTTGTTACAATAGTATTACCGTTCATTTGATAACGTTTGTCATAACACTAATAAATTACTCTGTATATCAAAGAAATTCCCGGTTAAGAAATGAATTTTTCGATAATTTCGAAGTAGGGATCACATTGTAAATTGCCAGCACCTTTAAGTGCGGTGCAAATTGAACCTCGCAGCCAGGACCAGTCCAGTCCAGCGCTTCTACAGTTTGTTTATATTAATAGTCCTGGTGTTCCTGGGCGAGGATAATGGATTTTCGGAGTTGCGGCCCTAGAGTTAAATGGCGCAGGAGTAATTAAGTTGAGCGGAGGAACGGAGATCGGGATCCATTACTCTTCCAGAACGGGATTGATAAAAGTGCACCAGCAGAGAGAGTAGATAGATAAGACATGCTTCACAAGAAGACGTGCTCCTATCTGCGCCAGCGGATTTTTTGGGGGGCACGTGGCGGGTTGCCCCTGGGGTTGTTGGTCGTTGACCAGCACCATGTGGGATGAACTGTGGGAGTTTTATCACGCCTATTGCGTATGTGTGTGGTGATGGGTGGGTGGGTGGTGGTGTTTGATCAGAAATGTGGATGGATTTTGGGTGCAAGCATGTGCGTGTATGTGTGTGTATGTGTGTATGGTGGTATCTATCAATGAATCGATGTGATATAGCGGAAACAAGATGCAATAAGCGCGCGGCGTGAGATTCTCTCGCTCCCCACCAGCGGCGAGTACAACTCCAGGTCATTCAACCCGCGGAGTCCCAGCTAGAAGCACGGCGCTCGCTCTTTCGTGTATTCGTCCTTAATTCACAGTTATTTCGAACTTATTTCGAAAGCATTTTCAATTTCCATTGTCGTTACGCAACATGGACCGGACTGGGGGCCGCCGGGGCGCCCCTCCCCCCCACGGCCGCCGCCGCCGCGAAAAGCCGATTTTTCCGCGGAAATTCGGGCAGTAACCGTGCGATTTTCGCGACCTCCACACACGAACACCGCTCCTCCTACTACCCCAATCGGCGAACGGAGGGAAAAATTGTTTGTGCGTGCGTGCGTGCGTGTGTGTGCCTGTGTCCCGAGAGTGTACGTGCAAAACCTAAACGAATACAAATAAAATGAAGTTTTAGAAAAGAAAAATTGGGAAAAAAAAAACAGTGAAAAATAATTATACCTCCAACGACAATTATTGTGTGCTGCTGTGCGTCCCTGTGCTTTATTTCCGAGGGATTTTTTTCGCAAAAGTACACAAACACGTACAGGACCAATTTACGATGTGAACGTTCTGATAAGATAGGTATAATTTTCGCGTGGCGAACAGGGCATTTGCGTACCCGCTCTCTTCCTTGCATCTCCCGCAACAGTCGATTTCCATTGACCCATTTCAGGCTTATATGCACTCACTGAAACGCACCCACGCACAGACGTGCACACTTAACACCCAGGAAATGCCGCAGCCACGGTTCGCCTTTTCCTCCTGCGACTCTACCACTTTTCAGGGCCCATTTGCGTTCGCAGCACTAATTTTTCATCAACTCTCGCATACCATTCCGCATAACCAGCCGATCTCATAGCTCATTTCCGACACACAACAGGTTACTTACCCACTGCCGCACCACCCAACTTGCTTACTTGTGTTACTCTTTATAGTTTGTTTTCGCTGCGCCCCCCCCGTTTACGTGTGCGTGCCCCCAGAGTGTGTATGTACCCCTTTTCGCGCCCCCCACGTCCTGCGGGACGCGATCTTCCGGCGAGGAGGATCTCGCCCACGCACCGCGCTCCGGGGAAGCCCCCCGTTGCGTGGCCCTGTGCGTGTGCGTGTGCGTTCTGTGCAGCCGTCTATCTGACCCCCCTGTTCTCACAAAAAACACAAAAAACACACAAGGACCCTGGACGCCGACAGGAGGGCCGTCCGCAAGGACGAAACGTAAGTCGCAAGTCCTCTGTGTGTGTGCGTGTGTGTTTGTGTTTCCCCCCCGCGTGGGTGTACGCGCGTGCATTTGTTGCTCGGTGAAGGTACGCGTGGTGGTGGACACTTCCGGGTGGTGTCGACTGTTTAAAGAGGATGGCATACCACAAAAACTGGGTTAAACACCCACCAAACAGAAAATCGCACTTGAAAACTACTGCTGCTCTGCCCCCTTGTTGCATCACAACTTGTGCAACTGCCACAACAAAACGTGCAACAATAATCTTAAATTATTGTCACTTGAGGCACAGTTTTTCTAGTCATTACTATTTTTGTAGTACTAAAGTATAACGTATAAGATAAAGTATAAATATAAAGTATAAGTATAAAGTACAAGTATAATTATAAAGTATAAGTATAAAGTATAAGTATAAAGTATAAGTATAAAGTATAGTTATAAAGTATAAGTACAAAGTATAAGTATAAAATAATACTAAAATAACTGCATGACTTGTATGTGGAGAAATACATTGAAATAGTTGGTAATTACCACTAAAACACTTAAAATTATAGTCACCCACCGCCAACCGATTATCAATATGGACCTTTAAAAACCGTGTAGAAATTGCATTAAAAAAAATCATAAAACACGGATATGAAGTTTTTTTGGTAAGCGATTTTAGTGCAGCTGTGTAGAACTTGCATTGAACCAAAGACCAAATCATAAAACACGGATATGAAGTCTTCATGGTAAGCGATTTTAGTGCAGTTGTAAATGGAAAAAACTCCTCTGGCTACATATGTTACAAACGGACTAGTAGAAGATAGAAGACTGGGTGCAATCCTATGTATTACATATACAGGGTGTCCCTCAATTATCGTTGTGAAATATTACCTCAAATGTCATTATGAAATATTTTGCACATGTTACCACAAATGTCCACTATTGAAATATTCTACACATATTATCTCAAACGTTATATTAATATTTTATGCACATATTACCTCAAATATCATTATGAAATATTGTGCACATATTACCCCAATTGTCACTATTGAAATATTCTGCACATATTACCTCAAACGTTATATTCATATATTATGCACATATTATCTCAAATATCATTATGAAATATTGTGCACATGTTACCCCAAATGTCACTATTGAAATATTCTGCACATATTATCTCAAACGTTATATTAATATATTATGCAATATTGTGCACATATTACCCCAATTGTCACAATTGAAATATTCTGCATATATTACCTCAAACGTTGTATTAATATATTATGCACGTATTACCTCAAATATCATTATGAAATATTGTGCACATATTACCACAAATGTCACTATTGAAATATTCTGCACATATTACCTCAAACGTTATATTCATATATTATGCACATATTACCTCAAATATCATTATGAAATATTATGCACTTGTTACCCCAAATGTCACTATTGAAATATTCTGCACATATTACCTCAAACGTTATATTAATATATTATGCACTTATTACCTCAAATATCATTATGAAATATTGTGCACATGTTACCCCTAATGTCACTATTGAAATATTATGCACATATTACCTCAAACGTTATATTAATATATTATGCACGTATTACCTCAAATATCATTATGAAATACTGTGCACAAATTACCTCAAACGTCGTATTATGCACGTATTACATCAAATGTAACTATGAAATATTCTGCATATATTGATTTATTTTATTGATTACTCAAATTACTCAATAAGTATCAATACGTATATTACCAATTACGTTATATTGATATATTATGCATATATTATCTTCAATGTTATTGTGAAATAGTGTGCATATAACACATCACATTTTATTATGAAATATTATGCATATTAAAGCACAAATGTCTTTATGAAATATTATGCAAGGCACATGTTGTGAACATATTACATCAAATATCACTATGAAATATTCTGCATATATTAGCTCAAAAATCATATTGATATATTACGCACATATTACCTTAAACATCACTATGAAATAGTCTGCATATATTACCTCAAATATCATATCGATATATTACGCACATATTACCTTAAACGACATTATGAAATATTGTGCACATATTCTCTCAAATGTCATTAAAAAATATTGTGCTTATAATACATCAAATCTCAGACGTCATATTTATATATTATGCATGTATTACCTTAAATATTATTAAGAAATACTGTGCACATATTACCTCAAACGTTATATTGATATATTCATATCATCATATATCACTCTAAAAAATTCTGCATATATTACCTTAAAAGTCATATTGATATATTATGCACATATTACCTTAAACGACATTATGAAATATTGTGCACATATTCCCTCAAATGTCTTTATAAATTATTGTGCATATAATACATCAAATCTCATTATGAAATATTCTGCACATACCTCAATTGTCATTATGACATGGTGTGCACAAATTACCTCAAATCATATTGATTACTGAAATTACTCAAACGTCATATTGATATATTATGCACATATTACCTTAAACCACATTATGAAATATTCTGCACATATTACCTCAAATGTCATTATGACATGGTGTGCACAAATTACCTCAAATTATGCAATATTTTGCATATGTTGACGTCATATTGATTACTCAAATGTCATATTGATATATTATGTATATATTACCTCAAATGTCATTATGAAATATTGTGCATATATTGAACTATGCACATATTACCTCAAGCTTCATATTGATATATTATACACATATTACCTTAAATATAATTATGAAATACTGTGCATATATTACCTCAAACGTCATATTGATATATGTGCACATATTACATCAAATGTCAGCACATATTACCTTAAACAACGTTTTGAAATATTGTGCACATATTACCTCAAATGTCATTATAAATTATCGTGCACATATTACTTCAATTGTTATTATAAATTATTGTGCATATAATATATGTCATTATGACATGATGTGCACATATTACCTCAAATATCATTATGAAATAAATCTGCATATATTGACGTCATATTGATTACTCAAACGTTACATTATGCATGTATTTCCTCAAATATCATTATTTGTAATGAGCAAATATTGTGCACCTAATTCATAAAATGTTATTATGAAATATTGTGCATATTATAGCTCAAATGTCATTATGTCATCATGAAAAATTGTGAACATATTACATCAAATGTCACTATGAAATACTATGCACATATTACTTCAAATTTCATATAGATATCATATGCACATATTACTCTAATATAGCATTATGAAATATAGTGCATATATTACCCCAAACGTTATATTGATATATTATACACATATTACCTCAAATGTAAAATTATAACAGTAACCAATTACGCCATAGGTGGAGGAGTAGTACGGATTATTATTATTATTATTAATGTCATTATGAAATATTGTGCAAATATTACATCAAATGTCATTATGAAATATTGTGCGCATATTACATCAAATGTCAACAATACACAGTTTTAAACGTGTTCTATCTAATTATATAAAAATAAATCTGATATGTTAATGTACTGCGTTTGTTTATATATTTGATTGATGTTATTAATATGTACCTGTACATTTTAATAAACATACTATTACTACTAGGCATTGATATTTTTATAAGACAAAATCAAATTTTGTGATTAATCATGTCCTTTTCACATCATTTTAATTTTTTTCAAGGTTCTACGTTCACAAATATTACAAAATAGTTTGTAGAATTATTTGGCATTTTTCTAGATATTTATTTCGCAATTTTAATGGACTTTTCAAAGTTATTTCCGAAATTCTCACAGATTTGTCAAAGTTGATGGAACAAATAGAGAGATTAGGACTTTAAAACTTATGAACATTGATTTTTTTTATAAGACGAAATCAAATTTTGTGATGTCGTTTTCACATTTTTGTTTCAAGTTTCTACTTTCACAAATATTACAAAATAGTTTGTAGAATTATTTGGCATTTTTCTAGATATTTATTTCGTAATTTTAATGGACCTTTCATAATTCGGCAGTGTTATAGCAAAACATGTTATCTGCCATTTTTATTATTTTACAGGAATGTATTAGTAATTTTTGACAATACTAAATCCTTTGATCAACGCAAAGTATACTTTATTTGTGGCCATTTAATGCCAAACAGTGCATTTAAAAAAAAGGCAGATAGCATGTTTTGCCATAACACTACTGAATTAATTCCAAAATTCTCACAGATTTGTCAAAGTTGATGGAATTCTCAAAAATTTTCATAGAGTGATTTTTTATGATCAATCGTTTATTTATAATGATAAACGGAAATAGAATTATTATAATAAATATTATTTCTAAACTTTCTGTTAAAGACTAAGACTAAGTCAAACTAAGTCAAACTGTATGTCAAAGAATTGATATAATAATTATATTGAGTCAATTTAATGTAAACAAATATGTAATATTGAGTCAATTTAATGTAAACAAATTTATAAATATTGTTTATATCAAAGATTGAAATCGTCATTAAATAAACAGTAATGTGGACGATTGTTTCTCGTCTGAAATAGAAGATAAGGCGTTTTAATTAAGCTAAGTGTGTTTGGAGATTACGCACTTGACTCCTAAAAGATTTATAAGTGATGATCAAGACCTCTATGTTACGTTATCATTATTGCGAAATTTGAATGTTTTTGTTATTGGAATTGGAAAAATAAACATCAAATGAATTGATGATTAGGAACACAAAATGTGAATCAACTATATTCTGACTAGAAATATTTGAAATATGAAAAAGTAAGCCGTGGAAAAAATAATTTGAAAATCAGAAATATTGCCATCTAAAAAATATTGAACAATAATTTTGAATCGAATAAAAACTTTTCTGAAATTAAATATTTTAAGACCAATTGAAAATTCATGATATTTTTGAAATTTTAAATGTTAATTTAAAATGTAGGAAATTGTAGAAATTTGATAAAAAAATTTAGAAAAGTTTCTGAAGATAATAATTTATGAAGGAAATATTGAAAATAGTTCAGAAAACTTCTAGAAAGTGCAAGCAACTGCACGCAGTAAAAAATAACAAATTTTGGGAAATTATTTTTTTCGTCGTTCTCGCTTAATTTGTCAACAGAGGTAAAGTAAAGTTCAAAGACCTTTTGCACTAAATACATATTTATGGTTTTTAACCTGCTCTTCAATGAAAGACGTTATTTTATCGCTAGTATAATAAAAAGTACGACTCTGTTTATAACCACTTGTAAACATTGCCAGTTCTGTAAAGGGCGATAAAAAAAGACATTTCACAAGTGAAATGACATTGAAAAAGTTATTGTGAACGAGGGCATTAGAAAAAAAAAACACACGTTAATACTAATAAATAGCTGTGTAAAAAAGCACACCTGTTCTATAGATGATACTGTTATAGGGCTCCCTCCCCTACAGTGATAATGCAGATATATATTTTTTCAACTTGGTAAAAAAAAATCCCTTGGTGAAGAAATAATAATATTCCAGCAATATATTCAGGGAGGAATTAACAATCTTAGCACTACACTAGGCGAGGGACGATGTAGGGACCAACTATTATTGCTATTATAGATTAGTCGCAGCCTTAAGCCGCCTCTCCACACGTGCTTCGCTAAAAGTTAAAGACTTCTTATGAATAAATTACAATTTCGGCCAGGGCTATCGGTGTGAGAGTGTGTGTGTGCTGCTGTGTTCGGGTTACGCACCAACGCCGGGAGGTCACCAGGGGTCGAAAACTGATTGCGTACTTTCCGATTACTGGAAGGGTTGCGCGCGCCCCCCACGAGGTCACCATGTGGGAACAGGAGGGGGGGATTAATTATGCCCGCGTTAATTGCCTTTGCTATGTTTCGCACTTTTTCCCGGTTACGAATGCACATGAATGAGTAAGCGCTATGTAGGTATGTGAATACAGTTTTCATTGATATTTTAAAAAACACGTTGCATTTCTAAGACATTTTTAAAGCATAACCAATAAATATTGGCAAAAAACAGTTTCAAATTTAATTAAGCGTATGAATAGGTCCCTAATAATAAATTGAACGAAATATGTTTATTTCTTGTAAATGGCAGCTAATAAAAAAGAAATTGAACGAAATATATATTTTTTTGTAATTGTAAAGATATTTATTTTATATTAAAACATCGAAAAAACGAAATGTAACATATCCTGCAGAAGGAATGAATGAAATTATTCCTCATTGTAATCCTTAAAAACTTAAAAAAATAGTTGAAGGATCGAAATATTATGATATATTATGATATTTACCCACATAAAATATTATGACAAATGGTGGAGGCGCCGGGCTCATCCAGTAACAGTCATGTTAAAATTTGTATAAAAATGGGGAAATCTGATGAATTTTTTTACAATGACTCCAAATATGAGTGAGTAATACATGTAGGTAGACACCTATAAGCGATTTATAATTTAATACTCCATGAAATTAATTCACCGTAGAATAATTTCCCCGACAAATTAATTTTTCCCCTGAAGTAACTAAAGTTTTATTTTGTAGGAATAACATACTGAAAACTAAACATTATGGCACAAAATAAGAGAAAATTTGGCAATATCACTGAAATATTTTCTGAAACTAAAAATTTTGACACAAATTAGAGAAAATTTGACAATATCACTGAATATTGACTGAATAAGAGTAAATTTGAAAATATCACTGAAAAATTGACTGAAACTGAACATTTTGACACAATTAAGAGAAAATTTGACAATATTACTGCAATATTAACTAAAAACTGAACATTTTGACACAAATAAAAGAACATTTGATAATATCACTGAAATGTTGACTGAATAAGAGAAAATTTGAAAACATCACTGAAATATTGACTGAAACTGAAGATTTTAACACAGTAAGAGAAAATTTGAAAATATCACTGAAATATTGACTCATACTGAAAATTTTGACACAAATAAGGGAAAATTTGACAATATTTCTGAAATATTATTGAAACTGGACATTTTCACACATATGAGAAAAAATGAACAATATCACTGAAATATTAACTGAATAAAAGAACATTTGAAACCCTCACTGAAATATTGAATAAAACTGAAAATTTTGACAGAAATAAGAAAAAATTTAAGAATATCACTGAAATATTTACTAAAACTTACAACTTTTACACAAATAAGAGAAAATTTGACAATATTATTTCAATTTATTTACAATTCACTAAAATATTAACTGGAACTGAACATTTTGACACTAGTAAGAGAACATTTGACAATACAACTGAAATATTAACTGAATAGAAGAAAATTTGAAAATATCCTTAAATACTGACTGAAACTGGACATTTTGATACAAATAAGAGAAAAATTGACAATATACCTGAAATATTGACTGAATAAGAGAAAATTTGACAATACCACTGCAATATTGACTAAAACTGAACATTTTGACACAATTAAGAGAAAATTTGACAACATCACAGAACTTGAACATGTTGACACAAATAAGAGAAAATTGGACAATATCACTGAAACATTGACTGAAATTTTGAGAATAATTCTTGACGAAATAATTACATCTCAGCTTACCAATGTTAGAGAAACTTTAGTTTCAGTAAATAATAGCAAATCTAGGAAAATAAATATAGAATTTTGACAATATTCTCTTGAATTTTTGTCAGTAGTTTGAAAGTATGTCAGAAGCGTTTGAAAATTTGTGGCAAATTGAAAATTCTTGCGCATTTTAATCGAAGAAAATAATCGATTATTTATTATAACTTTAAACCAATTTACCTTTAAAGCTTTAAAGGAAACAATTGCTATTCTATTATTTTGAAATAATAAGTAAGTTCTCCTTTTGTTTTCTTCCTTGGAGTTGTGTAACGTTTTTCTTTTATTTTAATGTGTTAATGTGTAATAGTTTTTGAAATATTTTGATAAGACTCCAACTTGATATTTGGCACAAAATTTCCCAATTTTGCAGAAAAAAATCTTCCACGTGCGTGCATTCTCCAAATTCCAATGCTATTCCATTTAAATGTTTAGTAAATTTTCTTAGTTGTAGAGGAACATTTCAAAATGTATCACAAATTCTAAACGATGGCATAACATTTGAGACAAATATTATAATTATTGAAAATTGACATTAGACTCTTCAGCACATTTCCAAATTTGGCAGTTTCAAATTTAGGAATATTTCCAATACATGCTAAATTTATAAAGAGGGGATAAATTTGATTACTTTGTTGTCCAATTTTATCATCTTATTGTTTGTTAACTTTTCTTCATAAATTATGCACGAATACATTAGAAACTTCAGCACATTTCCAAATTTAGCAATTTCAAATTTAGGAATATTTATAATATATGCCAAATGTATATGGAACAGATATATTTAATTACTTTGTTTTCTAATTTTATCATCTTATTATTTGTTAACTTTTCTTTATAAATCATGCACGAATACATTAGAAACTTCAGCACATTTCCAAATTTAGCAGTTACAAATTTAGGAATATTTCCAATATATACAAAATGTATAAGGAACAGATAAATTTGATTACTTTGTTTTCCAATTTTATCATCTTATTATTTGTTAACTTTTCTTTATAAATTATGCACAAAGACATTAGAAACTTCAGCACATTTCCAAATTTGGCAGTTTCAAATTTAGTACTATTTCCAATCCATGCCAAATTTATAAAGAACAGATAAGTCTGATTACTTTGTTTTCCAATTTTATCATCTTATTATTTGTTAATTTTTCTTTATAAATTATGCACGAATACATTAGTAACTTCAGCACATTTCCAAATTTATAAACAGATAAGTTGATTATTTTGTTTTCCAATTTTATTATATTATTATATGTTAACGTATTTTCATAAATTATGCACAAATAGCTTAAAATTTGAGCGAATTATTGCAGAGAGCATTTTCAAAGTTGATATGTAGTAGAAATTTCCTCAATTTTATAGAAATATATTTAAATTTGCTATGTATTCTCCGAATTCCAATATCAAATTCGTTTAAAACTATGAGCAAACTTTCTTAATTTTAGAGGAGCATTAAATTTATCACGTATTCACAACTATGGCAGAAAATTTGAGAGAAATAATTGATTATTGCAAATTGACATTTAAGTTCAGCGTATTTCTAAATTTGACAGTTTCAAATTTAAAAAATATTTCAAAATTTGGCAGAACTCTTTCCAATTTTTGGAGAATTAATTATTGACAGTTAACAATTCAGCACATTTCCAAATTTGTTAGTTTCAATTTTTTTCTGCCACTTTCCAAGTTTGGAGAAATATTTTTAAATTTGTCCTGAATCTTCATTTTTTTTGTGGCATAGCAATTTTTAAACGAATCTTTAACAAAATTTGGATTGAATTATCACAATCCAAATATTAAGATTTCTTAAGAATCTTTTAAATCGAAATCTTAAATCTCTTCTTGTTTATGAAGAGTAATAAAATTGTGAAAATTCATGAGAAATTTAAAAATATTTCTGCAATATTTGGAGATTTAAGTTTGAAGCTGCTAAATTTGGAAATATTCGATTTTCGAATACCAAGTTTCCAAGTATTGTCTTCAATAATTAGAAGCCTTTTCTCAAAATTTAGAGCAGGGTTGATACTTTTGTTGCAAATATTAAAACAAAAGTTCATTGAAAACGAAGAAAATTTGCCCTAAATTTAGAAGGATTGGTTTGGATGATATTGAGTTTGGAGCTGCTTAATTTGGAAATGTTCGATTTTTTGAATACCAAGTTTCGAAGAATTGTCTTCAATAATTAGAATACTTCTCTCAAAATTTGGAGCATGGTTGATACTTTTATCGCAAATATTAAAAAACAAGTTCATTGAAAACGAAGAAAATTTACCCTAAAATTAAGAGAATTGGTAATGATATTGAGTTTAGAGCTGCTTAATTTAGAAATCTTCGATTTTTGAATACCAAGTTTCGAAGGATTGTCTTCAATAATTAGAAGCCTTCTCTCAAAATTTGGAACATGGTTGATACTTTTGGCGCAAATATTAAAAAAAAGTTCATCGAAAACGAAGAAAATTTACCCTAAATTTAAGATGATTGGTAATGGTATTGAGAAAACTCATGATAAGACTTAAAAATATTTTTCCAAAATTAGGAAAATTTCTGTTAGATTTCAAAATGTTCTTAAGTTTGGAAAGGCTCTTTGCAATATTTTAAATAATCATTTCAAATGTTAGGCTGATTTTGAATAATATTTTAAAAGAAAACTGTGATCAAAAATTGTCTTTATATAAAAATAAGTGTTATTGTAATATTGTAATAAATTTAATTGTTTTTTTCAAAATTATGAAATTTTTGAAAAAATTCTGAATGTTCTAAAGTTTAGAAAGGCTCTTTGTAATACTTTGAATAATCATTTCAAATGTTAGGCAGATTTTGAATGATATTTTAAAAGAAAACTGTGTTCAAAAATTATCTTTATATAAAAAAAGTGACATATTTCAAAAAGTAGAGCTGCTAGAATAAAATTAGTATTATTTTTGTAATTGGCACCTTAGACGTGCTTAAAAAAGTAATTAAATTTCAGGGAAAAAAAATCAGTGTTGACTAGTGTAATCGATTATTAGCTAAATCATATTAACGAAGTTATAATTTGTAACATAAGTACACAGTATTTAAATTATGCATCGTTGATCTGCAACATTCTATAATTATTTATCAAAGCCACTCGAACACAACACGTCTAACCACCTCAGCCTAATGCACTATTGCATGCCAGAACATTTTAATGTTATTAATTAATCCACTTGACATTATCAACAAACCCGCAAGGCCAAAACGAGCTCCTCGCCCAGCTCTTAATATTGTGCACGACTTGAAGGTGAAATAGCATTGCGCCACACACAGAGCGGCGAAGAAAGAGAAATGTGTTGGTCAAAACAGCCGCATATTTCACGACAATAAGGATCTTTAATAATAATAGTAATAGTAGCAATAAATATACAAAAAATGATGAACACTGTTTGTGCAAAGTATTTTGTAGCAATTATTTGAAGAAACTGATCAAAAATGATGAATATTCAGAACACAATTCATTAACACCCTGTATATTTACTCCTGATGTACTAAAAGATTCAATCAAACAAGATCATTGACAAAACTTTTACTAGTTAACGTTGTAGGGAAACATCTGCATTTCTTGGAGCCTCGTAGGGGTTTTACCGAAACATGCGGATTACGCCGTAATGGAATAGGTCCACGGAAAGCCCGCCGAAGACACAATACATTTTAATCCGTCCAATATACAAATGATGCCGCCACTTAATGACAGCCACAACACCCTGTATTTTTTGGAATATTGAAAAGGGTGTTTTTGAACTTGAACTTGGAGGGTCATATTTTTTGGCAACGTGCTGAGAAGAGCATGTCGCTGCAATGACCGCAACCAATCACTCTCCTTATCAATTTTAGTTAGAATTAGAATTAGGAACAATCATTTTCAATCAAACTTCTTTTGCATGGCTGTATTTGCAAAAGAAGTTTAATGAAGAATTACATAAAATGATTGTTGAAAGAGAGGAATATATGGACATAAGTGCACACATCAAATTCATGTTCATTCCCAATATTCGTCAGCATTAGATATCATACAATCAATAATAATAATAGTAATAATTACTTTTTTAATTTCTAATTTGGGACGGCCTTTGGGGTTTCCTCTTACCTCCTCTTTAGATAATTAAATTAGTAGCTTACACCATTAATATCAATAGTAATAAATTCCCCACTAACATACCGAGCCACCCAAAATCAATCATTACATTGCCAATAATCACAATCAGGCAATCCGCATAAATCATATAACCACGATCGTTACCATTAATAACCGATTCAAGCAACATTTCACGCTTTATCTAGTAACTCCTTACTCTTAAAAGCCAGTTTCTTGGTACTAATTTAAGCCTACACATACTGATTTAGAACTTGCAAAAATTTGTGCAACTTATCTTATGAAAAAAAATCACGCTTTAGTAATTAATTCCTCAACAAGTTCTATCTAAATTAATTTTGAATTCAGTACTGAGAAGACAGATTGATTAAACAGACTGAGACTGTCTAAACAGAACAGACTCATTAAAAAACCTTCGTCTTTTTGATTAATTACAGAGTTGATTAAAAATCACGCTTTAGTAATTATTTCCTCAACAAGTTCTATCTAAATCAATTTTGAATTCAACAACGACAAGGCTTAAATTATCACGAAGAAACTTGCTGCAAAATTAAAAAAAACAATCAAACTAATATTTTCGTACTTTCAGATTGGAGATGTGAGCGATTAAATGCACGAGGACAATACCCATCATTTCAGTTTGCACTGATGATGGCAAAAGACTGTGAGCCAGGACTTTTTTTTAAGTGCATCAGGAATCAGTACAGCATCAGGACACCCGTCATCGGCATCAGATAAGGGAACTAGACAGACTACAAAAATGTAAGTGATCTCAAAACAGTTACCACCACGGTTGTTCAACTTCGCACAAACCGACCAATGAGATGTATTCATTTGCAAAGAATTGACCAATCGGAACGGAATTACGAGAAAGTTTCACAGAAACATGTAAAAATATTATTTATGAAGCGTCCAAAACGTGGAAACATAAACGTATTGATTTTTTTCTTAGTCGTGGTAATGATCCACAAATTCCAGGGAGTTTTTGAACTTAGTGACAAGCTTTTGAAAGCAATTTTCAAACATTTTTTTCTTTCACGGTAATGATCCGCAGATTTCGGGGTGTTTTTGAACTTGGCCACAAGTTTTTGATAAGCAATTTTCAAACAATATTTTGATTCGTGCTAATGATCCGCAAATTGCATGATGTTTTTGAACTTGGCCACAAGTTTTTAATAAGCAATTTTTCGAAATTTTGTCAATTATTACTGGAATGACAATTTTTTATTCGTGGCAATGATCCACAAATTGCAGAGTGTTTTTGAACTTAGTGACAAGCTTTTGAAAGCAATTTTCAAACAATTTTTCATTCATGGTAATAATCCGCAGATTTCGGGGTGTTTTTGAACTTGGCCACAAGTTTTTAATAAACAATTTTTCGAAATTTTGTCAATTATTACTGGAATGACAATTTTTTATTCGTGGCAATGATCCACAAATTGCAGAGTGTTTTTGAACTTGGTCACAAGCTTTTGATGGACAATTTTCATAATTTTTTTTCATTCATGGTAATGATCCGCAGATTTCAGGGTGTTTTCGAACTTGGGCAAGAAACTTTTGATAGGTTGATAGGACATTTTCAGGGATTTTGACAATTGTTACTGGAATGACATTTTTTATTCGTGGTAATGATCCACAAATTGCAGAGTGTTTTTGAACTTAGTCACAAGCTTTTGATAAGCAATTTTCAGAGTTTTGACAATTATTACTGGAAATTTTCAGAAATTTTGACAATTTCCATTGACGGTTTGAAGAAAAATACTTCGACTTGTGATCAATTCTCTTTTCATGGCAATTTTCAGACAATTTTTGCATTCGTGCTAATGATCAGCAGATTTCAGGGTGTTTTTGAACTTGGGCAAGAAACTTTTGATAGGCAATTTTCAGGGATTTTGACAATTGTTACTGGAATGATATTTTTTATTCGTGGTAATGATCCACAAATTGCAGAGTGTTTTTGAACTTCGTCACAAGCTTTTGATAAGCAATTTTCAGAGTTTTGACAATTGTTACTGGAAATTTTCAGAAATTTTGACAATTTGCAGTGACGGTTTGAAGAGATTTGGTACTTTTAATTGCGATCAATCCAATTTTCGTAATCACAATTAAGTGTAAAATTATCTAATACTTTAAAAATCATATAAATATGTGCTGAGAATCAAATCAAATTAAAATCCAGCGATGTGAGTGCTTTGTTTCTAGGGGGCTTTCGTCCCCATAGAACACATCATCGTTATTACACCATAAATCCGCTGGCCGCAAGATATAGATAAAGAATATGTTTGTGTACGAACACACATATTTGCGTGTACGGGTGTGAGTGTACATGTACACAGAGCGTTTTATGAAACCGTCTAATATTAGCCGTAATGACTGATAAAAGGCATTGACCTTTGCGTGAAAACACGTACTCTCGCATCTGTGTGTGTTTGAGTGGGTGAGTGTATGTGTATATGTGTGTATGTGTGTGTGTGTGTATGTCGGGCGTATCGTGCACTTGAAATCGAGATGTGATGTTGGAGCGAGGATGAGGAAAATCTGTGCATTACGTCGCTCCATTATCAGACGAGGATGTTTTCTCAGCACTCAAAATTGTTTGTGGCAGAAATAAACGTTGGACCTGTTGATTATTTGAGCACTCAAAACGAGGCATCTATTATTTTAATCGATTTGTAAGCACAATTACAAAGTTGTTAAGAGGTTTATCCTTATTTGGCCATAGCAAAGCAGAGGTCACCAAAGTTTAGCCACAGCCAAATATTTGAAGGAATGAAGCAAAATTTCATGGAAATTTTGCAAAAAATTGCCCCAATTTGTAGGGGAGAATTTAGTTCTAGCAAGCGTTCCAATATTTTGGAAATTACGAATGCCGTTAGAAGCAGTAGAGCAGATAAAATTTTATCAAACTAAGAAAAGTAAAACTCCAAACATTTTTTGATGTAGCAACATTCAGCTACTATTACGCACAGTTGATGTTTTAACGCACTTGTGCTAATAAATATCACTTTACGTACTGTGAACAGTGCGTAAAATCTTAGTTTACGCACTGTCGTAGAAAAAGAAGTATATTCAAACAGCTAAAACTGCAAAAGCAGTTTTGGCTTTAACAATATTGAATAACACATTATTTGTTTATAGAAAAAATAACAGTTTTCTGCGAATTTGAGGAATTTTTCAGAACATTCGTTAAAATCCCAGAAAAATGTACGAAAGATGCAACATATTTGCAAAACTTGATAACGAAATTTAATCAAACCAAGAAAACTAGTACTTCAAACATTGTTTCAAGTAGCAACAATCAGCTACTATTACGCACAGTTGATGTTTTTATGCACTTGTGCTAAAAAAGTATAACATAGTTTACGCATTGTCGCAGAAAAAGAAGTTTATTCAAACAGCTAAAACTCCAAAAACAGTTTTGGCTTTAACAATGTTGAATTATATGTTTGTAGAAAAAATAACAGTTTTCTGCGATTTTCGGAAATATATCAGAATATTCCTCAAAATCCCAGCAAATTGTACAAAAGATGCAACAAATATGCAAAACTTGATAATGAAATTTAACCAAACTAAGAAAACTAAAACTCCAAACATTTTTTGATGTAGCAACAATCAGCTACTATTACGCACCGTTCATGTTTTAACGCACTTGTGCTAAAAAGTATCACTTTACGCACCTTGAACACGCGTAAAAACTTAGATTACGCACTGTTGTAGAAAAAGAAATTTACTCAAACATCTAAAACTACAAAAACAGTTTTGGCTTTAACAATGTTGAATTATTGGTTTGTAAAAAAAATACAGTTTTCTGCGAATTTGCGGAATATTTCAGAACATTCCTCAAAATCCCAGAAAATTGTACGATAGATGCAACAAATCTGCAAAACTTGATAATGAAATTTAATCAAACTAAGAAAACAAAAACTACAAACATGTTTTTGATGTAATTTTGAATTCCTTTAAGGACAAATCTCTAGTTGTGTTCGGCAATTTTTTGAAGAATTTCAGAATAGAAGATTTTTTTGCATGTCTGTGTGCGATTTTGAAAAACGTTACATACATGAAAATTAGATGAATTTTTCCGAAAATATTTGAGTTGAAGGAATTATCGATGCATGATCGTGGAAAATAAATAATGATTGTACCATTAAGAATGCTCTTCCTTTCTTTGTTTTTTTTTTCTATAACCCCATTAGGTCAAGTTAGGTTACGTTAGATTTAAAGTAATATTTAATTTAAAGTAAAGTAAGCTGCCATCTATTTCAAAAACAGGTTTAGGTTACGTTAGATTTAAAGTAATTCAAGCTGCCATCTATTTCAAAAACAGGTTTAGGTTACGTTAGATTTAAAGTAATTCAAGCTGCCATCTATTTCAAAAACAGGTTCAAATAATTTTTAAGTTTTGGTTACTATTAAAAACTCTTCAATTCCTCTGGATGTTCTGTAGCCACCATAAGGTTAAATTACGTTAGGTTGCTTTTTTTTCAAGTCGTCATTTAATTCAAAAGCAGGTGAAAAATTTTAGTTTGCCCTTTGTTTAGTTAACAGTTTTAAGTAGTTAAACTATGGGGATTCTAACGCACCCCCCGCAGAGATTTCGATTAATTTAATCCGCGTTTTAATCGAACTTTTGATTCGCGAAGAATCGACGGATTCGCGTCTAATCGGCGAAATTTGCAGGTAATGGGATTATCGCAACAATTATCCGCGGTACTTACACCGCAATTACGTCGGCTATTTGCGCGATTATTTCGCGAATCAAAAGTTCGATTAAAACGCGGATTAAATTAATCGAAATCTCTGCGGGGGGTGCGTTAGAATCCCCATAGTTTAACTACTGTTTTAGTTAGAAAATTCACTTGAATTTTCACTGTAAGGGATTTTTGCGAATCAGAATTTCTATTATCGCGATTTACACGATTCAATCGATACCATTTGCCTCTCTTCATCCCTTTATCGAAATTGTGGCTTTCATTGGGCTCCTGGCCCACCCCGAAATCTCGCTGCCCTCCGCTCAATCAAATGGAAGAGTTCTAGAATTACGCTGCCGGGATAATGTTACTTTGAGCACACCGGTCAGACTGAAATTTCATATTTCGGTGCTCGAATTAAGGCCCCCTTTCGCCCTTCGTTTAGCACCACTCTGAAACCCGTTCCCAGTACCCACAATTCAGCACTAATTTCACCATTGTCCAATGTCCACCAAATTCAAAGTATAATAAGAGACAACAAACAGACCAGTTATTTATGGTACGAGTTCGTAAAGTACTGCTTTTTAGTACGAGCGTGAATTTTGTTGAACGAGGCACAGCCGAGTTCAACAAAAAAATATAATATATTATTTATTATAACGAGGCACAGCCGAGTTCAACAAAAAAATATGATATATTATTTATGATAACGAGGCACAGTCGAGTTCAAGAAACAAATATGATATCATATTATTTATGATAACGAGGCACAGCCGAGTTCAACAAAAATATTTGATATCATATTATTTATGATACAAGTTCGTAAAGTAGTGGTTTTAAGTATGACGGAGAATTTTGTTGAACTGGGCTGTACCTCGTTCAAAAAAAAAATGCTAAAAAGCACTACTTAACGAAAATGTATTTTACAAAGTTTTTCTGCGACAGTTTATTATGAAAAATAAAATGAATACATTGTACCAATTGTAAATAACCATTGTTTTACCATACAGTGTGTCCACTGATACAATTCTCAATTCGAATATTTTTAATTTTAACAAAACATTTTTGAGGATGTTTTTGCATGTCCTAAAATCGCTCTAATTATTCAGTTGATGTTTGCAACGCTAATATATTTGATTTCGCTATAATTTTGCAAATATTTGTGCCGTGTTGGTTGATACATCCAACACATCACGCAGACCATTTTTTGCATCTGTTTCACGCGCAGGCTTTTCTCCTGTATCTGTTTTTCCCATTAAAATTTCCATCAGTGGCGATCCCAGTTCACGTCTTTCCTCACTTCGCATGATAAATCACCGTGGATCGCACGAAATTGCGCAACGCCGTATTTTAATTAAGCGGCGACGTGACGCGTTTGCCCAAAGCCATCGGAATTAATTGAGTCTGCATTAGGAAAGAAGGCGAATTTCTGTGTGTGCACCAAATAAGGAGGCACACGAACAGACCATTAACACAAGAAGGCTGTCAATTACTGATTTTAGTATAGGACAATTTAAACAGGCCTGTCAGTTACTGATTTTTTGAGTATGAGCCAATTTAAAATTTTAGGCTTGTAAAAATCACAGTGGTCGTAGAAAATTTGATGATGAACTTTATTTTATATCATATAGCTTTATCAAATACAGAAATTAAACACAAGCCACTGAACATTCTAAAATTCAGATATGTCCAGAAATTAAAGGAGATGTTGTCCCTTGTATATTTTTGGACATCTCTGAATAAAAAAAAAAATGACTTAAAAATCACAGTGAAAAGTCGTAGAAAATTTGATGATGAACTTTATTCTTTATCAAATAGCTTTATCAAATACACAAATTAAACACGAGCCACTGAAAATTCTAAAATTCAGATATGTCCAGAAATTATAAGAGATGTCCCTTGTATATTTTTGGACATCTCTGTATTTAAAAAAAATGACTGTCAGATGAAACCCTTATCTAAATAATTGTTGATCGCACAGTATAACGAAACGTTGATCGTGGTATAAGTTTCTTCTCTGGGAATACAATGCTGTATCGCATTTCGCAAAGAATACGATAAAACGTTTAGTTGGTGGACGAATGAGTGCGAGGAGGCAATTCTGATGACGATGCTGGGGAGCGAAACGGTGATGAACGGGGGGCCCAGGGGCGTTTGCCTTCGCGGAATCCGATTTTTATTGGAGTTAATTACGCGAAGTTGTCGCTTGGTCATTGAGCCCAGGGCGGACCAGCGACTCCGATGACTGATGACTGGCGATGATGATTATTAATCGCTGACCGCGGTTAGATAATTGCGCGGACGTTGCCTGTGTTTTGAGCTAAGGAGCTGCCAGAATGCGTGCTTTGCTGGCTATGAGTGGGCGGGAAGTGCACGCGAAACGCACAGAGTTCACGGCACTTAAGCACTGATTTCTGAGGAAGAGGAGGAGGATACAAACATTTTTTTTCCTTAATTCCGCAAGAGTTTTCAAAACCAACAAAAATCCAAATTACATCATCAAAATTAGAAACATTCGTAGGAAGAATATTTTTCTAATATTGATGATATAATTTGAGTTTTTGTTCTTAAAATGCAATGTCATCAAATATCTGTTCTCGGTCTTTATTTATTTTTTTAATTTCTAAATTTCTGTTCGGTTTTTGCCTGTTTAGATGTTGTTTCGGCGCTATTGCACAGCGTCGAATCCCAAATCGGTTAAAGTGTAATCGCATTAGTCGGCCTTTATTGCAGCCGATACATTTGTAGTATTAAGATTGTAAAGACAATTTATTGGGGTGGCTATTATTTAGCCATTATGTTCACCGAGAAGTGCTTAAGTAAAGTACGGTGCGCATGAAGATCAATAGGCACATTAAGCCGTTTATTGAGCAAGGATTGCCACTTCGGCAAATACAATTAGCGACCAGGAAATCCCAAATATATTTATTGGACGGCATTAGGAATCCTCAGAAATGCCAGATAGAGGAATTACCCAAGGCTTGTGATAACCAAGTGTGGCAACATGGCTTACCGAAACGAAATGCCGCACCAATCAGGAATCATCTTCAAGCCACCCCTCGCGGTGCACAATTCAAATTGCACCCCACCCCAATAACTCAAAGATTTAATTCTAAGAATGCAGAGCAGACGACACTTCAATTCGTTACCTTCACCGGTGTACATCGCTGTGTATTAATTATTGTTACGAATTAAATTATAGTCCACATTATTTCCAAAACGACGAGTTTTAATTACCTTATCATTTAAATTGGCGAACACCCGCCTGGTCCTTCGATTACGTAACAGATGTGATTTCAATCAATTAATTTACATCACGCTTCACATCATATGATTGGTTTTAATTAATTCTTAAATTTGACCAAGAAATAAAAAATAAAAAAATTGTGTATCTTCTAATATTTATCTAATATTTTTTTAAAAAGCTACTTTAAAAACTGAAAGTTTTGCAGAGTTACAAACGAATTTTAAAAATTGTTTAGTTCAAGAACACACATCCAATAATTGTTCCATATTAGATATTTTTTTCACATTTCAAAAAGTACATACAGAGTGTTCAAGAAAGTGCTATCCACTATTACTCTTGATACTAATAGATGATTCTGTCCAAGATGCAAATCAAATATGTTTCGGAACGTAGCTGAAATGTTTTCTAAGATACAAGCAAATAATTTACCTTGATTTTTTCAAATGTCATTATTTGTTATAATTTCATTGAAATTAGTTGGCAAAGTTGATGCCATTTTATTGAACGCTCTGTAGTAATACTGTATAACTTATATGTACTGAGAAAATACCTATGTTTTATGATATTTCTACAACATTAATAACAGTTCATTATAACAGTTTTGAAAAATGATTTCTAACATTAAGTAGCTTTAACGAAAATTAAATTTACGTAATTGCTATAATGTTTACGATTATTTTAAGTAGCTACTTTTCGAAATCTCTTTAAATTTTTGTTCGAAAAAGTGTCCAATTGTATATCTTGGTTAAAGTTATTATTAGAAAACTTATTACAAAAAAATTATAATGTTTACCATTATTTTAAGAAGCTACTTTTCGAAATCTCTTTCAAATTTCTGTTCGAAAAAGTGTCCAATTGTATATCTTGGTTAAAGTTCTTATTAGAACACTTATTAGAAAAAACTCATAATGTTTACGATTATTTTAAAAAGCTACTTTTCGAAATCTCTTTCAAATTTCGTTCAAATAAGTGTTCAATTGTATATCCTGGTTAAAGTTCTTATTAGAAAACATTTTTGTTTCATGTTCACATCATTCTTCATTATCACATAACTTTCATTTTTCACATTACTCACATTATTTTTTAAATGAGGCATGTCATTGCAAATCCATTTATATCCGAAATTCACTTTTGTAAATTCAATAAGTCAGGATTAATTATATTGGATGATTTACAACAGGTGTGAAAATGTTTGCCAATTTGTTCGGGAAATAATTTTTAGATAAAAATACCTTATGGACATATATGAAAATGTGACTTGAATGCAAATGTGGTGTTTATTACTTGATGCAATCAAATATTTAATGATCACAATAGATTTTTTTTAAAACGTTTAACTTTCCAAAATATTTCAAATTTATGCATAGTATTTAAAAATGATTTCTAACATTAATTAGCTTTAACGAAAATGAAATGTATGTAATTTACAGAATGTTTACGATTATGAAGTTATTTTTCGAAATCAATTCAAATTTTTGTAAAACTCTATAATGTTAAATGGAATACTCAAAATTGTGGGTTGTAATCTTGTGTAGAAAACTTACAATTTTTAAAATAATTTAGTTCAAATTATTAAATTATCTTAAACTTATTAAATAAAATATTAAATCAAATTATTATCGCTTAAATTATCAAGCAAAACGTGCATTTAAATCAGTGATTGCCTTAAATAATAATTGTTGTTTCAGATTTTGTTTATTAACTTTCGCAACCTTTTCGTTACGTTTCAAATGCGCATTACATACACAATTAAAAACGGTTGACACGTACTTTAAAGACAAGACGACTCCACGTAATGAATCGTTTCACAACTTTAATGCACTTTGAAAGATCGAACACCAGACTATTGATTAGTCGGGGCTTCGGTGTACAATGGCAAAACGAAAAAATTGCAAGTAAATATAATGCGCTTAATATAATGCAATTTTTGGCCATCGTTTAATACAAGGAAATGAGGCGTTGAAAACTAGAATGGTGTGTGTTGGCAACACACCTTGTATATTTCTGGACTTCTGTATCTACATCTGTATTCTGGTTTTCAACGGCTAATATTAACCCAATAAAAACATCGTGGACACCGTTACAGGCAATTAATTTTAAAGGCACTTGCCGGAAGTAAAGCAGCGGAAGATGATGACCATTTCCACGTTGCTAGAAGATTTCTGGATTGTTCATAAACACCGAAAACACTGAAAACTCCGGCACCAAACACAGTCACTTTCTTACTGTTTAGCTGCCTCGAGCGGCTCCGGCAGGAGTCTGTCGGAATTCGGATCGCAAAAAAGGGTCGAAATATTTACAAAAACCTACGAAGTGAGTGTGCGGAGTTTCCAATTTGAATAGGTACGAGCTCGAGGTCATCTTTTGTGCAGACATGTGCGGCGCATTTAGGAATTGAATGCATCTCGGCCTTGGATGCATAAATTGCGTCGAAGAATTTTACAATGCATGCAATTTTACAGATGCATTTAATGCATGCAATTTTACAGATGCATTTAATAGGGGCGTAAGGCAACGTCCCCAAAACCTTCATAGGCTCTAAAAATTTTAAATTTTGCTCATTCCTTCTAAGAATTTATACTAAAATTTCAGTGTTTGTTGGCAAGTGGATGATTTATTAGCACAATTGGCGCGTTTTAATTGTCTGCACTTGATAAATCCAACGCTGCTCTGAAAATTAAATCCCGTGTAATTGCTAATTGGCTCATTACGAGGTGCCGATGGGCTCTCTCGCGATATTGCGTGCAAGTTACAATGCAAGCGTTCGAAATGTGTGTGTGTACTTGAAGACATCGCAGAGTAACACGTAAATGCCCACTAATTTTAGCCCATTTGAAATGATGCAATGTACGAAACCGTTTGTCTCGCCTGCTATAATTAGAGCGTGGTTATTAATTTATTGCGGCATAAAGTAACGATGGAATTAGCAGCGGACTCGAATGAGCCGAACAAAATTTTTAACTGCTTTTCATTTGAACGGCAATTCATAACTACAACCATTTGCAACAGCAATAAACTCAACTCTTCAACTTCAGAGTGTTCAAAGAAGGGAACTGGAGCAGGCCGTCCCGTGTACTGTCAAAAAGCGCAATATGAACGAAGCGAAAACCGCAAGAGCTAAATTTTCAGTTATAGAAACCCTTAGTGATGACTATTAGCCATATAAACTAAAGTTGTAACGATCCGGAAACGCCTTCGACAGAAACTGCCTTTTAATAATTAATTGGCGCACAGACCTGCACTGTAGGCGACCGTACTCACACTTTTTTGTTGTGGTGACGAATTCCCTATATTTGTGTGAGTTTTAAAATCGTTGGCGAGACGCCACCATGGAGAGAAATCAGTTGCTTCCCGTGTCGTACGGACGTGCCAGAGGAACCGTTTTAATTGGTATACCACCATCCGGTTTCCGGGATAATAAACGGGGACTCATTTAACCACCCTTGAGGGGATTGAGGCACCAAGTACAAGGCAAGGTACTATCCATACGCTCAGAACATCCGAGCGTTTTTTTGCGGGCTAAGGGCGAAGTAGCTCAGCCAAGTTCTTGGCTGGAGGCAGCGATCATCCTGCTCTGAGGCCTGGAATCGAGTGATCGGCGTCCCCGACGCATACCGCCGCCGTCCAGGAGCCGAACTCAGCCCGCCAGCGAAGACAGACTTGGCCAGATCTTGATATTTATTTTTTGTTCTCCTTTGAGTTTAATTCCATATTGATATATCGTTTATTTCTTGTGTAAAATTTGCGTTACGTGTTTCGTGCCGTACGTGTTTTGCGCTTGTGTAAGAGAAAGGTCGCTCCGACGGCCCTTTGAAGCGCGCGATAAGGAGCTCGCGATATTCGGCCGAATATGGTGAACCCTGCGTGATAGGGTTGCGTACGGAGGTATTTATTTCAGGAAGCGTAGGCACGGTGTCCTGTCTTTTGTGTGAATAAACGCCGATATTTTACACTACAAAATTCACACCTGTTATTTTTTGTTCCCCCCACGTTTTCTCGATCGGGCATTCGTTTCAGTTTTCAGTTCTTACTCTCACTGCGAGATATAAATCTGGTGGTGTTGGCGCCATATGATCAGCGTTGCGACAGTTCGTGATTTCTGAACTTCGCTGACTGTCTGCCGTCCACCCACGCAGGTAGGGTGGAGCCACCCTTTGCGACGAAGTAGGGACGAGGATAAATTACGTGGAGCCTTTTTTTTTAACCCCCCCACTCTCTGACACCGGAAGCCTGGCCCTCGTCACTGCTTCGAAGGGACCCTCCACTCGCTCCACGGCCTAACGCGCTGATTGCCCTTCAGGTACGTCACAAAGTAACCGTAAAAAAATAATTTATAATAAATTTTGTAGTAACATTAAAAAACATTAAAGATTTGTTGTTCCGTAAGCCATGTCCACACCAAAAACAATGTTCCAAAAGCAAAGCGTTATGTAGCTTGTTCATGAAACTTGTTTCTCAGTGTTTCTGGAAGTTTCTTAATGTTCAGAAGAAACTTTCAGAAAAGTTTCATAGACAATAAGCATAAACATAATGTTTCTATGTGTTGCTTTCGATGTGAATGTAACTTTCGAGTTCTATTTCATACATCATGTGTCCCTTATATTGTTTTGGAGTACAGTGCGAGGTAAAATTACGTGGAGCCCTTTCAAGCTTTCGAGTTTTATTTCATACATCATATGTCCCTTATTTCGCTTTGGAGTATCTTGCGATCTAAAATTACGTGGAGCCCTGTTAAGCTTTCGAGTTATATTTCATACATCATATGTCCCTTATTTCGCTTTGGAGTACAGTGCGAGGTAAAATTACGTGGAGCCCTTTTAAGCTTTCGAGTTTAATTTCATACATCATGAGTCCCTTATTTCGTTTTGGAGTACAGTGCGAGGTAAATTACGTGGAGCCCTTCTAAGCTTTCGATTCTTATTTCATACATCATATGTCCCTTATTTCGCTTTGGATTATCTTGCGATCAAAAATTACGTGGAGCCCTTTTAAACCCACCCCACTCTCCGACATCGAGAGCTAGCGGCCCTCCCAGTATGCGCTACCTCAGAATGTGGGGTTCTTGTGGACCTTGTGGTGTAAACACGTTCCGGTTTTTTGACGGTATCTGTCTGATAAGCAGGTGACATTGGCGGTCACGATTAACCACGTGCCTATGCGGCAATTGGTAGCGATTTAATGACATTTTCGATGTCGTTAACTGGTCATGCACCTTTGCGATAAAAGAGATAAGATAATTGCGTTCGGTGCGGCTGGAATTGTGATCCCACGTGCGTGCTCAGGTTTCTCATTTAAATCCAACGCCTAAACCTTCAAATAACAAAACGTTTGTTGCCACTGCCGAGTGCAATAATGATGACTATTTTGAGGCGCGGCGAAGAGTTGCGAGTTAAGGCTCCGACTTCAAATCTGGCATTATTCAATAGCAACTAACAAATATAAAATAACAAAGTTCTCATGATAAATTACAGATTTTAGTTGGAAACTACGAAATTTTCATCAGAAAATTTACGTTCGAAATTATTCCTATGAAATTTTAATTACAAACCAATATTTCAATGTGTTTTGAAAGCTGAACTTTTTAGTACAATTGTAAAACATTTATCAGTAAAGCATATTACTCACTAAATTATTAATATTTTAATAGAAATTTGCAAAACTATTAATGCAAAATACATTAAATTTGATTATAAATTAAAAATTTAATAATAGCTATGAGATTTTCGATGCATACATATTTTCTATATTTTCCTTACAAATTACGAAATTTGATTAAAAACTGCATAAAGTTCAATAAACTAGGTTGAAAAACTTTATGAAATTCTTATTACAAATACGAAATTTTCAATCATAAATTTCAATGTGTTTTGAAACCTGAAATTTTTGGTGGAAATTATAAAGGATTTATCAACAAAGCATATTACTCTTTAAATTAATAATATTTTAATAGGAATTTGCAAAACTTTTAATGGAAAAAGACAAAATTTTGATTTTAAATTAAACATTTAAATAATAGATATGAAAATTTTGTTGCATACATCTTTTCTACATTTTCCTTACAAATTACGAAATTCGATTACAAACTGCATTAAGTTCAACAAACTATGTTGAAAACTTTATGAAATTCTTATTTAAAATACCAAAATTTCAATCATAAATTTCAAATCCTGAAATTTTTGGTGGAAATTATAATGGATTTCCCCACAAAGCATATTACTTATTAAACTAATAAAATTTTAATAGAAATTTGCAAAAAATTTAATGGAAAATAGAAAATTTTAAATATAAATTAAAAAATGTAATAATAGCTATGAAATTTTTGGTGCAAATGACTAAATGTCCACGCAAATTTTCTACATTTTCATTACAAATTACAAAATTTTGATTAGAAATAAGAAATTTAAATAATAGCTATGAAATTTTTGTTGCATACATCTTTCTACATTTTCCTTACAAATTTTGAAATTTGATTACAAACTGCATAAAGTTCAACAAACCATGTTGAAAAACTTTATGAAATTCTTATTTAAAATACCAAAATTTCAATCATAAATTTCAATGTGTTCTGAAACCTGAAATTTTTGGTGGAAATTATAATAGATTTCCCCACAAAGCATATTACTTCTTAAATTAATGAAATTTTAATAGAAATTTGCAAAAAATTTAATGGAAAATAGAAAATTTTGAATATAAATTAAAAAATGTAATAATAGCTATGAAATTTTTGGTGCAAATGACTAAATGTCTACGCAAATTTTCTACATTTTCATTACAAATTACCAAATTTTGATTAGAAATCAGAAATTTAAATAATAGCTATGAAATTTTTGTAACATACATATTTTGTACATTTTCCTTACAAATTTCGAAATTTGATTACAAACTGCATAAAGTTCAACAAACCATGTTGAAAAAAAAATATGAAATTCTTATTACAAATGTCAAAATTTTAATTATAAATTTCAATATTTTTTGTAACCTGAAATTTTTGGTACAATTATAAAGCATTTATCCGCAAAGCATATACTCACTAAATTTTAATATTTTAGTAGAAATTTGCAAAACTTTTAACGGAAAATACAAAATTTTGATTATAAATTTAAAAAAATTAATAATAGCTATGAAATTTATGTTGCAAATGACAAATTGTCTACGCAAATTTTCTACATTTTCCTTACAAATTACGAAATTTTGATTATAAATTAGAAATTTAAATAATACCTGAAATGAAATTTTTGTTGCATACATTTTTTCTACATTTTCCTACAGACCTGAAATTTTTGGTATAATTATAAACCATTTATCAGCAAAGCATATTAATCACTAAATTATAAATATTATAATAGAAATTAGCAAAACTTTTAATGGAAAATACAAAATTATGATTAAAAATTAAAAATTTAAATTATTGTTATGAAATTTTCTGTATTTTCTTTACAAATTACAAAATTTAATTATAAACTGCATAAATTGCTTCATCCTAAAAAAAATTCATTTAAATTATATCATTTCTATTCAAAATTACAAAATTTTCATTAGATTTTTTTATTATAAGTACCAAAATTTCCATACATTACAAAGATGAATTGAACCTGCGAATTTTTAGTTGGAAATTATAATGGCTTATTAAAGGTAATCATTATACTATAATAATATTTAAAAATAAACAGTACATTTAAAATTTTGACAGTAGTCATTGAAATTTTGTCATTATATTGTTTTACTGTCAAAAATTCAATCATTACTGAGAAAATTTCGTTCATAGCTTTTAAAATCTGGTCAAGTCATTAAAATATTAACTAATCATTAGAATTTTGATGGTCGTGGTCGCAATATTTACGAAATAATTTTTTTTTTTTTTTGCCATAAATAACAAGGTCAATTCTGATTGTGATCAGTGACTGATTCTGTCAATAAAGTTGAAACTTTCAGAATCTAAATTGTAGTACTGAAATATAGAAATATTGCAATGATTACAGCAAAAGTTTTATTGTCATTGTCAAAAGTAGTCATTGAAATTTTGTCAATATATTGTTTTACTGTCAAAATTTCAATCATTACTGAGAAAAATCGTTCCTAGCTTTTAAAATCTGGTCAAGTCATTAAAATATTAACTGACCATTAGAATTTTGATGGTCATGGTCGCAATATTTACCCAATATTTTTTTTTTGCCATAAGTGATTGCAATTTTAACAATAAACATTTGAATTTGGCATTAACCTTTTAAATTCTGACATTAAAGTTGAAACTTTCAGAATCTAAATTGCAATACTGAAATATAGAAATATTGCAATGATTACTGCAAAAGTTGTATTGTCATTGACAAAAGTAGTCATTGAAATTTTGTTAATATATTGTTTTTCTGTCAAATTTTCAATCATTACTGAGAAAATTTCGTTCATAGGTTTTAAAATCTGGTCAAGTCATTGAAATATTAAGTAACCATTAGAATTTTGATGGTCATATTTACCCAATAATTAAATATTTTGCCATAAATGACTGCATTTTTAACTATAAACATTTAAATTTCGCATTAATCATTTCAATTCTGACAATAAAGTTGAAACTTTCAGAATCTAAATTGCAATACTGAAATATAGAAATATTGCAATGATTACTGCAAAAGTTTCACATGTATTTCTGAAAGAGTAATTTGTTTTTTGAAAATGTAAGTTTCTACTGTCAAAATATTGTCAATATTTTAATTTTTACTAATTATTCTGATGAAATTTTGATAGTATTTACTGAAATATTGGCAGCACGTAATTGTGCTCGCGGTGATTAGAACGCCGATTAAAACCGCGAATTAATTTAATCGATATCTCTGCGGGGGGTGGTCTAGAACATTCGTAGACTAACTACTATGATCTCAACTATAACCTTAGTTGCATCGCAAATAACAAGTAAATACGTTGACATACAAAAGTAATCTGATCGTCACTATACGCTTAGTTGCATTGATACTGACAAATAAATGCATTGACCCAAATTAATCTGATCCCGACTATAAGCTTGACCGTTTTTTAAGTATAGTTTCAGCTAGTTGAAATATGTATTCTCCCAACTGTGGATTGTTATTTCCGTTTGCAGTTTAGAAATGGATTACAGTAAGAATCTTACAAACTTTTGCTACGGTATGAATACGCTCTTAAGCTGCTGAACCCCTGCGATTGCAGATCTGTTTTCCCCATTAAATTTGTTTTGAAATGTTGACCTGCAAGCGTCCACAAACATTTTTTTTTGCAAAAATAATTGGCTGACCCTTTGCGTCGTCAGTTTCTCGGCCAAATCCCATACATGTGCACACGTATTGTGCTGTGATCGCGTAATATGCTCTATTATACATTGCATGTGTAATAAATGTACATGGATCGGTTGTTCGAGTTGGAGGAGCGAGGTTCGCGAGGACGCCGGCTTCTGTGACGTCGCCATGCTCGCGCATGCCGACTCACGACGACGACGCCCACCATTACTGACCTACATAATACGGGGTCGACGAACGCTCAGCGGAGCCCCGTCACACGACGCCAGTGCCACTGCTACAGCCAAGCACTCGGAGAATCGAACGATATCTAAAAATGTATGCACATTGTACAATACATATACTTGTATTGATGTATAATATACATACATGTTTAAATATATCCTGAATTATTATATTGTTATTAAAAATTAAATACTTTATGCATTGAAATATTAAAAATTGCGCTACCAAAGGGGTTGCGAATAATTTACTTTTATGAAAAATAAGTTACCTAAAATGTTCACACATGTAATTTATAAAGGGCACCAAAAACGTGTGATTTGTCTTGATACAATCAATACATATACCCAAGTATTAAGGTAGTATAGGAATTTGTAAGCTATATAGTATTAATATACTATTATACTATATAATAAATAGTATAATTGCTATGTACGCCACTGACTGGTACTCTTAAAATAAATTAAGTCGAGTTTTAATGAGCACATAAAGGATTATTTAAATAATAAAAAACTGAGTAGACCTTCCTTCACTTCCATTTTGTACCGAATGCACCCCTCGGTCATTGGTGCTCTAAATATGGTCACTTGGTGACCGAAATATGCATTTCCGAGTTTTTGAGCATTCATAAAATTAAGTTTAGAAAAATTTTTAACGTCATTTTAACAAAACTATGCGTCGCTCGTCCAAACATTTTCACTTATGTACGTCTGTGTATAAGAAGGCCACAAAAATCCTAGTGATTGTCTTTTGTGCATAAAAGATTTTAATCAATTTTGTATATGCAATAGAACTTGAAGGCTCCAGCACTTTGTTGCAAAGTCAGAAATTTTGTCGAAGATGTCAGAAAAAAAAGTTGCCATAACAAACAAAATCGATGAGCACTTATAACTCTCTGCGATAGTAAAAATTTACACCGATACGAAAAAATTGTGTGACGACAACGGACAACACAACGAAAACTATCTATGATAAATATTCTCTTTAACATCTATCACGAGTAAATCGTATTGCATAATCTTATGTATGTTGGTGAAAATTTTGAAGAACGACAAGCAATATTTTTGCATTTACAAATAATCACTTCTCTTCCTTTTTTTAAAAAGAGTCACGTTCACGTTTGATGAAAAAAACGTCAAATTTCGAGCAATTACGAAGAATAACAACTTTCTAATTGACCTGTTAGGTCAACCATTCGTAGATTAAAAAACTTAAAAAAAAAAACTATAATACACTTTAATTCTCGCTTTTTTTTTGCAATTTTCAGTGTGTGTTGACATATCACGAGTACAATAGATGTGTGATATAATGAGGTCATTACATCATTAGTACAATAATGGACTACATTACTTAACGCAAATAAACGTCAATGGCTAACCTGTGATATAATGAGGTCGTTATATCACTAGTACAATAAAGGACTGCATGACTTATGCAGTAAATAAACGTCCCTTTTACATCAGGCATTGTAGATTAAAAAAAACTGATACGCTTTAATTTTCGCACCTTTTTTTGCAATTTTCAGTACCTGCACCATGAATAATAAAATAGGCATCGACTGTGTCGTTTAAAACGCAAAGGGTGTTATTTGTTGTTGCTAAGTGGGGATAAAATTCGCAGAGTCCTGTAATCCTGTGCAGGACTCCGCGGAGAGGCGAACGAAATGCCAATGAGCAGTCCGACTTGGGATCAATAAATTGTAGGTGGATTGATGCCTATTTCGTAGCCCATTCACCCGAACACTGCTGACACAGGCATGTGCACGAGTATGTTAAAAATAATGCATTTGAATTATTAACCGATATGGATGGGTTTGCTCAGATATGCCAGTTTGTATTACCCTGTAACAGGGTTGGTATATATATATATATATATATATATATATATATATATTTTTTAATTTACAACCTTTGATACTTTTACAAGCTGTACCTTGTACAATAAGTAAAATTTATGGCGGCTACTAACATGAAGGGTAAGCTGCCCAGTGGGAGACACCCTGAGGAACAAATCATGATTTAAAAAAAATAATCAACGATTAAAAAAAGCAAATAAACCATGATTAATTTAATTAATTTGATATTTTTATACTTTTGATCAATTTTGATTAAATTAATTGGCGGTTTTAGTTGGCGGTTTTAATCGGTGTTCTAACCACCGCGACCAATTACAATAGGATGATTGCGGCAATTGCGGGTACTTGAATTAACTGATGTATCCTACTGTAATACTGTAATTGTAATTAAAATACCCGCAATTGCAGTAACTATCCTTGTCATTTGTTAAGTAATCGAAGGACCAGGCGCCAATTTAAATGATAAGGTAATTAAAACTCGTCGTTTTGGAAATAATGTGGACTATAATTTAATGCGTAACAATAATTAATACACAGCAATGTACACCGGTGAAGGTAACGAATTGAAGTAGTCGTCTGCTCTGCATTCTTACAATTAAATCTTTGAGTTATTGGGGTGGGGTGCAATTTGAATTGTGCACCGCGAGGGGTGGCTTGAAGATGACTCCTGATTGGTGCGGCATTTCGTTTCGGTAAACCATGTTGCCACACTTGGTTATCACAAGCCTTGGGTAATTCCTCTATCTGGAATTTCTGAGGATTCCTAATGCCGTCCAATAAATATATTTGGGATTTCCTGGTCGCTAATTGTATTTGCCGAAGTGGCAATCCTTGCTCAATAAACGGCTTAATGTGCCTATTGATCTTCATGCGCACCGTACTTTACTTAAGCACTTCTCGGTGAACATAATGGCTAAATAATAGCCACCCCAATAAATTGTCTTTACAATCTTAATACTACAAATGTATCGGCTGCAATAAAGGCCGACTAATGCGATTACACTTTAACCGATTTGGGGTTCGACGCTGTGCAATAGCGCCGAAACATCATTTTATAGTTAAACGAAGAAAATTGTTTAAAAATCATAATTAACTGATGTATCCTACTGTAATCCTGTAATTGTAATTAAAATACCCGCAATTGCAGTAATTATCCTTGTCATTTTATAGTTATATCAAGAAAGTAGATAAAAAATCATTTTGTTTCGTTTAAAAAAAAAGTGGTATCGATCATGTGGCATTTATTACACTGCATTGAGTGCGGACGCGGAACTATGCTCAATATTCACACGGACACGTGCGCTATTCTTGGGATCATTAAACACGTTTAGCATTGAATGTTTATATTTAGAGCACACAGCACGTCCCTTGCTCTCATCTCTTCTACAAGTATGATGCAATTTAGACGTTTTCCAAACAACACAATTTCGAAAATAAATATAATTTTTTTAAGAAAATAATTTTTCTTTGACATATTTTGTAAGTAGTAAAATAATTGACTAACTAACAATATATGAGCATATCAGATGCATTTTTACAACTATTCATTAAATTTTTTAACGATTTTGAGAACCAGCAAAAAGACTGACATTGTTTTGAAAATCAAAAATTATAGGTTTTCCTGTTGTGAGCTTACACACTTTTTTGACAATGTTACGGAATACTGAAAACTTTTACTGAAAAAACTCAATAGAAACTATAAAATTTTCTTTTTGAATAGGTAACAAGATAATATTACAATGATCATTTGTTCCGAAAATAAAAAATGAAAGTTTTTCCTGTTGTGAACTTACATACTTTTTTTGAGAACGTTACTGAAAGTATTCAGTATTCAGAAAACTTATACTGAAAAAACTCAATAGAAACTATAAAATTTTCTTTTTAAATAGGTAACAAGATAATATTACAATGAATATTTGAAAATCAGAAATGAAAGTTTTTTCTGTTGTGAACTTACATACTTTTTTGAGAACGTTACTGAAAGTATTCAGTATTCAGTATTCAGAAAACAGAAAATAAAAAATGAAAGTTTTTCCTGTTATGACCTTACACCCTTTTTAGACAAAGGTACTGAATACTGAACACTTTTACTGGAAAAGCTCATTAGACACTATAAAATTTTCTTTTTAAATAGGTAACAAGATAACATTACAATGAATATTGCGAAATTTTGATGATGGATTTCAATATTTCGATAGAAACTATGAAATATATACCTTTTAAATAGGTAACAAGATTTACAATGAATGAAGTTACAATGAATATATTTTTCGAAAACAAAAAATGAATGTTTTTCCTGTTGTGAACTTACATACTTTTATTGAGAACGTTACTGAAAGTATTCAGTATTCAGAAAACTTGTACTGAAAAAACTCAATAGAAACTATAAAATTTTCTTTTTAAATAGGTATCAAGATAATATTACAATGAATATTTTTTTCGAAAATCAAAAATGAAAGTTTTTCCTGTTGTGAACTTACATACTTTTTTTCAGAACGTTAATGAAAGTATTCAGTATTCAGAAAACTTGTACTGAAAAAACTCAATAGAAATTATAAAAATTTCTTTTTAAATACGTAACAAAATAATATTACAATGAATATTTGTTTCGAAAATCAAAAATGAAAGTTTTTCCTGTTGTGAACTTACATACTTTTTTGAGAATGTTACTGAATACTGAAAACTTTTACTAAAAAAAACTCAATAGAAACTATAAAATTTTCTTTTTAAATAGGTAATATGATAATATTACAATGATTATTTTTGGACGTTTCTCAAAACCAATGATATATTTCGATTTTTGTCATATTGATACTTCTGGACGAATCCCGTCATTATTATACTGGGAATATTCTCTAGAGATTATTATAGTGGGAATAATCTCGGTAGCTAGGTTCACTCTTGTCAATCAAAATATTTGTCAAATTATTAATTTATCAATCATATTAAAGTGTCATACAAAATGAATAAAAGTCGCTTTAGCTGCGTTTCGCATACTGAAATTGATAAAGAAATACTAGAAAGCAAACTTGTTGCCATTTGGCAATAGTCACTCGAGCCCTTCGGGCTCTCGTGACTATTGCCTGGCAACAAGTTTTCGACAATCTGTCAAATTATTTTCAATTTATTCTCACTCTCTTGTTATATTATTACTGAATATTTTTTTCGAAAATCAAAAATTAAAGTTTTTCCTGTTGTGAGCTTACACACTTTTTTGACAATGTTACTGAAAACTGAAAACTTTTATTGAAAAAACTTATTAGACACTATAAAATTTTCTTTTTAAATAGGTAACAAGATAACATTACAATGAATATTGCGAAATTTTGATGATGGATTTCAATATTTCGATAGAAACTATGAAATATATACCTTTTAAATAGGTAACAAGATTTACAATGAATGAAGTTACAATGAATATTTTTTTCGAAAATAAAAAATGAATGTTTTTCCTGTTGAACTTACATACTTTTTTTGAGAACGTTACTGAAAGTATTCAGTATTCAGTATTTAGAAAACTTTTACTGAAAAAACTCAATAGAAACTATAAAATTTTCTTTTTAAATAGGTAACAAGGTAATATTACAATGAATATTTGTTTCGAAAATCAAAAATTCGATTTTTTCTGTTATGAACTTACAGACTCTTTTTACAACGTTACTGAATACAACAAACTTTTACTGAAAAAACTCAACAGAAACTATAAAAGTTTCTTTTTAAATAGGTTACAAGATAATATTACAATGATTATTTGTTTCGAAAATCAAAAATGAAAGTTTTTCCTGTAGTTTTTCTAATTTTGTTTTAACTGACGTTGTTTTGAATGGTAACTAGATGCATTCTGCACAATGAAATAATAATTTAATTGTTTTACTTTAACGCACCTATTCTCAATTTTTTTCAATTGTTATATATTGAAAATGTCATGATGTTGAAAACATAATAAAAAGTACTATCAAAATCAATAATAAAAAATATAGGTTGTCATTTAAAAAGTCATTTTGACCTGTAGAAGCATTTTTCAAAAATGTATACAGAGGAAAAAATAAAGCCAGGTCTTAATACTGTATGCGTTCTCTGTATACGAAATTACGTTGACCCAGAATATCATTCAATTATTCATATTGAGAGATTTAAATACCAATTATGTGTACTTGTAACTAGTTAAATTTTAGTAAACAAACTTGATTCATTATAACGGTATTTCATTGTTTCGAAGTAGGAAAGGGAAGAGGTCTACAATATCTAGTGTCATATGAAAATATTGTCAGGACAAGGTATGACATGTAGTTAAGCTCGACTTTGCTGATACAGCGATAGAAACCCACATTTCTACCTATATTAAATTTATTAAATGTAGTAAAGCTCGACTACGCTGATACAGCGATAGAAACCCACATTGCTAACTTTATTAAATGTAGTTAAGCTCGACTACGCTGATACAGCGATAGAAACCCACATTTCTAACTTTATTAAATGTAGTTAAGCTCGACTACGTTGATACAGCGATAGAAATCCACATTTCTAACTTTATTAAATGTAGTTAAGCTCGACTACGCTGATACAGCGATAGAAACCTACATTTCTAACTTTATTAAATGTAGTTAAGCTCGACTACGCTGATACGACGATAGAAACCCACCCAGCCGTGGAATCAACCGGCGTATCTCTTTGGAACAACGGGGAGGGTTGCTAGCTCTCGATGTCGGAGAGTGGGGTGGGTGAAAAGGGGCTCCACGTAATTTGGCAAAATGTGAAAATCTGGGGAAAATACGATACCCAAGTAATTATAACCCCATAAAACGGGCAGGCCCCGAAAATGGGCTCCACGTAATGTGACGGTTAATGTAAAATATCAAATGAAACATTATGGTGCAAAATTTTCATCTGTCTGTCTGGCTATCTGGCTGTGTGTGTGTGTGAAAGTTTTTTAATTATAAACGAAATAAAACGTGTCCCAATCTAATTTGCAAACAATTACAAATGAACGCCAAGTGTGCCACACATGATTTATGCATTTATTTAAGTTAGTTGCATCGGGGACGTCCGCAGCGAGTGGACTTCCTCGTGACCACGGTGGCGACCGCCGGTTTATTTAAAACCCATTCCCATCTAATAACCTATTTAAAGGCCAAGTCAATACCGACCGTTGACTTATGTAAAGCGAACACACACTCGAAATCGCCGGCGCTTTTGTGTGTTACGCAGCCGATCGATCCCGGCGCCTCCGCCAGAAGTGCCGCCCGGCGGCACTCGCACTCTCCTCCCGGAGCGTCCCTGATTTCTCCGGGAATTGTTTACGGGTTTACTGGAGGCCGGGGCGCCCTGCCCGGCCAGCGGGGAGGGAAAGAGTGTAATAAACTTTAACTGGGTCGTGTACTGCGATGCAATATTTTCAATCGATACCTGCACAAAACCCCACTGAACCTAACAAATAATCAGAGCGTTTAAAAACCCCATACGTGTCAGGTTAATTATTCAACTCGATTGTCTGGTAATTACAGGAAGCGCTCAAAGCTATACATAGCACAAGGACTATTAATTAACAAACAAATGAGAAACTATTACATAAAACTGTTTTTAATTTTTCTAAAAAAAAAAATTGAAAATACGAAAAAAATAATAATAAGAATTAAAAGTAGAGATTATAAGATCTACCAAATATTAGCATTCGATAAAAAGCAACGTGCGAGGGTAAAATTACGTGGAGCCCTTTTCACCCACCCCACTCTCCGACATCGAAAGCTAGCAACCCTCGTCGTTATTCCAAAGGGATACTCCGGTTGATTCCACGGCCCTTATATGCTGAGTGCCCTTCACGTACATCACAATGTTACCGGAGTCTGATGGTAATAGTAACTGTTGTAAATTTTGTGCCACCCACAAATCGCAATGTAGTGTTACTAGATGTTGTGTTACCAGTTTACAATAAATTGTTGCCAATCGTGCAACAAACTAACTTGATTGGCCACGACTAACGAGCTCCCACATAAACGTGAGGTCGCAATATTTACGACCGAAGAATAGTTTCGCGAAAATCTTTGATGTGTGGTAATCGCACTGACAACTATTGATCAAAATCTGGGACCTACGACGACATTAACTGCGCAGCAATTTTGTTGTTATTCGCAGACGTAATTATCGGAAAAGTCTCGTTTTCCCGTGCCCATTTGCTGCGCAGTTTTCCCGGCGGATTTCGCAGGTGAAGTTAGCATTTAACTGCTCCGGTGATCATTACGCCCGACTTCGGTATGACGCGTGATGATAGTTGGCAAGGATGCGGGAGTAAATAGCCAGGACTTTGGGGACGGAATAAACTGGAAGCAACTAGTTTGGTGCGTTCGAGCGGATGGACGACCTAAAATTCCCTTGTTTGTATCCCTTGTTTGGCGCATTTTAAACTAAACATTATGCTAAAAATATCTACATGACATAATTTTTTTTTATTTTTTAAAGTTTTTTTGTTGCAATATTTGTTGCAAAAAAGGTCACAAGTCATGTCATATTACAATAAATAAAGGAAGGGGGTTACTTCGTTACTTATCATAAGAATTATGCATCCAAAGCTCTACAAAATGAGGAAACGTTTTATTGTACAGCAAAGCTCGGCATTGCAATCTTCAAATTAACTTTAATCGGAGCTTAATTTTATTGGATTTCACTGAGAGCGCATAAATAGTTACTTGACTTTATAGCTTCAATATTGTTTTATATCGCTTTGTGAAAGGGCATACGGCACAAAAAGCCCGTGGAGACAACCGGAGTTACCCTTCAGAATAACGACGAGGGCCGCTAGCTGTCGATGTCGGAGAGTGGGGTGGGTGAAAAGGGGCTCCACGTAGTTTTGCCTCACACGTTACTCCAGAAAGAAACAAGGGACTCCATAAATACGTGGAGACAACTGGAGTTCCCCTTAATTTGCCGGCATGGGCTCCACATAATTTGCCGAAATTTGCAAATTTGGGGAAAATACGAATACCAAGTAATTATAACCCCATAAAACGGTATTAAAACCAGGGTAACCAGGAGTAAACCCACAATGAACCCTGTTGATTGCAGTAGAAGTTTCAAGCATCTTCTTCTGTTTTCTTTTTTCTAGAGGGGTCGTGATCATTGTTCTTCCCTCTGTGTTTGTCGCTCTTCTCACGGTATCCCTCCATCTTTCAATCATGTAAGACGTAATTTTAACAAAACCGTTTTAAATCTATCAACTGCATGTTCCTATGTATTCTCAGTTCATTTTGATATGCTGTCGACTAATTTTGACGACCTTTTAACTTTGGCTCGACATTTTTGTTTTCATCGTAGTGGAGACAACCGGAGTAACTCTTCAGAATAACGAGGAGGACCGGTAGCTGTCGATGTCGGAGAGTGGGGTGGGTGAAAAAGGGCTCCACGTAATTTGCCGAAATGTGTAAATCTGGGGTAAATACGACTACCCAAGTAATTATAACCCCATAAAACGGTATAAAACCAGGGGGATCAGGAGTAAACCCACAATGAACTCTGTTGATTGCAGTTGAAGTTCCAAGCATCTGCAAGTCATCTTCTTCTGTTTTCTTTTTTCTAGAGGAGTCGTAATCATGGTCCCCTCTGTGCTTGTCGCTCTTCTTACGGTAACCTTCCATCTTTCAGTCATGCAAGCGTAATTTTGGCAAAACCGTTTCAAATCTATCAACTTCACGTTCCTATGTATTCCCAGTTCATTTTGATATGCTGTCGATTAATTTTGACGACGTTTTAATTTTGGCTCGACGTTTTGGTTTTCATCATAGTGCATAACTCTCTTTATTACTAACTTTACACCCATTGCACACTTTACGAGCCCATATAAACGAGTAGCAATTTTATGCTTGTTTGGCAACAGCCATTTCAGGCCTTGCATAATCCGCAACTATGTGCTGTCACTCCGTGCACACAACAAATCAATTCCTCGCAATTACGCAAGATTCGCGGAAGCCCCCCCTCAACCCTCCCAAGCAGTATTGCACCACCAGCGCTCGTTTCGTCCTCATCTGAACCGACGGATCGCATCCTTCTTCCTCATCGTGCTCGGCGGTCTCCTCACCTTTTTACCTTCCTGGTTGCGCAATAACCTGCGACGGAGGAACGAGGAAGCAGGAGGCGATAGGAATGCCCGCCTTTCACTCCCCCCCCCCCCCGCCCAGCCGCAGGTCTGTGCAGGAAAACGCATTGGAATTGCATGGGAAATTCGATTTGAGCTGGCGGCGTCCGCGGGGCTTCCCCCAGCGAGTTGATTATGAAAATTGGTGGGAAATGAAAAATTTCATTACCCGAGTAAGCATGTTATTGAAAACCGCGCGCACGTAAATGCACTGCAATCGTGGACCAGCATTTTTTTTTATTCATCTAATTTCCTCCGGTTTTAGCAGCGGCAATTACGACGTTAAGGTGAAAAGTACATTTGCGCTAGCGTAGGGTTAAACATTTCATCGGGAGGTAACTAATCAAATCCAGCGATAAATATTTATAGCTAAATCTTAAGCCAGCACCTGACGTTGACTTCACTTGGAAGATCCGGATATGACATGTGGACACCTCCATTCTCATGACTTATTCAGAAATTTCTTTCAAAATTTTTGAATAGTTGTTCATTTAGGCATTTTGAAACCAACGACCAACTGGACCAACTGTACCTATAAGACCTATGCGACTAACGAACTCGCGCATAAATATCTACGAGGGACGCAAGAGGTTAAGAACCAGATGTACAATCTTAGATCTTCTTTGATGATAGTTCAGTTACCTAGGATACACTTGGAAGATCGGGATATGATATTTGGACACCTCAATACCCATGACTTATTCAGGAAATATTTTCAATGGCAATTGTTACGTAATCGAAGGACCAGGCGAGTTGTATTGCCAATATAAATGAAAAGGTAACTAAAATTCGTAGGTTTGGAAATAACGTGGACTATAATTAATATGTAACAATAATAAATACACAACGAGGTATACCGGTGAAGGTAACGAATTGAAGTCTTGTCTACTCTGCACTCTTACAACTAATTTTTGAGCTACTGGGGTGGGGCGCAATTTGAATTATGCACTGCGAGGGGTGGCTTGAAGATGGTCCCTGATTGGTGCGGCATGTCGTTTTGGTAAACCATGTTGCCACACTTGGTTCTTACAATCCTTGGGTAATTCCTCTATCTGGAATTTCTGAGGATTCCTAATGCGGTGCAATAAATATGTTTTGGATTTCCCGGTCGCTAATTATATTTTCCGACGTGGCAATCCTTGCTCAATAAACAGCTTAAGGTGCCTATTGATCTTTATGCGCACCGTAATTTACTCAAGCACTTCTCGGTGAATATAATGGGCAGCTAATAGCCACTCCAATAACTAGTCTTTTCAATCTTAATACAAATGTGTCTGCTGCAATAAAAGCCAAATACCGAGAATACACTTTCAAACAGATTTGGGGTTCGACGCTGTTGAATAGCGCCGAAACAACAATTTTGAAGAGTCGTTCATTAGGCATTTTTGATGATATATATTTGGACACCTCCAACCTAAAGATTGACCTCGACCAACCGGAGAACAATGCAAAATTACCCGAGAAATCCAGAACTTGGGTAGCCTGACGTTGACTTCACTTGGAAGATCCGGATATGATATTTGGACACCTCAATACTCATGACTTATTCAGAAAATTTCTTTCAATTAAACTTTGAATAGTTACTCATTTAGGCATTTTTGATGATACACATTTGGACACCTTCAACCTGATGATTGACCTCGACCAACCGACCAACCTCGACCAACCACGACCAACATATTTTCACCGATTTTGATTGCAAAATATACAAATTTAGATATTTTACGTCAGCAGTACGTTAACAGTACACTTACGTTAGCAGTAGCTCACGTCAATATTTGATATTGAAACATTTCAGAAGTTTTTCCTGCCTTCAAAGTGGTGTACAAAAATGTGTTTCTCTTGCAATTTTGGGATCCAACAAAATATCCAACGTCAATATTTGATATTGAAACATTTCAGAATTTTTTTTTGCCTTCAAAGTCTTGTACAAAAATGTGTTTCTCTTGCAATTTTGGGGTCCAACAAAAAAACCCGTGTTTGTACTTTAAAACCTGCGGACTGCGGAAATAAAATCGATTCGGGCACGCGGTTCATTAGCGTTCGCAAATCGCGGGTTCAACGAATTAGCCGTTCGATCCGTTCGGGGTGGGGGGTGTGTCCTGATGGTCCCGGAAAGGCGAGCGTTCGCTTTTCCGGCCGGCACGAAGACCGGAAAAATCGACGCCGATCGACACCCCGGGAAGGGCGGGAAAGTGCTGGAAAAGGAGGCGGATGATTGGCTTTAAAACGGGCCGGGATCAGACCGAAGGGACACGCTGGGAGGAGGTGATTAATTACCATGCGCCTTGTGAACTCCAGTTTTAAAGTGGCGCGAGAGAATTGGCCGGTGTCAGTCGGGAACTCGGAAGTGACGCGCTGCAAACATTTCCTCAGAGTAGCACCTAAACTTTTTTTTTAAAAGCTGCAGACCCTTTGGGCAAGAATTTTGCTGGCATCAAGCTACATCGACATTTAAATTGCAAACATCCAGACAAGAAACAAGTCTGTGATTATATATTGAAGAAAGCTGAATTCCAACTGGAATCTGAATTTTGGACCTTCACGACCAAAACTTCTAAAGAGAAAGATAATGAGAAAGAAAATGATAACGAGAAAGAAAAAGAATAACTTCAAAAACTAATGAAAATACCTTTTCGAGTTGGATCCCACAAGGAGCAATGGTATCTGGTAACGGTATAAGAACTTGACCAGCCAGCCACCCGGTAACAACGTCCAATTTGATACAACGTTCTATACCTATACGACCCATACGACTAACGAACTCGTGTGATGAGGTCACAACATATGTACGAGGAACACAAGAAGTGACCAAGATAAGAGGTGACCCTAAGGACTAGATGTACAATCTTAGATCATCTTGGATGATGGTTCAGAACCTAGGATACAATTGGTGACACAATGGTATCTGGTAATGGTATCAGAACTTGACCAGTCAGCCACCCGGCAACAACGTCCGATTTGATACAACGTCCTATACCTATACGACCCATACGACTAACGAACTCGCGCATAAATATGAGGTCACAAAATATGTACGATGAACACAAGAGGTTAAGGACCAGATGTACAATCTTAGATCATCTTTGATGAGTGTTCAGTTATCTAGGATACAATTGGTGACACAACGGTATCTGGGAATGGTATCAGAACTTGACCAGCCAGCCACCCGGCAACAACGTCCGATTTGATACAACGTCCTATACCTATACGACTTATACGACGAACGAACTCGCGCTTAAATATGAGGTCACAAAATATAATACGAGGAACACAAGAGGTTAAGGACCAGATGTAAAATCTTAGATCATCTTTGATGATGGTTCAGTTACCTAGGATACAATTGGTGACACAACGGTATCTGGTAATGGTATCAGAACTTGGTCGATGGCTCGAACGGACGAACGCGTTATTTTTAGAGTCCGTGGCTGTAACACTGGGCCTGAGTAGCAGACGAGGTAAAAAATACGTGGAGCCCTTTTTTACCCACCCTACTCTCCGACAACGAGAGGGGCCGGGCTCTCAAATTACGTGGAGCCCTTTTTTATCCACCCTACTCTCCGACAGCGAGAGGAGCCGGGTTTTCAAATTACGTGGAGCCTTTTTTTTACCCACCCTACTCTCCGATAACGAGAGCCTGGCCCGTTACTTCGAAGGGAATATCCACGCGCTTTATGACCGATATACCCTTTAGGCACGTCACAAGATCTTGCCTATACTTTGGGAACCACCAATCCTGATAAGCCTTGCATTTTTGCGCTGATTTCTGTGGGAACCTCTCATTTTCTGTCTCTCGCTTAACGCCTGCTGCGCTAGACAACGGGCAGAGTCGAAACCGCGACGAACCTGGCCTAGCCGTTCCTAACTGTTCTTACGCCGAGTGAGAGTGGAAGAAGTAGACCAGACCAGAGGCGGACTAGCGGACGGAGCCGTCTGCGACTCCAACGGCCCACGAGGAAGAGTTCTGCTCTTCGGCGAAGAGTGAAAGTCCGACGTTACCGTTAGATGCCGTCTGTCGTGAGTGGAAACCAGCCGCACGTCATAGACCTGGTGTACCGGTTCGGCCGACGGCGCGGCGGAGAGTGAAAGTGATATGATGATCGATGACGATGATCATCATCGGTCGTTCGCCTCTCGCCGCTCATCCCCGGAAGCTAGACCAACGGGACAAGGAGAAAGTGAGAAGAATGACCCAGGAATGCCACTTTTGGTTCTTTGGCCGATAATTCGTTTCTGTGGTTTACGTGTCGAATGTCGAAATCACGAGTAGCAGAACATGTATCTAGAATGAATCACTAAATACGTTTCTCGTGCTTTCATTTGTCTTTAGCTACACTTTCCGAAAAAATTCTCAAAAAATAGAAATTAAAAAAAAAAAACGAACTTAAGGTTAGCTACATACATCTACTCAGCCAATAACGTTTTTTGATTGCCTTTTATAATACCCTAAGGATTGTACAACTGGCCCTGAGTAGCGGACGAGTTACAAATTACTTGGAGCCTTTTTTTTACCCACTCTACTCTCCGACAACAAGAGGGGCCGGCTCTTAAATTACGTGGAGCCCTTTTTTACCCACCCTACTCTCCGACAACGAGAGGGGCCGGGCTCTCAAATTACGTGGAGCCCTTTTTTTACCCACCCTACTCTCCGACAACAAGAGGGGCCGGCTCTTAAATTACGTGGAGCCCTTTTTTACCCACCCTACTCTACTAGAAAGAGAGCCTGGCCCTCCCCGTTACTTCGTAGGGAATATCCACGCGCTCTATGGCCGATATACCCTTTAGGCATGTCACAAGATCGTGTCTATACTTTGGGAACCCTTGGGGGGCATTGGCGCAGTTTAAATAATTTTAAAGGACGAGAATACCCTAGAGAATTTAATATTTAACTTTATTTTTTATTTATAATATTTATTTTAGTTTTCGAAGAAAATATTTTTGATTTTTTTGTGTATTATTTTCTGGGTGAAATATGTGCATTGGGTACTTCGCGTTAGATTTATAAATACATAGCAGGCCCATTAATTTTCACGCCCAATTTAGCGGAATATTAACAACAGGAAAACGGAGTGCGAAATTTATTTTCGTGCGCACGGACAACCAATACAAATAGAGCGAACATAATTAAGCGACGAAGGAAACGTTTGAGCAGTGCACAAACCGGGCGAGATTAATTTTAACTTTTTAATGTAACTGGCAAGTGCTAATTATTATTGCTGACACACACAAGGGAATATTAAGTAGATGTAATGAATATTTTCGTAAAATTTTCAAAGGACTTATTTTACTGTACGCAAATCTGGCATAAATTTTCAAAATATCCAGTAGATAAATGTTCAGAAATTTCAGTGACTTATACCAATCAACTCGTAAAGTTAATAACTTGATTTTCTCACTTAATTTAAACATACAGGTTTTCAAATTTTCAGAGGATTTATCTTCAGGTAAATTGTATGCAAATCTGGTATAAAATTTTCAAAATATCCATTAGATAAATTTTCAGAAATTTCAGGGACAGATAACTTATACTGGTCAACTCGTAAAGTTAATAACTTGATTTTCTCAATTAATATAAACATATAGTATGTCAAAATTTCAGAGGATTTATCTTCAGGCATACTGTATGCATATCAGGCATAAAATTTACAAAATATCCGCAAGATAACTTTTCAGAAATTTCAGTGATTAATGACCGATACTAGTTATGTTCTTGACGCCAGATGATAATCTGAACGCTCATTGTACTTCATTAATATACAATTATATAAGTAAATTATGAAATCTTTGATTTATCGTTATTTTCGCGATTGCTAATAAAAATGATTCATCTGGTATACGTAAGAAAAATGCGGTTTTAGTGTATAGTTAGTTATCTGTTGGTTTAAAGGGTTGTAATCTGTCCCCATAACTTCCGGCCACTAAAGTATTATCCCCTGTTCAAAAATAAAATTTAAAAAAACGTAGGTTGTCGTGTTGTCGGCCTTATCGATTACCGACCTCCGCGCCGGTCTCTCTCGCACATTCCATCCCTCTCTCTCGCGCATTCTACGTAAAACGGACGCAGCAGTATGAACGTTGCCCAACGCGTCATCCTAGTTTGTGGTGCAGGAGCCCGAGGTCAATGCCCGTCCTCAAGCTGCCGCGCCGTGCCGAGCCTCTGGGCGCTAACCGCGCTATATAGCGCGCGCACACATTCACGCATACAAACGTACACATTCATACACACATACAACACATACACACACACAGAGAGAGATGTGTTGCCGGAGTCCTGCTGCCCTGACGGGTTACGTTTTCTCACCTGGACGGAGGCACGCGCGAAGAATGTGTCATCGCGGTCATCATCTCGTCAGGGGGATGGGGTGGGGGGCGCGCGTGCCAGCGATGACCGTTGCGTAATGATCGCGTGCATGAAGGGTTGTTTGGCAGCCCTACGAATTGCCATGCTGTCATTACGCCACACAAACATGTAGTGTAGCAGCGAAATTTTAAATTATTATTCGCAGGCATCTAATCATGATGATTGCAACACCAGAAAAAAATATATAGCACGCAATTATCGAGTCTGATCTTAATAATAATAGTAATAATTAAGCAAAGCAACAATTGCCTGGTGAATCCTCATTTCTCAATAGATTTTCATAATTATTTTGTATACGCCAGAAGATAATCTGAACTCATTGCCAATACTTCCACTAGTTATTTTAACGCACAGAAACAGGCGGGTTTTCCACTAGGAAAAAGTAGGAAATCAGAAATTATTTAAAAATGCAAAATTCCATGATAATCTCTAATGAAATTATTGAAAATTACATCAAAATCCATGAATTCGATATACTGTGAAAAATTCATAACATGTGGATAACAATTGTTCGAAAATTACACAACTTTTCTTTCTTGTAAATCAAGGATTTTAGAAGATTCTAAATTCCATTTTATGAATCGAAACCAGCAGAAAATTAAAAATAAATTCATAACATGTAGATGACAATTAGTCGAAATTTACACAACTTTTCTTCTAAATCAAAGATTTCCCAAGATTCTAAATTCCATTTTCTGAATCTAAACCAGCAGAAACATACACATAAATTCATAACATGTGGATAACAATTATTCGAAAATTAGACAACTTTTCTTTCTTCTAAATCAAAGATTTCGCAAGATTCTAAATTCCATTTTAAGAATCTAAAACCGGCAGAAAAATACAAATAAATTCATAACATGTAGATGACAATTCTTCGAAATTTAAAGAAATTTTCTTTTTTCTAAGTAAATCAAAGATTTCGCAAGATTCTAAATTCCATTTTATGAATCTAAAACCAGCAGCAAAATACACATACATTCTTCAAAATTCCATATTAATCTCTAATGAAATTATTGAAAATTACATGAAAATCCATAAATTCTATATACCGTGAAAAATTCATAACATGTGGATGATAATTATTCGAAAATTACAGAACTTTTCTTTCTTCTGAATCAAAGATTTCGCAAGATTCTAAATTCCATTTCAAGAATCTAAACCAGTAGAAAAATACAAATAAATTCGTAACATGTGGATGACAATTATTCGAAAATTACAGAACTTTTCTTTCTTTTAAATCAAATATTTCGCAAGATTATAAATTCCATTTTATGAATCTAAAACCAGCAGAAAATACAAATAAATTCATCAAAATTCCATGATAATCTCTAATGAAATTATTGAAAATTACATGAAAATCCATGAATTCGATATACCGTGAAAAACTCATAACATGTGGATGACAATTATTGGAAATTTTCAGAACTTTTCTTCCTTCTAAATCAAAGATTTCCCAAGATTCTAAATTCCATTTTATGAATCTAAACCAGCAGAAAAATACAAATAAATTCATAACATGTAGATGATAATTATTCGAAAATTAGAGACAACGTTTCTTAGTTCTAAATCAAAGATTTCGCAAGATTCTAAATTCCATTTTATGAATCTAAAACCAGCAGAAAAATACAAATAAATTCTTCAAAATTCCATGATAATCTCTAATGAAATTATTGAAAATTACATGAAAATCCATAAATTCTACATATCGTGAAAAAATCATAACATGTAGATGACAATTATTTGAAAATTGCAGAACTTTTCTTTCTTCTAAATCAAAGATTTCCCAAGATTCTAAATTCTATTTTATGAATCTAAACCAGCAGAAACATACACATAAATTCATAACATGTGGATAACAATTATTCTAAAATTGCAGAACTTTTCTTTCTTTTAAATCAAATATTTCGCAAGATTCTAAATTCCATTGTAATTCCTTACATTTTTATGAATCTAAAACCAGCAGAAAATACAAATAAATTCAAAATTCGATGAAAATCTCTAATGAAATTATTGAAAATTACATGAAAATCCATGAATTCGATATACCGTGAAAAACTCATAACATGTGGATGACAATTATTTGAAATTTTCAGAACTTTTCTTCCTTCTAAATCAAAGATTTCCCAAGATTCTAAATTCCATTTTATGAATCTAAACCAGCAGAAACATACACATAAATTCATAACATGTGGATAACAATTATTCGAAAATTAGACAACTTTTCTTTCCTCTAAATCAAAGATTTCGCAAGATTCTAAATTCCATTTTATGAATCTAAAACCAGCAGAAAATACAAATAAATTCAAAATTCGATGAAAATCTCTAATGGAAATTATTGAAAATTACATGAAAATCCATGAATTCGATATACCGTGAAAAACTCATAACATGTGGATGACAATTATTGGAAATTTTCAGAACTTTTCTTCCTTCTAAATCAAAGATTTCCCAAGATTCTAAATTCCATTTTATGAATCTAAAACAGCAGAAAAATACAAATAAATTCATAACATGTGGATAACAATTATTCGAAAATTAGACAACTCTTCTTTCTTCTAAATCAAAGATTTCGCAAGATTCTAAATTCCATTTTAAGAATCTAAAACCGGCAGAAAATTACAAATAAATTCATAACATGTAGATGACAATTCTTCAAAATTTACAGAAATTTTCTTTTTTCTAAGTAAATCAAAGATTTCGCAAGATTCTAAATTCCATATTATGAATCTAAAACCAGCAGCAAAATACACATACATTCTTCAAAATTCCACATTAATCTCTAATGAAATTATTGAAAATTACATGAAAATCCATGAATTCTATATACCGTGAAAAACTCATAACATGTGGATGATAATTATTCGAAATTTTCAGAACTTTTCTTCCTTCTAAATCAAAGATTTCCCAAGATTCTAAATTCGATTTTATGAATCTAAACCAGCAGAAAAATACAAATAAATTCATAACATGTAGCTGACAATTATTCGAAAATGAGAAAAACTTTTCTTTCTTCTAAATCAAAGATTTCGCAAGATTCTAAATTCCATTTTATGAATCTAAACCAGCAGAAACATACACATAAATTCATAACATGTGGATAACAATTATTCGAAAATTAGACAACGTTTCTTTCTTCCAAATCAAAGATTTCGCAAGATTCTAAATTCCATTTTATGAATCTAAACCAGCAGAAACATACACATAAATTCATAACATGTGGATAACAATTATTCGAAAATTAGACAACTTTTCTTTCTTCTAAATCAAAGATTTCGCAAGATTCTAAATTCCATTTTATGAATCTAAACCAGCAGAAACATACACATAAATTCATAACATGTGGATAACAATTATTCGAAAATTAGACAACTTTTCTTTCTTCTAAATCAAAGATTTCGCAAGATTCTAAATTCCATTTTATGAATCTAAACCAGCAGAAAATTACAAATAAATTCATAACATGTAGCTGACAATTATTCGAAAATTACAGAACTTTTCATTCTTCTAAATCAAAGATTTCGCAAGATTCTATATTCCATTTTATGAATCTAAAACCAGCAGCAAAATATACATAAATTCTTCAAAATTCCATATTAATCTCTAATGAAATTATTGAAAATTACATGAAAATCAATGAATTCGATCTACCGAATATATACATTCGATGTATATATTCGATATATATATAAATAAATTAGTAGTTATTTAAATATACGAAATTCGATAGAAATTTAACAATACGTTAATCTAATGCAAAATAAAAGTGCAAACAATTAAAAGTTATTTAGTTTTCGACACATCCTGAAAAGTATTCAATGAAATTTGCTAGTAGATAGAAAATTGCGTACAAATGCAAAATTTCACATAATAATATCTAATGACATGAATTGAAAATTAGATGAAAATCCACGAATTCGTTAATCCGTGAAAAGCTAATAGCATGTGGACTCCAGTTATTCAAAAATTCAAGAAATTTTTCTTAGTGTAAATCAAAGATCTTACAAAGATTGTAAATTGCAATTTCTGAATTTACGTTGCACATTAACCTGCACAAAAATCCAGATAAATTGAAACATGAAATTGAAAACATCAAATGTTTCTACGAAAATTTGAATTTTTCTGTCAAAAATGCAATAACAACTATAAATATTTCAGCTAAAATTTATTAAAAAAATTCAGTTATTCTGTCAAAGTTTCAATGACAATGTTAAGAGGTTTGAAGGCACTATAAAAAATTTATTCGTTGCCAAAATTTGAATTACTTCTGTCAAAAGTGCAATAATAACTATACATATTTCAGCTAAAATTTAAATTGTTTATTAAAAAATTTCAATTATTGTATGTAAGTCTTATTAGTATTATTATACTAGTATTATATTTTAGTCTTATTCTTATTAATTCTTGTTATTTGTAGACTAGATTATAAGGGTGCCTATCACTCAAAAACTATGGATTGCAAACGATAGCCTAACTAAACTATCAATACTATCGATAGTGTTATAGGTATTTCTTGACCCCTACTTGCATTAGTTATTTTAACGCACAGAAACGGTTGGTTTTCGCAAAAACCAAGACGCACTGAATACTGTTTCATGAATTATGCAGTATATTTTGATATTCATTTTGGATAAATTGGGTCAAAATTAACAATTTTTCCTGATATTGCTTTAATTAACTTAGAATTCGTTCCTAGTAGTATCGTCCATTTTGGCAAACTGCCAAAACTGCTGAAGATCGAAAATTGTACTCACTGCGAAGCGTCTTGGAGCTAATCTCAAATTACCTACCTTGCATCTTGATACTTGCTATAAAGTTGTATTGGCGAAGATCCAAAAATCTGATGTGCCTTTTCGGAGCTGCCTGGGCATGGGGAGGACCTGCTCAGGCAGATCCACCCCCTGAAGACGTCCAAATCGACCATAACGACTACGCACTTGTGGTTTACTTTGGAGCCTCTCCAAGTCAACAAAACAATGAAGAGGCCCGCTTATGGGGTTTGCACGGTTATTTTGACGCCAGAAGGTAATCTGGACGCACAATGCCGATACTTGCACTAGTTATTTTAACGCACAGAAACAGGTGGAAAATGGCATAGAAAACTGTTTCGTGTATTTAGGTAGTATTGATTTGACCTGGGAAGGTAATCCCACGGTATAATCGCGATTTTACACTTTATCTGGAAGATAAGTTAAAAAACTTAATGAGGGGCAGAAATATGTGTGCAGGCACCACCAAGTCCGGGCACCTAAGCGGCCCGGAGGGTTGGTCATTAAAAATAAGATCATTCTCATGATTCGCCACACGATGCCCTGAAAAACTACTAGAAAAATTAGAATTATTGTAAATTTTAGAAGAGGAAGAAGAAATTTTATTTTTGTTATACTTTCATCCATTTTGGATCGCAGTTATTATTATATTTTGTATTGTTTTCTTCCTTCTTTATTGGAGTACTTATAAACACTACCAGTAAATACTCCAACATAGAATTATTTTTGTTATACTTTCATCCATTTTGGATCCCAGTTATTATAATTTTTTTTATGGTTTACTTCCTTCTTTATTGGAGTACTTATAAAAACTACAAGTAAATACTCCATTGAAGATTTATTTTTGTTATACTTTCATCCATTATGGATCCCAGTTATTATTATATTTTGTATTGTTTGCTTCCTTCTTTATTGGAGAACTTATAAACACTACAGTAGTTATACTATGGGGTTTCTAACGCATCCCCCGCGAAGATTTCGATTAATTTAATCCGCGTTTTAATAGAACTTTTGATTCGCGAGGAATCGACGGATTCGCGTCTAATCGGCGAAATTTGCAGGTAAGGGATAATCGCAACAATTATCCGCGGTACTTACACCGCAATTACTCTAATTACGTCGATTAGACGCGAATCCGTCGATTCCTCGCGAATCAAAAGTTCGATTAAAACGCGGATTAAATTAATCGAAATCTTCGCGGGGGGTGGGTTGGAATCCCCATAGTATAACTACTCACTACCAAGTAGTACTCCAATAAAGAAGGAAGAAAACAATAAAAAATATTTAAATTTAATATTATTAAATATTATAAACGCAGATCTTATTAATAATTAATATTAATTATTGTAAAAATAATGAGTAATTACTTTATCGAGTTCTGTATAAATAGTATGAATATAGTTATACTTGTAGCAATAAATTTGAGATTTTTGCAGCCACATTGATAATGATACAACTCAAAAATTATAAACTTTAGAATTAAAGTTTTATAATGTTGAAAATATTAACTGCAGATCTTAGTAATAATTATAATTGATTACTGCAAAAATAATAATTAAATTATTGAAACTTTTGCACTTCTTATGTTATAAAGCAAATTTGAGATATTTAGAATTGTGTCTCTATAGTTGCATTTTTACCCTTTTGGGACATACCCTTCAGAATTTTAACCTTTCAATGCAATTACCAACCAACTTGACAATTATTCCTAGTTACATTTGATAATTTAAGGTTGCTTCTGATGTGATCATAGACATACGTAATTTTACTAGATAATGACGTCATCTCAAATGGGTAAAAATACAACTATACCAATGCCAAACAACAAATTGATCTTACCTTAATGTCATCCGTGTTGACGACGTATTGTTGACGTGTTGTTGACGTGTTGTGACATGTTGTTGACGTGTTGTGACGTGTTAATGATTACGTATTGAAGGACTTTTGTCTGAAATAAAAAAAAATCTTTAAACATAAATAAAATATAAAATAAACTAGTCACTAATAAACAGTGTAATATAAACAAAGAAAAGTGTTACATTATTTAATTTAGCTATATTAATATTATAAAACACGTCAAAATATTCATAGTTAGAAATTCAGAATCCTAATGCAGAAAATAAGTTTTCGAAAGCCGTGAAGATACAAATTTTTTTTTCGTCGTTTCATTCATTTCTCAAATAATTTTCATTTTATTTGACATTTACTTTATACTATTTGACATTTAGAGAAAGATAACAATCTTTATTAGGATGTGGCCTTTCAGCCTTTTTTTAATTTGGACCGGGAGCCTTACGATTTTTGCGAACAGAATTTCATACGTTCTCCCAATACATGTCCTCACAAAAGTAACGTTCGCGCGCATTTGTCCACGAATGTTTATGTGAGTACACACCTTTAATCTGTTCTTATTAGGATGTGGCCTTTCAGCCTTTTTTAACTTGGACTTGGGGTCTTGCGAAAAGCATTTTTTTTTTTGCAACAGAATTTCATTATTTCTCTTAATAGCTGTCCACACAAAAGTTACGTTCGCAAGTATTTGTCCGCGAATGTTAATGTGAGGACGCACCTGTTTCGGCGCTATTCCACAGCGTCGAACCCCAAATCTGTTTTAAAGTGTATTCTCGGTATTTGGCTTTTATTGCAGCAGACACATTTGTATTAAGATTGAAAAGACGAGTTATTGGAGTGGCTATTAGCTGCCCATTATATTCACCGAGAAGTGCTTGAGTAAATTACGGTGCGCATAAAGATCAATAGGCACCTTAAGCTGTTTATTGAGCAAGGATTGCCACTTCGGTAAATATAATTAGCGACCGGGAAATCCAAAACATATTTATTGCACCGCATTAGAAATCCTCAGAAATGCCAGATAGAGGAATTACCCAAGGATTGTAAGAACCAAGTGTGGCAACATGGTTTACCAAAACGAAATGCCGCATCAATCAGGGACCATCTTCAAGCCACCTCTAGCGGTGCATAATTCAAATTGCGCCCCACCCCAGTAACTCAAAAATTCGTTGTAAGCGGGCAGAGTAGACGACACTTCAATTCGTTACCTTCACCGGTATACATCGTTGTGTATTTATTATTGTTACATATTAATTATAGTCCACGTTATTTCCAAACCTACGAATTTTAATTACCTTTTCATTTACATTGGCGATACAACTCGCCTGGTCCTTCGATTACGTAACAGCACCTTTAATCTGTTGTTATTAGAATGTGGCTTTTCAGCGTTTTTTAACTTGGACTCGAGGGCTTTGCGAGGAGCAATTTTCTATGACAACAAAATTTCATTATTTCTGCACAAAAGTAACGTTCGCGCGTATTTGTCTGCGAGCGTTTATGTGAGGACACACCTTTAATCTGTTGTCTATGTAAGCAACATACCGACACAATTTCGTCGATTCCTTTTCTTACATGTTGCTTCTAGACTAGTATATCAAATTCCCAGCAACTAACGAGTTGTCATCTAAGATATTTTTTGTTTGGGGTAGGACCCCAAAGTGTACCTAGTGGGTGCTAGTAGTGGGGCTATTGTAATGGCTCTGACCAATAGGTCTCCCTCAACTGAATCTGCATACATTTTTGTGTAATAGCCAACTCCATAAGATCGATTTGCTCTGTTACACGTCGAAGATTGATGAAGTTCCGTGCAGCCAATCGGATCGCCTCATAACTTACGTAAATTTTCAATTCTTCAATTCGATTTTCTTCCCAGCCGTTTCAATTGGGAGCGTTTGTGCAGCACGCAATCTATGCTGCTGCACCGCGTTTCAATCTCGTTGAGCTATTAATTCCGGAAAAATCGCTGCCCTGCAGGGCGAAATTTCGCCAATAACACAGATTACGTTCGCCCCCTCGGGGCGGGAATTTCAATCAACACTTGGGGCGCAGAAGGGCCCATCTAAACTAGAAACGCAACGCCAATTTAAACGCGTGTTTCGCAAGCGACGGCCAATTAGGATCCGATTCGAGAGCGGATTGATTGCAGCCACATTGCCTGGCGGTATGCAAATACGTGTGTCTGTCTCTCGGTGTTCGTTTGCAACGGCTGCCGCAGATACTTTAATTATTGTTATTATTAAACGTACCGAGGTGCCATGTGTGGTTGTGAAACGTTGAAAGGTCAAAATTTAATATGTTGTGTGCGAATATAGGACGAGATTCATGTGAACCGTTGAAAGTCCTACATTCAAATTGTTGTGTACTTAGTACCCTACACCCGATAACATGGAGGCAGTTATGTAAGGGTATAATGTGGATACCAAAATATGTTGTTAGTGGACTGTATTTATTGGAGTTCAAATTTCTACAAGCTTTTCTGTGTCGTTGGTCTGCACCTTGCAAACGCTGATAAGTGAATGAGTATTCTAGACGAGAGGCGAACAAGGGGTCGTGGCGACGACCGTTAATTGTAGGGAAACATCTGCATTTCTTGGAGCCTCGTAGGGGTTTTACGCCGTAATGGACTAGGTCCACGGAAAGCCCGCTCTGTTGTTAGTAGGATGTAGCCTTTCAGCCTTTTTTAACTTGGACTCGGGGGCCTTACGAAGAGCAATTTTTTGTTGCTTGTTGTTCATTATTTCTCCCAATAGCTGTCCACACAAAAAAAAAACGTTCGCGCGTATTTGTCCGCGAACGTTTATATGAGGACGCACCTTTAATCTGTTATTAGGATGTGGCCTTTCAGCCTTTTTAACTTGGACTCGGACCAAGCATTTGGTTTTTTTGATAAATATTAAGGTGCAATTGAGATCGTAGATGCAGACCAATCATGCGAAGACTTAATTTCGCGGTAATTAATAAATTTTACTGAACTAATGGGTTGCTGCAATTAAGATCGTAGATGCAGGCCAATCATGCGATAATTAATAATTCTTGCTGAAAGTGTTTGCGGAATACTTTTGGAAAAAAACCTAGGCAGGGACGTACGTGGCCGTTTAAAAAAGCATGGCACGTTCCGGTCGGCCCGCCGATATTCTCAAATAAAACATCTGCAAACCACATGTTGCCAAATGTCCAGTGCGCAGAAGGCTTTTTACGGTTGAAAAATAACAAATCGCGAATGAATGTGATATCTCATGATTGACTGAATATACGACCTTATACGAAAATCTATTAATTGGGCACTTTTACGTGATTCAAAACGCATCTTGAAAACGGTATTGTGCCTCAACATCATCCTTGAAGTTGATTTCCTCGCAAATAACAGCACATTCTAAGAAATTGCTCATAAAGCTAGCAATCACGGTAATCAAGGCCCCACATGAAAAATATGTATCTTCGAATACGCTCATTCTGGGAAGTTAGTCTCGATACTCAATAGCGCTGCACAATTCGCTTAAAATGATAGGCGAAGCTCCTGAATTCCGCGAATTCCCGCCGTACGAACCCTTCAGATCTTCGTTTTGTTTCCTTTCCCATCCTAATAACATCCATTCGCCGTTCAGCTTCCGGGTTTCACGGGTGGGCAGACGAAGGGGGTCGATATTTCATCAGACGCTGAAATGCACCGCGGATCTTTAATAAAATATTAAACCGGCAGACGACGCGAGGACGTCGCGACGCTCCCGCGGACGCACGGATTCAGCCCGGATGAATTATCCTGTCCTCCTGCCTTGATGTCTCTGGAATTGCACATGTTGCCGGCGACGTCCACGAGGGAGAGACGAGTGCACCGCTTTCGAGGGCCTTGGAAATTGTGCGGCTGCCAGATTACTACTCGTAATAGCGATACTTGGATTTTAATTTACAGCAAACGAAAATTGTAAAATGAAAAATAAATATTGAGCTACTTCGCGATACACAAGATAAATATTTACATTATTACGATTTAAAAAAGAATCACGAATTCCTTGACTATTGTATCTACGGTTACTGAAATATTATGCAGCATCTATTATGACATGCATGAAGTTTATTACAATTAATCAGACAATTTAACTTTCCACTATCCGGATGACAGCTACTCTGCAACTTCACCCCGTGCACAATATGAATTTTGTGCACGGTGTGAAGTTGCAGCACCTATTATGGCATTCATAATAAAGTTTATTACATTAATCAGACAAATTAACTTTCTACTGCCTGGATGACAGCTTCTCTGCAACTACACCCCGTGCACAATACGAATATTGTGCACAGGGTGAAGTTCCAGCACCTATTATGATATTCATAATGAACTTTATTACTTTAGACAGACAATTTAACTTTCTACTGTCCGTATGACAACTACTCTGCTACTTCACCCAGTGCACAATATACATATTGTGCACGGGATGAAGTTGCAGCTACACAGTAATGAAAACAGTCATTCACAATGTACTACATTTAAAAACCAATGAATAAATCATAATAGGAGCATTGCTATATGATCGTAGAACAAAATATTACGTTTATGAGAAAATAGGTTTTCTTATCAAATATATTTTTTTACACCTGTGTATACAGGGTGTTCGGTATTTCTATGCTCACCATAGGGGTAAGAGACTTGTCCTTAAAACGTAGCAACTTTTGCCTAATTTAATCGAGGTCGTATCTTCACCTAATATACTGTATTTTTAACCTAACCTAACCTAAAATACTGTATTTCGGTGTCAATTGTTTTCTTTATTGTATGTCGTAACGCAGTGAAACAATGTGTATTCAATTTACGTGTTCAAACGTAAAATTGCATGCGTATTTGGAAAACCGTCTTCTGAATAACAGGTGGTGTTCGTCATCGTGGTGTCCGTTTTAGGACATTCTCATGGGTTAATATGCGCAATTCCGGGCGTGTAATGCGGTTTATTTATAGCGTATGACTTGTGCTGCTCCTCCAACGCTTCAACTCCGCACATATATGCACACATCCGAAGCAGCGACCTTTTGCAAGGCCGTCAGCTGCAAACAATTGCCCTTCTGGCGGTTGCGTCAGGTTTGGTATATGTTGCATGAAATTGGCACGAGGAAATGGCCGAGGAGTGCAGTTCGGGTTAAAAAATAGCCACCGAATTACACAATCTCGGGTTATCCCATTTATCCCAGTTTAATTTCTAAAGGTAGCATTGTGGCAATTAGGTACAGTCGTGCTCACATAAATCTAGTACAAAAAAATTGACATTGCTATATAATATTGCTATTGTAACCTAATTTCTTGTACTGGATTTATGTGAGCATAATATGTGCAAGAGCAAGGGTGCATATTGTGCACGGAGTGAAGTTGCAGCTAACTTCACCCTGAGCACAAAATGCATATTGTGTACGGGCTGAAGTTGCAGCTAACTTCACCCTGAGCACAAAATGCATATTGTGTACGGGCTGAAGTTGCAGCTAACTTCACCCTGAGCACAAAATGCATATTGTGTACGGGCTGAAGTTGCAGCTAACTTCACCCTGAGCACAAAATGCATATTGTGTACGAGGTGAAGTTGTAGAGAACTTCACCCTGAGCACAACGTGCATATTGTGCACGGGGTGAAGTTGCAGCTAACTTCGCCCTGAGCACAAGATGCATATTGTGCACCATAAGGTGCGTCTTCAGGTAAACGTTTCGTGCGCAAATGTGACTTTTTTGTTGACATGTGACATATCGTCGGCTTAATGTTACAGGGTTGTATGTGCAAATTTGTAAATTTTGCAATAAGGATTTTAAATATGTTTGTTATATCAAAAAATGATAAATTTTGTACTGTCATTAGATATGTTTTTATCACAGGTTCCTAATAATCCAATGTTAATCTTCCAACAAGTTGAAAGGTCCCGCTTTGAAAACATATAGCTCTGCAAAGCTATAACACTAAAAATTTAAAAAAAATGTTATGTGCAACCTTGTAACACCAAGCCAACGATATGTTGACATATGTTGTATTTGAATTCCAACTTTCACTCATTTATAAATAACAATTTCAGATCTAATCTAATATCCGAAAACACCAAATTGAAAATCTTAGTATTCTTGAAAGAAAATTGTCAGAAATTTTGCAACATTTGTAAAAGCCTTAAAGTTTTTTTAAAAGTTATGGAAAAGTCGAGGTATTTGAATCCCAACTTTCGCTCATTTATAAATAACAATGTTAGATCTAATCTAATATCCGAAAACATCAAATTGAAAATCATAGTATTCTTGAAAGAAAATAGTCAGAAATTTTGCAACATTTGTAAAAGCCTTAAAGTTTTTTTAAAAGTTATGGAAAAGTCGAGGTATTTGAATCCCAACTTTCGCCCATTTATAAATAACAATGTTAGATCTAATCTAATATCCGAAAACATCAAATTGAAAATCATAGTATTCTTGAAAGAAAATAGTCAGAAATTTTGCAACATTTGTAAAAGCCTTAAAGTTTTTTTTAAAGTTATGGAAAAGTCGAGGTACTTGAATCCCAAATTTCGCTGATTTATAAATAACAATGTTAGATCTAATCTAATATCCGAAAACACCAAATTGAAAATCTTAGTATTCTTGAAAGAAAATTGTCAGAAATTTTGCAACATTTGTAAAATCTGTGCTGCACATACTGTGCACGGATTGAAGTTGCAGCTAACTTCACCCTGAGCACAAGGTGCATATTGTGCACGGGGTGAAGTTGCAGCTAACTTCGCCCTGAACACAAGATGAATATTGTGTGCCATAAGGTGCGTCTTCACGTAAACGTTTCGTGCGTGAATGTTACTTTTATGTTAACAGCTCCTGAGAGCTTTGTGAACAAAAAATATTCTGCGAATCGTGAACTGCTGTAGTCTCTGGACGGCAAGCTAGAGATCTATTACGAACGACTGCAGAGCCAAAACTAAGAATCTTCGCAGGCTAAACAATGGCTTGCTTGAGAGTGCGGGAAGCAACAAACGAACAAAAGATTTTATGCGGTCCCAGCAGTATGGAGACCTTATTTTTGGGATTACCCTCGTATTATCACCTGCAGTAGCTGCGCGGTCTCCAGATTAACATGCGATTGAATTTGGTAATCGCTTTGATTACGAAATAAAATTGTCTGCGATACATAATGAGAACATCAACCTTTTAGTTATGTAGCAGCCTTTTGTTAATATTCTTAACAACATAATTTTGCCCTTTTCTGTTAAGCTGGGAGCATTAGGCGTTTATGAATTAATTTGTGCACCTATCACTATGACTGGTGCTTAGTTGCAGTTTTCGCTTCAAAGGCCAAATTATCAATTACAGCCGGTCACGCGCGTACTTTGCGCACAAATTTGGCGCATTTTTTTCTGCCTTTCCCGCACTTTACACGCACTGCGTGTAAAGTGCGCGAGGGACGTCATATGGCCTATGCACATTGTTGTTGGGTAACTGTAACGTTCACCTTGACCCAGCGGTGTTTAGCGGTGTGCGGAATGAAGAGCGATAATGGCGTAAACAATGGTTCGGTGGGCGAAGGGGGAATGGATGGGACAGTTGGCCCAGTTTTCTGGTATTGCTTTGTCCTTACACACGATCATTGCGTACACTAACAAAACCATAGAAATTTTGCCAAAAAAATATTGAAATCAATTCATACAAAATTGACAACATACATTTACAAACTTTAACAACGTTACAAATTCGTAAATTAATATCTAAATAAATTTAGTATCCGAAATTTTGTATATTATGTAGTGTTTTTTGCTAATAAATATTCTTTATTATTATTATATTATTATATATATATTATAAATAAATATAATATAATAAAAATACAATTAGTGTTGCAGACGAAAATTAAGCAAAGGAACAATCGCCCGGCGCCTTACAATCCTTATTTCTCAATAGATTATTTTGACGCCAGAAGGTAATCTGAACGTACATTGCCAATACTTGTACTAGTTACTTTAACGCATAGAAACGGGTATACAAAGACACTTACTACGTATATGCTGTCCCTTCAACTGCCAACTGCTGCCACTTTGGTACTGCCCAACTGCTGCCACTTTGGTACTGCTCAACTGCTGCCACTTTGGTACTGCTATCCTAAAAAAAAAAGAAAAAGAAAATATAATTTCAAGACTCACCAAATGGGTCTAACATATGTATAAAGGCAAATACTGTTGTATACAATTATACAATTCGCTACCAACGTCCATGTTTTGCAGTACGTTTCTCATTTCGTTGACCAATAAGTAGATGACAAAATGAAGCTTATGTGCTCCTAGAAACTACAAGGTGCCCCCTAAAGAATGCCCCAATTTTGAAAAATCATTGCGCAGAACGTATGCAATAAACATAAAAGCGATCAAAGCCTTCAAACGTGCTTTTAGAGACGTGCACCGGCAACCAAAATAAAAAACGGTACCTAGGCAACGGTGGGTAGCACGCTTGCTTACAAATAGGGACATTATTTTGTGGACACACTGTATATGTGCAAATAAAAATCTATTATTTGAACTCATCTAAACACATTGCAACAAAATATAAATGACACTTTTTGAACAAATAGGGACATTATTTTGTAGACACCTAATCTGTACTAATGTACAGTGTACATTAATACAGTGTACAGTAATGTACTAATCGATTATGTGAGCTCATCGGAAACAAATTGAAACAAAATTTAAACGACACCTTTGCTAAAGCAATGCTATTATCACTTCATTATCTTGTACCTGATGTACCTCAATGTGTATTTGTGTATGTATTTGTGCACAATGTAGTATTTCTTCCACAATTATAAACAAAATATTTGATTTTTGTTGTGTGATATCGGCAGCCAACAGTGCGACACGTTGGGTTGCATACAGCTCGGTTCGTTTTAACGCAGGCCGACTGGCGAATTAAAAGAGAGCGCCTGTTAACTTTTAACCTTTGGAGAAGGCAACTGCGACGAGAGAACGAGCTGCTGGGATTTAGAAAACGGCGCGACCTTTACGAGGCCAGTATTCTGCAGAAGCGGATTAAGATAGACGGATGCCGCTGCCCTAAGAATAAATAGATTGTAAAGCGCCGGATTGGCACATAAAAGTGGCCCGGTTTTACAGTCTTCCATTAACTTTAATCAACGGTTAACTTCCTCGGCCATCGATGAAGTAATGGTAGCCGTGGCAACTGAGGGTCAATTAAAGTTAATCGGGGAATGTACCACAGGGCCTAAAACCTACAAAGCCCATTAACAAGTTAATGATAGAGAATAAGAACTCGATAATCGAACTCTATGAAAGGAGTAAAGAATTGAATAAAATGAGAATAAAGAAGAAGAAGAACAAATAAGTAGGAAATAAAAAGAAGTGAGAATATAAAAGATGTATATTGAAGCTTAAGCAGGGGAGTACTGCACCCCACCCCGCTAATATCCCTTAATCCGAAATATCCCTTAAAATTATGAAAATGTTGAAACGGTTTTTTAACAAAATTCAATGTTTACCACTGAATGTTCCTAAAATAAAAACGGCGAACTTCAGGAATGTAATTTAATGATTTGATAATATAAATTACAAAACAACAAAAGCAAATACGCCACTGTAACTGGAGCATTAAGATTATTATTGTTATTGTTATTATGGCGCGCCATTTAATAAATGTTCATATGAATAATGTGTGTTTATTAATAGTGCTTCTAGATTTATTCCGTGATAAGCAGAGGTATTCATGTAGCGTAAAAATTGCGACATATGGTCGAGGCCACTGGAGCATTTTAAGGCTAGAAAACACAGAACTTTAACGTATCGTGTCACAATGTCATTAAAGGAATTTCTAGTGGGACAGGATCTCTATACCTCAGCAAAAACAGAATGTCTGACATAGTTTCGTCGAAAAACATAGTGCTGTTTTATCAGAATTATCATCATCATGATCATGATGATTCAGTTCTGAAGCTAAACCTCCCTTAATTATTTCAAAGTTCTGAAAATTTATTTATTGCATATTTATAATCAGATATCTGTTAAGTATACCTGAAGCTAATACTCCTGAAAATTTGACAAAGTTTCAGTATTAAATAAGTGAGAAAATCAACACTATAACTTTCTGCAATGACAAGTATCGGTTAGCTACTACTGAAATTTCTGAAAATTTATTTATTGCATATTTATTATCAGATATCTTTTAAGTATACCTGAAGTTAATACTCCTGAAAATTTGACAAAGTTTCAGTATTAAATAAGTGAGAAAATGAAACACTCAACTTTCTGCAATGACAAGTATCGGTTAACTACTACTGAAATTTCTGAAAATTTATTTATTGCATATTTATTATCAGATATCTGTTAAGTATACCTGAAGCTAATACTCCTGAAAATTTGACAAAGTTTCAGTATTCAATAAGTGAGAAAATCAAACACTTAACTTTCTGCAATGACAAGTATCGATTAGCTACTACTGAAATTTCTGAAAATTTATTTATTGCATATTTATTATCAGATATCTGTTAAGTATACCTGAAGCTAATACTCCTGAAAATTTGACAAAGTTTCAGTATTAAATAAGTGACAAATCAAACACTTAACTTTCTGCAATGACAAGTATCGGATAGCTACTACTGAAATTTCTGAAAATTTATTTATTGCATATTTATTATCAGATATCTGTTTGGTATACTTGAAGCTAATACTCCTGAAAATTTGACAAAGTTTCAGTATTAAATAAGTGAGAAAATCAAACACTTAACTTTCTGCAATGACAAGTATCGGATAGCTACTACTGAAATTTCTGAAAATTTATTTATTGCATATTTATTATCAGATATCTATTTGGTATACTTGAAGCTAATACTCCTGAAAATTTGACAAAGTTTCAGTATTAAATAGTGAGAAAATCAAACACTTAACTTTCTGCAATGACAAGTATCGGTTAGCTATTACTGAAATTTCTGAAAATGTATTTATTGCATATTTATTTTGCAGATATCTGTTAGGTATACTTGAAGCTAATACTCCTGAAAATTTGACAAAGTTTCAGTATTAAATAGTGAGAAAATCAAACACTTAACTTTCTGCAATGACAAGTATCGATTAGCTACTACTGAAATTTCTGAAAATTTATTTATTGCATATTTATTATCAGATATCAGTTTGGTATACTTGAAGCTAATACTCCTGAAAATTTGACAAAGTTTCAGTATTAAATAAGTGAGAAAATCAAACACTTAACTTTCTACAATAACAAGTATCGGTTAGCTATTACTGAAATTTCTGAAAATTTATTTATTGCATATTTATTTTGCAGATATCTGTTAGGTATACTTGAAGCTAATACTCCTGAAAATTTGACAAAGTTTCAGTATTAAATAAGTGAGAAAATCAAACACTTAACTTTCTACAATAACAAGTATCGGTTAGCTACTACTGAAATTTCTGAAAATTTATTTATTGCATATTTATTATCAGATATCAGTTTGGTATACTTGAAGCTAATACTCCTGAAAATTTGACAAAGTTTCAGTATTAAATAAGTGAGAAAATCAAACACTTAACTTTCTACAATAACAAGTATCGGTTAGCTATTACTGAAATTTCTGAAAATTTATTTATTGCATATTTATTATCAGATATCTGTTTGGTATACTTGAAGCTAATACTACTGAAAATTTGACAAAGTTTCAGTATTAAATAAGTGAGAAATCAAACACTTAACTTTCTGCAATGACAAGTATCGGTTAGATACTACTGAAATTTCTGAAAATTTATTTATTGCGTATTTATTATCAGATATCTGTTTGGTATACTTGAAGCTAATACTCCTGAAAATTTGACAAAGTTTCAGTAATTAATAGGTGAGAAAATCAACACTATAACTTAATGCAATGGCAAGTATCGGTTAGCTATTACTGAAATTTCTGAAAATTTATTTATTGCATATTTATTATCAGATATCTGTTTGGTATACCTAAAGCTAATACTCCTGAAAATTTGACAAAGTTTCAGTATTAAATAAGTGAGAAAATCAAACACTTAGCTTTCTGCAATGACAAGTATCGGTTAGCTACTACTGAAATTTCTGAAAATTTATTTATTGCATATTTATTATGCAGATATCTGTTAGGTATACTTGAAGCTAATACTCCTGAAAATTTGACAAAGTTTCAGTATTAAATAGTGAGAAATCAAACACTTAACTTTCTGCAATGACAAGTATCGGTTAGCTATTACTGAAATTTCTGAAAATTTATTTATTGCATATTTATTTTGCAGATATCTGTTAGGTATACTTGAAGCTAATACTCCTGAAAATTTGACAAAGTTTCAGTATTAAATAAGTGAGAAAATTAAACATTTAACTTTCTGCATTGACAAGTATCGGTTAGCTACTACTGAAATTTCTGAAAATTTATTTATTGCATATTTATTATCAGATATCAGTTTGGTATACTTGAAGCTAATACTCCTGAAAATTTGACAAAGTTTCAGTACTAAATGAATAAGAAAATCAAACACTTAACTTTCTACAATGACAAGTATCGGTTAGCTACTACTGAAATTTCTGAAAATTTATTTATAGCATATTTATTATCAGATATCTGTTTGGTATACCTAAAGCTAATACTCCTGAAAATTTGACAAAGTTTCAGTATTAAATAAGTGAGAAAATCAAACACTTAACTTTCTGCAATGACAAGTATCGGTTAGCTACTACTGAAATTCCTGAAAATTTATTTATTGCATATTTATTATCAGATATCTGTTTGGTATACCTGAAGCTAATACTCATGAAAATTTGACAAAGTTTTAGTATTAAATAAGAGAGAAAATCAACACTATAACTTTATGCAATGACAAGTATGAATTAGTAAATACTGAAATTTCTGAAAATTTATTTATTGCATATTTATTATCAGATATCTGTTTGGTATACTTGAAGCTAATACTCCTGAAAATATGACAAAGTTTCAGTATTAAATAAGTGAGAAAATCAACACTATAACTTTCTGCAATGGCAAGTATCGGTTAGCTACTACTGAAATTTCTGAAAATTTATTTATTGCATATTTATAATCAGATATCTGTTTAGTATACTTGGAGCTAATACTCCTGAAAATTTGACAAAGTTTCAGTATGAAATAGTGAGAAAATCAAACACTTAACTTTCTGCAATGACTAGTATCGGTTAGCTACTACTGAAATTTCTGAAAATTTATTTATTGCATATTTATAATCAGATATCTGTTTAGTATACTTGGAGCTAATACTCCTGAAAATTTGACAAAGTTTCAGTATTAAATAAGTGAGAAAATCAAACACTTAACTTTCTGCAATGACCAGTATCGGTTAGCTACTACTGAAATTTCTGAAAATTTATTTATTGTATATTTATTATCAGATATCTGTTAAGTATACCTGAAGATAATACTCCTGAAAATTTGACAAAGTTTCAGTATTAATCAAGTGAGAAAATCAACACTATAACTTTATGCAATGGCAAGTATCGGTTAGCTACTACTGAAATTTCTGAAAATTTATTTATTGCATATTTATTATCAGATATCTGTTTGGTATACCTGAAGCTAAAACTCCTGAAAATTTGGCAAAGTTTCAGTATTAAATAAGTGAGAAAATCAACACTATAACTTTCTGCAATGACAAGTATCGGTTAGCTACTACTGAAATTTCTGAAAATTTATTTATTGCATATTTATTATCAGATATCTATTTGGTATACTTGAAGCTAATACTCCTGAAAATTTGACAAAGTTTCAGTATTAAATAAGTGAGAAAATCAAACACTTAACTTTCTGCAATGACAAGTATCGGTTAGCTACTACTGAAATTTCTGAAAATTTATTTATTGCATATTTATTATCAGATATCTGTTAAGTATACTTGAAGCTAATATTCCTGTAAATTTGACAAAGTTTCAGTATTAAATAAGTGAGAAAATCAAACACTTAACTTTCTGCAATGACAAGTATCGGTTAGCTACTACTGAAATTTCTGAAAATTTATTTATTGCATATTTATTATCAGATATCTATTTGGTATACTTGAAGCTAATACTCCTGAAAATTTGACAAAGTTTCAGTATTAAATAAGTGAGAAAATCAAACACTCAACTTTCTGCAATGACAAGTATCGGTTAGCTATTACTGAAATTTCTGAAAATTTATTTATAGCATATTTATTATCAGATATCTGTTTGGTATACTTGAAGCTAATACTCCTGAAAATATGACAAAGTTTCAGTATTAAATAAGTGAGAAAATCAAACACTTAACTTTCTGCAATGACAAGTATCGGTTAGCTACTACTGAAATTTCTGAAAATTTATTTATTGCATATTTATTATCAGATATCTATTTGGTATACTTGAAGCTAATACTCCTGAAAATTTGACAAAGTTTCAGTATTAAATAAGTGAGAAAATCAAACACTCAACTTTCTGCAATGACAAGTATCGGTTAGCTACTACTGAAATTTCTGAAAATTTATTTATAGCATATTTATTATCAGATATCTGTTTGGTATACCTGAAGCTAATACTCCTGAAAATTTCACAAAGTTTCAGTATTAAATAAGTGAGAAAATCAAACACTTAACTTTCTGCAATGACAAGTATCGGTTAGCTATTACTGAAATTTCTGAAAATTTATTTATTGCATATTTATTATCAGATATCTGTTTGGTATACCTGAAGCTAATACTCCTGAAAATTTGACAAAGTTTCAGTATTAAATAAGTGAGAAAATCAAACACTTAGCTTTCTGCAATGACAAGTATCGGTTAGTCAATACTGAAATTTCTGAAAATTTATTTATTGCATATTTATTGTCAGATATCTGGTTAGTATACCTGAAGCTAATACTCCTGAAAATTAGACAACGTTTAAGAAAGCTCTAGATGTCTCTGTAAGGTTTACTTTGATCTAATTTTGACTAGAGTTATAAACTTCTACATTTGCCAGGTTTCTTGCTGGATTCTTTGCTTTTCGTTTGTGCTCTAAATTATTCCGGTGCTCACACAAGTCGGCCGGAAAAACGGTAGTAATCGCCAGTAATTTAACCAGGTCGTGTTTATCTAATCTGTATAATTTCTCATTGTTGATTATCGAACGTGTGTAACTATATAGTAAGTGTACGTATGGTGAGTCGATGGAGTGCAATGTGTATGTTTGTATGTTTGTATGTGTGTATGTTTGTAGATAAGCCCGCGAACGTTCAGCAGCAGGAGGCACGGGCAACGAGCTACGTCCCCACCCGCCAGCGCCGTCCCTGATATAGATAGGTACGGGTCAGTATCCTTTCCTCAGTAAGTGGGTCAGACTCGACTCATTGCCATATCGCATATTATTATTATAGCGAGCCTCGCGCTCAGCTTTCCTGCGCCGCTGAGGCCCGCGATTATTTCCCCGCGCACACACACACACACACAGCCATGAGCCTCCCGCTGCCGCTTGATCTCTGGGTCCTCGAGGTCGCGGATCCGGGTCCCGGTTTCGTAAGAATCCGTAACGCAAGTTTTACGGACCGCACTGAACTTGAAACCGAGCGCCCGAGAGATATATACGCATTAAAAATGTAAAGCGCGCGCTGACCATGGCGGGTTGGTTGACGCCGCACTTTTTTATTTTTTATTTCGAAGACAAGAGAGGACACTTCCGGGTAGAGTACGCCGCTGGTCTCGTGCTCACGCATTCCGGATGCCACCTCGGCCTAGAGACCGCACGTATTCTGAATTCAGAATTTAACGCAATTCCAGATGAAACGCCCAAGGTTTCAGGTTCAAAACCCGGCGAAAAATAGATTATTGTGCATTTTCCAAAGTTTGGGGTTGAAATAAGTTGTATTTTAAAAATCATTTTTGAGAACACCAATTATATTTAGCAAGGAAATATAATGAATTGATTGAGTCATCTAGTAAACTCTGATGAAGAAAATGTGGTACATCAAGAGCAATCTAAGGAACATTTACGTTGGTGCCGTGACCAGGATACTCAATTACCATAGGTACATGTATGGTGTACAGAACGTTATTATAATCTTAAATAAGCGTTTTTCGTACCTTTCAAACTTTTAAAAATGTTAACGCATAACGAAAAATCGCTTATTTAGGATTATATGAACATTCTGTACACCATACGTACATGTATGGTGTACAGAACAACAACAACAACATGCGAGTCAAGTAAGACCAATAAACTCTGATGAAGAAAATGGGGTACATCAAGAGCAATCTAAGGAACATTTACGTTGGTGCCGTGACCAGGATACTCAATTATCATACGCACATGTATGGTGTACAAAACGTTCCTATAATCTTAAATAAACGTAACTTCGTACCTTTTAAACTTTTAAAAATGTTAACGCATTTTAAAAAGTTTAACTTTTAAAACGTGTCTACTGAAAAGTGACCTTATTGGACTTGGTGACTTTTTCCATAACACCGACGAATATAAGTGAAATATTTGAAACAATAGTCTAGCAGTGAAATTTTGATTATTGATGTTTGAAGATCGATCGCCCACAATACCGTCTCCTAACATATACTATGATAGATCATAGGTTCGGTGGAAAGACCGGTCAGGTCGATAGCCGAATAAAGATTGATCTACTACTACTACTATCATAGACTATTTAATCATCTCCTAGGGGAGTTTTAAACGTCTTCATGTAATTATCATCACATGATGACTTTGCAATTCCTGATGTGGCTTCACGAGTGACAACAGCTCCCAGTCGATCCGTGATGAGAAGCCGTGGCTCAATTTTTCCTCGGCGATGCAAGTCGTCGCGACCGACAGTGGAGGCTTCTCATTGGCGAATCAGTGCGGAGGAAATTTAATAAACGCAGCGGGCTCTGGCTCGCTAGAATTGGGGCTATAAAATAAATGCGTTTGCATGCGGCCAATATAGGTCAGACGGTGACGCAACATCCCGTCCGCATTTCCCATCCCGAGTGCCGTTCGTTTCCGATAGGTGCGAAATGCACTCGCGGGGCCTCCCAGCACCTCCACCAGCAAAACGGAAAAGCGTGGAAATAAACGTAGAAACGACAAAAAAAGCAGCGTTAGAATAAGAAACGTGTGCAAACAGTTGTGTTTCAGATGGGCGACAAAAATCGTGATATTAAGATCGTCCCAAACATAAACATAGATGACTGAGACACCTAAATTTGGCGGAATTACAATATGAAGGAGACATGTTTTTTTTTCAGGTGTTAAACAATATCTAGTTCTTATAATTTGTAGCAATATTCATCAAGAAATAATGTAGACGGCAGCAGTTTTAACTGGTGGTACATGAAGAGCGATCTAAGGGACAATTACGTTGGTGCAGTGACCAGGATACTCAATTACGTTGGTGCCGTGACCAGGATACTCAACTACGTTGATGCCGTGACCAGGATACTCGATTACGTTGGTGCCGTGACCAGGATACTCAACCTTCAGCATTCTGAGTTATAGTTCAACGGAAACCTGATATAGCCTACAATGAGACTGGAGTCTATATGTTTGGCTGTGTGCTTGTTTGGGATCCATTTGTTAGAATCAGAAATGCACTCCAGTGGTTTCCCAGCACCTCCACCAGCAAAACGGAAAAGCGTGGAAATAAGCTTGGAAACCACTGGGACGCCCAAAAAGCGACGTTAGAATGTGAAGACCAATAAACTCTGATGAAGAAAATGTGATACATGAAGAAAAATGTAAGGAATATTTACGTTGGTGCCATGACCAGGATACTCAATTACGTTGGTGCAGTGACCAGGATACTCAACCTTCAGCATTCTGAGTTATAGTTCAACAGAAACCTGATATAGCCTACAATGAGTCTGGAGTCTATATGTTTGACTGTGTGCTTGTTTGAGATCCATTTGTTAGAATCAGAAATGCACTCCAGTGGTTTCCCAGCACCTCCACCAGCAAAACGGAAAAGCGTGGAAATAAGCTTGGAAACCACTGGGACGCCCAAAAAGCGACGTTAGAATGTGAAGACCAATAAACTCTGATGAAGAAAATGTGATACATGAAGAAAAATGTAAGGAATATTTACGTTGGTGCCATGACCAGGATACTCAATTACGTTGGTGCCGTGACCAGGATACTCAACCTTCAGCATTCTGAGTTATAGTTCAACGGAAACCTGATATAGCCTACAATGAGTCTGGAGTCTATATGTTTGGCTGTGTGCTTGTTTGGGATCCATTTGTTTGAGTCAGAAATGCACTCGAGGGGTTCCCAAGCACCTCCACCAGCAAAACCTGATATAGCCTACAATGAGTCTATATATGTTTGACTGTGTGCTTGTCTGGGATTCATTTGATTGAGTCAGTAAGACCAATAAACTCTGATGAAGAAAAGGTGGTACATGAAGAGCAATGTAAGGAATATTTACGTTGGTGCCGTGACCAGGATACTCAATTACGTTGGTGCCTTGACCAGGATACACAACCTTCAGCATTCTGAGTTATAGTTCAACAGAAACCTGATATAGCCTGCAATAAGTCTATTTATGTTTGTTTGTGTGCTTGTCTGGGATCCATTTGTTTGAGTCAGTAAGACCAATAAACTCTGATGAAGAAAAGGTGGTACATGAAGAGCAATGTAAGGAATATTTACGTTGGTGCCGTGACCAGGATACTCAATTACGTTGGTGCCTTGACCAGGATACACAACCTTCAGCATTCTGAGTTATAGTTCAACAGAAACCTGATATAGCCTGCAATAAGTCTATTTATGTTTGTTTGTGTGCTTGTCTGGGATCCATTTGTTTGAGTCAGTAAGACCAATAAACTCTGATGAAGAAAATGTGGTACATGAAGAGCAATGTACGGAATATTTACGTTGGTGCCGTGACCAGGATACTCAATTACGTTGGTGCCGTGACCAGGATACACAACTAGCATTCTGAGTTATAGTTCAACAGAAACCTGATATAGCCTACAACTATCCGCTGTGGATCCCCCTGTGTTACAGGGATCCACCTGTTTTAACCAAGATCTGCCAGTTTGAGTTAAGACCGATTCCCAGGAATGCAGTTGAAGAATCCGCCCTTTGCCTTGTCAACCCGAATCTTTCGGCCATAATTAGCTGATTGGTGGTCGCATATTTTGCTCTTCAAATTCTTTGGAGGTCCGTCGCCGGTGTATATATAGGCACCGATGGATTTTTCCGACGGTTCGGGTGCCCATGGACGCTGCAAAGTATCCGGCCCCCTCTGGCTTTTTGGCATCGGCCCCCGTGTTGCATTTAAAAATACGCGCGCTCGCCGTGGCAGCGGCAGAATTAGATTTCAGATTCCCCCGCGGTGTCATTAGAAGAGGCACTCTCGTCTATTGCGTTAGTCTTAGCTTAGAAGGTCTTTGGCGAGCGCCAATGGGCTGCCCGTTCCTGACGGGAGGCGGAAGGCTATTGGTCGAGGGAATGCAGAGAATCCCACCGCACGACCTTACATTTCGTTTTCAATGGGAACGCTCTCGCAACATAGCAATGACCTGCATCTAGGTCATATGTTGCAATCGCCGGCCGCGCGATTAGCGTAGGTATTATTTGCAGTGTAGTTACTAAACTACGGACATGAAGTGAAACTAGGCATGGACTGCTGCGCGGGGGGCCGAGGGGGAGATGGCGCACGTAACAGCTTCATGTGATTGCTGGTCGGGGGGTTTCCGGGGGGTCAGGGGGGCGATTTTTTCCTTCCCAGGACCCCGCGGTCTTCCTGGTTTTCCCCCGGCGACGCTCGATCTATGACATTTGCAAGCCTTGCACTTCCGCTCCTCGCAACCATTAATCTGCTGGCGAGAAAGTGAAGCCCCTCTCATCCAGCAGATTAATCACACTCTACACTCTCCAACATTACCGGCATTCATCGCAATGCAAAGAGATCCTCAGAAAAATTAAAGACGCTGTCGCCGCGCACATAGGAGGCGAGATTTTTACCTATCTCATGTCATCTAACATAAAATGTTATCTTATCTCGCCCACTCTTGAGGGTAGTCTCGCCACATCTCTCACAAATTTATTTCCTAAGTTACATCAAGTTTGAAATTTTAGGCAAGATACACACCATTTCCTTAAACTTTCCGTTGCGATTCTCGCCGTATGTTGTCGCCGGGTTGTGGAGCAACTCAAGGTATCCCTTGGGAGGGGCAGTGAGGTGGCTAGCTCGCGAATGTCGGTGAGGGGGTGAGCTATATAAGGGCTCCACACAATATTAACTTTCACGGCTCCTCCGGTTTTGGGTGTGGAACAATCCAGGGTGTGCCTTCGGAGGGACTGTTAGGGGGCGAGTTATAAGGGCTCCACACCATTTTATCCCTCACGGCTCCTCCGGTTTTGGGTGTGGAACAATCCAGGGTATGCCTTCGGAGGGACTGTTAGGGGGCGAGTTATATAAGGGCCCACACAATTTTATCCCTCACGGCTCCTCCGGTTTTGGGTGTGGAACAATCCAGGGTATCCCTTCGGTGGGGCTGTGAGGGGGCTAGCTCGCAACCGTCGGCGAGGGGGTGAGTTATATGAGGGCTCCACGCAATTTAACCCTCACGACTCCTCCGGTCCTTAAAGAAACCTTGCAAAGAAGGAATGACGGCGGGGTGAAGGAACGACAGATACTAAGAAACTGCAAAATTCGAATCTGGTCAACTCAAAAAGTTATAGATAATTAAAATAAAAATTAAAATCTTGGAGCACCCATCTTGAAATCCGGATTTTAAAGTATCCTGATATCCATAAAAACTATCCAGAAGTCTTTATTGATAAGAGTAATGCAGAGGCAGCTTCAGAACTAACAGATCCACAGGTCTCCAAAAAGAAGAAGTAAAAGAATCAGAAGAAGAGAAAGAAAAACAAGAAGACGAAGAAGACGAAGATACCCATAAAAACTATCCCGAAGTCTTTATTAATAAGAATAATGCAGCGGCAGCTTCAGAACTAACAGATCTACAGGTCGCCAAAAGGAAGAAGTAGAAGAATTAGAAGAAGAAGAAAAGCAAGAAGAAGACGAAGAAGACGAAGATACCCATAAAAACTATCCAGAAGTATTTATTAATAAGAATAATGCAGAGGTAGCTTCAGAACTAACAGATCTACAGATAATCTTCTCTCCAAGAAGATCTTCTCTCCAAAAGGAACAAGCAAGAAGAAGAATAAGCATAAGAAGAAAAAGAAAGAGAAAAAGAAAAGAAGAAGTAAAAGATAAAGACGAAAAAGAAGAAGAAGTCTTAATTCTAAATTATTCGGATTTCAACTACCGGATAATAGATACGAATCTGAGCTATCAGGTACTACCATCAGAACTATCAGAACCATCAGAACTACCATCACAATCCATCAGAATCAGAATCAGAAGAATAAGCAGAAGAAGTAAAAGAAAGAGAAAAAGAAAAGAAATAAAAGAAGAAGACGAAGAAGAAGAAGTATTAATTCTAAATTATTCGGATTTTCAACTACCGGATAATAGATACGAATCTGAGCTATCAGGTACTACTATCATCAGAACCATCAGAAGTACCATTAGAATCCGAGATTTACAACTCGTGGGTTGTTGGTTGGCTCGAGGAAATTAAATTTCATCTTTTGATCTACGATCTACGCTTCTAGGTGGCGATAATTAGTCATAGCAGGTAAAATTGGCTGTTTTCAAATAAATAAACAAAACCAAGTTTATTGTTGTTGAACGAGCAGGTGCACGCGATTTATCTATCTGTTGGTCGTTAATTTTTATTTCACGGACACATCGGGGAGCAATAAACTAACAACCATTACGCATTCACGTATCGACGTTCCATTGTTGTATCGCACCATTCTATCCAGTTTTTCTCCGACTTGGTATTTAGCTACTGATTTGGAATCGAGGTGGCCATCAAGGGCGATCGGACGCCAAGGTTTGCTTGGTGACGATTTTCCCCACAATGGAATCAGTTTGAGTTAAGCATTTAGTTTTAGTATGATCAAACATACAACCAACAAAATAATGACAAATGTTGACATTTCAAAAATAACAACGTAACATTTGCATCTTGCACTATATCATCTATTACTGCATTATCCATTATCACAGATAGGACTATATCACTTTATATTATTCACTTCTGCCCTTTTCATCTATATTATGATTAATGTGTGCTTTTAGTTAGCATTATAAGGGACGTTACCGATTCAACCGACATACCACGACAAAATCGAGTTAAATTGTGTACCTATATACTACGAAACATTTAAGTTACATATTTAGTTAAGATCAAACATACAACAAATTTTAAAGTTGCAAAAGTTTTCAATATCACAACTTTTCCAACCAACGAAATAATGACCAATGTTGACATTTAACAAAATCTAGTTAAATTGTGTGGTTTTCAAAGGGTTCAATTTTGCAATTTCAATTCATTGGTTCCAATGAAATAATGGCAAATTTGACAAAACATAGTTATATTATTTGCTTTGTCATTTATATTATGATTAATGTACGTTGTTATTTAGCATTATAAGGGACGTTACCGATTCAACCGACATACCACGACAAAATCTAGTTCAATTGTGTGCCTATAAACTAGGAATCATTTAAGTTAAGTATTTAGTTAAGATCAAACATACAACAAATTTCAAGCTTTCAATTTAGCAACTTCTCGAACTAGTTCCAACGAAATAATGGACAAATTTGACAAAATGTAGTTATATTATTTTCTTTCAGCAAACTTGGTAAACATACTCGATTTGCATCTTGCACAGTGTTATCTATTAGTTATTATTATTATTATCAAAAGGCCCTTTACCTTTCGGTGTGGGCTATTATCTATCTATTAGTATCTATCGTAAACGCTGACATTACTTTCTTGAGCGCTTTGTATAATTACTAAATTTTTAGTAGTAGTAGATCGATCCTTATTCGGCTATCGACTATAATTATGATGATTAATTGATGAAATTAATTTATTATTAATTTGATTAAATTAGTAATTAATTATAATTATAATAACGGTTATAATCGGACCAATGCGATTTCCTGCAGAATAAAACGAAAATGTAAACCCCTTCAGTGACTCCAGTTGCATCTCAGCGACTTCTCTTTACAACTATTTACTTGAATGAAACGCGAAAAGGTTTTATTTCAAATCAAACAATGGGAGAGTTCCTTTGTCTATTAGATTACTCCGTGAAATCAGCGCTCGTGAATTTGCTTAATTTTGGCGAAGAAAGTGAAGCCATTGTCGTGACTGGCGATTTCTTTGGTGCTATTAAAGCCTCGCGTTTCGCCAAGAGTTCGCTTGAGGACTTAATTGGATAGTTTTCGTCGTAATTAAATCTCAACTGCAGGCACCACATCAAAAACTAAAGTTTGCGCACCTTGAATAATAAGTTTCAGGTTTTGCACACCTTCAAATAATTACTGAAGCAGTGCTTCAATCAAATGAGAATTATACTTCGGTGTTATGTTTATTTTATACATATCGACAAAAAAATCACAATGCTTAAGATACATACTATGGTTGTTGGTTTGTTGTTCGTTCTTCAAATTGAAGAATCTTAAGAATTTCAAAATCACGAATCGGCCGTTTTAGACCTTTAGGAAAGTTAAGCCCTTCGTTTTCACTGCACCACCTTGTAATTAAATTACGTGGAGCCGCACCCCCAACTAGTTGAGGCCGAGGGACTGTATACACCGTCTTCACTGAGTTAGCCAGGGCCAAGGTGGAATATACAGGGTTTAACGACGAACATCAACAATAAAGGTGGCGTATTGGAGAGAAAGGAAGGCGGAGGCGGTTGCAAACTGCCCATGATTTTTGTTTGTTATTTGTTCTTCAAATTGAAGAATCTTAAGAATTTCAAAATCATGAATTGGCGGTTTTAGACCTTTAGGTAAGTTAAGCCCGTCGTTTTTACTGCACCACCTTGTAATTAAATTACGTGGAGCCGCACCCCCAACTAGTTAAGGCCGAGGGACTGTACACACCGTCTCCACTGAGTTGGCCAGGTCCAAGGTGGAATATACATGGTTTAACGACGAACATCAACAATAAAGGTGGCGTATTGAAGAGAAAGGAAGACGGAGGGGGTTGCAAACTGCCCATGATTTTTGTTTGTTATTTGTTCTTCAAATTGAAGAATCTTAAGAATTTCAAATTCATGAATTGGCCGTTTTAGACCTTTAGGTAAGTTAAGCCCTTCGTTTTCACTGCACCACCTTGTAATTAAATTACGTGGAGCCGCACCCCCAACTAGTTGAGGCTGAGGGACCGTACACACCGTCTTCACTGAGTTAGCCAGGGCCAAGGTGGAATATACAGGGTTGAACGACGAACATTAACAACAACGGTGGAGAGAAATGAAGACAGAGGGGGTTGCAAACTGCCCACTCATAAGCTTCTCTTTCAGTGTAATTCAAAATGGCTTTGAAATACCCTGTCTTCAATTGTTTTGAATTTGAAAAATCATTACTGGAGTAAAATGAAATATCGGAACGCTTGTCACGGATACTCGGGAGAGCCTGGCACAGATTTTCGCGCCGAACGAATCTATTCGGATTATACACGGCACATATTCTAATATTAGAGTTCTGGCGAATGTATTTCGGGGCACTTCTTCGCGCAGATTTTCGCACCAATAGGCCACGAAAATCACAACACAAGACGACGCGCGATGCCAATTCCACGCTGATGTGTATGACCTGAAAAATTGGACGATCCCCAACAATTGGATATGATTAGATTTTTTTGCGTGTTTTCATTTTTTTTTCCAAATATTACACGCGAACATAAACAATTTTTATTTGGCTATTGACCCAAGGTCTTTCAACCGTGAGTAAACTCATTTAAAAAAATATTTTTTCGTAGTTTTCATTCTTGAACAGGTTATTCAATAAACATATCGCGAAAATACGTTTTCCACTAACTTTGTTTTAAGTAACTTAAGTGCGCGGATTGTTACGCATTCTATGTCGGCCAAACAGGAAGGAATTTCATAACACGAATGAAAGAACATCGGAGAGCAATTCTACAAAACAAGGAGGACACGGGATTAGCGCATCATTACATTGAGAATAATCATTTCTTCAGAAATGACAGCCTGGAGGTAATGCACACCGGACACAAAGGGAGACGGCTGGATTTACTCGAAATCCTAGAAATTCGAAAAGCGGTCACTAATGGGGATAATATTGTGAATGAACAATTAATCTTTGATAATACGACTTTGTTATGCGGCATACGTTCGGAAAAACCAAGACTGTAATTCATTTATTGCCATGTTGTAAATTTTTCTAGCTTAGTATATATTGCACATTTGTTAAATTTTAATTTTAGTATCTCTGTACTCTTGAGAATGGTCGTGAGACCGAAACAATTGTAGAGGTTTATTCTATCAATACAGTGAAACTTTAACCAAGTGTTTGATTTAACCTAACTTTGTTTTGTCTGCTAAATGTACAAGAGTGTTCATTAAAATGTGGTGCAACATTTTTGCTGTGCGAGTACAAGCGTGTTCATTAAAATTACGTGGAGCCGCACCCCCAGCTAGTTGAGGACTGTACTCACCGTCTCCACTGAGCTGGCCAGGGCCAAGGTGGAATATACAGGGTTGAACGACGAACATCAACAACAAAGGTGGAGAGAAATTAAGACAGAGGGGGTTGCAAACTTCCCACTTATAGCTTCCCTTTCAGTGTAATTCAGTGTAAATGTTGTACAACATTTTTGCTGTGTGAGTACAAGCGTGTTCATTAAAATGTTGTACAACATTTTTGCTGTGCGAGTACAAGCGTGTTCATTAAAATTACGTGGAGCCGCACCCCCAACTAGTTGAGGCCGAGGGACTGTAGTCACCGTCTCCACTGACTTGGCCAGGGCCAAGGTGGAATATACAGGGTTGAACGACGAACATCAACAACAAAGGCGGAGAGAAATTAAGACAGAGGGGGTTGCAAACTGCCCACTTATAGCTTCCCTTTCAGTGTAATTCAGTGTAAATGTTGCACAACATTTTTGCTGTGTGAGTACAAGCGTGTTCATTAAAATGTTGTACGACATTTTTGCTGTGTGAATGTGACTTAATTTCTCAAAATTAAAAAAAAGTGTTACAATTACACAATTTTACACACGACTTACAACAGCCAGTTATCTGTGTAGAACACATTTTTGAACACGACTGTACATGTGTCCATATTTATTAGAGTACTAAAATTTGGGCCCACTTCAACAATATTAACTTAATTTTAATCAACGATTAAATAACTTACAATTACTGATAACTTGCAAAATATAGCAGGACTGGCAAAAACAATTGTTTATTGTTATCATTTGACGTTGTGTGTGTTCTATCAACACTTGTAAAAGTGTGTGAAAACAGCCGTGGAAATCGCCGTGGCGCCCGGAAAATGCCTGGCCGGGGCTTGGAAAGTTTTCAGGAAACCCTACCTCAACGTTTCCGATTGAAATAACTTTTCCAAGGTTCAAAAAACTTTGTGCTATTGAACTATGAGCGCAATTTCGCGTGCTAAAAATAGCTGAGAAGAAACAATGGGCATCATCATCACTGCGATGACGCCCGACGAAATAAACCGCTCGGATGTGTATGAAAGTTGAGAGGCAAAGTTACACGCAATTTGCGGAATCTACGCCGAAGCCAGCCCGAGGTAAACAACAAACAAACAAATTTCACGTGTTTACCTTATTTAACGCCTAGATAATAATTGCCGTATTGCGTGTGATTTTACACGTGTCAGGAATGTTGGATCTCTACAGGATTCAATAGTTATATAAAAAATAAATTATAATATACACTTAATAATCACGGATGAGGAAAATATAACTGTATACTTCAAAGGTCAAAGTTAACCGGAGATGGGCTTAAGCTAACCGGACATTATTCTACGTTAACCGGAAATTGCACAACTTCAACCGAAGAACATTTTTTTTTTCTGGCATCACTGGCAATTCGTGAATATGGCAATTTGGTGTTTGTTGTGGTGGTAATCGTGTGATCGTGTGTGTAAATTGTTTATAAGGGGAGGCAACTGTGCGCAACGGTTTATCATTATTTCTGCAATTTAATCCCATTGCGAAAACGTTCACGCTCGGCAAAGTTCGTTTTTTTTTTCACGTGTGCCGATCCACGCACTGCCCAAGATGCAATCACCAATTGCACAAGGATGATGGAAGGATAACGCTCGCACTATATCAAATAAATTATCCGATTGTGAAATGCAGTACTGCGTGGGCGGCAAAATGCGAAAGGTCGTATGGGTGTTCAAAAATAAGTAATAAATGAGTACCAATAAATAAGAGGCAGGAAAGGAAGTGTGAGAAAATGTTAGATGTAATGCAGAAAATTTTAGAAGTAATCCAAAATATGTAAGATGTAATGCAGAAAATTTTAGATGTAATCCAAAGAATGTTAGATGTAATGCAGAAAATGTTAGATTTAGTAATCGACCAATTACTAATAATTAAAAAAACCTTTATTATGATTCTAAAAATCTCGATGTACTTGATGTTTTCTCAAGTTTCTTCCAATTTTTAAAGCCGAATGAGATAAAAACTGGTTCTCTAGAATTTCTCAGATAACAATTCGCAACTTTATCAGTGGATGGAAATACTGACACAAGCAGTATGCATCTTGGAAATACTAACACTGGGAGGTGTGCATCTTTGAAAGTTCCCAACTTATCGCAGACTCATCATCATTTAGCACTGCCTAGATAGAATTTTACCGCCGCATTGGCGGCAGCATTTGACCGTTGCATAACGCAGATGCGGATTTCCTGAGAATATTGGAAAGCGGGCGCGTTTTAAATAACTCCTGTTAATCGGCGTAACGCCGAAGAGAGGCGCCGTTAACCGGCAATTAAAATTAATGGTCTATCTCTTTTTTTTCTCTATTTTTTCTTGCGGTGATGCAACGCGGTGGAGTTACGTGGCGCCCCTTTTTTTTCGCGTCCGCAGCGGCAGAGCGCGCAACTAGCGGGTTCTAGGGAGACCGCAGACTCCGATGACCTAACCAGGCCTATCGTAGAGCCGTGGGGGGACCCCGGCACGGCGAATTTCTTCTCACCGGTATTGTTGAATTTCACTTTCTAAAACAAAAAGCGTTTCGTCACCGCTGCTCGTTTCCTGCTTTCACAAGCGATCCCGATCTCGATTTCGACGAGGCGCTCGCTCACAACCACACACACTTACACACACATAAGAGAGATGTATATGTATACATGCCTCGCGGAAACCTGGTGCTCGTTAAATATTGCTCGTGTTGGTAATTAGCAGTTGCTCAATGGGGCCCCAGGAATTTTTCCAAAAGCCCAAGTTCATCAAGAAACTAAACAAAAAAGATGCTACTCACGTAGGAAGACTGGAATTTTGCTATTACTGTGCCAAAAAAAGCCAGAATAGCGAAAATTTTGACCCTTGACTTAGGGTCGGTCTTTCCAGAGATGAAAGCCCAAAAATGAATATCTTAATAAGTTATAATTGAAAATTGGACGCCAACGAGGTTTAATCATCATCGTAGCAAGTTAAATTTTCATTTAAACTTTTTCTGCAATTTTTATTTGGGCGTGGATCCGAACCTACTTTTCATCGACAAATCTAATATTAAATTTAGAATAAATAATTTTTCAAAAATTTCAGTAACACCTGACTTGACCTAACCTCGTTTTGATTTTCTTACTTATTTAGTACTAAAAAATTGTCAAATTTTCAAGTTTCAGATATACTAAAGACAAATCTAATATTAAATATACAATAAATGAATTTAAAAAAAATCAGTAAAAGCTACACCTGACGTAACCTAACCTCGTTTTGATTTTCTTACTTATTTAGTACTGGAAATTTGTCAAATTTTGAAGAGCATTAGCTTCAGATATACTATAGACAAATCTAATATTAAATATACCATAAATAATTTTTTTTAAATGTTAGTAAAAGCAGTACTTGACCCAACCTAACCTCGTTTTGATTTTCTCACTTCTTTAGTACTGAAAATTTGTCAAATTTTCAAGAGCATTAGCTTCAGATATACTAAAGACAAATCTAATATTAAATATAGAATAAATAAATTTTCAAAAATTTCAGTAATAGCTATACCTGACCTAACCTAACCTAACCTCGTTTTGATTTTCTCACTTATTTAGTACTGAAACTTTGTCAAATTTTCCAGCTTGCCCAGCTATTCTACATTGCTATTGCTAGTATCATTGATTGCCCCATGCACTGGGCGCCAAAATGTCCTCCTTTGGCGCCCAACGTGGGGCAATTTTTGTTCATCCTTGCTGCCTGAAAAGTGCACGGTGATGGTGCTATTGTGTGCATAGAAACTGGCGGGTGTGTGTGTTTTTTTTTTTTAAATGTTTCACAACCAAAGTGGAATGCACTCTTGCCATTATTATTAGATAATCGATGAGATAATTCTATAATAATAGAACACGCGACCCAACTGACGTTGTTCCGCATGCGAGATTTAAAAAGTAACAGCGGCCGTTAAATACGAGTGGGGGGTACATATTTATAAATTGAGTAAAACTGGTTAATTGGAAATTGATTAACGGGGCAGTGCCGTTTTATAATTAAAGACCAATTTTCCTAGCGTTTCATAATCAATTGCTCGGTTCTTAGGCATTCAAATCAATCTTGGTGGACGCTGACAGCGTTGATGTGGGAAAGATAGGTGGCATTTTTGCTGGTGGGTAATATTCTCGTAACGACTGGAGTGTAATACAGATATCCAAAGTTGCAACGAAATCTATAATTAAAATCTAAGTGAAATTGATAGCATTAATCATTGTAAAAACATTCTTGGTAGACGCTGAAAGCGTTCATGTGGGAAAGATAGGTGACATTTTTGCTGGTGGGTAATATTCTCGTGAGGACAAGGGTATAATCCATATATCCAACGTTACTACGAAATCTATAATTGAAATCTAAGTAAAACTGATAACATTAATCATTGTAAAAGCATTCTTGGTAGACGCTGAAAGCGTTCATGTGGGAAAGATAGGTGGCATTTTTGCTGGTGGGTATTATTCTCGTAACGACTGGAGTGTAATACAGATAAACAACGTTACTACGAAATCTATAATTGAAATCTAAGTAAAACTGATAACATTAATCATTGTAAAAACATTCTTGGTAGACGCTGAAAGCGTTCATGTGGGAAAGATAGGTGGCATTTTTGCTGGTGGGTATTATTCTCGTAACGACTGGAGTGTAATACAGATAAACAACGTTACTACGAAATCTATAATTGAAATCTAAGTAAAACTGATAACATTAATCATTGTAAAAACATTCTTGGTAGACGCTGAAAGCGTTCATGTGGGAAAGAAAGGTGGCATTTTTGCTGGTGGGTATTATTCTCGTAACGACTGGAGTGTAATACAGATAAACAACGTTACTACGAAATCTATAATTGAAATCTAAGTAAAACTGATAACATTAATCATTGTAAAAACATTCTTGGTAGACGCTGAAAGCGTTCATGTGGGAAAGATAGGTGACATTTTTGCTGGTGGGTAATATTCTCGTAACGACTGGAGTGTAATACAGATAAACAACGTTACTACGAAATCTATAATTGAAATCTAAGTAAAACTGATAACATTAATCATTGTAAAAGCATTCTTGGTAGACGCTGAAAGCGTTCATGTGGGAAAGATAGGTGGCATTTTTGCTGGTGGGTATTATTCTCGTAACGACTGGAGTGTAATACAGATAAACAACGTTACTACGAAATCTATAATTGAAATCTAAGTAAAACTGATAGCATTGCTCATTGTAAAAACATTCTGGGATCCCAATTTGATTAATTGTACATGTGTTCAAAACTGCTCAAATTTTTCATCAAATGTTCATATATGGCCATCTATCTCATGTTAAGTCGTCATCATCGAAGAAAATTCCCCTTCCATACCTCCATAGTATCAACAACTTTTCCTCTTCTTACGTCTTAATTTTAAAAACGTTTCTACCTTTTTCCTCGAAATTTCTTATCACAATTTGTTCTTCATTTTTCCTCTTAATTTATTTATACGTTTCCTCTTCTTTCGCCTTAATTTTATACCAACAATGTTTCTACCATTTTCCTCATAATTTCTTATCAAAATTTGTTCTTCATTTTCCATCTTAATTTCCTCAAATGTTTCCTCTCCTTTCGTCTTAATTTTATACCAAGAACGTTTCTACCTTTTTCCTCATAATTTCTTATCAAAATTTGTTCTTCATTTTTCCTCTTAATTTCTTATCAACATTTTGTTTTCTCTTTTAAGATCACAAGTAATAATTGTGCCCTATGGCCCTGCACAGTTATCGGTCCGGTATCAGTCTGGGGGCCTTCGTTGGTATCGCGTTTCTGGTGTGAACGCCGCGATTCCGGGAAAACTCCGCGGAAACGGCGCCGTCCCATTGGCGTCGCGACTTTTCGCTGCAAAAAGTGCAGCGTTATCGCACCAATGCAATCGCCCGATAAGCGACGGAGTTTTGTTCAAATAGGGCGATAGCGTGCAAATATTGGAGGGCATTATCGAACAGTGATGACCCAATACGATACGGGGCAAAAAACACAAATTTTACAACAACAAAATCAAACGCGATTCGGAATTTAATAGTTTTATACAATCTCTAAAGATTGTAGAGATTTCCAAAAATCAAAAATCTTCGAAAATTTAAAGGTCTTAGAGATACAATCTCGCGATTAGAAATTTCATAGTTTTGGAGATTGTAAAAGATTGTAGAGATCTACAAAAATCAAGTCTTCGAAAGTCTTAGAGATAGAACTTCTCGAATCTCGTAATTCGAAATTTAATAGTTTTAAAGATCGTAGAGATTTCCAAAAATCAATATCTTCGAAAATTTAAAGATCTTAGAGGTACAACTTCTCGAATCTCGCGATTCGAAATTTAATAGTTTTAAAGATTGTAAAAGATTGGTAGAAATTTCAAAAAATCAAAAGGCATAAAAAATTTAAAAGTCTTCGAGATTGTAAATATATCCCTAAAAAAATTGTAATAGATGATTTAATAGTTCTAAAAGATTTCATCCAAAAATCAAAAGTCTTCGAAATTTTAAAGATCTTAGAGATATAACTTCTCGAATCTCGCGATTCGAAAGTTAATAGTTTTAGAGATTGTAAAAGATTGTATCCAAAAATCAAAAGGCTTCGAAAATTTAAAGGTCTTAGAGATAGAACTTCTCGAATCTCGCAATTCGAAATTTTATAGTTTTAAAGATTGTAGAGATTTCCACAAATCAAAAGTCTTCGAAAATTTAAAGGTCTTAGAGGTACAACTTCTCGAATTTCGCGATTCGATATTTAATAGTTTTAAATATTGTAAAAGATTGGTAGAGATTTCAAAAAATTAAAAGCATAACAAATTTAAAAGTCTTCGAGATTGTAAATATATTCCTAAAAAAATTGTAATAGATGATTTAATAGTTCTAAAAGATTTCATCCAAAAATCAAAAGTCTTCGAAATTTTAAAGATCTTAGAGATATAACTTCTCGAATCTCGCGATTCCAAATTTAATAGTTTTAGAGATTGTAATAGATTGTATCAAAAAATCAAAAGTCTTCGAACATTGAAAAGTCTTATAGATACTACCTTTCGAATCTCACGATTCGAAATTAAATAGTTTTAGAGATTGTATCAAAAAATCAAGTCTTTGAAAATTTAAAGGTCTTAGAGATACAACCTCATGAATCTCGCGATTCGAAATTTGATTGTTTTAAAGATTGTAAAAGATTGTATAAAAAAATCTAAAGTATTCGAAAATTTAAAGGCCTTAGAGATACTACCTTTCGAATCTCGCGATTCGAAATTTAATAGTTTTAAAGATTGTAGAGATTTCCAAAAATCAAAAGCCTTCGAAAATTTAAAGGTCTTAGAGGTACAACTTCTCGAATCTCGCGATTCGAAATTTAATGTTTTAAAGATTGTAAAATATTGGTAGAGATTTCAAAAAATCAAAAGGCATCAAAAATTTAAAAGTCTTCGAGATTGTATAGTTTTAGATAGTTTTAGAGGTTGTAAAAGATTGTATCCAAAAATCAAAAGGCTTCGAAAATTTAAAGGTCTTAGAGATAGAACTTCTCGAATCTTGCAATTCGAAATTTAATAGTTTTAAAGATTGTAGAGATTTCCAAAAATCAAAAGTCTTCGAAAATTTAAAGGTCTTAGAGATACAACTTCTCGAATCTCGCGATTCGAAATTTAATAGTTTTAAAGATAGTAAACGATTTATCAAAAAATCAAAAGGCATCAAAAATTTAAAAGTCTTCGAGATTGTATATCCTTACAAAATTTGTAATAGATGTAGAAACTTGATACCTTAAACTTTTTTAAGACTTTTGATGCCTTATTAATGACATGTGTTCTTAAATCGTCTTCAAATGGATTTTTTGTTAGTTCCAGCAGATTTTTTTAGGATGTGTATACGTATTGGGTAGTACCAGTCAGCGTTGGTGGTCTACATAGCTAACATCTCGGGTTCTTGTGCAACGATTAATTGATTGATTGCCGGCAATGAGCGAGCACCGAACCACTTTTATTTAATCCGTTGGGCAACGGTCCTCCGCTGTGAGTCTAGTGTAATTTCGTCTGGGTTAGGCAAGGCATCTTCCACGGAGAATGGAAACTTGCACAACGCCGTTTCAAGGATAGCCGAACGATTGTTCCAGCAGTAAACAGGAGGAGAGTTTAATCAGCCGTGGCTCAACTATTCGAGAGATCTCTAGCCCGCCTCCAAGAAGTCATTAGCCTTACACTCTTGACATCCCAGTAGAAGCGGAGATATTGTTAAAGAAAATCATCAATAACTGTATTGCTGCATGGCTCAAAATTATTCCTATCTTAACTAGAGTTTGCTTTGCATTTACGAATGTTTTTTTTTTCGTATTGGCATTCTTGAGAAACTTGTGAAATTTACTACTAATATCTTGTCACCGGCATGGCCTACCCTAATTACCTTTCCCTGGTTTTTCTGCCGATTTCTGGGCAAAACCCATCGTCGGCACTCGTCGTAATCCCGGTTGTTACGTTGGGAATACCCGGCCCCCTAATGCGCTTTGTCGGCGAAGTACCGCTGACAATGGCACCCCCAATTTAGCACGATCAGGGAAAACCGTATTTCATGCCTGTGACTTCATAAGACCCATCGTTTCATTCACTCGCCGCATTTAATCACATAGTTAACCATTACTTAATTAACATAATCCGAATCTCATTTAAACTCGCGTATTGTTGTTATCGATTTTAATTAAACTAAGAACGTGCAACCCCGACTTTATATTCCCCCCCCACCCCCCTCGCAATCCAAAGTGCTAGATAGAGTTGCCGACGTCGTGCCGCTCCCGGAGGCCCCATTGCCGTCTCCTCCTGCAGAAGGTCCCAGCGGCTAGCAGATAAGTAAACCGTGCGCTCTCCGGAAAAACTGAGCTAGTTATGTTCCGGGCCGATCTCGGGGGTAATTAACACTTCGCGTCACAAAGCGCGAGGTCGCGCCTTCCTACGAAGACCCCCCCCGATGATAATCTTTCTAAATTTTTAAAGGTTGTTTGAAAATTATCGATATATAACGAAATGAATTTTGATGATATGTCAAGTTGATGATATTGACATGACTTGCATCCCTGACGAGATAACGAAATCCAGCTCGAGGGCTATAGCCCGTTCGAACGATATCCATCTCTCTGCCTAGAGACCTCGCCCTGGATATCATCGTTCTCCGGGTGTAATCAACGTGGTAACACCCTTGGTGCATAAGTAGCTATGAGGGGTCATTAGAAAATTACTGAAAGTTTATGGATTTTTTGAAAATCACTTGTGGATTTTGCGAAAATTCTCATAGTTGGTGAAATTTTAGCAATTTTCATTAATGACATTTAGGAATTATAACCAATTTTTTAAAGTAAACTTGAGAGTAAGCTTCAGATCACGTAACATGAAAAATCATCTTGTGCACACATTATGGCAAGTCGTAGTTTCTGCGTTTGATAGGTGCACCTTGTGCGAGTTGTAGAGAAAACGGCGCCCAGGCTAATTGCATCAGAACTTTCTTAATCCATCCTTGAACTATGATATAACGAAATTTCAAATCGATACATGCGAGCGCCTGTTGTGTGTGTGTGCGAGTGTGTGCGTGCGTTTCAAATGAAAATTGTGAGCCGCCTGAAAACAAATTTTAATAATTTAGAAAGTCGAGGGGAAGGTCCCGTGCGTTGCGCAATGATGGCATTTTTAATGTGGTTCAGGGTGCGATGGTGCAAACTCGTGCAGTGTCAATGAACTACTACTCTACAACTCTACTACGGAATTAATTAAAAATTTAAAAAAATAAATTGCACGTTGTAACGAGGCGCAGTACGAATTTTTAATCTGACTGAACATATTGTTGGGATTACTGTTGGTGTGGTGATTGAGATGGGCGTGGCTCTGCCGAGAGGAAGGTTCTGGTTCAAACCCCGGAAAGAAACATCTGGAGGTAACGCCTATACTTCGCGCAACGATAGATTGTTTTTATGACATTGACTTGCAACAAAAATTATAAGAGTAGGATTGTTGTGTACTTAGCACCGTACACCCGATAACATGGAGGCAGTTATGTAAGGGTACAATGTGGATACCAAAATATGTTGTTAGTGGACTGTATTTATTGGAGTTCAAATTTCTACAAGCTTTTCTGTGGCGTTGGTCTGCACCTTGCAAACGCTGATAAGTGAATGAGTATTCTTGACGAGAGGCGAACAAGGGGTCGTGGCGACGACCGTTAATTGTGGGGAACATCTGCATTTCTTGGAGCCTCGTAGGGGTTTTACGCCGTAATGGACTAGGTCCACGGAAAGCCCGCCGAAGACACAACATGGTGGCCAAAATGCTTCCCGCACCTCAATGACTCCTGCTGGGGTTTACGGTAAACCAATTAATCTGCCAGTCGGAATCATTGTACTTCTTTGGGCCAATTGGAAAGTTCCCAATCTCGCACAGTCCGTTGCGATCGTGTCCGATATGCAAATTTGGCATTTCGGCGTTGTCTTCCTCTCGGGTTGGAAAGGTCATCGGTGGCGTTTCCTCCGAAAGCAATTGTTAACCTGCGGTCCCCGTTTTCGTTGCGCAACGCGCCAAAGCGGCGAAGGAAAATGGCGAGATCCATCTGGCTCGGTGTATACCTTAACATTGATTCACACAAAGCGCCGCGTTGGTTTCGTAAGAGAGCATACACACATACATACACCGGCATCGACAGGAGGAAGGACACTCGCGGCGAGGGCAACAGTCGTTACGCAACGATGCCAGTGGATACAATGCAGGTTATTCACCTGAACTCAGTGCGAAAAAATCAAATGGCAGTTTCACTTCTAAAGAGAAAGTTGACCTACATCGGGTTCAGCGTGTACCGCTGACTCCGGCCGATTCGAGTGATGGTAAAACTGAAAGTTCACCGTGGAAAACAATTTAACACTGGAGCAACTTCGGCCAACGACCCCACAAGAACACGAAGACCAGAAGACGTCATCATCTCCTCCTCACCACTCTCATGCCTACGCCTCACGTACCACCAATTTTTGGGCACACCCAGAAAACCGCCAAAATCGAAGCCCTCCGAAGAGCCTTGGGTCTAGGAAGAAAGAGAAACGGGAGAGCAAACGAACGCCGAGATCTTATCTTATGTAAGGCTGAGTAGAAATCGCATTTTTCTGCCTCGACCACCTTGACTTAAGAACGGGGAATTCAAGAGTGGACTCGGCGCTGCACTTTTGCGCACCCGCAAGAAAACTCCGGCGCGATTTGACATATTCTCCAAAACAGATAAATGAACCAACAAAAATTAAAGTTTGCAACATCACTAACTTTAGACTTTCCAATTTTGGAATTAATGAATTGCAGACTTGATTTTTGTTTTAGACTGTATGGATCCATCTATCAACCATCCAAAATAATTTCAAATGAACGAAAAGCATTACAATTGTATGGATCCTTCTATCAACCGTCCAAAATAAATTCAAATGAACGAAAAGCATTACAATTGTATGGATCCATCTATCAACCGTCCAAAATAAATTCAAATGAACGAAAAGGATTCAAAATTTGTAACTACAGTAATCATGAATTAGTTTTTTTGTTTAGATGGATCCATCTATCAAACTTCAAAACTAAGTTGAAATAAACGAAGCATTCTAAATTTGCAACTACAGAAATCATTAATTATTTTTTTGTTTAGATGGATCCATCTATCAAACCTCCAAAACAAAAAAAAGCATTCAACTTTTGTAACTGCAGAAATCAAGTCTGCAATTCTTGTTTAGGATTTTATGGATCCTCTATCAAACCTCCAAAATAAATTGACACGAACGAAAAGCATTCAAAATTTGTAACTACAGAAATCAGGTCTGCAATTTTTGTTTTAGATTTTATGGATCCTCTATAAAACCTTTAAAATAAATTAAAATGAACGATGCATTCAAAATTTGTAACTACAGAAATCATTAATTAGTTTTTTTTGTTTAGATGAATCCATCTATCAAACCTCCAAAATAAATTGAAACGAACGAAAAGCATTCTAAATTTGTAACTACAGAAATCAAGTTTTCATCATTCTTTTATCAGAAGCAATTTTTGTTTTAGATTTTATAGATTCTCTATCAAACCTCCAAAATAAATTAAAATGTACGAAAAAGCATTCTAAATAAATTTGTAACTACAGAAATCAAGTCTGCAATTTTTGTTTTAGATTTTATAGATCCTCTATCAAACCTCCAAAATAAATTGAAATTAACGAGAAGCATTCTAAATTTGTAACTACAGAAATCAAGTTTCCATCATTATTTCATCAGAAACAATTTTTGTATTGGATTTTATGGATCCTCTATCAAACCTCCAAAATATATAAATTGAAATGAACGAAAAGCATTCAAAATTTGTAACTACAGATATCAAGTCTGCAATTTTTGTTTTAGATTTTACAGATCCTCTATCAAACCTAAATAAATCGAAATGAATGAGAAGCATTTTACATTGGTAACTGCAGAAATCAAGTTTTCGTCATTCTTCCATCGGAAGCAATTTTTGTTTTAGATTTTATACATCCTCGTATCAAACCTCCAAAATAAATTGAAATGAACGAGAAGAATTCAAAATTTGTAACTACAGAAATCAAGTCTGCAATTTTTGTTTTAGATTTTATGGCTCCTCTATCAAACTTCCAAAATAAATTGAAATGAACGAGAAGCATTCTAAATTTGTAACTACAGAAATCAAGTTTCCATCATTATTTAATCAGAAACAATTTTTGTATTGGATTTTATGGATCCTCTATTAAACCTCCAAAATATATAAACTGAAATGAACGAAAAGCATTCAAAATTAGTAACTACAGATATCAGGTCTGCAATTTTTGTTTTAGATTTTACAGATCCTCTATCAAACCTAAATAAATCAAAATGAATGAGAAGCATTTTACATTAGTAACTGCAGAAATTGAGTTTTCGTCATTCTTCCATCAGAAGCAATTCTTGTTTTAGATTTTATAGATCCTCTTATCAAACCTCCAAAATAAATTGAAATGAACGAGAAGAATTCAAAATTTGTAACCACAGAAATAGAGTCTTCAATTTTTGTTTTAGATTTTATAGATAATCTATCAAACCTCCAAAATAAATTGAAATGAACGAGAAGCATTCTAAATTTGTAACTACAGAAATCAAGTTTTCGTCATTCTTTCATCAGAAGAAATTTTTGTTTTAGATTTTACGGATCCATCTATCAAACCTTCAAAATAAATTGAAATGAACGAAAAGTATTCAAAATTTGTAACTACAAAAATTAAGTCTGCAATTTCTGTTTTAGATTTTATAGATCTTCTATTAAACCTCCAAAATAAATAGAAATGAACGAGAAGCATTCTAAACTTGTAACTACAGAAATCAAATTTTCATCATTCTTTCATGAGAAGAAATTTTTGTTTTAGATTTTACGGATCCATCTATTAAACCTTCAAAATAAATTGAAATGAACGAAAAGTATTCAAAATTTGTAACTACAGATATCAAGTCTGCAATTTTTGTATTAGATTTAATAGATCCTCTATCAAACCTCTAAAATAAATTGAAAATAACGAGAAGCATTCTAAATTTGTAAGTACAGAAATCAAGTTTTCATCATTCTTTCATCCGAAGCAATTTTTATTATAGATTTTATAGATTCTCTATCAAACCTCCAAAATAAATTGAAATGGCATTCTAAATTTGTAACTACAGAAATCAAGTTTACATCATTCTTTCGTCAAAAGCAATTTTTGTTTTAGATTTTATAAATCCTCTATCAAATCTTCAAAATAAATTGAAATGAACGAAGAGCATTCAAAATTTGTAACTACAGGAATCTAGTTTGCAATTTTTGTATTAGATTTTATAGATCTTCTATCAAACCTTCAAAATAAATTGAAATTAACGAAAAGCATTTTAAAATTGTAATTGCAGAAATCATTAATTAGTTTATTTGTTTAGATGGATCCATCTATCAAACCTCCAAAATAAATTGAAATGAACCAAAAGCATTAAAAATTTGTAACTACGGAAATAAAGTCTTCAATTTTTGTTTTAGATTTTATAGATCTTCTAGCAAACCGTCAAAATAAATTGAAATTAACGAAAAGCATTTTAAAATTTGTAACTACAGAAATCAAGTCTGCAATTTTTGTTTTAGATTTTATGGATCCTCATCAAACCTCCAAATTAAATAAATTGAAATGAACGAAAAGCATTCAAAATTTGTAACTATAAAAATCAAGTCTGCAATTTTGGTTTTAGATTTTATAGATCCTCTAGCAAACCTCCAACATAAATCGAAATGTACGACAAGCATTCTAAATTTTGTAAGTACAGAAATCAAGTTTTCATCATTCTTTCATCAGAAGCAATTTTTGTTTTAGATTTTATAGATGCCCTATCAAACCTCCAAAATAAATAGAAATGGTATTCTAAATTTACAACTACAGAAATCAAGTTTTCATCATTCTTTCATCAGAAGCAAAATTTGTTTTAGATTTTATAGATCCTCCATCAAACCTTCAAAATACATTGAAATTAACGAGAACCATTCAAAAATTTTAACTGCAGAAATCAACTCTGAAATTTTTGGTTTAGATTTTATAGATCCTCTATCAAACCTCCAAAATAAATTGAAATGAACGAAAAATATTCAACATTTGTAACTATAAAAATCAAGTCTGCAATTTTGGTTTTAGATTTTAAAGATCCTCTAGCAAACCTCCAAAATAAATCGAAATGAACGACAAGCATTCTAAATTTTGTAAGTATAGAAATCAAGTTTTCATCATTCTTTCATCAGAAGCAATTTTTGTTTTAGATTTTATAGATGCCCTATCAAACCTCCAAAATAAATTGAAATGGCATTCTAAATTTGTAACTACAGAAATCAAGTTTACATCATTCTTTCATCAGAAGCAAAATTTGTTTTAGATTTTATAGATCCTCCATCAAATCTTCAAAATAAATTGAAATTAACGAGAACCATTCAAAATTTTTAACTGCAGAAATCAACTCTGAAATTTTTGTTTTAGATTTTATAGATTCCCTATCAAACCTTCAAAATAATTTGAAATGAACGAAAAGCATTCAAAATTTGTAACTACAGAAATCAAGACTGCAATTTTTGGTTTAGATTTTATAGATCCTCTATCAAACCTCCAAAATATATTGAAATAGCATTCTAAATTTCTAACTACAGAAATCAATTTTCCATAATTCCTTCATCAGAAATAATTTTTGTATTGGATTTTATAGATCCTCTATCAAACCTTCAAAATAAATTGAAATGAACGAAAAACATTCAAAATTTGTAACTACAGAAATCAAGACTGCAATTTTTGGTTTAGATTTTATAGATCCTCTATCAAACCTCCAAAATAAATTGAAATTAACGAAAAATATTCAACATTTGTAACTACAAAAATCAAGTCTGCAATTTTTGTTTTAGATTTTATAGATCCTCTATCAAACCTCCAAATTAAATTGAAAAGAACGAGAAGCATTCTAAATTTTTAAATACAGAAATCAAGTTTTCATCATTCTTTCATCAGAAGCAATTTTTGTTTTAGATTTTATAGATTCTCTATCAAACCTCCAAAATAAATTGAAAAGGCATTCTAAATTTACAACTACAGAAACAAGTTTTCATCATTCTTTCATCAGAAGCAAAATTTGTTTTAGATTTTATAGATCCTCCATCAAACCTTCAAAATAAATTGAAATTAACGAGAACCATTCAAAAATTTTAACTGCAGAAATCAACTCTGAAATTTTTGGTTTAGATTTTATAGATCCTCTATCAAACCTCCAAAATAAATTGAAATGAACGAAAAATATTCAACATTTGTAACTACAAAAATCAAGTCTGCAATTTTGGTTTTAGATTTTAAAGATCCTCTAGCAAACCTCCAAAATAAATCGAAATGAACGACAAGCATTCTAAATTTGTAACTACAGAAATCAAGTTTTCATCATTCTTTCATCAGAAGCAATTTTTGTTTTAGATTTTATAGATGCCCTATCAAACCTCCAAAATAAATTGAAATGGCATTCTAAATTTGTAACTACAGAAATCAAGTTTTCATCATTCTTTCATCAGAAGCAAAATTTGTTTTAGATTTTATAGATCCTCCATCAAACCTTCAAAATAAATTGAAATTAACGAGAACCATTCAAAATTTTTAACTGCAGAAATCAACTCTGAAATTTTTGTTTTAGATTTTATAGATTCCCTATCAAACCTTCAAAATAATTTGAAATGAACGAAAAGCATTCAAAATTTGTAACTACAGAAATCAAGACTGCAATTTTTGGTTTAGATTTTATAGATCCTCTATCAAACCTCCAAAATATATTGAAATAGCATTCTAAATTTCTAACTACAGAAATCAATTTTCCATAATTCCTTCATCAGAAATAATTTTTGTATTGGATTTTATAGATCCTCTATCAAACCTTCACAATAAATTGAAATGAACGAGAAGCATTCAAAGTTTGTAACTACAGAAATCAAGTCTGAAATTTTTGTTTTAGATCTTATAGATCCCCTATCAAACCTCCAAAATAAATTGAAATGAATGAAAAAAAAAACTTTCTAAATTTGTAACTACTAAAATTATTAATTAGTTTTTTTTAATGCTAATCTTAAAACTGAAAAGTACAAGTCTGAAATTAAAACATTGAAAACTGTGAAAAACATGTTCCATTTTGAGTTACAAACTTTTAATGTCAATTTTTTGTAAACACACAAAACAATTTATGGTTGTAAATATTAATTTACAGTTCAAAAATTCAAATTTTTTAACTTAACTAATTTTAGACATTCCAATTTTGCAATTATTGATTTGCAGAGACGAAAATTTCTGAAAATTTTATTCCTGATTTGTATACAGTATTCTATACAGGGAATACAGACTTCCCAATGATAATTAATTTGAAAATTTGTTGAAACTAAATTGAATTTTCAAAATGAACGTGAAGCATTCTAAATTTGTAACTACAGAAATCATTAATTATTTGTTTTTTTTAATGCAAATCTCAAAACTGAAAAGTACAAGTCTCAAATTAAAACATGTTTCATTTTGACTTACACATTTTTAGTGTCCATTCTTTGTTAACGCAGAAGACATTTTATGACTATGAATCAAAATTTACAGTTCAATTGTGATCAAACAATAAAAATTCAAATTTGTTAACTCAACTAATTTTAGACATTAAAAGTATGTAGTTATTGAATTGCAGAGACGGAAATTTCTGAAAATTTATCTAATGGATATTTTGAAAATTTTATGCCAGATTTGTATACAGTATTCTATACACTATACAATGATAATTCCTTTGAAAATTTATTGAAAATAAATCGAATTTTTAAAATGAACGAAAAGCAATATAAATTTGTAACTTCAAAAATCAATAATTACTTTTTTTAATGCAAATCTAAAAACTGAAAAGTACAAGTCTGCAGTATTTAAATCATTGAAAACTGTGAAAAACATGTTCCATTTTGACTTACAAATTTTTAGTGTCAATTTTTTGTAAACGCACAAGACAATTTATGGCTCTAAATAAAAATTTACAGTTCAATTGTGATCAAACAATAAAAATTCAAATTTGTTAACTCAACTAATTTTAGACATTCATATTTTGCAATTATTGATGTGCAGAGACGGAAATTTCTGAAAATTAACTAATGGATATTTTGAAAATTTTATGCCAGATTTGTATACAGTATTCTATACAGCATGAAGTATTCTATACAGGAAACACAGTATTCCCAATGATAATTCCTTTGAAAATTTGTTGAATCTAAATCGAATTTTGAAAATAAACAAAAACATTCTAAATTTTTAAATTCAGAAATCAATAAATTGTTGTATTTTAATGCAAATCTACAAACTGAAAAGTACAAGTCTAAATTAAAACATTAAAAACTGTGAAAACCATGTTCCATTTTGAGTTACAAATTTTTAGTGTCATTTTTTTTGTAAAAGACAATTTAAGGCTTCAAATCAAAATTTGCAGTTCAATTGTGAAAAACATTAAAATCAAACAATAAAAATTCAAACTTGTTAACTTAACTATTGATTTGCAGAGACGAAAATTTCTGAAAATTTATCTAATGGATATTTTGAAAATTTTATGCCAGATTTGTATACAGTATTCTATACAGCATGAAGTATTCTATACAGGAAATACAATATTCACAATGATAATTCCTTTGAAAATTTGTTGAAACTAAATCGGAATTTTTAAAATGTACGAAAAGCATTCTATATTTGTAACTGCAGAAATCATTAATTAATTGTTTTTTTAATGCAAATCTCAAAACTGAAAAGAACAAGTCTCAAATTAAAACATTGAAAACTGACCATGTTCCATTTTGAGTTAAAAATTTATGGTGTCAATTTTTATGTAAAAGACAATTTATGGTTTCGAATAAAAATTTGCATTTCAATTGTGATCAAACAATAAAAAATCAGACTTGTTAACTTAACTATTGATTTGCAGAGACGGAAAGTTCTGAAAATTTATCTAATGGATATTTTGAAAATTTTATGCCAGATTTGTATACAGTATTCTATACAGAGAATATAGTATTCCCTATGATAATTCCTTTGAAAATTTGTTGAAACTAAATCGAATTTTTAAAATGAACGAAAAACATTATAAATTTGTAACTTCAAAAATCATTAATTACTTTTTTTTAATGCAAATCTCTAAAACTGAAAACTACAAGTCTCCAATTAAAACATTGAAAACTGTGAAAAGCATGTTCTATTTTGAGTTACACATTTTTAGTGTCAATTTTTTTGCAAAAGTACAGACAATTTATGGCTGTAAATGTATATCATGCCTTTTTCTGCTTCTTTTAGGCAAACTGTACATATTATAACAGTGCACAATCATATAACTTGCATAAACTGTGCTTGACTGTTGCCATTAATTTTGCAAAAATCGCATCACTGTATGCAACAAAATTCACACAATACTTTATAAATTCAAATTTCTCTTCATTAATATTTCCCCCCAATCTTATTCTCGATTTTCTTGAGTACATTTATTGAATATCTGAAATATCATTGCTGAACTAATGCTAGTTGAGGGTTTTATTAAATTTAATTGTACATGATAGGAACATGACCAATTGGAACGTTTATTAAATTCCACTCAAATGTTGCTCGACATTTGAGGCAACTGAAGGAGTAAATACGAAGAGTAGAAATGTGTACTTTACAGTTACTGGAAGCTAAAATGTTCCTCTGCAGTCTATACTAACTCAAACTTGGTAGAGGAGTTTGGAGTTTGAGGAGGAGGAGGGAAATATAAATACTTAATTATAATGGTTAGCTGCAGACTATACCATATCTCTGTTATCTCATGCCATTTGTTGCGATTATGCAACTACCCGTGATTAATTTGATTCAAGAGATGGGCATAACCATAGCTTTGCCATCAACAATTTAAATCACCAATCCGGCGAATAAATATCTATAGAAAAAATTGTATCTATAAACATGGTGATTTGAGCCTCAACCACCCATTAAGTCCGAGCAACAAGACAGCTAGCATTTAACCCACTGGTTTCGTAATTTACGTCCGGAGTTAACCGCTTATGTGGCTTCATACATCATACACCATACATGCATCATGCATACATCATACACCAGACCCGTTCGACCTCTAGCTATTGTCGCGATTTTTAGCATCATGTCGAACTTGTGGAGCAGGCATAAATTCATTATGGCAATTAACAGACGCCCATGCTTAGGCAAGTGCACATAACTCACAAAAATTTGCATAACGCCATGAAATTCCTGCAGACGTTGTTGAAAACACTCTGCATTCCCCAGCAGTGACGACTGCTACCACCACAAGAGACTCAAACTCAGAGAAATCATGGAAGAATTATAAGAAATTTAACAATTCTTCAGAAATTTTGGAAAAAGTATACTGCACGAGATAAATTCGAGTAAAATATTGTATTTAATCATCCTTTAAATTCTACTAGTAAATTGATATTTATAAGCTCATTACAGCACTAGTGGTGTAACGAACGTGGCGCATTTTATTTATAAAAGCTACTTCAGATTTGTCCAAATGAAAATCATTTAAAATGTCTAATGTAATTACAAGCAACAACTTGAATTTTATCAATGTTTGGGTAGTCGTGGATAATTAGTACATTATTCAACTAGGATATAATAATGACTATTACCCACGAAGACGTAAGTTGCAAATAAGCATAAGTGTTGTAATGTCAAATATGTGTAATTTCAAGCAAAAACTTGATTTTTTTATAGTTTGGGTAGTCGTGAATAACAGTATATTATTCAACTAGCACATAATGACGGCTATTACCCACGAAGATGTAATTTACAGATGAGCAAAAGGCGAGAGTTGTAATGTCAAATACGTGTAACTTCAAGCACAAACATGATTTTTATTAATGTTTGGGTAGTCGTGGATAAGCGTATGTTATTCAACTATCACATATGATGGCTATTATACATTATACAGTATAGCACTAGCGGTGTAATAAACGTAGCGCATTTTATTTATAAAAGCTACCACATATGTGTTAAAAAGAAACTCATTTAAAATGTCATATGTAATTTCAAGCAAAACGTTGATTTTTGTTAATGTTTGAGTAGTCGTGGATAATAATACATTAGTAAATAGTACATAATAATGACTATTACCCACGAAGACGTAAGTTGCAAATAAGCAGAAGGCGAGTGTTGTAATATCAAATATATGTAATTTCAAGCAATTGCTTTTTTATAGTTTGGGTAGTCGTGAAAACAGTATATTATTCAGCTAGCACATAATGACGGCTATTACCCACGAAGATGTAATTTACAGATGAGCAAAAGGCGAGAGTTGTAATGTCAAATACGTGTAACTTCAAGCACAAACATGATTTTCATTAATGTTTGGGTAGTCGTGGATAAGCGTATGTTATTCAACTATCACATATTGATGGCTATTATACATTATACAGTATAGCACTAGCGGTGTAATGAACGTAGCGCATTTTATTTATAAAAGCTATCACAGTTATTTTAAAAAGAAACTCATTTAAAATGTCATATTTAATTTCAAGCAAAACCTTGATTGTTGTCAACGTTTGAGTAGTCGTGGATAATAATATATTAATCAACTGGTACATAATAATGACTATTACCCACGAAGACGTAAGTTGCAAATTAGCAGAAGGCAAGTGTTGTAATATCAAATATATGTAATTTCAAGCAATTGCTTTTTTTATAGTTTGGGTAGTCGTGAATAACAGTATATTATTCAGCTAGCACATAATGACGGCTATTGCCCACGAAGATGTAATTTACAGATGAGCAAAAGGCGAGAGTTGTAATGTCAAATACGTGTAATTTCAAGCACAAACATAATTTTCATTAATGTTTGGGTAGTCGTGGATAAGCGTATGTTATTCAACTATCACATATTGATGGCTATTATACATTATACAGTATAGCACTAGCGGTGTAATGAACGTAGCGCATTTTATTTATAAAAGCTACCACAGATGCGTGAAAAATAAACTCATTTAAAATGTATGTAATTTCAAGCAAAACCTTGATTTTTGTCAATGTTTGAGTAGTCGTGGATAATAATACATTAGTAAATAGTACATAATAATGACTATTACCCACGAAGACGTAAGTTGCAAATAAGCAGAAGGTAAGTGTTGTAATATCAAATATATGTAATTTCAAGCAATTGCTTTTTTATAGTTTGGGTAGTCGTGAAAACAGTATATTATTCAGCTAGCACATAATGACGGCTATTACTCACGAAGATGTAATTTACAGATGAGCAAAAGGCGAGAGTTGTAATGTCAAATACGTGTAATTTCAAGCACAAACATGATTTTTATTAATGTTTGGGTAGTCGCGTATGTTATTCAACTATCACATATTGATGGCTATTATACATTATAGAGTATAGCACTAGCGTTGTAATGAACGTAGCGCATTTTATTTATAAAACCTACCACAGATGTGTTAAAAAGAAACTCATTTAAAATGTCATATGTAATTTTAAGCAAAAACATTATTTTTATTCATGTAGTCGTGGACTCATAGGTAGTCGTGTATAATCGTACGTTATTCAACTATCGCATAATAATGGCTATTGCCCATAGATATGTAATTTGAAGCATAAGCCCAATCTTACTGTTGTAATATCAAATTTACGTAATTTGAGGGAAAATCTTGATTTTTATCAATATGTGGGTAGATAAGGATAATCGTATGTTATTCATCTATCACATAATGATGGCTATTACCCACAAAGATGTAATTTGCTGCATGAGCCGAAGGTGACTGTTCACATGTAATATCAAATTTACGTAATTTGAGTGAAAATCTTGATTTTTATCAATGTTGGGTATCTGTTGATAATAGTTAAATTATTCAACTAGCACACAATAGTGGCTATTACCCACGAATATATATAATTTGCAACATGAGACCCACGAAGATGTAATCTGCAATATGAGCCGAAGGAGAGTGTTGTAATATTACATATACGTTATTTGAAGCAGAAACTTGAATATTATCTATGTTTGGGTAGTCGTGGATAATAGTGTACTATTCAACTATCACATAATGACATCTTTTACCCACGAATACGAAACTTGCGCCTTTGACTTAATCGATTTGCTAACTCAAATTTTATAAATATAATATTTTTAAGGTAGTTATATTTAGCACTTACTGGTAGATGATTTCTTTCTTTCGCCGTACTAGTTTCGGTATCATCAACCATCATCAGAGGCATATCTGCAAAGAATACATTAAATTAGTAAATATAAAATTAGAGTCAAGTTTTTTAGAAAATGTTTAAATATAAATTATAATACTATTTGTTATGTGTTTAATGTTATAGTGCGTATAAATAATCAGGCGAAATGTCATAAAATAAAGTTAAGAAGAGTGACATGTCTAACTCACGAGCGAGCACAGCGAGCGAGTGAACTGTATCATTATGATTTATTCAGTATCTTGCTGATTTTTTTTCAATAACTTGCATTGAATTGTTGTATAAATTACAGATTGTTTTATAAGTTATGAAAAGTGACATGTCTAACTCACGAGCGAGCATAGCGAGCCAGCAAACTGCTTCATGTGATTTATGCAGTATTATGCAGATTTTTTTTCGAATAACCTCAAATTAAATTGAATTGTTGCATAAATTAAGAATTGTTTTATTAATATTAATTATTTAAATTAAAAAAAATTACTTGCGCAAAAATAGCAATTTGAAAATAGTTAATCCAAAAGTCTTAGTAATTGTGTCCTAATTATCATCATTATCTAAATTATCTTTTGTTTTTTCTTTTGTTGTTTTTGTCTAAATTGTTTTTGTTTTTTTTGTTCTAGGTAAGTTGGAGGAGATCCCTCGGCGTATAAGCGAAGGCCCTGTTGTGTGTAAGTAAGTGCGAATTTGTGTGCATTTGAGTCGCTCACAGTTTTCAATCAAGCTTGCAAGGTTCTAACCTCATGCAAGTGGGATGAGATCATTGCACATTTGACAATAACTTGACACATTTTGACGGCCATCCTATGGGTCAGCGGAGTGTGAGCTCATCGGAACGCGAATACGTGTGCACTTTCACCGCTGGCTAATTGTGATGCAAAAGAGTTGCCAGCGGTGAACTTAGGCGCAGTTGAAGGCCAATAGCTGAGAAACTCAGAGGAACAACCCTATCCAGATCTAATGCTCAGAACAGTAATCATCTAATAGTCTCATTGTGATTTATTCAGTATTTGGATGTAGAATTTTTCAATAGTTTGCATTAAATTGTTGCATTAATTACAGATTGTTTTAAAAGTTAAAAGAAGTGACATGTTTAACACACGAGCGAGCACAGCGAGCTAGTGAAAACTGTTTCATTGTAATTTAATCAGTATTTTAAATTTAAGGTTGTTATAATAAATCATAAAATAACATAAAAATAACAACGGGATTTCCCCTTTAGAGTAACTAGGAGGGCCATTAGCTCTCGATGTCGGAGAGTGGGGTGGGCGAAAAGGGCTCCACGCAATTTTACCTCGCACGTTACTCCAGAGCGATTTATAATTCTTTCCGAATCTGGATACAATAAATGATACAAACCAGCTAGGGTTAAAGGAAGACCAAAAATTGATGAACCAAGGGTACCAACTGTGGCGCCGTAGAAGACACCAACGAATAAAATGTATCCATCTCTTTAAATTTGCGACGTTGCGATTTGAAAGTTTGATGATTTCACTGGCTGTGGCGTCTCTGGCTCATAACGCGACGTCAACCACATCAAAATACGCGCATCGTAACGCGGTTTTCGCGGTGATAAAGTGATTCCAAGGCCCATTCCCGGCAAATATGTCCCAAGGAGCGACGGCGGGCAATAACAACGGAGGAAGGACGACTTTGATCGCCTGTTTACACCAGCAAAGGTCCTCTCGAAAAATGCAGCGATAAGAGAAAGGCTGCGCCAATCTAATTCAAATCGTTTTCAAGTATAATCGTAAATCACTGCACAAATAACAATAATATTATGTGAGCCGGGTATAAAGGCTGCCCGCCAATGTAAAGTGCAAGTGTGATATTGATATTTGCAATTAATTTAATTGTAATTGTAATTAAAGAGCGAGGCTGTTACGTGATGAAATTCCATTATCATATCGACGACTGGGTCTCGATGTCGGAGAGTGGGGTGGGTGAAAATGGGCTCCACGTAATTTTACCTCGCACGTTACTCCATAAATATGTGGAGACAACAGGGGTTCCCCTTTGGAGTAACTAGAAGGGCCACTGACTCTCGATATCGGAGAGTGGGGTGGGTGAAAAGGGGCCCCACGTAATTTTACCTCGCACTTTACTCCAGAAAGAAATAAGGGACTTCATAAATACGTGGAGACAACTGGGGTACCCCTTTGGAATAACTAGGAAGGCCACTAGCTCTCGATGTCGGAGAGTGGGGTGGGTGAAAGAGGTCCAAGTAATTTTACCTCTCACGTTACTCCATAAATATGTGGAGACAACAGGGGTTCCCCTTTGGAATAACGACGAGGGTTGCTAGCTCTCGATATCGGAGAGTGAGGTGGGTGAAAAAGGGTCCCACGAAATTTTACCTCGCACGTTACTCCAGAAAGAAATAAGGGACTTCATAAATACGTGGAGACAACTGGGGTACCCCTTTAAAGTAACTAGGAGGGCCACTTGCTCTCGATGTCGGAGAGTGGGGTGGGCGAAAAAAGGGCTCCACGTAATTTTACCTCGCACGTTACTCCAGAGAGATTTACAATTCTTTCTGAATCTGGATACAATAGATGATATTATTATGGGTTTACGGGTACAACAGCACAACAGTACGTGTTCCCTATTTTCCACTAATGCAAGGCATCTAAACTTTAGCTATAGCTGCGAACCTCTTCTTCACTTTTTACATTTTTACATATTTTTTTCCGGGACGAGTACCTTCGCTGGTTTCCCAATACCTTGCAATTGTTTAAGGGGTTTGTACTTTTATGAATCTTACGACTCTTGTCGTTTAAGGGGTTTGTACTATTATGAATCTTACGACTCTTGTGAGATTTTCCGTTGTGAATCGCAATCTTTTGATCCGCACGGAATTCTGCGCTGGGAAGTTCACCTGGGGGGTTGGGTCCTGCGGCCCTCACGTGGCGCCGGAAAATCGATGAGTCCAGATGAACGACCTGGCTGAGGGGTCGCAGCGTCGGGATCGTTGACCCCGCCAGGCGGACACATTCGGATCCCGAACCTTGGCCCGACTGGCCCACTGAGTGCGTGTGCCTGCGTATCGATCAGGACGAGGAGCGCCACGGCCAAGGGCGTCTGCGTCCCGACGCACACCGCCCTAAGGACGAAGGGGATCGCCAGGGATGGGTGCGAAGGACGCAAAGGCACGCAGGTAGATTAGGGATGGATTAGTTTTGGACAGCAGGACGATTCAAGTGGGAATATTTTTGTTTCGTCGTATAATGCTGCTATAGCTAATTAGTACAAATACATAGAGTTTTTTGACCTTTATTGACCCGGGGGTCTCAAACCGCGAAATTCTGATATGAACTAAAAAAAAATCTAGAACCGCAGAACTGTAGGGTATTTCGATACAAATTTACAGATACAATAATCTTCGTAAAAGGTTATTTATGATACAAGCTCGTAAAGTAGTGCTTTACTTTACGAAAATGTATACCTCAAAGTATTTTTTTTTACGACTATTATGAAAAACAGCTAAATTTTGTTGCAAAATACCTTTTTATTTAAAAAATGGTGAGTGAATGAATTGTGTTAAAACTTATTTTACGCACAGTTGATGTTTTTACTCACGGGGATTTTTTTACGCACTTGTGCTAAAAAGTATCACTTTACGCACTGTGAAAAATGTGTAATATCTTACTTGAAAAAATTACACTGTACACTGTACACTGAAAAAATTACAATTACACTGTCGTAGAAAAAATTACAGATACCAGTATTTTGGTAAAAACAATAGTTATTTATGCTACAAGTTTGTAAAGTAGTACTTTACAAAAAAGTATCATACAAAGTTTTTTCTACGGCAGCTATTATGAAAAACAGTTAAAATTTGATGAAAGTTGCTCCCTTTTTCTTTATTTCGCGAGTGAACGATATATGTGTAAAACTTATTTTACGCACAGTTAATATTTTTACGCACTTGTGCTAAAAAGTATCACTTTACGCACTGTGAAAAATGCGAAAAAACTTATTTTTCGCACTGTCGTAGAAAAAATCATTGGTTAATATTGCTGTAGATATTTATTAAATTGATTTTTATGAATACTCTCAGGACATATCAATGGAAATCATTCTACTGAATATTTTTATTGATACTTTAACTAATTACTAGTTTCATAGAATATGCATGATATATTTATTTATTCGATGTAAAGAAAATATGAAAATTATAACAGAAAACGAATAGAAGCAACGAATTGCTCAAACATGCTTTAGGCTACCGCACCCTGTTTTCTGCGATCATCGTAAAATTGCGGGGGCGTATGGTCATGAATCCCAAAAACGGCAGCCAGAGGAAAATCGCTATGACAACGCAGTCATTACCCTCTCATCGCATGCCTTAAAGCGTGGATAATATCCCATACGTTTACATTAAACACACACACCAAAGACAGGGAAATACGCAATCACGTGGGAAATTTAGAATTTTTGTTTACACAGCCACATATCTGCTTACTACCAGAAGGATATATAAAATGAAATCGTAAACATAGAAATCGTAAATCAAACTTACACGTAAGCAATAGTAGTTATACAACAACAGTTCCAACTCACACCCAACAGATTTCTATTATTTTAATTGACGCTTTTAATTCGCGAATTTAATCAATCGAAGCGAGCAGTAACAATGGGTTGATTGATTAAAACCGCGAATCAAAAGCGTCAATTAAATTAATCGAAATCTCTGCTGGGGGTGAGTTGGAACTGTTGTTGTATAACTACTAGTAATTACGTCCAAAAATTGCATTAAAATTTATATTATTAAAATATTGCAATTACATTTACAAGTTACAGTACAAGTTACAATAAGTACAGTACAGTTGTACAAGTTATGGTACAGGAGTACATGTTACAGTACAAGTTACAATAAGTACAGTAAAGTTGTACAAGTTACTGTACAAGTTACAATAAGTACAGTACAGTTGTACAAGTTACAGTACAAGTTACAACAAGTACAGTACATTGTACAAGTTACAGTACAAGTTACAACAAGTACAGTACTGTTGTACAAGTTACAGTACAAGTTACAACAAGAACAGTACAATTATACAATTACAGTACAAGTTACAACAAGTACAGTACAGTTGTACAATTTATGTTGCATATTGTACAACGAGCACGGAATGGTACTCATTTCCTACGAATATGAAAGTTGCAATTCATATGAACATTCCGTGCAAGTTATACAATATACTTTTTCTACGACCACGGTATTTATTAATTTTGATTCGAAGATTTGATTGCATCAAATGTATTAATTATGAATGAGAAATGTACATTACTGCGATTGGTAATCGTTACATAATATCAACGTGTCAAATGTCAAATTTTCCAGTTACGTCAAGGATTGCGTACATACGAAATACATTACGTGCGAGTTATACACCATATTTTTTCTACGACCACATCATTTATTATTTTGGACTCGAGGATTTAATGTGTGAAAAAAATTATTAATTAGTATGAATGTGAAATGTAAATTACTACTTTGGTAAAGATCATTTCTGGATTGTTTTTGAATCGTTACATAATGTAACGATTGAAATGTCAACGTGTCTAATGTCAAATTTTCCATTTACTTCGAGAATTGTTTGATTACATACGAAATACATTACGTGCGAGTTATACACTATACTTTTTCTACGACTACAGCATTTATTATTTTGGATTCGAGGATTTCAATGAGTCAAATAACTTATAAAGATAATGAATGTGAAATGTAAATTACTACGATTGCTAAAGATCATTTCTGCTGAATTCGGAATTGCGTTTGAATCCAAAATAATAAATCCTCTGGTCGAAGATAAAGTATAGTTATACACCATACTTTATCTACGACCACAGTATTTATTATTTTGAATTCGAGGAGTTGATTGTATCAAATAATTTATTGATGATTATAAATGATAATTTTTGGTGAATTCGGGATTGTTTTTGAATCGTTATATAACGTAACGATTCAAATGTCAACGTGTCAAATGTCAAATTTTCCATTTACTTCGAAGATTGAGTACATACGAAATACATTACGTGCGAGTTATACACTATACTTTTTCTACGACCACAGCATTTATTATTTTGGATTCGAGGATTTGATTGTATCAAATAACTTATTAATGATTATTAATGTGAAATGTCAATTGCTACGATTGTTAATAATAATTTTTGGTAAATTTGGGATTGTATTTGAATTGTTACACAATGTAACGATTCAAATGTCAAATGTCAAATTTTCCATTTACTTCGAGGCTTGAATACATACGAAATACTGATAATGTAACTTACAATATCAGTATTTAGTATGTACTCAGTCCTCTAATAAAATGGAAAATTTGCGATTATTAGAAAGCTCATCAAAAAGGGCCAATACAACATTTATGAATTTGAGTTGGTTTCTTGTAGCAATTGCTAATCTTTGAATGCTGACAACCATTGCTAATCTTTTGAATCTTCATACACTTTTCTCGATAATTCTGGTATCAAATTTTCAGGCATTACATGTGCAGCTTCAATAAGATTAGCAGGTGTTAAATTCTTATTCACTTGCCACATTTGCCACGTAGGCAATACATCGTACATAGATCATTCAAGGTCAGCCTAAGTGGCCCCATACCTACTTTAATAATTATCTAATTAATGATTTTTAATATTATGTGTACCATGAAAAAATGTCATTTCTTTCTACAGACATAATGCCACCTACTCTGCTACTTCGCCCGGTGCACAAGATGCATATTGTGCACGGGGTGAAGTTGCAGCTGTACTTTTTTATTTCAGTATAGCTGCAACTTCGCCCGGTGCACAAGATGCATATTGTGCACCGGGTGAATTTGCATCTATATTGTAATAAAAATAATGTCATTCTCAATGTACTGCAACTTCAGCCCGTGCATAATATGCATATTGTGCACGGGGTGAGTTGCAGTACCTATTATGACATGCATAATGAACTTTATTACAATTAATCAGACGATTTAAGTATCTACTGTTCGTATGACAGTTACTCTGCTACTTCACTCGTCAGTGCAAAATATGCACATTGTGCACGGGCTGAAGTTGCAGCTATACGTAAATGCATACAGTCATATACAATGTACTTCATTTAATAACCAATGAATATGTCAGAATGTACTGACTAAGAGGGCCTAATTATTTCATATATTCTTAAGTTACCACTTTGGTGAACCTCCAGTTTTATTGTTGTTCGATGCATGATAATGTTAGAAGTTCGATGCCTTAAATATTTGGAGAAAGTGCTTCCGTCATTAGAATATTTAGGTATGCTTTTGATCTTATCCCCTCTCGGAAATCGATTCTAGTTATGACTGCCCCAGATACATTTTCCGGCACAGTCTAGCATAAAGGACTGTAACAATTCAACAATTGTGCATGCGATCAGCGCTCGTACACATACAATAGGTTATCTGGCGTGCGCGTTTTTTTTTCCGTAGAGAAAGTAACCTTCGAACTAGAAATAAGCCACCACGAAAAGTACAGTTGCTCGTGGGCAATAAAATCGGCGACACAATGGCTCCGAGTGTGTTTAACCTAAATTTCGTGTCGATTTGCATAGGCGCGAGATAGCCCCGTCCGGGCCGCGCGCGCGGAAAATGCGGCGCGGAGGGGGGAGGAGTTTTTCCACGTGCTTCGCCCTGTTTTCCGCGGGAAAGCGCCGCCCGGAGTGGAAAGCGGGGTCTATGACCCGCGCGCGCGCCCGGAACCACCGGGAAATAATCAATATCGCCGCCCCTGCGTCAACAATGCCCGCCCGCAACCTTCAAAAATCCAAAAATCGGGGCTTCCCCCGCAGAAATTTCCACGGTCCGAAAATTAGGGAAAATCAGGAGGTCGTCCACCCCAATTAAGAAGCGATCAATTACCAAAGTTAAAACCCTAACTCGCCTGTTCTTGGCGGTTGCCGTGCAAAAAATCAACAGGTGCACGATGCTTGTCGCCCCTCGAAGTACACGCGTGGATAACCTGGGCCGCAATTCCCTCAAGACGTTTTCACTTTATGGAGATTAATTATGCAGACACCCCCAAAAATTGCTAAGCAGGCGTTGCTTTGTAATGAAAACGCGTCTAATGTGATGGCCGTTAACGGAATCTTCAGGTAATTGGGCATTTCTGTCGGAATGCACGGTTTCCGTAATGGCATTTGTGTCTACCTACACTGTATAATTGGGCATTTCTGTCGGAATTTGTAATTAACCACAGAATTTTGCTCAAATAATTCTTCTGCGATTTGTCAGTGCCCAAAATAACTACACTCCTCGGTGTACTCCATTTCTTCCGTAACATCAGGGATGTTAGGGTACCAAGGACCCTTCTAGGTCCCTTGGTACCCTAGGTACCTTCTAGGTACCAAGGAAGAAGTTATCACCAACAGTTATTATATAAGAACAGAAATATCAACAACGTAACACATGGAGCTAATTTACAAATTTCTGAAAAACCATGTGGCCATTTGGGAAATTTGTACCGGACGGCGGTATCTTTGTCGGTACGTCTGAAATCGGCCCGACAAAGTGGTATAGGTCCTGGACAGTACAGATCCGGCAGAAATTAGGCTGGTACACCACCTCCTTGGTACCCCATTCCTTCCATAACATCAGAGATACCCCAAGGAAGGGGAAATTTGCAAATTTCTCAAGAACCATGTGGCCTTTTGGGAAATTTGTACCGGACGGCGGTATCTTTGTCGGTACGTCTGAAATCGGCCCGACAAAGTGGTATAGGTCCTGGACAGTACAGATCCGGCAGAAATTAGGCTGGTACACCAACTCCTTGGTTTCCATTCCCTCCTTAACATCAGGGATACCCCAAGGAAGAAGTCATCGCCAACAGTTAAGCCGTCATCAAAGAAACATCGGCAACGTTACAAGCATAGTATCCAATCTTTTTCAAAATTTTCAGTTTTCTCTCTCAATTAGTAATAATTTCCGATCCAAATATCCAGGCAATTTCCATATTTTGAACGGGACTTATTCAACGGGCACTCGATATCTTATCACGGCCTGTGCTCTCTATTCACTTCCTGTTGTCTCATTGGGGTCAATTGGGGCATCGGCCTTCCCCGGTGTGCAAGTGCACCGGCCAACCTGAAAATGCCGCCTCTCTAATCTCTTGGCCTCTCTTTTTGGCCCCTCTGGGTGCTGGGGAAGGCCGTAAATAGTTTGGGCTCCTCTTAAGAGGCGGGATGATGTCCGTCCTCGCGAAAATTCGCGACAGCCAAACTTGACCTTTCCGGGCGACCTTTGCGCCGTTCGGGCGATTATGGAAACGAAGCGCGCCGGACTGCGGACAGACGGACGGGCGCACGTTTTTTTACGACCCGTTAACGAGGTTACCGCGTTATTGGCCGAAATTAGGAAGTGTAAACTTCGCCGTTTTTATCGAGAGCGAAGGATTTCCAAGCAGAAAGCGGTTATCTTGTTTGCGTTGATAATATGCAAGGATTGTGCACGCTGTCCCTAATGGCATTTGTGTCGACCCACACCATATAAGACTACAACTATACTACTACTATATAAGAGCTGGCAGAAATTCGACTCAAAAATACAAATTTCTTAAAAAACTACATGCTTTTCATACAAGTTACCTGTATCTTTGTCGGTACTTCTGAAGTTGGCCCGACAAACGGGTATAGGTTTCTTATGTTAATATTAACATTCCCGAAATATCTTGCTGACTGTTTTGAGTTCAGTTTTACTCGAATATACAAATATGGCTGTATCTATGCCCAAAGTTGGCTGTACCTTTGTCGGTACTTATAAAGTCAGCCCGACAAACAGGTATAGGTTTCTTTTGTAAATATTAACATTCCAGAAATATCCTGCTCACTGTTTTTAGTTCAGTTTCACTCGAAAATGCACACATGGCTGTATATATGCCCAAAGGCTGTATCTTTGTCGGTACTTCTGAATTCGGCCCGACAAACGGGTATCGATTTCTTTTGTAAATATTAACATTCCCGAAATATCGTGCTCACTGTTGTGTAACTCTGCTTCTTACTGCTTCTCAAATAATTTCGCGTTGGGCAACTCGAGCTTGGCATTCATTTGACGGCGCCGGCTCTTATGAAACGGCCGCACTAGTAGATAATAATAAATATTATCAACTCACTGGCAACTAGTTTTCGCGTGATTGCAGGCCGGCCGGACTGCAATTAAGCCCGCTGAACTTCCAGCGCGAATTTTTCCCGCACCAACAAAAATAGCGTAATTTGCACTTGCACTTGCCAGGAATTATAATACGTTGGCAGTTTGATCAAATTTAAAAAAAAACGCAACTGTGCTATGTAAATTGTAGCCTGTTTGTTCAAATTAATGGTTGTTTGCTTATTTTACCGGACGACAGCCTATTTCTGCCACTATTGCCAATTACCGTCATTAGGAGACGATGAAATCACACCTGAGAGGGTTTAAAAGCTTAAGGGCTTAATTAGATTCAGGTGTACTGTACACGAATCTAATATCAAATTGGCAAATAATAAATTTTCAGAAATTTCAGTAATAGCTAACCCATACTTGTAAAAGCTGAAAGTTAAGTGTTTGATTTTCTCCCGTATTTAATACTGAAACTTTCTGAAATTTTTTTAGGAGAATTAGTTTCAGGTGTACTGTACACGAATCTAATATCAAATTTGCAAATAATAAATTTTCAGAAATTTCAGTAATAGCTAACCCATACTTGTTAATGCAGAAAGTTAAGTGTTTGATTTCTGCCTTATTTAATACTGAAACTTTGTCAAATTTTCAGGAGAATTAGTTTCAGGTGTACTGTACACGAATCAAATATCAAATTGGCAAATAATAAATTTTCAGAAATTTCAGTAATAGCTAACCCATACTTGTTAATGAAGAAAGTTAAGTGTTTGATTTTTCCCTTATTTAGTCCTGAAACTTTATCAAATTTTCAGGAGACTTAGTTTCAGGTGTACTGTACACGAATCTAATATCAAATTGGCAAATAATAAATTTTCAGTAATAGCTAACCCATACTTGTTAATGCAGAAAGTTAAGAGTTTGATTTTTCCCTTATTTAATACTGAAACTTGGCCAAATTTTCAGGAGAATTCGTTTCAGGTGTACTGTACACAAAACTGATATCAAATTGGCAAATAATAAATTTTCAGAAATTTCAGTAATAGCTAACCCATACTTGTTAATGCAGAAAGTTAAGTGTTTGATTTTTCCCTTATTTAATACTGAAACTTGGTCACATTTTCAGGAGAATTCGTTTCAGGTGTACTGTACACAAAACTGATATCAAATTTGCAAATAATAAATTTTCAGAAATTTCAGTAATAGCTAACCCATACTTGTTAATGCAGAAAGTTAAGTGTTTGATTTTCTCTATTATTTAATATTGAAACTTTGTCAAATTTTCAGGAGAATTACTTTCAGGTGTACTGTACACGAATCTAATATCAAATTTGCAAATAATAAGATTTTAGATATTTCAGTAATTAGTTACTGAAAGAAAGTTATTAGTTTGATCTTCTCCATTATTTAAAGAATGAATCCTTGTCAAATTTTCAGCAGAATTCGTTTCAGGTGTACTGTACACAAAACTGATATCAAATTTGCAAATAATAAATTTTCAGAAATTTCAGTAATAGCTAACCCATACTTGTTAATGCTGAAAGTTAAGTGTTTGATTTTCTCCCTTATTTAGTATTGAAACTTTGTTAAATTTTCAGGAGAACTAGTTTCAGGTGTACTGTACACGAATCTAATATCAAATTTGCAAATAATAAATTTTCAGATATTTCAGTAGTAGCTAACTCATACTTGTCAATTGAGAAAGTTAAGTGTTTGATTTTCTTCCTTATTTAATACTGAAACTTTGTCAAATTTTCAGGAGAATTAGTTTCAGATGTACTGTACACGCATCTAATATCAAATTTGCAAATAATGAATTTTCAGAAATTTCAGTAATTGCTAACCCATACTTGTCAATGCAGAAAGTTAAGTGTTTGATTTTCTCCCTTATTTTATACTGAACCTTTGTCAAATTTTCAGCAGAATTAGTTTCAGGTGTACTGTACACGAATCTAATATCAAATTTGCAAATAATAAATTTTCAGAAATTTCAGTAATAGCTAACCCATACTTGTTAATGCTGAAAGTTATACGTTTGATATTCTCCCTTATTTAATACTGAAATTTTGTCAAATTTTCAGGAGAATTAGTTTCATGTGTACTGTATACGAATCTAATATCAAATTTGCAAATAATAAATTTTCAAAAATTTCAATAATAGCTAACCCATACTTGTCATTGCAGAAAGTTAAGTGTTTGATTTTCTCCCTTATTTAATACTGAAACTTTGCCAAATTTTCAGGAGAAATAGTTTCAGGTGTACTGTACACGAACCTAATATCAAATTTGCAAATAATAAATTTTCAGATATTTCAGTAATTAGTTACTGAAAGAAAGTTATTAGTTTGATCTTATCCATTATTTAATACTGAATCCTTGTCAAATTTTCAGCAGAATTAGTTTCAGCTGTACTGTACACGAATATAATATCAAATTTGCAAATTGTAAATTTTCAGAAATTTCAGTTATAGTTAACCCATACTTGTTAATGCAGAAAGTTAAGTATTTGATTTTCTGCCGTATTTAATACTGAATCCTTGTCAAATTTTCAGCAGAATTAGTTTTAGGTGTACTGTACACGAAACTAAAATCAAATTTGCAAATAATAAATTTTCAGAAATTTCAGTAATAGCTAACCCTTACTTGTCAATGCAGAAAGTTATATGTTTGATTTTCTACCTTATTTAATATTGAAACTTTGTCAAATTTCGATGGCATCTTAACCAACCAACTCGTGCCACATGTGCGATGAAATATTCGGCACGCGTACAAAATATTGAAATCACAAGTACGGAAAATAAATATTATCATATTAATGCAGATATCACACGGATTTTCTTGATTAGCATCGGTGGCATGTTAGTAGTGGTGCAGAAATTGCAAAGTCGTGACACATGTGCGATGAAATATTCGCCACGCGTACAAAATATTGAAATTACTTGTACCAGAAGTCGATATTTAGTATTTATGCCAGTATAACACGAATTTGGTTGCTTGGCATCGGTCGCATCTTAGTGCTTTCTATAGAATTGCATACTCGTGCCATGTGTGCGATGAAATATTCGGCACGCGTGCAAAATATTGAAATTACAAGTACGGAAAATAAATATTATCATATTAATGCAGATATCACACGGATTTTCTTGATTAGCATCGGTGGCATTTTAGTAGTGGTGTAGAAATTGCAAACTCGTGCTACATGTGCGATGAAATATTCGCCACGTGTACAAAATACTGATGTTACTTGTACGAGAAGTCGATAGTTAGTATTTATGCCAGTATAACACGAATTTTGTTGCTTGGCATCGGTCGCATCTTAGTGCATTCTATAAAATTGCATACTCGTGCCATGTGTGCGATGAAATATTCGGCACGCGTACAAAATATTGAAATTACAAGTACGAAAAATGAATATTATCATATTAATGCCGATATCACACCAATTTTTGTTAATGGTAACGGTGGCATTTTAGTAGTAGTTTAGAGATTGCAATCTCGTGCCACATGTGCGATGAAATATTCGGCACGCGTACAAAATATTGAAAATTGCATGTACGAGAAGTTAAGTTTTTTTTGTATTTATGCCAGTATCACACGAGTTTTCTAGTTTGGCATCGGTGGCATCTTGGTGCGTTCTATAAAATTGCATACTCGTGCCATGCGTGCGATGATATATTCGGCACGCGTACAAAATATTGAAATTACGTGTGCGAGAGTTGATATTTCGTATTTATGCCAGTATCACGCGGTTTTTTTGCTTGGTATCAGTGGTATCTGAGTGAATCGGCTTTGGATTGATTGGCCGACGAATAGAGGTATTGTTAGGTAATTACAATCATCCAGTCCGTGTCTGGGAAGACAATTTCCGGGCAACTCTAAAAGGATCAATCCTGGCCACTTCCTGCAGTTCGGAGCGCATTACACCCGGAGATATCTAACCACTCCAATCTTTCTAATCCCTTCCAATCTCGAGGCGATCAATCCGCACGCCCCGGTCATTGAGCGATGGGCAGTTTGGACAAATTGGAAAGTGGCCTGTCCTGTACCGTGTAATTGGCGAGGGGTCTCTCAGGCTGCGTTTGTTGCACATTGCATACGCAGCAGCAGCAGCAGTAGCAGAAGGAATGCCTATATACCTGATACAGGGATCGCGTCCTGCCATTGAGGAGGGAACAGGAGTCAAGAGCCGTGTTCCCGTTTCTCCTGTTCGAGAGACGGCGAGCGAGCAATGCGGAAATTGGGAACGACGGCGGGTGCCAATGACCCCGCCGCGTTGCCTGGATACGCCGCCGACGCCCCCGCGTTGTAAATATAGCGCACAGCACACTTGATGCGCGCCCGGCCGGTGGCAGCCGCCTCTGCCTGCATTGTCCTGACACACATACGCGCGCCGCTCCCGTCTCAGGATCAGGATCAGGGCACCACACACAGTTTTTCCGCCCCCTCGCCGCCCCCACTCCCACCCCGCTGCCCCCTAGCCGCCGCGGCGACCGGCCGATCGTCCTCGGTCGGCTTTAAAGATTTTCAATTAACATCATAGGAAAGTGGGTCGGGGTAGGTCAGGAACTCGATCCCAGTCATTGCACTGCATCCAGGACGAGCGCGGTGCATCAGCCGCCCCCGCCCCCCAACCCCGCCCCCGCCGCAGTGATCGAATTGCGTGCACGTGACGACAGAGGGACGCCCGCCTGGCAACGCAACACCCACCCCCGCACTCACACCGGACGCCAGATAAATAACCCGGCCCCCTTTGGAATCAAAACACCTGCGAATGCACGTCGATAGAAAATTAAGGAAAAGAAAATCAAGCCGGAGCAAGGAAATAACAAACCTCGAATGACACACATAAACGCGTAATACTTATGCACGTCTACTACCCAGATGTGATAATTACGCCAGTGATATTTGGAAAACATGTTTTCACCAATAGTGAAACTGCTAGTATAGCAGTAGAAACTGCTAGTATAGACCTAGCAGTCTATACCTGCTAGGCATTGAGCACTAACCATTTATCCATCCTGTGGTTTACAAATATTGTAAATGAGATATCGGCAAGAACCCGAAAAGTGCTACAAATATTAAATACGAATGCGTATCCACCTGCGGATTTACGCAAAATTTCCCAAAAGTTCAGTCAAAATTCAATTACGCTAAGTCCTCACATGATTGGTCTGCGTATACGATCTCAATTGCAACCCAATACTTCTACCGCCTAGGGGCTACCGCCAACTTGCAAAAGTACAAAAATGGTTTCGAGACTATTCTTGGCTAGAATCCGGCAAAATTCAACATTCTGCTTCCTGTGCAAACCATTTTCAAAAAAATCCTAGAGAACCAGTTTTGATCACATTCGGCTTTAAAAATTGGAAGACAGCTTGAGAAAATATCTTATCAATAATAGCTAAGCCATACTTGTCAATGCAGAAAGTTAAGTGTTTAATTTTCTGCCTTATTTAATACTGTAACTTTGTCAAATTTTCAGGAGAATTAGTTTCAGGTGTACTGTACACGAATCTAATACCAAATTTTCAAATAATAAGTTTTCAAAAATTTCAGTAATAGCTAACCTATACTTGTCAATGCAGAAAGTTAAGTGTTTGATTTTTTCCCTTATTTAATACTGAAACATTGTCAAATTTTCAGCAGTATTAGTTCCAGGTGTACTGTACACGAATATAATACAGAATTTGTAAATAATAAATTTTCAGAAATTTCAGTAATTAGCTACTGAAAGAAAGTTATTAGTTTGATCTTCTCCCTTATATAATACTGAATCTTTGCCAAATTTTCAGCATAATTAGTTTCAGGTGCACTGTACACGAATCAAATATAAAATTTGCAACTAACAAATTTTCAGAAATTTCTGTAATAGCTAACCCATACTTGTCAATGCAGAAAGTTAAGTGTTTAATTTCTGTCTTATTTAATACTCGACGATAGATAATATCTTCTGCTTAAGCCAACTAATAGAAAAGCGCGTAGCGAGAAATAGAGAAGTACACCTACTCTTCGTCGATCTCAGCAAAGCATATGACAATGTACCAGTGAACAAACTATGGGAGGTACTAGACAATAGCAGCATCAACGTAAATCTCATCGGAGCCCTGAAAGAGTTGTATAAAAATCAAACCTCACAGATAAAACTTGGAAACTATCTTACAAATAGTTTCCAAGTATCTAAAGGCCTACGACAAGGATGCTGCGTATCCCCCACATTGTTTAACATCTTTCTTGACGCCGCACTTAGACAATGGAGACGGAAGTGCCACGGAATGGGTATGCCAATTGGAGACAGCACTCTATACACCTTGCACTATGCCGACGATCAAGTTGTTATATCACAAGACCAGGAGGACATGCAGTATATGACCAGGAAACTACACGAGGAATACTCCAAATGGGGCCTGGAAATAAACCTGAAAAAGAGCCAATATATGTGCATAGGTGGTATAGCTGAAGAACTAGAGCTCGAAAGTGGGGAGAAAATAAAAACATGCCAAAAGTATACCTACCTAGGCACGGAAATCGATGATAACGGACGGGTAGAGGGCACAATCAGAGAGCGCATAAATAAAGGAAAAAAGATCATTGGAGCGCTAAATTCAACCCTTTGGCAGCCAGAAATCCAGCGCAGTACTAAGATGCTCATGTACAACAGTATACTAAAGAGCACCCTCTGTTACTCCTGTGAGGTGTGGCCTATCACTAAAGCCATGGAGAACAAACTACTGGTGGTAGAAATGGATTTCCTAAGAAGATCGGCGGGTATATCACGCCTTGATAAAATAAGAAATACAGAAATTAGAAGAAGAATGCAATCAGAAAAAACCATAATAGAGGACATTCAAACGAGGCAACTAATATGGTATGGCCACGTAAAACGGATGTCAGAGGAACGGCTGCCCAGACAACTATATGATTGGGTACCACCGGAAAGAAGACGTAGAGGGAGACCAGCAGCGACCTGGAACGATGGCATCAGGAGAGCGATGTCGGAAAGGAATCTCCAGGAAGGAGACTGGCAAAATCGGCGGGGATGGCGACATGGAACCGGAAGGAGAAATCAGTCTCTATAGAACCGGAACTATTATTATTATTTAATACTGAAACTTTGTCAAATTTTCAGGAGAATTAGTTTCAGGTGTACTGTGGACGAATCTAATATCAAATTTGCAAATAATAATTTTTCAGAAATTTCAGTAATAGCTAACATATACTTGTCAATGCAGAAATTTATAACCTTGATTTTCTCCCTTATTTGGTATTGAAACTTTGTCAAATTTTCAGGAGGATTAGTTTCAGGTGTACTGTACACGAATCTAACATCAAATTTGCAAATAATAAGTTTTCAAATATTTCAGTAATAGCTAACCCGTACTTGTCAATGCAGAAAGTTAAGTGTTTAATTTCTGCCTTATTTAATACTGAAACTTTGTCAAATTTTCAGGAGAATTAGTTTCAGGTGTACTGTACACGAATCTAAAATCAATTTTGCAAATAATAAGTTTTCAAAAATTTCAGTAATAGCTAACATATACTTGTCAATGCAGAGAGTTATAAGCTTGATTTTTTTCCTTATTTAATATTGAAACTTTGTCAATTTTTCAGGCCTTTTGATTATCAGAATTTTTCCATAAAATTGCCGCCCCTGGGTTTAACCGCCAAGGGCTATAGCCCTCACAGCCCCCCGCCCCCCTTCGTGCGTCATTTATTTCTTTATCTGTATATTTAATTTTTATTGTGACTTGTGCCTTTGGAATTTTTCCACAAATTTGCCGCCTGTTTGTGGCAGTGACGCCAGAAGATAATCTGAACGTTCACTCCCGGCACTTGTACTAGTTATTTTAATGCCCCTTTGGAGTGGATTATTTTCCTGGATCCTTATGCGGTATTAGGCTGTAACTGTGACTGTATCCCAGAACAGCATGATTGCGCATTATTGCCAACTGACATACGCACTCTGAGTTTTCCTCGGTCCCTCGTTCCTTCCACGTGGCGACGAAAATGGGGAAAATGGGATACACGCGCCGCCGGTTGACCCAAATTACTCGGCATGGAGGGGGCCAAAGAGCAAAAACGTCTCGCGGGGCATCCCTACGTGATTCGGCTCTTAAAACGCCCCCGCAAGTACGAAACCGACGGCGTCGCGGGGTTTTACTGCATTTCCTCATACGTTTGGGAAAACGGGGGGGGGGGGGGGGGGAAGGAAAGCCTCAAGGCCGCAATTTCCATTGTGATGCTTTTGCTCGCCTTGTGGCCGCTAAAAGTGCATAATAATTCAAATGATGCGATGGAAATGCACGAGGCTATATGGTTTCCAGCGCTGAATGCAATTGGGGAAAACTAACTACACTTCTAAATGGCATCTCCTTTGCAAATCAAACTTCCCAGGGATTTATATCAAAATTCATCTGACATTCGAATGTGATGCTGTCAAGTAACGTATACGTTACTGCTAACGTTTTTTGATACACAATACACCTGAATATTAGGTTATCAAGTCCTCTTATGATTGATCTGCATCTACGATTTTTTCGGTGTCTCGGTTTTCGGGAAAACCACCCGTTTCTGTGCGTTAAAATAACTAGTGCAAGTACCGGGAATGAGCGTTCAGATTATCTTCTGGCGTCACTGCCATTGTTGCAGCCACCTCATTAGTCAATGAGTTATTCTGTTTTCTGTGCGTTAAGATAACTAGTGCAAGTACCGGGAATGAGCGTTCAGATTATCTTCTGGCGTCACTGCTATTGTTACAGCCACCTCATTAGTCAATGAGTTATTCTGTTTTCTGTGCGTTAAGATAATTAGTGCAAGTACCGGGAATGAGCGTTCAGATTATCTTCTGGCGTCACTGCTATTGTTGCAACCATCTCATTAGTCAATGAGTTATTCTGTTTTCTGTGCGTTAAGATAACTAGTGCAAGTACCGGGAATGAACGTTCAGATTATCTTCTGGCGTCACTGCTACTGTTGCAGCCACCTCATGGTCAATTTTAGTATTATAGATTTCAACATCTTGCCCAGCATATAATCCTTTGGAGTGGATTATATTTCTGGATTCTTATGCAGTATTAGGGATCCAGGATGTTTACCAGATTTTTGATATATCTTTGATGTGTATTTCGTAGCAGACCTTCCGAATATTGTTTTCGGCAGAATTACAATTTCACGCCCAATAAACGAATCACTTCCGACCGAATTCTCTCCGCGGGCAACAATGGCCGGTACCGTTATATCTGGCAATCGCAAACAATCGGATCCTTGCCCACAAAAACAAAAAAGACAAAAACGTGAAAAGGCTCCTTGCTGTGCGCGTTCCGGATATCCGTGCGCGTTTTTCGGCAAGCGGAGCGTGCGAAAACGAACGGTCCGAAAATAACGGGCCAAAATGATGGGGGATAAAAGACCAGAAAAATCCCGCGCACTCGCCAAGTACTGCACTTCACAGCCTCAAATAGTTCAATGCGTTCTATTCCTGCCACGATGGCCATTGGCCAGTTCGCCGGTTTCCTGGCCTATCTTAACAGATAGGAGCGCACGTCACGCCCTTGATGCACCTGCACACGGTGCATTCGGGCGTCTGGCTGCCGAGAAAATCACGACAAAATGTCGTCTCTGGTGTAGGTCGCGAAGTTTGCACCAACACACTCACACATGCACGCGAAATGGCCGCAAGAACGGCTGCCGGTGACGTCATCAAGATTGTTTGCCCGGCTGTATGTACTTAGCAAACTGCGAGGCAATATGCAGCGTTTGTCATGGCCATCTTCGAGATTTTATTCAAATAGCAGGGAATTCTATATGCAAATCAGGCATGAAATTTTCAAAACATCCATTGGATACATTTTCAAAAATTTCAATAGCTTAATACAGCTCAACTAGTAAAGTTAATAACTTTATTTTCTCACTTAATTTACACATACCCATTGGCAAATTTTTAGATGAATTATCTTCAGGCATACTGTATGCAAATCTAGCATAAAAGTTTCAAAATATCCTTCAGATAAATTTTCAAAAACTTCAGAAACAGATAAACTCGTTAACTAATGAGGTGGCTGCAACAATAGCAGTGACGCCAGAAGATAATCTGAACGCAAATACTGTATGCAAATCAGGCATACAGTTTTCAAAATATCCATTAGATAAATTTTCAGAAATTTCATATAACTGGTCAACTCGTAAAGATAATAACTTTAGATTAGAGATTTTCACTTTATTTACACATTCCTTTTTATGGGCCATTTTAATTTTGGATATTGTTAAGTCAAAGAGAGGCTTGCCATAGCTTGCTGCACGTGTGGATACGCCTCGGGCGAGAAACGTGCCGTAACCTTCACTTTTTGTTCACACTACTTTCTATTTGGCGATTTGGGCAACGATTCGATACGTGAGAGTATAGTACCAGCGTGGGGTCAGAATTTGGTCCTGAATATATATATGCGTTTGTTGCAACGATATCGTCGCACGAATATGAAGACAACATTTAGAGTAGAACCTGTTGTGTCTGTCATTAAGTGTCGGCATCATTTGTATATTGGACGGATTAAAATGTATTGCGTCTTCGGCGGGCTTTCCGTGGACCTAGTCCATTACGGCGTAAAACCCCTACGAGGCTCCAAGAAATGCAGATGTTTCCCTACAATTATCGGTCGTCGCCACGACCCCTTGTCCGCCTCTCGTCTAGAATACTCATTCACTTATCAGCGTTTGCAAGGTGCAGACCAACGACACAGAAAAGCTTGTAGAAATTTGAACTCCAATAAATACAGTCCACTAACAACATATTTTGGTATCCACATTGTACCCTTACATAACTGCCTCCATGTTATCGGGTGTACGTTGCTAAGTACACAACAGAACCATTAGAGAACAAGTTTGGGTACAACATATAAAAAATACATAAAAAAACGGCAAGAAAAATGATAGATGCACGAACGTTTAGAAAATCTCAGAGGAGCCCTAATACCAAGTGATCATTTAAATGTTAGCCCTAGTTATCCATCGAAATTTTCGCGTTGGTCATTGGCTGAGAAAATTTCCCTGGATAACTAAATTTTGGCGTTTCTCATTGGCTGGGAAAATTTCCATGGATAACGAGAGCTGAAATTTAAACGATCATTCGGTACAAGCAATACCAAAACACGACCAGAAAAAAGATAGATGCACGATCGTGTAGAGAATCTCAGAGGAGCCCTAATAGCGAGTGATCATTTAAATGTTAGGATAGATTTTGTTACGACTTAAGGCGCCGATTATAGTAGAATCATCAGAGAGCGAGATTATATGGCGAAACTAATGCACTCGTCGGAATGTAATGTTACTTCTTTCTCGCGGATAAAGTATTGACCTGGGCGAGTCTAATCCAGCTGCTTTCTCCTTGTTAATTACGATCGCCTCTTACGTAAAATATTCGAGATGCCCGTCGGACTTGAATCAACAGCCAGTCCGATTATGCAACACGCTATTGCCCGGTTCCCACAGATGCAAAGATACAGGGATCATCATGTAAAAAAAAAAAAAAAAAAAGAAAAGTTGAAAATATTATAACACTTGTTCAGTCTTCCCCACTTCCTATACAAACCATTGAAATATAAGCTAAATCAAGGCTGAAAGGGCAGGTCAACAAGTAGATGTATAATTTTTGAACGGATTTCATCAAAGATTTGACGTATAAAATATCCATTGTATGACAGAATACTAACCCAACCTAAACTATATAACCTAACTTGTTTATAAATATGACCGATGACACCAGACGCCCCAGTCTACATTCGTTCCTGGTAAAGCTCACGTCTCAATGCGGAAGAAACGGAAGATAGTTTAGAGAATAATAGAATAATAGAAACGTGACTGGTCAGTTTTTATAAATATGTTCCATGACACCAGACGCCCCAGTTTGCATTCGTTCCTGGTAAAGCTCACGTCTCAATGCGGAAGAAACGGAAGATAGTTTAGAAACAAACAGTATCGTTACGCCGATAATTGTTTCCGTTGTACAAAGTAACAAACAAAGGTGCTACAAGTGTGTGTGTACGAACACATAAACAAACAATCAAAAAACAGTAATCATTTCACATCCGATCAAATATCCGCATAATTAGCGAAACGAAATTGTTACGTAATCGAAGGACCAGGCGGGTGTTCGCCAATTTAAATGATAAGGTAATTAAAACTCGTCGTTTTGGAAATAATGTGGACTATAATTTAATGCGTAACAATAATTAATACACAGCGATGTACACCGGTGAAGGTAACGAATTGAAGTGTCGTCTGCTCTGCATTCTTACAATTAAATCTTTGAGTTATTGGGGTGGGGTGCAATTTGAATTGTGCACCGCGAGGGGTGGCTTGAAGATGACTCCTGATTGGTGCGGCATTTCGTTTCAGTAAGCCATGTTGCCACACTTGGTTATCACAAGCCTTGGGTAATTCCTCTATCTGGAATTTCTAAGGATTCCTAATGCCGTCCAATAAATATATTTGGGATTTCCTGGTCGCTAATTGTATTTGCCGAAGTGGCAATCCTTGCTCAATAAACGGCTTAATGTGCCTATTGATCTTCATGCGCACCGTACTTTACTTAAGCACTTCTCAGTGAACATAATGGCTAAATAATAGCCACCCCAATAAATTGTCTTTACAATCTTAATACTACAAATGTATCGGCTGCAATAAAGGCCGACTAATGCGATTACACTTTAACCGATTTGGGGTTCCACGCTGTGCAATAGCGCCGAAACAGAAATTAAAAACAATTATCATGGAACATGGAAACTAACCACCGATTAAAACTATTCGTCCTGTCCTAAGGATCATAATATCCATTCAGCAATCTAAATCTTAAATATCCTACCATTTACGAAAAACTCGCCTGCTTGGTTATGTAACATCTGGGTTTGCTTAAATATACATATTTTGTAGGTATCGCGTAAATTTAGATTCGTAAACATTTTGGGCACCAGTTTGTGCAACTCTTCCTCTATTTTCTGACTATGCCGTGTGTGTGTGAGTGTGTGTGTGTGTCTTGCACGACCGTTCGCTCCAATAAAGTACGGCGTGAATCACTCCTGTGCGTAAAAATAGGCGAAATTGTGTTCCATTTTGAAAATAGACACAGGAGCCGTGCAAGGAGGTGCACTCGTGCAGCAGGAAGTGGTTAGTTTATGGCATTAAACAGCAGGATGCCAGACAAATTGCCCGCTTGTGCTAGCAGAAATCTGGTTTGCAAGTAACGAATTCCAAATGTTGGATGGGATCCATTTATAACAGGGAAAATATCTATACAAATGCCCAGAAAGATTGTACTAGTATTAGTAAGACTTTTTTTAATTTTTACAATATTGGTTTACTATAACTTTTCTACGATTAATTGTATCTGCCTAAAACCATACACAATGAAGTCATAAAGTAGCGATTAAAATAACTAAAAACATTCCACCAGAAATATTTTGAATAGGCATTAGTCCTTACGAAAATTTTAGTTTACTATTATTTTTCTACGATTAATCGGGTCTACCTAAAACTATGTACAATGAAGTCATAAAGTAGCGATTAAAATCACTAAAAACATTCCACTAGAATTATTTTGAATAGGTATTAGTTCTTACAAAAATCTTACGTTTACTATTATTTTTCTACGATTAATTGTGTCCTTGTGTAAGGAAGTCATAAAGTAAGGATTCAAATCAGCAAAAACATTCTACTAGAATTATTTTGAAAATGTATTAGTTCTTACAAATATCTTAGGTTTACTATTATTTTTCTACGATTAATTGTGTCTACCCCATCCGTGTGCAATTACATCACAAAGTATGGATTCAAATCAATAGAAAGAGTGAAATTTATAAGAAATTTAGTTTACTATTATTTTTCTACGATCAATTTTGTCTATCTAAGTCCATATGCAATGAAGTTGTCACTAGAAATATTGCACTAGAATGATTTTTAATAACTTTTAATATTTACAACAATCTTGGTTAACTATTACTTTTCTACAATTAATTGTGCCTACCTAAGTCCTTGTGTAATGAAGTCATACAGTAAGGATTCAAATCACTAAAAACATTCTACTAGAATTATTTTGAATAGGTATTAGTTCTTACAAAAATCTTACGTTTACTATTATTTTTCCACGATTAATTGTGTTCATGTGTAAGAAAGTCATAAAGTAATGATTCAAATCACTACAAAAATTCTACTAGAATTATTTTGAATAGGTATTAGTTCTTACAAAAATGTTACGTTTACTATTATTTATCTACGATTAATTGTGTCTACCCAATCCGTGTGCAATTACATCACAAATTATGGATTCAAATCAATAGGAAGAGTGAAATTTATAAGAAACTTAGTTTACTATTATTTTTCTACGATCAATTGTGTCTATCTAAGTCCATATGCAATGAAGTCATGTCACTAGCAATATTGCACTAAAATGATTTGGAATGGCTTTTAATCTTTACAACAACCTTAGTATACTATTACTTTTCTACGATTAATTATGTCTACCTAAATCCGTTTGCAATGTAATCAGAAAGTATGGATTTAAATCATTGGAACATTGTATTACAGTTATTAGGAAAGGTTTTTGGGTTTTTACAACAATAATAGTTTACTATTACGTAATACGTGAAGTTTTGACACTAAAAACTGTATTTTTTTTGCAATTTTGGCCAAAACAATGCAATTTTGACATTATTCATTGCAACTTTGATAAGTATTAATTGAAATTCAGACACTCAAAACTTAAACTTAAACAGTACTGTAAAAAACTTTAACCGAAACAACAGATACATTATGAAAAATCAAAATTTGCCAGTAGTCGTCGAAATTCCAGTAGACTAAACGCGTTGACAGTTTCATCATGACAATTTTGACATTAATAACTTCAAGTTTGACAGTAATACGTAAAGTTTTGATACTAAAATCTGAAGCTTTGGGGTTTTTTTTGGAATTTTGGCCAAAACAATGCAATTTTGACATTATTCATTGCAACTTTGATAAGTATTAATTGAAATTCAGACACTCAAAACTTAAACTTTGACAGTACTGGATAAAATTTTAACCGAAACAACAGATACTTTATGAGCAATCAAAATTTGCCAGTAGTCGTCGAAATTCCAGTAGACTAAACGCGTTGACAGTTTCATCATGGCAATTTTGACATTAATAACTTCAAGTTTGACAGTAATACGTAAAGTTTTGATACTAAAATCTGAAACTTTGGGTTTTTTTTTTGAATTTTGGCCAAAACAATGCAATTTTGACATTATTCATTGCAACTTTGATAAGTATTAATTGAAATTGATACACTCAAAACTTAAACTTTGACAGTACTGTATGAAATTTTAACCGAAGCAGCAGATACTTTATGAAAAATCAAAATTTGCCGGTAGTCGTCGAAATTCCAGTAGACTAAACGCGTTGACAGTTTCATCATGGCAATTTTGACATTAATAACTTCAAGTTTGACAATAATACGTGAAGTTTTGATACTAAAATCTGAAGCTTTGTTTTTTTTTTGGAATTTTGGCCAAAACAATGCAATTTTGACATTATTCATTGCAACTTTGATAAGTATTAATTAAAATTCAGATACTCAAAACTTAAACTTTGACAGTACTGTATGAAATTTTAACCGAAGCAGCAGATACTTTATGAAAAATCAAAATTTGCCAGTAGTCGTCGAAATTCCAGTAGACTAAACGCGTTGACAGTTTCATCATGGCAATTTTGACATTAATAACTTCAAGTTTGACAGTAATACGTAAAGTGTTGATACTAAAATCTGAAACTTTGTTTTTTTTTTGGAATTTTGGCAAAAACAATGCAATTTTGACATTATTCATTGCAACTTTGATAAGTATTAATTAAAATTCAGATACTCAAAACTTAAACTTTGACAGTACTGTATGAAATTTTAACCGAAGCAGCAGATACTTTATGAAAAATCAAAATTTGCCAGTAGTCGTCGAAATTCCAGTAGACTAAACGCGTTGACAGTTTCATCATGGCAATTTTGACATTAATAACTTCAAGTTTGACAATAATACGTGAAGTTTTGATACTAAAATCTGAAGCTTTGTTTTTTTTTGGAATTTTGGCCAAAACAATGCAATTTTGACATTATTCATTGCAACTTTGATAAGTATTAATTAAAATTCAGATACTCAAAACTTAAACTTTGACAGTACTGTATGAAATTTTAACCGAAGCAGCAGATACTTTATGAAAAATCAAAATTTGCCAGTAGTCGTCGAAATTCCAGTAGACTAAACGCGTTGACAGTTTCATCATGGCAATTTTGACATTAATAACTTCAAGTTTGACAGTAATACGTAAAGTGTTGATACTAAAATCTGAAACTTTGTTTTTTTTTTGGAATTTTGGCAAAAACAATGCAATTTTGACATTATTCATTGCAACTTTGATAAGTATTAATTAAAATTCAGATACTCAAAACTTAAACTTTGACAGTACTGTATGAAATTTTAACCGAAGCAGCAGATACTTTATGAAAAATCAAAATTTGCCAGTAGTCGTCGAAATTCCAGTAGACTAAACGTGTTGACAGTTTCATCATGGCAATTTTGACATTAATAACTTCAAGTTTGACAGTGATACGTAAAGTTTTTATACTATCAAATGATTTTGTCATTGCGTTGATTTATAGTAATTTCTAAATGTCGGACATCTGTTGAGAAATTCTTCAGCTGTACGTGCATATGTGCAATGGTGGTCTTGTATTGTGTAAATAAACAAAAGTTGATGTCCGATGTGACACACACATACACGACTCGATTTCTCTGCCAATGTTATGGCAGGCAAGTTCAGGATTATGCAAATGCCGTTAAAAATAAATCAATTGAAATGACACGATCTTACGTGCTCGGCGGGCCATTAAAATGTCGAAACCGCTTTATTGCCCGCTGCGGAGAGAACAAATCTGAATTGATTATCGGAGTTTACGTTTCCTAGTTCAATAATAATAATAATAATAGCAATCGGTTATTGAATACCGAATAATAATATGTATAGTCACAAATTGTAATAACAATTGTTTCTATGGTAACGAATAATAATTCTCAAATAAGTGAACTTAATTTATTAATAAAATTTATTTATTTTTAAATTCCATCAAAAATCAACTTCTTAACCAAAGAAGCAAATTTAAAAAAAAATGCACACATTCGTAATTTTTTAAGTAGATTCAAATTTAATAAACAAAAAAGTACAGTATTCTATTAAAATTCCAACGTTACCCTTACAACTCAAAAAGTAGAGGGGAGGTAAATTTCAAAAAATGCCCCCCTCCACCTCCCAACTCACTATTAACTCGCCAAAATTTCATGCGAATAATTTTAACTATTATAGAGATATCGCCTTGTAATACTTAAAAAAACTCACCCCGTATGTGTCTGCTTTCTGCTTTCTTTTCACAGCAACCTGTAATTAAAAAATATTTTTAAAATTCATATTTTTACTGTGAATGTGATTATACAAAAGTAGTAATTAGAATGCAAAGTGTGCATGAACAGAAATTAGAAAAATCCTGCTTTTAAAATGGATTGCCCGGCGCATCCACCATTTGTGCAGCAGGACTATTTAAATCTATTGCCCTATTTATCGATCATAATATAATTTTAAAAAACTTACGCACTATGATCAGTGCGTAAAATCTTAGTTTACGCAATGTCATAGAAAAAAATACGTTTTATCACTCTTATTACAACAATCAAAACAAGAATATTATTTTGATTAAAAAATGACAGATAAAAAGCAACATTTCGAGCATTGCTACCAGTTGCTAGAAATGTTGATTTTTATCCGTCATTTTTTATCTAAATCATATTCTAATTACTATTAGATACTATATTAGATATTAGATACTATATTAGATACTATTACTATTACAATAATAATAATAATAATAATAATAATCTTTATTGGTACTACGCCATAAATACAATGGAGGAAATATTACTATACAGCCAAAACGTAATGTAAATACTATATTTGGAATTCGTTAGTTATGTTGCTCTGCAAAATAATCAACATTTGGAGCATTTGGTAGCAACTAATTACTATACGTGCCAAAACGTAATGTAAATACTAAATTTTGAATTCGTTAGTTATCTTGCTCTGCAAAATAATCAACATTTCGAGCAATTGGTGGCAACTAATTACTATACGTGCCAAAACGTAATGTAAATACTATATTTGGAATTCGTAGTTACGTTGCTCTGTAAAATAATCTCAATTAATGATTTCAAATTAGTTATTTCAATTAATTTCTGTAATCGAGCTATTTCAGTCACTCATATTACATGACTTACAAATATGATTATACGTTTGAAGTAATTGATTATCTCTAGTCGTTGGTTTTACTTGTTACGCAATACAATTTGCGCTGGAAATGATATGAAAATCGCCTATTAATTAACCCTGAGCTGTGGAGCGAGATAATTAATGATCGCGCAGTTCTTGGATTTGAAAATCACTTTTTCCCAGGAAATTTTATGCAGTTAGTCAGAACCCGTAGTACCAATTAGTACGTTTTCATTTAAGATCATATCACAATTGTCTCTCAAAATATGACAATAACAAATTGCGTCACAGCAGTAGAATTAGTATTATTATTATTATTAATATTATTGTGAGTCAAATAAGTTACAAGAAATTACAGATTCTAATATTTCACAACATCAATCTAATTTAGCTGAATTAGATAGATTTTTTTTATAGAATCAGTGAATTGAACTAATTCACTGATTCTATACGTTTTGTCTAAGTTTTATAAAATATCATTGAAGCAGCAGATTTTCACCGAAATTCTATGAATTCCACAGAAATTCTATAAATTTCACCGGAAATAGTCTATAAATATATCAGAGGTTCTAGGATTAACACAGAAATTTTGTAAATATCACAAAAATTCTATAAATTTCACAAAAATTCTATAAATATCATAAAGATTCTATAATATTTACAGAAATTCTATAAATATTTCAGAGATTTTATAATTTACACAGATATTCTGTAAATTCTCCCAGAAATTCTATAAATTTCACAAAAAATTCTGTAAATTTCACAGAAATTCTATAAATTTCACAAAAAATGTATAAAAATCATAAAGATTCTATAATATTTATAGAATGTCTGTAAATTTCACGGAAATTCTATAGATATGTCAGAGATTCTATAATTTACACAGAAATTCTGTAAATTTCACAGAAATGCTATAAATTTCACAAAAATTCTATAAATATCATAAAGATTCTATAATATTTACAGAAATTCTATACATTTCAAGCAGATTCTATAAATTTCACAGAAATTCTATAAAATTCACGGAAATTCTTCAAATATCGCAAAGATTCTATTATTTTTACATAAATTCTATAATTTTCACAGAAATTCTATAAATTTCACACAAATTCTATAAATTTGACACAAATTTCATAAATTTCACAAAAATTCCATAAATTTCATACAAATTCTATAAATTTAACAAAAATTCCATAAATTAAACAAAAAATCCATAAATTTAACAACAATTCCGTAAATTTCACAGAAATTCTATAAAATTGACAAAAATTGTGTGCGTTTCAGTTAATTTAAGTAGTTGATAGATTTTAGATAAATTTTTAGATTTTCAATTATGTTCTATGATTTAATATGTAATAAAAATGTAGATTAAAACATTTTTATTACATATTTAATCATAGAACATAATTTAAAATCTAAAAATTTCCACAGATTTTCATTAAAATGTCAGCTTGAAAGCCGTTGAAGTTATACACAAGTTATATAAAACTTGTAATTTCAAAAATTACAACTAAATTCTACAGAATGATATCTATATCATAGGACTATATATTTGGTTTTCTTCGTTTCTGTAAAATATCTATGCACTTGAATTAAATAGTATGCTGTCTATTGTTCTACAAAAATTCCAAATATACAACTAAATTCTGCAGAATGGTATCTGTATCATACAACTTTATATTTAATTATATTAGTTTCTGTAGAAAATCTGTGCACTTGAATGAAATAGTATATTGTCTATCCCAAAGAATGTCCTTTAATTTATACAAATTTCAATAGAAAATTTATAAAAATTCTATATAATTTCTACAATTTTTTTGTAGATTTTCGCAAAATGCAGATTTTTATTAAAATTCTACAAATTTCACTAAAATTCAATGCATTCCAGTTAATTTAAATAGATTAATTTATTCTATATTATAGTATATAATTGAAATTTTATAATTTTCTTCAGAAATTTCACAAATTCCCATAGAAATGTGAGAAATTTCACAAATTCTATGCATTCCAGTTAATTTAGATTAAATTTAGGTTAAAAATTTCACAAATTCCCATAGAAATGAGAGAAATTTAACAAATTTCCATAGAAATTTGAGAACATTGTGTAGATTTTCACAAAACTGCAGATTTTTATTAAACTTCTACAAATTTCACTAAAATTCTAGGCATTCCAGTTGATTTAAATAGATTCATTTATTCTATATTGTAGAATATAATTTAAATTTTATAAATTTCCTCAGAAATTTCACAAATTCCCATAGAAATTTAAGAAATTTTACAATTTCTCATAGAAATTTCACAAATTCCCATAGAAATTTTAGAAATTCGAGAAAATCCAATAGAAATTTGAGAAAATTCACAAATTCCCATAGAAATTTGATAAATACTCATAGAAATTTAAGATATTTCACAAATTCCCATAGAAATTTAAGAAATATCACAAATTTGCATAAAAATTCCAACTTTGAAATTATACACTTTCCATATAAATAAGTATTACAACTCTACAAAAGAGAGATTCTACAAAATTCAGTAATATTTTGAAACAAATTCACCAAAGAATATCTATTTACCAATTACAAATTAAAATTTATAAAATTTAGGATGAATTTCATAAATTTTATAACAAATTGAAGATAATAATCTTCATAATTTCACTTTTTTTCATAAATTTAAATGATAATCTTCATGATAATTTCAATTTATCTTTATAAATTGAAGATTAATCTTTATAATCTTTTGTACCAAATGATAATTTCACTTTATCTTCATAAATTGAAGATGATAATCTTCATAGTACTATCATAATTTCACTTTATCTTCATAAATTGAACATGAATCAATTTTTTTGTACCAAGATAATTTTACTTTATCATCATAAATTAGAGAAAATATGAGAAATTTCTGTGGAAACTTGAGACATTTCTGTGGAAATTTTATAAATTTCCATAGATATTTCACAAATTTCCACAGAAATGTCTCAAATTTCTACAGAAATGTCTCAAGTTTCCACAGAAATTTCTCATATTTTCTCTAATTTATGATGATAAAGTAAAATTATCTTGTTTTGGTTTTGTTTAGTCTCAATTTGAAATTGATTGGCCTCAATTTGAACTTGATTGGTCTCAATTTGAACTTTAAAAGGTATAGTCTCAGGACTTAGGGTAACTGAGCAGGTTATCCTAGCTTACGTTAAATTTCCCACCACCGATCCCACCCTTGGTTAAAAGGCTGCCCTTTGTTCGCAGACTTTTCACACTTTTATATACACACTCCCAAGAGCTGACGGAAAATGAGCTGGTTATCTTAGCTTAAGTTAGATTCCCCACCTACTACATGCGCGCAGACATGTTTAAAGGGCTGCCCTACAGAGGACTTTTACAATCGATTTACATACTCCTAAGGCTCAGATTCAAGTGAGCAGGTTGTCCTAGCTTACGTTCAATTCCTCACTAACGATTCCACCCTTTTTTAAAAGGTTGCCCTTTGTTCTGGAGACTTTACTCGATCTACACACTCCAAGGGCTTACGGAAAATGAGCTGGTTATCCTAGCTTACGTTACATTCCGCACCTACTACGTCGTGAAGCCTTACTTAAAAGGCTGCCGTTCAGACGCCTTTCACAATCGATTTACATACTCCAAAGGCTCAGAGCCAAGTGAGCAGGTTATCCTAGCTTACGTTAAATTTCCCACCACCGATTCCACCCTTAGTTAAAGGGCTGCTTTGTTCGCAGACTTTTCACACTTTTATATACACACTCCAAGAGCTGACGGAAAATGAGCTAGTTATCCTAGATTACGTTATATTCCCTATCGACTACGTGCGTGCGTAGTTAAAAGGCTGCCCTTCAGAGGCCTTTTACAACCGATTTACATACTCCAAAGGCTCAGAGGCAACTGAGTAGGTTATCCTAGCTTACGTAAAATTGATTACGACCGATACCATGTTAAATTAAAAGGCTGACGTTTGTTCAGAAACTTTTCACACTCGATCGACACACTACTGCAATGGTTGACGGAAAATGAGCTGGTTATCCTAGTTTACGTCAAATTCCCCACCATTAGTGAAAAGGCTACCCTTTGTTCGGAGACTTATCACACTCGATCTACACACTACAAGCTCTGACGGCAAATGAGCTGGTTATCCTAGCTTACGTTATATTCCCTATCCACTACGTGCGTGCAACCGTGGTTAAAAGGCTGCCCTTCAGAGGCCTTTTACAATCGATTTACATACTCCAAAGGCTCAGAGGCTAGGGAGCAGGTTATCCTAGCTTACGTTAAATTCCCACTACCTTAGTTAAAAGGCTACCCTTCGTTCAGAGACTTTTCACACTCGATCTACGCACTCCAAGGGCTGACGGCAAGTGAGCTGGTTATCCTAGCTCACGTTAAATTCCCCAACACCGATCCCAGCCTTCGTTAAAAGGCTGCCCTTCGTTCGGAGGCTTTTCACACTCGATCTACGTACTCCAAAGATTCGGAGCCAAGTGAGCAGGTTATCCTAGCTTACGTTAAATTTCCCACCACCTTAGCTAAAACGCTGTCCTTCGTCCGGAGACTTATCACACTCGATCTACACACTACAAGGTTTGACGCCAAATGAGCTAGTTATCCTAGCTTACGTTACATTCCCCATCTACCGCATGCGTGCGTAGTTAAAACGCTGCCCTTCAGAGGCCTTTTACAATCGATTTACATTCCCCAAAGACTCAGAGGCAAGTGAGCAGGTTATCCTAGCTCACGTTAAATTTCCAACCATCTTCCCTTCGTTCGGACGATTTTCACACTCGATCTACGCACTCCAAAGGTTCGGAGGGAAGTGAGAAGGTTATCCTAGCTCACGTAAAATTCCCCACCACCGATCCCAGCCGTAGTTAAAAGGCTGCCCTTTGTTCGGAGGCTTTTAACACTCGGTCTACGCACTCCAGAGGTTCGGAGGGAAGTGAGCAGGTTATCCTAGCTCAGGTTAAATTCCCCAACACCGATTCCAGCCTTAGTTAAAAGTCTGCCCTTCGTTCGGAGACTTTTCACACTCGATCTACGCATTCCAAGGGCTGACGGCAAGTGAGCTGGTTATCCTAGCTTACGTTAAATTCCTCAACACCGATCCCAGCCTTAGTTAAAGGCTGCCCTTGGTTCGGAGGCTTTTCACACTCGATCTACGCATTCTAAAGGTTCGGAGGCAAGTGAGCAGGTTATCCTAGCTTACGTTAAATTCCCATCACCTTAGTTAAAAGGTGCCCTTCGTTCAGAGACTTTTCACACTCGATCTACGCACTCCTAAGGTTCGGAGGTTCGGAGGCGAGTGAGCAGGTTATCCTAGCTTACGTTAAATTCCCATCACCTTAGTTAAAAGGTGCCCTTCGTTCAGAGACTTTTCACACTCGATCTACGCACTCCTAAGGTTCGGAGGTTCGGAGGCGAGTGAGCAGGTTATCCTAGCTTACGTTAAATTTCCCACCATCTTAGTTCAAAGGCTGCCCTTTGTTCAGAGACTTTTCACACTCGATCTACGCATTCCAAGGGTTGACGGCAAGTGAGCTGGTTATCCTAGCTTACGTTAAATTCCTCAACACCGATCCCAGCCTTAGTTAAACGCTGCCCTTCGTTCGGAGGCTTTTTACACTCGATCTACGCACTCCAAAGGTTCGGAGGGAAGTGAGCAGGTTATCCTAGCTTACGCCATCGCCGATTTCACCCTTAGAGACCTCTTAATACGCCCATTCCTAGGCCGGAAGAAATCAATCCTGATACGTACAGGACAAACAACATTTCTACAGTCGATCAAAGAATAAGTATAACACGTTAAGAAGCATGGAGCTCAATATGGAAATCTTCTAAAGCAAATCGGTAAAGGTGACCATAGGTCATCAAAGGTCATAGCAGTGAGATCTGGGAAGGCCCAATTAACAAATATGAAGGTGATTGGCCGTAGCAGTGGAAATATGGTGATCGGGCTGATGTGGCAAACACTTCTTATGGTGTCTGCGTGTAAAGGTCCTGGTTTTGAGGGCAATCGAAAGCGGAATTCGTCGGTCGGAGAAAGTCAATTTTAGGAGAATTGTCTGGCGAAACAAATGATCTGCACACAAGATCGCGATTGATTGGTCGCACATCGATTTCGCCGATGCCTTTTTTGCGAACTGTGGCACAGGTTGTAGTAGGAGGGTGGGTGGCATGCGGATTTCGGCGGTGGCCGCGTGCGTGGTTCGCAATAAAACAAACATGACCTCACATACGAGAGACGTTTTCAATGCTAAATTGCGAACGCTTTTGCCCAAGACCTTCCAGCGATGTTTTCGGGTGTACGTGTGTGTGTGTGCGTGAGGAGGGCAAGTTCACCGAAATATCCGAAAGTGTGAAAGGATCGACTTTCACCTAAAAATGGTCGGACGTAATGGCACGGACACACAACGCGGCCCGTGTTACGGTAAGTAACGAGAGAGAGAAGCCACGGTGGGTAGGGGGGCCCAAGTCCAGCGCGCTGAAAACCGTTCGTTCTTTACCACTACTTCTCGCCAACCTCACACACACACACACACACTCGCACACGCACACGATCTACAACAGTAAACCTGCGGCCGGCTGTGTATAGTTTGTGCCCTACTTTATACCTGGGTAAAGGCTGGCTGCTGGTTATAGCTGTATCTGTAGTACTACGATTACAGTTAGACCGATCGGTACGCTTTCTTGCCTGCCCACCGCGCGTCTTCCCTCTTCCTGCTGGACTTTTACGCTCGCAGCTCAGCGGCAGTTTTATTTTTATTGCGGGCAGAGTGCGTGCAGCAACAAGTGAACACAACTCGCGCGCGCCGTACACAACCTGTACCACCTACGTGAGTAATTTTGCAGGCGGCACACCCTTACCGGCGGCCAATTTACCCACCGAGTGCAACTTTTTTTTTGGATTTTTCAAAAATTTGAAGCAAAAAAAAACAAAACAAGAGGCAAAGTGCGGCGAGCAGCAGGCAGGGCGCACTTCTCCGGTGGAACGTAAACAACGCGCAATGTTATGTGCATGGATATTTTAGTTAGTTCCGCAGTAGAAGTGATGTAGTAAACAACAAGTTGATGCGTAATATTCGCGGCGAGCACGACGCCGCCATGGACGCTCCTGGACGCACCGCCTCCCCCGTTATCGCTGGAAAAGTGCTGCGATAACCGGGATCCTCACGTAAATATTGTGCAACAGACAGACAGAACGCTCTGCTCGGGTGCCCGCCGAATCCGTCCACCTGGAGGGCCTCCACGGAGCCCCACGACTACGCCGCCCCTTTCCAACAAACCCTTCGCTGCTGTATGGATGGGGCGACATGTCTTCACTAGGTAAGGAAATTCGAATCCAACTGGCCTTCGCCACGCTCCCGCCAGGTGGCGTCCAATCTGCACCGCGGTTTTCGCCGCCACAAAAATAAAACTTATCGCAACAACAAACATGGCGCTCTCATAATGTATTTATTTATAGGCTCACACAAACACACACACGCGCAGCATAACCTATATTACTGCCTCATGACTAACGTAACGTATCGTGAAGTACGCAACTACGCACATAACAGGTGTCCATACATCTCCGTTATCCCAAAAGCACGCTTATTCATGCGTGTGTGTGTGTGTCACTCTCGCTCTTCCAATTATTAAAACCCGTTACGAGCCAAAGATTTGCCGCGCACGTAATGGGAAAGTTACTTTCACTTCGTCGCTATACCGGAAATGCTCATCCCACACACACTCTTGCACACGTACTCCCATACACACACCACAATGTTCTCGTTATGTGCACCTAGGAAGCGTTGCAAACTGCTGGGCGACTTCCTGCTTTTTCCTGCCCGCGGTTTTCTCCGCGCCGGTCACGTGGGCGCCGCGACGCCGCCGTTACGCAAGCGATAAAGTTCAATGTGATCCGATGTGCGGACAGAATTTTTATCGCGCGCGGCAAACGGGGGGAGAGAGCGTTGGCTCTATTAAAAATATTTTCGGAGTTTTCTTGAACCGCGGCTCGAAAATAGTCCTGAATAATAACAGGACGGTGCGCGTCACCAGCGCCAAGGAACTCCCATAATCGCCGGGATAAGGCTTTTTTAAGTAAGAATCTGTTGTCCTCAACCGAGTGTTAACCAAAATTTGGTAGACTATTTCAGATTTTAAAAGCATCAGTGAACCACTTGTGCACAGTACAAGGACCCACCACCACACTACACCACCCTACACCAACACCATCAACACCACCATCAACACCAGCATCAACACCACCATCAACACCACCATCAACACCATCACCCTACACGAAAACCCTACAACACCACCACCAACACATCCAACACCACCACCTCCATCACCTACATCACCACCACCTACACCTCCAACACCACCACCTCCATCACCTACATCACCACCACCTACACCACCACCCTACACCACCGCTTGGTAGCAGACTACCAAAATAAACCGATCGCCTATATTTCAATTATAGACATCAATTATGCCACAAAGTACTACCCATTACTTGAGACTATTGCACCGCTTTTCTTCTTCTCATTTTCGATAGTTTCCTTAAATGTCAAAATTACATCTGACAACACGTTACATAAGAACATTTTCAAGCACAAGGCAATAGAAAATTAGAAAATGTAAATTTTTAAACAACAACAAAAAATTCAAAAATATGCTAAGTAACGATATTAAGACATATTACATAACGAACATTTTCAAACAAAACGCAATGGAAGATTAACAACCTACTTAAATTAACTTCAACCAACTGAAGACTCATGAGAATTTGCGAATCCAGCAATTGTTTTAACAGAATTAGTATCACAAAATTTTCAAACAAAACGCTATGGAATATTAACAACCTATTTAAATTAACAGTAAATTGACTTAAACCAACTTGAGATTCATGAGAATTTGCGAATCCAGCAATTTTTTAATAGTATTAGTATTTGAAAAATTTCAAGCAAAGCGCAATGGAAGATAACCAACCTACTTAATTTAACTTTAATTGACTTAAACCAACTCAAAATTGAAGAGAATTTCCGAATCCAGCATTTTTTAAATAGTATCAGTATTATGTCAATGTCACTCAGAGACATTACAATTCAAATAAATGCTTATTTTAATAAAACGTAATATAAATGTATATCCATATTAGGCCGAAACTAGTTGGGCAAATAAATAATCATTTAAAAAACTACAAGAACTTATAACTTTACCAGGAAGTACAGCAAAAAAAAACATAATATGATATATACATCTAGTATAATAGATGAAACTAAATAAAATTACTATTAAGGTAATATTATGTTGATTTTTCTTTTCTTTTCTTCGTTATTTTATACGTGCTGGTACACTTGAATAAAATAATAGATTACATAATAAATATAACTGGTAAGAAATGGATAAAACACTACTAAAAATTGAAGTAATTGTTGTTGGTCAAATCCAGCATTTTTTTTTCAAGTGTTTGGTCAAAATATTTTTTAAAAAAAAATTATAATAATCGTGCCATGATAATACTTGATTCTAGAATATTCCTAGATATTCAAAATTTTGCATCATATATGCAAATTTATGCGAGTCATATGAGTACTGATCAGATCAGAACTGTATGAAGTGAAAAATTATCCTGTAATCAATCAGTGCTTATTCTTGTGATTATTATGTTTTTATTTTCAGTGCTAACTGTCAATTTTGTCAATCATTACTATCAAATCAAATTTCATCTGTCAAATTTCAAAGATTACACTAATGATTTCCACATTTCAATTGATGTAATATTTTCAACTTACTCTTAAATTTACTGTTAAATTTGCTTATTGAGGTAATATTGCGTTGGGTTTTTTTCTTCGTTATTTTATACGTACGTAATTTCATAATAAATATAACTGGTAAAAAATGAATAAAACACTACTAAAAATTAAAGTAATTATTGTTAGTCAAATCCAGATTTTTTTTCTAGTGTTTGGTCATTTTTTTTTTTTAATATAATTATCGTGCCATGGTAATACTTGATTCTAGGAATATTCAAAATTTTGCATCATATATTGAAATTTATGCGAGTCTTACGAGTAATGATCAGATCAGAACTGTATTCAGTGGAAGATTATCCTGTAATCGATAAGCGCTTATTCTTGTGATTATTATGTTTTTATGTGCTTACTTGTGCTTACTGTCAATTTTGTCAATTACTATCAAATCAAATTTCAAAGATTACGGTAATGATTTTCAAATTTCAATATGGATGTCATATTTTCAATACTTACTGTTAAATTTGCCTCTTATATTTGTTTCAATTACTCTGTGAAAAGGTCAATAACTAACAAAATTTTAATTATTACTTTGAAAATTTCAACAATTTCTATGAAAATTTCAATTATTGAGATATTTTCAGTGCTTAATATCAAATTTTCAATTATTTCAATCAGAGTATCAAATACTCCTTAACACCCTACGGGTAGAATAAGGATCTGATTATAATAATAATAATTTAAAAAAAAAACAAATACTGTCATTACATTACATACATTTTTTTAATGGACACTGCCAATTTTTCAATCAGTTCTGTAACTAATTGAATTATTTCGTCAAAAATTACAATGCTTACCATGAAAATTTCAGTTACTGTCATATTTTTAGTGCTTGCTTATAATTGTAATCCAATTTTATGTATTTTTAATAACCTGACACTGTAACATCCACTAGGATTAAAATACTGTACAAAATACTACTACTACTTTATTACCTTTGAAATGTTTCAATTTGTTGTTATTTTGTAATAATCTCTATGCAAATATATCTATGCAAAAATAATAGTGGTTGGTCAAAATCTAGCAATTTTCAAAAGTATTTGGTCACAGAAAAAGTTAAAAAAAATATAATAAATCGTCTCATGATGACGATTTAAAATTAAGCAACATAATGCAAAGTTTTAACTAAAGATATTCATAATTTTGCAACATAATGCAAAGTTTTAACTAAAGATATTCAAAATTTTGCATCATATATGCAAATTTATGCAAAAACATTAGTTGTTGTCATTTATCGAAAGTATTTGCTCAAAGTAAAAGTAAAAAAAAAATGTGTCATGTTGATACTAGCTCCTATGAATATTCAAAATTTTGCATTATATATGCCAATTTTTTTTTATCTAAAAATGTTTTCCAGGTACATTTTTCGTAATATTCGTATGCAACATAATGAAAAGTTTTAACTAAAGATATTCATAATTTTGCAACATAATGTAAAGTTTTAACTAAAAATTTTCAAAATTTTGCATCATATATGCAAATTTATGCAAAAACAATAGCTGTTGGTCAAAATGCAGTAATTTATCAAAAGTAGTCGGTCAAAATAAAAGTTTTAAAAAAAATGTGTGATGTTGATACTAACTCCTATGAATATTCAAAATTTTGCATCATATATGCCAACTTTTTTTAACTAAAAATGTTTTCTAGGTACACTTTTCGTAATTTTCAAAAATAAATAATAACACTGGCCAACGCTGAATTTTTCTCCCGAAATTTAATTACTGTTTCTAAGTACCTGTAAGGTGCTAATATTATATATTATAACAATTACATAATTAATAGAAACTATGACAGTAATAATTGAAATGTGGCTATAAATAATTGAAAGTGTGATAGACAGCAATAATTGAAATATGGATAAAAAATATTTTGATTTAATAGAAATATTGATAATAATTTTAAAAAATCATAGCAATAATTGGTAATCATCGTATATATGACTGTAATCTATATAATTTCAGAATACCGTTTTACTTTATAAACGTTTTTAGTAATCAAGAAACGTTTACTGCAATAGTTGCAATTTTGCAGGTATATTAAAAAAATCACAGATTTCAACAGAAATATTGACAATAATATAAAAAAAATCATAGTACTAATCGGTAATCATTTAAATTTACTGTAATCTATAAAATTTCGGTGTACCTTTTTACTTTAAAAACTTTTTAAGTAATCAAGAAACGTTTACTGCAATCGTTTCAATTTTGACAGATATATTAAAAAAATCACAGATTTTAACAGAAATATTGACAATAATATTAAAAAAATCATAGTAGTAATCGGTAATCATCGAAAATTTACTGTAATCTATAAAATTTCGGTATACTTTTTTACTTTAAAAACGTTTTTAATAATCAAGAAACGGTTACTGCAATCGTTGCAATTTTGACAGATACATTAAAAAACTCGCAGATTTTAACAGAAATATTGACAATAATATAAAAAAAATCATAGTACTACTATTACTTATTAGTACTAGTACTAATCTATAAAATTTCGGTATACGTCTTTACTGTAAAAACGTTTTTAGTAATACAGAAACGTTTACTGTAATTGTTGCAATTTTGACAGATATATAAAAAAAATCAGAATAAGTAAACATTGACAGATTAACAATTTTTCAATATTGAATGAGATTTTGGCACCAAAAATTGATAATTTAGTAATCTTGATAATTTGATTAATTTTATTGATAATAATTATTGATATTGATAAGACACACGACGCAAAAATTAAGATAGCTTCTGGATTTTCCTCTATGTTCGATAAAAAAAATTCAACTAATTGTATTTAAAAACATTCGCATGCAATTAATGTTTTGACCACCAAAACCTTGCACATTTCCAATTGATGTTTTATATCAATTATTGATATGTTCAGAGTTTTGATTATTCATTTTTCAATATAGAATGAAATTTTGGCACCAAAAATTGATAATTTGGTAATCTTAATACTTTGATTAATTTAATTAATTATATAATAATATACTTAAGTATTTAAACGAAATAGTGAAAAATTTTAAAACAAAAAAATATTTGTATCATTTAAAGTTCGCTTTATGTTAGTTTTTTTTTTGCCTGGATGCGCTATTACTTAAACTGCCATTGCTAACAGTAACGGCCGCGAAATTGTATTTTACGGACTATTTTGCCGAAATGAACATTCCGCACATAAAATAATTTAGAAAAAATCTAATTGTGAGCAGACCACAATTGCGGTAATATATTTCGCCCTACTGTTATTTACAGCGAGCAATAACCATGCTTTCATTATTACCAATTATCTGAGACTCGTGTGCCAATTCTTACATTGACGCCCCCGCATTTACCGGGGCGCAAACAATCCGACAATATTTGCAACATAACTCGCTCCCGAGTCCAGAGCAGCAGCAACAACAACATTATCAAGTCGGCTCTGCTTTACCGCCGCGGCCGTAAAAATCTGAGCCCGGCTCGTAAATACGGGGACTTTATGTGCACGTGGCTCTCCAGCAATTCCAGCCAGGAGTCACAACATCCCCCTCAGGATTGCACTTGCGATTAATTGCATAAATATCCGCAAATAGCGAAAGCGCGACCTTTATTCTGGCTCTATAAATAATTACAATGGCGCCGAAACTTTGCATGATACATTTTCGTAAAGTAGTACTTTACGAACTTGTATAATTTAGCTCAAATAAATGTTTTTTTTATTGTAAAAATGTATTCTGTCTCTTATTTAAAGATTCTTTTACAAGCTGCATGTTTGGTTAAATACTTTCTTGTTTACACTTTTCAGCCTTAAAATATGTCGCAACATATTGGCAATGCCAACATTGAACCGAATCGATTAATTATTATGATTAAATATTATTACTGAATGACTTTTTTAAGTATCAATGGGCATATCAATTGAGACGCCACAACATCTGAAACTCTCCAACAAATCATGAATTGATCTACCATTTTCGTGCACTTGATTAAATCGATAAGGCCGAAACGGGGTCATCGATAATCAGTGTAAATATTTGCCAGTCATTTTTTCACGATAACCGTGAGCGCCGGAATTCTCGTCTGTGTGTGTATGTGTGAATGTGTGCCTGAACCATTAGCACATTTTAATTGGGCAGTTCCAAACGCATCAAGTTTAGGCGCTTTCTAAAATCGGAATGCGCGGAATTTTTGGCGTGAACAATTCGCGGTTAAAAAGCGCGATTGACGGACAGAAAAAAATGCGCTGATTCGAATTCCTAGTGAAATTTATTACATGTAGGTATTCAAGTTTACTATGATTTATAGAAGATTGTCATAAGTTCTATAAAAAAAAAAATAATGTGATATTTTGCGGTTTTTCAAAAAATTGCTATATGTTTTATATGATTGGAATGCATTTTATGGAAAATATAAATTCATTACATGTAGGTTTTCCAGTTTTCTATGATTTATAGATGTTTGTCATTGTTACGTAATCGAAGGACCAGGTGGGTGTACGCCAATTTAAATGATAAGGTAATTAAAACTCGTCGTTTTGGAAATAATGTGGACTATAATTTAATACGTAACATTAATTAATACACAGCGATGTACACCGGTGAAGGTAACGAATTGAAGTGTCGTCTGCTCTGCATTCTTACAATTAAATCTTTGAGTTATTGGGGTGGGGTGCAATTTGAATTGTGCACCGCGAGGGGTGGCTTGAAGATGATTCCTGATTGGTGCGGCATTTCGTTTCGGTAAGCCATGTTGCCACACTTGGTTATCACAAGCCTTGGGTAATTCCTCTATCTGGAATTTCTGAGGATTCCTAATGCCGTCCAATAAATATATTTGGGATTTCCTGGTCGCTAATTGTATTTGCCGAAGTGGCAATCCGTGCTCAATAAACGGCTTAATGTGCCTATTGATCTTCATGCGCACCGTACTTTACTTAAGCACTTCTCGGTGAACATAATGGCTAAATAATAGCCACCCCAATAAATTGTTTATTAGAAATTAGATATATATATCTAAGAGTGGTGGTTACAAATGGGCGCCACAGAGTTTTTGTAGGTCTAAAAACTAACGCAAGTCTTACTTCGTGATGGAATTTCGTCTTGGATGATGAATATCTACAACGAAAATGGGCGCCACATAGTTTCTCAGGACTAACACAAAATTTATTTCGGGGTAGCAAGCACATTGCAATTTCGTGTTAAAATAAAGGTCGTCTTAGGAAATTGTGTGAATACCAAATATTGTCTTAGAAAATTTTAAAATCTTAAGAAATTGTTATGAATATCGACTGTTTATGTTTAGTAAAAAGGTGTTAACATGAATTTCGATGTATTGTTCGCGCATTTTTCATATGAAGCCTTGAGTTATCCAAGTAATCTCGCAACTGTTATGAATATGGATGGTCACGTGTTGCTCACATCATTCGCACGTTTCTCGCGCAAAAATCAGCCGCAATATGGAAGCGGCTGATTTTCATAGGACAAAATTAAATACCAGTACGTAATGTGCTGGGGGGTGAATCTAATTGTGGTGGTTGTCTTCAATAGAAATGGGCGCCACAGAGTTTCTTCAACAGAAATGGGGGCCACAGAGTGTCTTCAACAGAAATGGGCGCCATAGAGTTTCTTCGACAGGAATGGGCGCCACAGAGTGTCTTCAACAGAAATGGGCGCCATAGAGTTTCTTCGACAGAAATGGGCGCCACAGAGTGTCTTCAACAGAAATGGGCGCCACGGAGTTTCTTCAACAGAAATGGGGGCCACAGAGTTTCTTCAAAAGAAATATGGGCCATAGAGTTTCTTCGACAGAAATGGGCGCCACAGAGTGTCTATAAGAGAAATGGGCGCCACAGAGTTTCTATAAGAGAAATGGGCGCCGTAGAGTTTCTTCGACAGAAATGGGCGCCACAGAGTTTCTATAAGAGAAAAGGGTACCACAGAGTTTCTTCAACAGAAATGAGCGCCACAGAGTGTCTTCAACAGAAATGGGCGCCATAGAGTTTCTTCGACAGAAATGGGCGCCATAGAGTTTCTTCGACAGAAATGGGCGCCACAGAGTGTCTTCAACAGAAATGGGCGCCACGGAGTTTCTTCAACAGAAATGGGGGCCACAGAGTTTCTTCAACAGAAATATGGGCCATAGAGTTTCTTCGACAGAAATGGGCGCCACAGAGTGTCTATAAGAGAAATGGGCGCCACAGAGTTTCTATAAGAGAAATGGGCGCCGTAGAGTTTCTTCGACAGAAATGGGCGCCACAAAGTTTCTATAAGAGAAAAGGGTACCACAGAGTTTCTTCAACAGAAATGAGCGCCACAGAGTGTCTTCAACAGAAATGGGCGCCATAGAGTTTCTTCGACAGAAATGGGCGCCATAGAGTTTCTTCGACAGACATGGGCGCCACAGAGTTTCTTCAACAGAAATGGGCGTCACAGAGTTTCTTCAACAGAAATGATCGCCACAGAGGGTTTTCAACAGAAATGGGCGCCATAGAGTTTCTTCAACAGAAATGGGGGCCACAGAGTTTCTTCAACAGAAATATGGGCCATAGAGTTTCTTCGACAGAAATGGGCGCCACAGAGTTTCTATAAGAGAAATGGGTGCCACAGAGTTTCTTCAACAGAAATGAGCGCCACAGAGTTTCTTCAACAGAAATGGGCGCCATAGAGTTTCTTCGACAGAACTGGGCGCCACAGAGTTTCTATAAGAGAAATGGGCGCCACAGAGTTTCTTCAACAGAAATGGGCGGCACTGAGTTTCTTTAGGTCTCCGAATTATTTCGGCTGATATTTTTCTGGTCAACTCTCGCTACTAAGTGACGAATACGTGTCGGAATTATGAGAGGAGGCTATTTTGAAGGAGACCACACTGTTAGCAAACTGTTTTACGAGGCGTAGCCGCAGCTTTACGGCCCGAGCGCTGCAAAACACGACAATTAACATTTCATTCCGGCGGAGGAGGAGCGATACGAGCGGCTAATTGTCGCTCGGTTACGAAACGGCGGGAGGAAAAAGGAAAAGCGGCGAACTGAAAAAACAGCGTGGGGAGGGTAGAGAGTGCGGTGGGACGGCGTGCGTGCAGTTTTATAACGTTTTATATTGGCCACTACCGCGTTGCACTGTCGCGGGTCATTAACATTAAAACTTTCTCTAGGAGTTACGTAAGTGTGAATTTTACTTTCCAACGTTTTCTGCTGAAAAGTAAAACCGTGCCATAACGCGCTTACTACAGCGCCAGGTTCCGCATAAATTACTATTACTATTTCCCCCGGCGCGATTTTTTCCCACACGCAAACGCTCTCCTCGGCGAGTTTTTAATAAGATGCAATCAAACGGTCAGTTTCGTCATCGCCCTCGGCGTTTCGTCGATCCGCTTCGATTCAGCTGTATTTACGAGAACGTAGTGACAATGTGCGCCGATTGCATGGACTGTAAACTGTTAATAAACCTACTACCGCTCGATTACTCTCCGCACACTACACACCATTACGTAAACACAGCGAAAAACAAACGAAAAGTATGCACACGGCTCGTCGCCGGCTATCGATTGAAGAGAAAATTGTACACCACAAAATGCTGAAATTAAACTGCAATATCCTTAACATAATCTATGTAAATGATCAACTTGTTCCTTCCCCTCTTCCTCGTCCTTCACCTCTTATTCCGCCTCCTCCTCATCTACTGACGTACCTGAAGGGCACTCAGCCCAAAAGAGCAGTGGAAACAACCGGAGTACTCCTTTGGAATAACGAATAGAGCCACTAGCTCTCGATATCGGAGAGTGGGGTGGGTGAAAAGGGATCAACTTGTTCCTTCCCCTCTTCCTCGTCCTTCACCTCTTATTCCACATCCTCCTCATCTACTGGCGTACCTGAAGGGCACTCAGCCCAAAAGAGCAGTGAAAATAACCAGAGTATTTATTTGGAATAACGAATAGAGCCACTAGCTCTCGATGTCGGAGAGTGGGGTAGGTGAAAAAGGGCTCTACGTAATTTTACCTCGCACATTACCCCAGAAAAAAATAACGGACTCCATAAATACGTGGAGACAACTGGAGTTCCCCTTTAAAATAACTAGGAGGGCCACTAGTTCTCGATGTCGGAGAGTGGGGTGGGTGAAAAAGGGCTCCACGTAATTTTACCTAGCACCTTTGCTCCAGAGCGAAAAAAGGGACTTGACAAATACAACAACTGACGCCAGGGCTACTAGCTCTCGATGTCGGGGAGTGGGGTAGGTGAAAAAGGGATCCACGTAACTTAACCTCGCATGTTACTCCAGAAAGAAATAACGGACTCCATAAATACGTGGAGACAACCGGAGTTCCCCTTTAGAATAACTAGGAGGGCCACTAGCTCTCGATGTCGGAGAGTGGGGTGGGTGAAAAGGGGCTCCACGTAATTTTACTTAGCATCTTTACCCCAGAGCGAAAAAAAGGACTCGACAAATACAATAATTGACGACAGGGCCACTAGCTCTCGATGTCGGAGAGTGGGGTGGGCGAAAAAGGGGTTCCACGTAATTTTACCTCGCACCTTTACTCCAGAGCGAACTAAGGCACTCAACAAATACAATAATTGACGCCTCTACGTCAACTATTGCGCGTCTTCTTCTTTACCACCAGAATGAATTATGTTTTTATTGTTTCTCATGAATTATTACAGCAGTGAACCAATAATCATTATCAGTAAATCATATATCACAATCAGTAAATCATATATCACGATCAGTAATCATCAGCAAATCATATATCACAATCAGTAATCATTATCACTAAACCATATACCACAATCAGCAATCATTATCGTAACGTGTGATTATTAATAAACTTAAAAAAATACATTCATCGATCCGCCTAGTAATCTCTCACTTAACTCGCCGACCATTTAGTTTCCGTTTTAATTCCCACCTGAAATTCGAAACACAGAGCAATAAACCTTGGCATTTCACTTCGCTCAAGAGATTCGGACTGTGAACTTCCCCCCGTCGCCGCGCCTCTCTAGGCCGCCGTTTTCTCTTCCCGTACGGGAGAAATTCGCGTGGGCGGCCGGGAATGGAGCGGTGTGATTCACGCAAAAACTCTGCAAGCCACGTTCACAAGCGGAAAAAAACCTGCCATCGAAAGTATGCCGCTGAAATGTTTGCAAAACATAAAACATGCCATGCTGAAATGTTTACATTGTTGTAAACGATAGTTAAGTGGCGAGCTATTATTTTTTCAAGTCGTTATAATTAACGTAATTACACAAACAATTAATGAAATTGTTTAGTGATATCGCTTTATAGATATATATTTTTTTAATTGATTGATTTAATTATCGATTACAAGCACTCGAAAACAATCGATTATAACGAGACCAGCATAACAGGATGCAAGCATTGCAGACAACACGAATGATACTGATTTACATGATCATGATTATTGATAAAAACCACTATAATTTGTAGCTATATTAAGTTGGCGGAATGGATTTATTTCATAAGCCATAAAAAAATCGGTAATACAATGAATGCATTTCTATGTGTACAACAAAAATTCTCAAGGGGCACCGAAAATTAACAACACGCCACAAACATTCCATGTTATTTATGCTACGTGTACGACGAAATAATCGCAACGTGCACAAAATCAATACAATGCAACTCACAAACATACCAGAAGATGAACTAATTTAATAGTGCAATGTGCGCTATTAACATAGAAATATTCCAGACGTATAATGAAGGAAGTACAGCAAACTCGATGCTACGTGTACGACGAAATAATCGGCACGCACACAATACAAACAAAATGCTTCTTACAAACATTCCAGAAGAGCAACTAATTCATTAATACAATAACGTGTACGCCACTAACGTACTAGTTGAAAATTCGTTAGGTCTTTAATAAACATTGGGAGATTCTAAAGATCAACTACGCATTCGGTCGGCGTTAGGGACCCGCATTTCTACGTTTCTTTGATTTTGCAATATTTTACGTGCGGCACGGCGTGGTAGTCATTAGATTTTTTTGTGGAACATTGACTTGGAGATTTATTAGTAGAATTTTTACGATGAATTCGTGTTTATACACTAACATAAGGCATCTACAGTTTAACCAGTGATAAGAACCTCTGTTTTGGGGAGTTTTCCTGAATTTTTATAAGAAATCATGGACCAGAGAGTTTTCTGCTCTTGCTGACCTGCGATATATCTGCGACTGAAATTTTCCGAACACTCAGTTTTTACGACCTTGGCCGATCGCTTCCTCCTAGCGCTGGCACTTTGCACATGCACACGAGTCGGCGCAAGTCACGAGGCCCCAAGTCGAAATGCATCCGACTGCATTTGGCGAGAGCCCCGCTTCCTGGCCGGCGTCCCGTGACCCCGAATCCAAGGAGGGACCTTCGGCAGCGCTCTTCCTCATCATAGTATCGAAATAGCAAACATATGCCCAACAGATAAAGAAAGAGAGAGACAGAGACATTCGGACGCCCTCGAGAGCGAACGTTTGCACTGAAAACGCATTGTGTTCGATCTTCCTGCAGTTCTGAGGCTGGCACAAGGTTCGCCTAACGTCAATACCGAATGCTGTGAGTACGAAAATATTGGCAAGGTAGAAGGGATACAACGTAGTTGAGCTCAATTGTTGATCTTTTGGGTAGTGGATTTTGGGTTCCACTGCGCAAAAGGCGTTAGGAACCCCCATTTCCTCCAACCCCCAAGGACCCCCCAAGGTTGCAATGTAGTGGTTGCAATCTGATGTAAATCCATATCCAAAAAGCGGGTATTTCACCAGTATTAGAAGTTATAAAACAGGAGCACAAACAAGTACAAAGAGCGTCATTTAAAAAATAAGCAGATGGCATACTCATCGTCTCATAGGAGAGTACCAGATAGGGTGCTGGTATACTTACCATTAATATCTATATCATTTGCCTTTTTATCATCTGCAAGACATACCCATCGTCTCATATGAGAGTACCAGAGATAGTGAAGGTAAACTTGGTATTAATATCTGTATCATTTGCCTCTTTTATCATCTGCAAACTAAACACAACTACTTTTACAAAGTCCAAACTAGTTTCCAAAGTCCAAAGTTCCAAATTATTTTGATCTTTTGTTGTTGCGGGATATTCTCTTAATTAAGATCTGTATCATTTGCCTTCCCTTATCACCTGCAACCTAAACGCAACAACTTTTCTAAGGTCCAATTCTTCTCCAATTTTCCAATTTTCCAATTTTCTAAGGTCTAAGGTCCAAAGGTTACGTGTTGGTGGTTGGACGATATTCTCCAAGCGAATACATATCACTATTCTGCAAATTTGGTTCATTGGATTCCTCATTTAACCAATTGCAAAAATGGATGTACGCTCCAGTCTTTTCATTTAACATTAAACTTGAAGATACTACATCTGCCAGATAGGCAGAAACCGTTTCTAATCTCCACTTTACGTTTTTGTAAACGTAAAGACCATTCCAGATTTTCTGAAATGGTCTTTGGGGGAAGTGCACTTCTGGTCTCGGAAAAGTTGTTTACGTCCCGCACTCGGCTCTCCCACCAGTCGGCAAGAGAGAGCGCGATTGTTATTGCAAAACGGTCGTATTATAAATAATGTATTTAAATTTTTTATTCAATGATAGATCCTTGAACATTATGCATCTAACCTTAATAAAATGAACTTTATGCATTTATTTGTTCGTTTCCTTATTAACATAATTAATGTTGAGCCGCCGGACGTTGGGCCGCGCACGATCGATCATCCAAGCAGGAATGGATCAGTCACACTCCCCTGTTATAAAATATGTAAACTGCTGGTTATCAATTGTTATAATTTATCTAAAGAAATTAAAACAATTGATGATCAGCAGCATCAACTGTTTTAATTTCTTCTTCACCTGTTAACAATTCGTTGAAGTGTTCTCATCTCATCAGAAAAAGATAAGAGACCTCTTAACTGCTGGTCATCAATTGTTTCAAATTCTCTAAAGTGCTGGTCATCAATTGTTTAAATTTCTCTAAATTGCTGGTTATTAATTGTTTTAATTTCTCTAAACTGCTGGTCATCAATTGTTATAATTTATCTAAGGAAGAAGAAATGAAAACAATTGGTGCCCAGCAGCATCAATTGTTTTAATTTCTTCTTCACCTGATTACAATTGGTTGAAGTTTTATTAATTTGCGCTCTCCTATTTATACTATACCTCCACAAGACACACAGAAAATGGATGGATCATCATCATCAGCTCATCGCATCAGAAAAAAATAACAGACCTCTAAACTGCCGGCCATCAATTGTTTTAAATTCTCTAAACTGCTGCTCATAATTTGTTTAAATTTCTCTAAATTGCTGGTTATCAATTGTTTTAATTTCTCTAAACTGCTGGTTATCAATTGTTTTAATTTATCTAAACTGCTGGTTTGCTTATCAATTGTTTTAATTTATCTAAACTGCTGGTTTGGTTATCAATTGTTATAATTTATGTAAAGAAGAAATTAAAACAATTGATGATCAGCAGCATCAACTGTTTTAATTTCTTCTTCACCTGATAACAATTCGTTGAAGTGTTCTCATCTCATCAGAAAAAGATAAGAGACCTCTAAACTGCTGGTCATCAATTGTTTCAAATTCTCTAAAGTGCTGGTCATCAATTGTTTAAATTTCTCTAAATTGCTGGATATTAATTGTTTAAATTTCTCTAAACTGCTGGTCATCAATTGTTATAATTTATCTAAGGAAGAAGAAATGAAAACAATTGATACCCAGCAGCATCAATTGTTTTAATTTCTTCTTCACCTGATTACAATTGGTTGAAGTTTTATTAATTGGAGCTCTCTTATTATACTATGCCTCCTGCTACTGTGCCTTCACAAGACACACAGAATATAGATGGATCATCATCATCAGCTCATCTCATCAGAAAAAATTAAGAGACCTCTAAACTGCTGATCATCAATTGTTCTAAATTCTTTAAACTGCTGCTCATTAATTGTTTAAATTTCTCTAAATGGCTGGTTATCAATTGTTTTAATTTCTCTAAACTGCTGCTCATAAATTATTTAAATTTCTATGAATTGCAGGTTCTCAATTGTTATAAATTCTCTAAATTGCTAGTTATCAATTGTTATAAATTCTCTAAACTGCTGGTCATCAATCGTTATAAATTATCAAAAGAAGAAATTAAAACAATTGATGACCAGCAGCATCACTTATTTAATACTGAAACTCTGTCAAATTTTCATGAGAATTACCTTCAGGTATACTGAACACAAATTTAATATTAAATATACAAAAAATAATTTTTCAAAAATGTTTGTAATAGAGACCTAACCTCGCCTTACCTAACCTAACCTCGTTCTGATTTTCTCACTTATTTAATACTGAAACTCTGTCAAATTTTCATGAGAATTACCTTCAGGTGTACTGAACACAAATCTAATATTAAATATACAAAAAATAATTTTTAAAAAAATTCTGGAATAGAGACCTAACCTCGCCTTACCTAACCTAACCTCGTTCTGACTTTCTCACTTATTTAATACTGAAACTCTGTCAAATTATCATGAGAATTACCTTCAGGTATACTGAACACAAATTTAATATTAAATATACAAAAAATAATTTTTCAAAATTTTTGTAATAGAGACCTAACCTCGCCTTACCTAACCTAACCTCGTTCTGACTTTCTCACTTATTTAATACTGAAACTCTGTCAAATTTTCATGAGAAATACCTTCAGGTATACTGAAAACAAATCTAATATTAAATATACAAAAAATAATTTTTCAAAAATTTCTGTAATAGAGACCTAACCTCGCCTTACCTAACCTAACCTCGTTCTGATTTTCTCACTTATTTAATACTGAAACTCTGTCAAATTTTCATGAGAATTACCTTCAGGTGTACTGAACACAAATCTAATATTAAATATACAAAAAATAATTTTTAAAAAAATTCTGGAATAGAGACCTAACCTCGCCTTACCTAACCTAACCTAGTTCTGACTTTCTCACTTATTTAATACTGAAACTCTGTCAAATTTTCATGAGAAATACCTTCAGGTATACTGAACACAAATCTAATATTAAATATACAAAAAATAATTTTTCAAAAATTTCTGTAATAGAGACCTAACCTCGCCTTACCTAACCTAACCTCGTTCTGATTTTCTCACTTATTTAATACTGAAACTCTGTCAAATTTTCATGAGAATTACCTTCAGGTATACTGAACACAAATCTAATATTAAATATACAAAAAATAAATTTAAAAAAAATTCTGGAATAGAGACCTAACCTCGCCTTACCTAACCTAACCTCGTTCTGACTTTCTCACTTATTTAATACTGAAACTCTGTCAAATTTTCATGAGAATTACCTTCAGGTATACTGAACACAAATCTAATATTAAATATACAAAAAATAATTTTTCAAAAATTTCTGTAATAGAGACCTAACCTCGCCTTATCTAACCTAACCTCGTTCTGATTTTCTCACTTATTTAATACTGAAACTCTGTCAAATTTTCATGAGAATTACCTTCAGGTGTACTGAACACAAATCTAATATTAAATATACAAAAAATAATTTTTAAAAAAATTCTGGAATAGAGACCTAACCTCGCCTTACCTAACCTAACCTCGTTCTGATTTTCTCACTTATTTAATACTGAAACTCTGTCAAATTTTCATGAGAATTACCTTCAGGTATACTGAACACAAATCTAATATTAAATATACAAAAAATAAATTTAAAAAAAATTCTGGAATAGAGACCTAACCTCGCCTTACCTAACCTAACCTCGTTCTGATTTTCTCACTTATTTAATACTGAAACTCTGTCAAATTTTCATGAGGATTACCTTCAGGTATACTGAACACAAATCTAATATTAAATATACAAAAAATAATTTTTAAAAAATTTCTGGAATAGAGACCTAACCTCGCCTTACCTAACCTAACCTCGTTCTGAGTTTCTCACTTATTTAATACTGAAACTCTGTCAAATTTTCATGAGAAATACCTTCAGGTATACTGAACACAAATCTAATAATAAATATACAAAAAATAATTTTTCAAAAATTTCTGTAATAGAGACCTAACCTCGCCTTACCTAACCTAACCTCGTTCTGATTTTCTCACTTATTTAATACTGAAACTCTGTCAAATTTTCATGAGAATTACCTTCAGGTGTACTGAACACAAATCTAATATTAAATATACAAAAAATAATTTTTCAAAAATTTCTGTAATAGAGACCTAACCTCGCCTTACCTAACCTAACCTCGTTCTGACTTTCTCACTTATTTAATACTGAAACTCTGTAAAATTTTCATGAGAATTACCTTCAGGTATACTGAACACAAATCTAATATTAAATATACAAAAAAGAATTTTTCAAAAATTTCTGTAATAGAGACCTAACCTCGCCTTACCTAACCTAACCTCGTTCTGACTTTCTCACTTATTTAATACTGAAACTCTGTCAAATTTTCATGAGAATTACCTTCAGGTATACTGAACACAAATCTAATATTAAATATACAAAAAATAATTTTTCAAACATTTCTGTAATAGAGACCTAACCTCGCCTTACCTAACCTAATCTCGTTCTGACTTTCTCACTTATTTAATACTGAAACTCTGTCAAATTTTCATGAGAATTACCTTCAGGTATACTGAACACAAATCTAATATTAAATATACAAAAAATAATTTTTCAAAAATTTTTGTAATAGAGACCTAACCTCGCCTTACCTAACCTAACCTCGTTCTGACTTTCTCACTTATTTAATACTGAAACTCTGTCAAATTTTCATGAGAATTACCTTCAGGTATACTGAACACAAATCTAATATTAAATATACAAAAAATAATTTTTCAAAAATTTTTGTAATAGAGACCTAACCTCGCCTTACCTAACCTGACCTCGTTCCGACTTTCTCACTTATTTAATACTGAAACTCTGTCAAATTTTCATGAGAATTACCTTCAGGTATACTGAACACAAATCTAATATTAAATATACAAAAAATAAATTTTCAAAAATTTTTGTAATAGAGACCTAACCTCGCCTTACCTAACCTAACCTCGTTCTGACTTTCTCACTAATTTAATACTGAAACTCTGTCAAATTTTCATGAGAATTACCTTCAGGTATACTGAACACAAATCTAATATTAAATATACAAAAAATAATTTTTCAAAAAAATTTGTAATAGAGACCTAACCTCGCCTTACCTAACCTAACCTCGCCTTACCTAACCTAACCTCGTTCTGACTTTCTCAATTATTTAATACTGAAACTCTGTCAAATTTTCATGAGAATTACCTTCAGGTATACTGAACACAAATCTAATATTAAATATACAAAAAATAATTTTTCAAAAATGTCTGTAATAGAGACCTAACCTCGCCTTACCTAACCTAACCTCGTTCTGACTTTCTCACTTATTTAATACTGAAACTCTGTCAAATTTTCATGAGAATTACCTTCAGGTATACTGAACACAAATCTAATATTAAATATACAAAAAATAATTTTTCAAAAATTTCTGTAATAGAGACCTAACCTCGCCTTACCTAACCTAACCTCGCCTTACCTAACCTAACCTCGTTACAATTCGTTGAAGTGTTCTCATCTCATCATCAAAATAACAGACCTCTAAACTGCTGGTCATCAATTGTTTCAAATTCTCTAAACTGCCGGTCTTCAATTGTTTAAATTTCTCTAAATTGCTGGTTATCAATTGTTTAATTTCTCTAAACTGCTGGTCATCAATTGTTATAATTTATCTAAGGAAGAAGAAATGAAAACAATTGATGACCAGCAGCATCAACTGTTTTAATTTCTTCTTCACGTGATTACAATTGGTTGAAGTTTTATTAACTTGGGCTCTCCTATTTATGCTATGCCTCCTGCTACTGTGCCTCCACAAGATACACAGAAGATGGATGGATCATCATCATCAACTGATCTCATCAGAAAAATTAGCAGACCTCTAAACTGCTTGTCATCAATTGTTTTAATTTCTCTAAACTGCTTGTTATCAATTGTTATAATTTCTCTAATGATGAAATTAAAACAATTGATGACCCTTTGCGACAGTAATTAGTCCAGTACGAATGCCACTAAAGATTATGATGATTGAGAGCATAAGATAGGGGGCTAAAGATTATGGTGATAATGATTGAGAGTATAAGAGAGGAGGTCCTAAATCTAGTACAAAGACTTGCCATAACTTTTGACTAAATCAAAAGTATGTTAACCTCCGTTAGAAATGTGCAAGATAAATCCTTCGGCCTCAACAAAAACGACCTCACCGAAGGCCTTCCGCTGCACACCTCTTGGCCAGGCTTCCACCCAAACTCTCCGGCATGGAGATCACGTATACCTGCAGTTTTCAATGCTGGCACCAGCAATTAACGCTAATGAGTGAAAACAACTGAACGCCCGCTCTTTCGCATGCCAGCGCCAACTGAGACTGGTGTTTCTCGACAAGAGAGAAAAAAATCAGTATGATTAATGCAGTAATTTATGTGCTAGAGCTAATGAGTAACCTTGTTCGCAATGTGTTTATTCATAGAACTTGACCTTTTCGCATAATGAAAAAATACTACACACAAATAAGAACTCGTACGTGTGTACGTTGATATGCCAATGTATGTATAATAAAATGAATTGATGACGTGCTCAGTTTTCCGCACAAACTCAGCCGCTGATAAAATAGTTTACGAGTTTTAAATGCAAGATCATAATTTATACGGGTGTTATGTAATGCGCTTCAAATATTATAGTAGTATGAATTTAAGACGCATTCTGTGATGAAAGCGTATATTATGTATATTATGAATATAATGCATCAAATATCGATGAATTTTAGAATTTTAGATTTAGAATCATCAATGATAATCATCAATGATAAGCGCTGGGAATCCCAAACAATAATAAAGTGCAATTACCAGGTGTCAGTAGGAATTACCCAGATTAGGCCCTATTTAGAACTTTTAGTAAGCTGTTAATAGCCGGGAAGTAACGGATTCTGGGATGCCCAAAATCGGTTTATGGCTCGATTGTTGGTAGCCTCTAATGGTCTTCCCAGAAACAGTTTTGTGTGCGACGACACGAACCCAAGGAGATGAGACTTCTAGACTCCACCCCATACTGCCAACCCCCACCAATTTCGAACATTACAACAAACAACAATTTCGGTGCTACGAGCCGGGTACAATAGAAGTTGGTCCTTCGAACCGGATGCAAAACCAGGTTGGTCCTTCGAACCGGATACAAAACCAGGTTGGTCCTTCGAACCGGCTACGAAACTGTTGAAAAAATTAAAAACCTTTCAACATCCGAAGGCAACACAAACAATTAGGTGCTCCAACGTCTGAAGGCACAAACAATTATGTGCAGCCTCTAATGGTCTTCCCAGAAACAGTTTTGTGTGCGACGACACGAACCCAAGGAGATGGGACTTCCAGACTCCACCCCATGCTGCCAGCCCCCACCAATTTCGAACCTTACAACAAACAACAATTTCGGTACTACGAGCTGGGTACAATAGAAGTTGGTCATTCGAACCGGATACAAAACCATGTTGGTCCTTCGAACTGGATACGAAACGGTTGCAAAAAATCAAAACCTTTCAACATCCGAAGGCAACACAAACAATTAGGTGCTTCAACATATGAAGGGACAAAGAATGAGCTGCACATCTATGCATCAAGTTGTTGCAAATTGGCATTCCCGCGGTCCATTGAGGCCGCCTATTGCACAGATAAGGGGCTCTAAAATTAGCCGGCTCGTTAGTGCGCGGGCTTGCGCTCGCGAAAATACTAGCTGCCAACGTCCAGAGATAACGTTGCCGTGTGTATCACCACGATGCCGATTCGGGAGGTCACAAAAATCTCCTGTTTATCGAAACCATCATCCTTGTCTAGACTTTTGGGCGCGAAAACGCACGCTGAATTAATATTTGCGTGCGGATTATTTCCGCGCAAAAAGTTGCCAATGCTCCTCGGAAACGTGCCACCGGGAAGTGAATTATCACGCACACGTGATGCTATAAGTAATCGTGGAAATTTTTGGATCGCGAAAATATAATGGTACAATTTATGCAACAAATACGCTAAACTTCAGCGTTGCAATTTTGCACCTTATTTAGATCATAGGACCTGATTCTTCTTAATGATGGTATGACAGAAATCATCATTTGACAACCTTGATGATGGTTTGACAGAAATCATCATTTCACAACCTTGACGGAAATCATCGTTTCACAACGTTGATGATGGTTTGACAGAAATCATCATTTCAAACCAAAACGTGCCCAAAACCATTTTGGGCACGTCGTTTTGCAAATTTATGTGGAGGAAACAAAAAAAGACGCAAGTGTGCGAGGCCGAGTGAAAAAAATAAGGCTCAATGCCGCGCGACATTGGCCTTTCGGAGGAACAATGTTTATTCCGATACGGAGGACCCCGAAAATGACGGAATCCGAGGTTCGAGCTGCTCGGACGAGATTATTCCGCTCATTGCCACGACGAATGAACCGAGAATGCAAATCAGGCTATTTTTACCGCGCGGCACATTGAGCAATCCGGCAGTGGTACAGAGAGGAATCACCTGCGCCATCTGTAAACAAGGTAATGGGCCAAATCCGTCTTGCGTTTCAGTTCGAGAAGTGCCAATGTTTCACGAGACTAGTTCAATATACCCAGAAGTATACCCATACCCCAAAGCCCAGTATACCCATAGCCTAGTATACACTTAGCACATAGCCCAGTATACACATAGCCCATAGCCCAGTATACCCATAGCTCAGTATACCCATAGCTTATAGCCCAGTAGACCTATAGCCCATAGCCCAGTATACCCATAGCACATAAATACTCATTTTACATACGAAGTAAGCATCTTAATTTTTCCACAAAAAATTTCGAGAAATGCCAATGTTTCACGAGGCTAGTTCAATATATCCATAGTCCAGGATCAGTATGCCCATAGCCCAGTATCAGTATCAATCAGCATGCCCTTAGCCCATATCCCAGTATACCCATAGCTCATAGCCCAGTATACCTATAGCTCATAGCCCAGTATACCTATAGCCCATAACCCAGTATACCCATAGCCTAGTATACACTTAGCACATAGCCCAGTATACACATAGCCCATAGCCCAGTATACCCATAGCTTATAGCCCAGTAGACCTATAGCCCATAGCCCAGTATACCCATAGCACATAAATACGCATCTTACATACGAAGTAAGCATATTCATTTTTCCACAAAAAAATTCGAGAAATGCCAATGTTTCACGAGACTAGTTCAATATATCCATAGTCCAGGATTAGTATGCCCATAGCCCAGTATCGGTATCCATCAATATGCCCATAGCCCATAACCCAGTATACCCATAGCTCATGGCCCAGTATACCTATAGCCCATAGCAGAGTATACACATAGCCCATAACCCAGTATACCAATAGCTCATAGCCCAGTATACCTATAGCCCATAGCCCAGTATACCCATAGCTCATAGCCCAGTATACCTATAGCCCCTAGCCCAGCATACCCTTAGCACATAAATAAGCATCTTAATTTTTCCATTAAAAACAGCAAGTTTAAAAAGATATGTTGCCGATATATATTTTGTAAACAATTTCGGGCAGTGATTACATAATCAAAGGCCATAATTCAGCCAACTACGTAAAATATTGAACACCCTGTACACTAACTTTTAATTACATTTTGTTATGTGGGGGTAAAAATGTTCGTTTAATTTATGAGTTTCAAATTTCAATATTGTTTTTATGATCTTCATAGTAAATTTTGTGGCATTTTCGAGAAATGCCAATGTTTCTCGAAACTAGTTCAATATATCTATAAGTATACCCATAGCTCATAACTCAGTATACCCATAGCACTTAGCCCAGTATACACAAAGCCCATAGCCCAGTATACACATAGCCCATAGCTCATAACCAAGTATATATACCCATAGCTTATAGCCCAGTATACCCATAGCCCAGTATACACATAGCCCATAGCCCAGTATACACAAAGCCCATAGCCCAGTATACACATAGCCCATAGCTCATAACCAAGTATACCCATAGCTTATAGCCCAGTATATACATAGCCCATAGCCCAGTATACACATAGCCCATAGCCCAGTATACACATAGCCCATAGCCCAGTACACCCATAGCACATCATAATCATTCTATTCAAAACCGCAAGTTAAAAAAAAAATTGCCAATATTTTTTTAAAACAATTTCTAGCAATGATTACATAATCAAAGGCCCTAATTTAGGCAATAACGTAAAATATTCTATACAAAATTTGAACACCCTGTACACTAACTTTTAATTACATTTGGTTATGTGGGGGGGAAATTTTTCGTTTAATTTATGAATTTCAAATTTCAATATAATTTTTATGATTTTCGTAGTAAATTTTCGTAGTTTCATGAGACTAGTTCAATATATCCATAAGTATACCCATAGCACATAGCCCAGTATACACATAGCTCATAGCCCAGTATATACATAGCCCATAGCCCAGTACACCCATAGCACATCTTAATCATTCGATTCAAAACAGCAAGTTTAAAAAAAAATGCCGATATTTTTTTTAAAAAAGTTCTAGCAATGATTACATAATCAAAGGCCCTAATTTAGGCAATAACGTAAAATATTCCATACAAAATTTGAACACCCTGTACACTAACTTTGAATTACATTTGGTTGTGGGGGGGGGGGGGGGGGGGTATTTTCGTTTAATTTATGAATTCCAAATTTCAATTTAATTTTTATGATTTTCGTAATAATACCATAAGGTCTTGTTATGTGCCACAACTAGATTTATTGTTATATTAAGATTGTAATTTAGATTAAGGCAAAGTACGCGTAATTAACATACTCCAAAAATAACAAACCACATTGTAATCACTTTCTTTTTTACTTTCCATAAAAAGACACATTAGAATAAGCACCTATATAATGTTTTTTTAATTTTTTATACAGGGTGTTAATACTAAGTTCTAACACAATAAACAAAATAACAAAATGGCGACCGAAGAAAATTTTCGAAACAAGATATTTTGAAAAACACTCGATTGATTTTTGAAAATAAAACATTTATGAAATCCTTGAACTATCTTATAACAATTGTCTGTTTTGATAATTATGCATTTTTATACAGAAATTATGCAAAATTCTGACGTGAAAACTTTGTGTCGGAATACACATATAAAATACTTCCTGGTGTCACAACAATAATAATAATAATAATAATAATAATAATAATAATAACACAATAATAATATTTGAAAAATTTGTGAATATTTGACGATGCCAAAATTTATCAAATTTTGAAATTAGTTTGTACAACAAAATATGTAAAAGTTGCTTGAATCAAATTATGGATCAACTGTTTTAGAAATACGTTACAAGTCTGCCTGGTTGTTAATGACCTTTTTTTTTAATGATTTCTATGGAAAAATTTCGCCGATGTAAAACAATATTTTCCCTCCGCTCTGGTGGTTCCTCTGCGAATATCGGCGCCCTTCCAGAGGTCGCACAGGTTCACCCCAAATAACAGGTCCAGGGTGCGATGACCCATTTTAGCGGAAGAACCTGCTCCCGGCAGGGGATTCAACGACCCCTTCCTCGTCGGTCCGTTTGCGCGATGAGGATTTTAGAAACGGCGAAAATGATTAAAAAGCCGCAGTGCCCCCGAGCCATCCGGCCCATGCGAACCGTGATAATACGACCCGATCGACGGGAAAATGTGTAGTGAGACGACCACAGAAATGGCAGTGAGTATGATCAGATGAGCGAGCGAGTTTGCAGGGAAATTCTTGCAGTAAAACAGACCAAATTTCAGACCTAAATTCGTAAACATGCGTATGCACTTTCAGTTAAAAAAAAAATTAAACAAAATTTTACTGATAATGAAATATATTCTTTTTCATAATACCATACTGTTAAATGTGCTTTACGTTATGAGTGGTACAAAGTACAAAAGGTTTGTGATTAAATTATATTTTACTACATTGAGAGCATAGATTGTAGAAATTGAAAACTAACAAAAAAAATGTTTGTACTGGTAATGAAATTTATACTTTTTTGTAATACCATACTGTTAAATGTGCTTTAACATTTAACATTTAACATTTAAGACCGCCCCGATATATCTATACTGACGATTGTAACAATATGTACTTATAATAAAATAAACCATTGAAAAAAAAAACAGTACTTTGTGCAATTGCTGATATGCAAATAACAGACTCGGATTATTGTAAAATCTCGGCCATCGCCTCGACTGTTAAACCACGTTTGTTATTTGCTTCATATCAGTCTTATGACGTTAATATCTGTATTAAAATTTGAGTGCAGATTAAAACCACAATTTCGTAACAGCTAATCTTGTAAATCGGTGTTTCATTATTGTAGAGCGGCCTCAAAATCGGTCCGTCCTGGATGACCTCAAACCTCTAATTGCGCGGTTATCGCCGTGGCTCACACAAAAGTGCACATTTATTTAGTAATTTTTGAGCGAGGTAATTAAGGCCGCCAGTAATTAACGGTTCGCGGAAACTGGAACGGAAAATGGCAATAATGCGGGAGTGCATCTGTGCATAATTCCAATATTATAAAGGGAGCCGTAATTAGCTTTCGTTTCGGTATTGAAATCGGGGGCCAACGTAACACACGCAGCAATCGAAATGCGCTAATTGCAAGGTAATTGTTACAGTCCAGCGAGGATTTGTGTGAGATGTAAAGCTATGTATGTTCTACTTAGCATTGATTGGGCTTCTAGTATCGCCATAAGGTCTTATATCATAGCATAGTAGCTAGTCAATGACAGCGTTTACCTACTTCACCCCGTGCACAATATGCATATTATGCACGGGGTGAAGTTGCAGCTATGCGAAAATGAAAAATGTTACTAACAATGTACTATAATTAATAACCAATGAATAAATCATAATACGTGCATTGTTCTATAGTTGTAGAAAACAGGATTACCAATCTTCCTTGTCTTCTTACATGCCTTAGTTAATTTGCAACATTTCACAAGGTTCAAATAGTAATGATGATCGTTAATATTCAGAATAGATAAGGCATATGAAGAAGAAAGAGATGAAGAAGAAAGAAGGTTCAAATAGTAATCATCGTTAATATCCAAAATAGATAAGGCACATGAAGAAGAAGAAGAGAGAAGGTTCAAATAGTAATGATGATGGTTAATATTCAGAAAGGATAAGGCACATGAAGAAGAAGACATTTCATAATGTTTTCAAGTTCAATGTTTTTGGTACTAATCCCGTTAAGGCGATTACCACCCTAAAGACCTGAACGGTATTTTACGACATCCGTTAGAGGTGTTTGCGCGTGTGGAAGACAATGCATCAAAAGTATCGTCACCTTGGATCGACATCTTCAGCCTTTGTGGGTAGCATTTCGCCAGTTTTTTGGTCAAGGATGAACGACGATCATACAACTGGGCCTTAGGAGTTCACTAGTTTCATTCAGGTCGTTACAACCACGATTCCCTTACAAGGAACAAGTACGAGATGACAAAACTTTCCGTTCATATTTTTAACTTTTACATACAACCCCAAAAGCCTTGTTATCATCTTTATGATGCTGTAGTGCAAGTTATTGAGTTTAGTTTTTTTTATTGCAGGAATTATGACCCTTACGCGTACCCCGTGTGAGCTCGACAAGATGAGCCTCTTTCAAGACCTCAAGCTCAAGAGAAGAAAAGTAGATTCACGCTGCAGCAGTGACGGTAAGTGTGCCCCCCTTGACTAGCTTTGATAACGCTTTGGAACGTTCACTCTTGACAAAATTTGGCGCGCGTGAATATCTCACTAAGTGGTTTGCGGGTGTTCAACCCCCTTCAATCTTAAATGATGATGTGCGTCACATCTTCAATGTGATGATTTTGATGATGGCAATTTGATTGGCAAAAACGAGAGGGCCCACACCTGGTGGGCGCGAGCACAACCTGCTTCTAGGCAATATGTCTGTCCGCTTCTAGGCGAGTCGGTCGCCGATACAAGTACTTCTTCGCCAGATCTGGTGGGTCCGCCGTCGCCGAAGATGTCTGACGTGGGGCCGAGTCCGCCCAGCCCGGACTCGACGCCGGGGAGGTCGCACCACCAGGTCGAGCTCACGTCGGACATGGTGTCGAGCAGGCTGCAGGAGTCCGGCGTGTTCGACGGCGGGGGGAGCACGACGAGCGTGATCAGGCTGCTGCCGGTGTCGAGGGCGCAGAGCCCCCCGGTGCGGCCGGCGCCCACCACCAGCCCTGCCCAGCCCCCCAGGCCGCACAGCTCGCCGGGGAGGCCGCCCAACACGAGCCCGGTCATCAGGCACAGCCCGCTGATAATCACGCCGCCGATGAACAGCCAGGTAAAAGAATCACCCCTTAAATCGCTCATACTAATACTGTAACGTTATGTTTCACGCGCTCATTTGTGTGTTGTGTGCAACAGGTGCCGCTCTCGAGTCCCATGCAGCAGCAGCAGCAGCAACACCAGCAGCAGCAGCAGCAGCAGCAGCAGCAGCAGCAGCATCACCACCAGCAGCAGCAGCAGCAGCAGCAACAACAGCAGCAGCAGCAGCCTCCTACGTCCCCCAGGAACGTGACGGGGGTGGGGGTGATCACCAGTCAACAGGCGGCAGTGATACAGAACCAATTGTGGATCCAGAACTCTCGCATAAACGGCGTAAAGCCAGAACTGATAGGTGGTAACTTCAATAGTTCGGTGCTCCTGGGGCACCCTCCTGACATCAAGCAGACGGCGCTGAGCCCCGGCGGCCGTCAAAACTCGAACCCGCCGATCAGGCAGACCCCCACCGTGATCATGGGGGAGGCGGGCGGCGTGCGGACGATGATATGGTCGCAGCCGACGACGATGGCCCAGACCACCATCATGGAGCAGCCCCAGCTCCACGCGACCACCTCCACCTGGAGCAACAGCAGCAACTCGAACCTCTCGACCAGCACCAACCCAGAGGAGAGCGCCGCCCAGATGCTGCTGAACCTGGGGCAGGACAGGAACAGGAGCAACGTGAGCCGCGTCGTCGCCTCGATGCGGTCGCCGACCAACCAGCTCCCGTCCCACTTCACAAACGTGCCTCTTAACATGGAACGGCTGTGGGCAGGCGACCTGACCCAGCTGCCGGCCAACCAGCAGATCCAGGCCCTCAACCTGACCTCACCGACGCTCTCGCCGGCGCCGCTCCTCTACGGCAACGTCCGGCAGGACGCGATGAAGGTGCCCGGGATGGGCGATCCTGGCGGGGGCCAGGACAACGCCGACGACGACGACCAGCCGATGATCTGCATGATATGCGAGGACAAGGCGACCGGCCTGCACTACGGTATCATCACCTGCGAGGGGTGCAAGGGGTTTTTCAAAAGGACTGTGCAGAACAGACGTGTGTACACTTGTGTGGCGGACGGGAACTGTGAGATCACCAAGGCCCAGAGGAACCGGTGCCAGTACTGTCGGTTTAAAAAGTGCATCGAGCAGGGGATGGTCTTGCAAGGTCAGTAACACCAATTGATCACATCAAACAGATTTCCAGAACTCATAACCCTTTGTCAGATGTCAACAGAATGACATTAAACATATTTCCAGAACTCATAACCGTTTGTCGGGCGACTCCAGACGTACCGACAAAGATACCCGCCTGTAATATCAAAAATTGATATCATTAAACATTAAACAGATTTCCAGAACTCATAACCCTTTGTCGGCCGACTCCAGGCGTACCGACAAAGACACCTGCAGTTCATATCAAAAATTGATAACAGTTGTCAACAGAATGACATTAAACAGATTTCCAAAACGTATAACCCTTTGTCAGATGTCAACAGAATGACATTAAACAGATTTCCAAAACGTATAACCCTTTGTCAGATGTCAACAGAATGACATTAAACAAATTTCCAGAACTCATAACCCTTTGTCAGATGTCAACAGAATGACATTAAACATATTTCCAGAACTCATAACCCTTTGTCGGGCCGACTCCAGACGTACCGACAAAGATACCCGCCGTTCATATCAAAACTTGATAACAGATGTCAACAGAATGACATTAAACAGATTTCCAGAACTCATAACCCTTTGTCAGATGTCAACAGAATGACATTAAACAGTTTTCCAGAACTCATAACCCTTTGTCGGGCGACTCCAGACGTACCGACAAAGATACCCGCCGGTAATATCAAAAATTGATATCAGATGTCAACAGAATGACATTAAACAGATTTCCAGAACTCATAACAATTTGTCAGATGTCAACAGAATGACATTAAACATATTTCCAGAACTCATAACCCTTTGTCGGGCCGACTCCAGACGTACCGACAAAGATACCCGCCGTTCATATAAAAAATTGATATCAGATGTCAACAGAATGACATTAAACAGATTTCCAGAACTCATAACCCTTTGTCAGATGTCAACAGAATGACATTAAACAAATTTCCAGAACTCATAACCCTTTGTCAGATGTCAACTGAATGACATTAAACAGATTTCCTGAACGTATAACCCTTTGTCGGGGCGACTCCAGACGTACCGACAAAGATACCCGCCGTTCATATCAATAATTGATAACAGATGTCAACAGAATTACATTAAACAGATTTCCAGAACTCATAACCCTTTGTCAGATGTCAACAGACTGACATTAAACAGATTTCCAGAACGCATAACCCTTTGTCGGGCCGACTCCAGACGTACCGACAAAGATAACCGCAGTTCATATCAAAAATTGATAACAAATGTCAATAGAATGACATTAAACCGATTCCCAGAACTCATAACCCTTTGTCGGGCCGACTCCAGACGTACCCACAAAGATACCCGCCGTACATATCAAAAATTGATAACAGATATCAACAGAATGACATTAAACAGATTTCATAACCCTTTATCGGGCCGACTCCAGACGTACCGACAAAGATACCCGCCGTTCATATAAAAAATTGATAACAGATGTCAACAGAAAGACATAAAGAAATTTCCAGAACTCATAACCCTTTGTCGGGCCGACTCCAGACGTACCGACAAAGATACCCGCCGTTCGTATCAAAACATTATAACAGACGTCAACAGAATGACATTAAACAGATTTGATCAAAAATAGACAAATTTTAGCAGTATCTATTGAAAATTTGAGAAGTTTTCACAGCTGAAGCCTAGAATTTAACTAATTTTGACAGTTGCAATCGAAAATCTGACAGATTCCGATAGTTTTGATTAAAAATTTGACGTATACGGACTGTTGCACTCAAAAATTTGACAGACGTTTACAGTTTACCACTGGGATATCAAAAATTGACTAAATTGAACAAGTTCGATCAAAAATAATCTTATTTTAGCACTATCTATTAAAAATTTCCAGGTTTTCACAGCTGACCCTTAGAACGTGACAAATTTTGACAGTTGAAATTGAAAATTTGACAGATTTCAATAGTTTTCATTGAAAATTTGACGTATACTCTAAAATCTGACAGATGTTTACAGTTTAACAGTGGGATATCAAAAAATATCGAACAGATCCGATCAAAAATAGACAACTGTTGGCAGTACCTATTAAAAATTGACAAGATTCCACAAGAGACGCTTAGAATTTGACAAATCTGACACTTGCAATTAAAAATTTGACAGATTTCGATGGTTTTAATAGAAAATTTGACGTATACAGACAGTTGCATTCAAAAATCTGATAAATGTTTAAATTTGAATTCTGGGATATCAAAAATTGACAAAATTTAATAGATTCGATTCAAAATTGACAAATTTTTGCAGTATTTTTGAAAAATTCACAGGTTTTCACAGCTAAAGCCCAGAATTTGACAAATTTTGACAGTTACAATTGAAAATTTTACAGAATTCGATGGATTTCAATGAAAATTTGATGTATATGGACTGTTGCACTAAAAAATCACATAGATGTTTACATTTGAACTCTGAGATATCAAAAATTGACATAATTTAACAAATTCGATCAAAAATAGACAAATTTTGGCCGATATCTATTGAAAAATTGACTGATCTTTACAGCTAAAGCTAAGAATTTGACAAATTTTGATAATTGCAATCGAAAATCTGACAGATTTCGATAGTTTTCATTAAAAATTTGACGTATACAGACTGTTGTACTCAAAAATCTGACAGATGTTTACAGTTTAACACTAGGATATTAAAAATTGGCAAAATTTAACAGATTTGATCAAAAATAGACATATTTTGGCAGTATCTATTAAAAATGTCCAGGTTTTTACAGCTGATGCCTAGAATTTTACATATTTTGACAGTTGTAACTGAAAAATTAAACAGATTTCGATAATTTTCATTAAAAATTTGACGTGTATGGTATGTTGCACTAAAAAAATCTGATAAATGTTGAAATTTTAATTGTGGGATACCAAAAATTGACAAAATTTAATAGATTCGATTCAAAATTGACAAATTTTTGCAGTATTTTTGAAAAATTCACAGGTTTTCACAGCTAAAGCCCAGAATTTGACAAATTTTGACAGTTACAATTGAAAATTTTACAGAATTCGATGGATTTCAATGAAAATTTGATGTATATGGACTGTTGCACTAAAAAATCACATAGATGTTTACATTTGAACTCTGAGATATCAAAAATTGACATAATTTAACAGATTCGATCAAAAATAGACAAATGTTGGCGGTATCTATTGAAAAATTTACCGGTTTTTACAGCTAACGCCTAGAATTTGACAAATTTTGACACTTGCAATTAAAAATTTGACAGATTTTGATGGCTCTAATAGAAAATTTGACGTATACAGATAGTTGCATTCAAAAATCTGATAAATGTTTAAATTTGAATTCTGGGACATCAAAAATTGACAAAATTGAATAGATTCGATCCAAAATTGACATCTTTTTGCAGTATTCTTTGAAAATTTCACAGGTTTTCACAGTTAAAGCCTAGAATTTGACAGATTTTGACAGTTGCTGTAGAAAATTTTACAGATTTCGATGGTTTTAGTTGAAAATTTGACGTATATGGACTATTGCACTTAAAAGTCTGATAGATGTTTATATTTCAACTCTGAGATATCAAAAATTGCCTAAATTTAACAAATTCGATCAAAAATAGACAAATATTGTCAGTATCTATTGAAAAATTGGTAGGATTTCACAGCTCAAGCCTAGAACTTGACAAATTTTGACAGTTGCAATTAATTTTTTTGTAGATTTCGATAGTTTTCATTGAAAATTTGGCGTAGATAGATGTTTGGATTTAATTGAATTTTCAATGAAAACCTTCGAAATCTGTCAAACTTTTAATTGCAACTGTCAAAATTTGTCAAATTGTAGGCGTTAGCTGTGAAAACCTGTAAATTTTTCAATAGATTCTGCTAAAATTTAACACATTCGATCAAAAATAAACAAATTTTAGCAGTATCTATTGAAAAATGTACAGGTTTTCACATCTAACGCTTAGAATTTGACATATTTTGACAGTTGCAATTAAAAGTTTGGCAGATTTCGAAGGTTTTCATTGAAAATTTGACGTATATAGACAGTTGCACTAAAAAATCTGATAGATGTTTACATTTGAACTACGAGATATCAAAAATTGACAAAATTTAACAGATTCGATCGAAAATAGACAAATTGTGTCGGTATCTATTGAAAAATTGATAGGATTTCACAGCTCAAGCCTATAACTCGACAAATTTTTACAGTTGCAATTAAAAATGTACATGTTTTCACATCTAACGCCTAGAATTCGACAAATTTTGTCAGTTACAATTAAAATTTTGACAGATTTCGAAGGTTTTCATTGAAAATTTGACGTATATAGACAGTTGCACTAAAAAATCTGATAGATGTTTACATTTGAACTCTGAGATATCAAAAATTGACAAAATTTAACAGATTCGATCAAACATAAACAAATTTTGTCAGTATCTATTGAAAAATTGATAGGATTTCACAGTTCAAGCCTAGAACGTGACAAATTTAGACCGTTGCAATTAAAAATTTAGCAGATTTCGATAGTATGTATTGTAAATTTGAAATATACGGACTATTGCACTCAAAAATAGAGGTAGATGTTTACAGTATAACACTGGGATATCAACAATTGACAAAATTTAACAGATTCGATAAAAAAATATGCAAATTTTGACAGTACCTATTAAAAAACGACAAGATTTCACAGGTGACGCTTAGAATTTGACAAATTTTGACAGTTGCAATTGAAAATTTGGCAGAATTCGATGGTTTTCAATGAAAATTTGATGTATATGGACTGTTGCACTCAAAAATCTGATAGATGTTTACATTTTAACACTAGGATATCAAAAATTGACAAAATCTAACAGATCTTTACAGCTGAACCTTAGAATTTGATAAATTTTGGCAGTTCCAATTGAAAATTTTACAGATTTCGATGGTTTTCTTTGAAAATTTAACGTATTCAGACTGTTTCACGTAAAAACCTGATAGGTGTTAACATTTTAACTCTAAAGTATCAAAAATTGACAAAATTGAAGAAATTCGATCAAAAATAGACAAATTTTTGCAGTTCCAATTGAAAATTTGCCAGATTTATATGGTTTTCATTGAAAATTTGACGTATATGGACTGTTGCACTTAAAAATCTGTTACATGTTTACATTTTAACACTAGGATATCAAAAATTAACAAAATTTAACAGATTGGTTCAAAAATAAACAAATTTTGACAGTACCTATTAAAAAATTGACAGGATTTCACAGGTGACGCTTAGAATTTCACAAGTTTTCACAGTTACAATTCAAAATCTGACAGATTTCGATGGTTTTCATTGAAAATTTAACGTATTCAGACTGTTTCACTTAAAAACCTGATAGGTGTTAACATTTTAACTCTGAGGTATCAAAAATTGACAAAATTGAAGAAATTCGATAAAAAATAGACAAATTTTTGCAGTTCCAATTGAAAATTTGCCAGATTTTGATGGTTTTCATTGAAAATTTGACGTATATGGACTGTTACACTCAAAAATCTGTTACATGTTTACATTTTAACACTGGGATGTCAAAAATTGACAAAATCTAACAGATCTTTACAGCTGAAGCTTAGAATTTGATAAATTGTCAGTGGCAATTGACAAAATTTTACAGATGATCAAAAATAAACAAATTTTGACAGTACCTATTAAAAAAATTGTCAGGATTTCACAGGTTACGCTTAGAATTTGACAAGTTTTGACAGTTACAATTCAAAATCTGACAGATTTCAATGGTTTTCATTGAAAATTGAACGTATACAGACTGTTTCACTTAAAAACCTGATAGGTGTTAATAATTTAACACTAGGATATCAAAAATTGACAAAATTTAACAGATTTGGTCAAAAATAAACAAATTTTAGCAGTATCTATTGAAAAATGGACAGGTCTTTACAGCTCAAGCTTAGAATTTGACAAATTTTGACAATGGCCATTGAAAATTTGACGTATATGGACTGTTGCGCTCAAAAATCTGATAGATGTTTACATTTTAACACTAGGATGTCATATTTGTTCAAAAATAGACAAATTTTTGGCAGTATCTATTGAAAAATTGACAGGTGTTCACAGATGAAACCTAGAATCTGACAAATTTGGACAGTTGCAAATAAAAATTTGCTTTCCAGTCTTCGCGATTCCGCGAGCAACGTGATTAACCACAAATCAATTCGGTGCGTCATCAGTAGTCCCCTCTTACGTTGCTGCACTTTACCAGCCCATACTATGTGGCATGAGATCAACACATCCAAAGCAACGCAAGAATTGCTTCATACATTGTAAAACGGTTTGTGGTCACATTAACAGGAATAATAAAAATAATATAGCAGTATTTCCCAATTGATGACAAACAACTTTTCTAGTAAACAATGGCTATAAGATATTTCACTTGTGTAATGTAATTAAACCACTATCTAAGCAGAGCTTCTCATGTCTCGTATACATAAAGAACCAAATTTTATAATAGAATCCCATGAACTTTAATTATGTCTCATATATATATATATATATATATATATATATATATATATAAAGTACCAGATTTTATAATTCATGAACTTTAATTCGTCAAGGTTTGTTATAGAAATGAAATGATAATCGTGTGTAATAAAGTAAATGTCCAAATTTACACTACAAATGATGCCATTATTTCCACATTATCTCACAAGTTGACCTTGAAATATGAAAAAATATTCTATCTGCACACATCTGATCAATTTTCAAATCCACCATCAGCAATTATAAGGCAAACGCCCTAAAGACTCTTAACAACTGTGTTGCAACTACATATTTTTTTAGAAACGAAGAGTGCTACAGAATTTTGTTTGATACAAAATGTTTGTTTGTTTGAACAGCTCTTCTATATGAGCTGTTCAAAAGTAATCAGTGCAAGTTTTGTTTTATTTTGTTTTAATTCAGTTGATTTAAGTTAAATGAAACTTGTAGCCTTCAAAGCTTCGAATAAAGGTTTATTAGGATATATTGTTTGAGCTCATCATATATTTACAGTAGGAATCAATTTATTGGGGCTATTTGTGGCAAAGTGCAGAAATATACAAGGAACAAAATTCCTTCTAATTTCTGGACATATCTGAATTTTAAAAAAATGGACATCTATATATCGATAAAAAAGTTATATTACGGCCTGAGACGTTATGATTCATTACGAACAAAATAAAAACATAAATAATTACAATTAGACATTGGTACAAAGATTAATTGTATGAATTCGAATAGTTTTCAATTATTGTTTAATAATCAGGTGACTCAAATTTTATAATCACCTGGTGACTAAGGCGGAACTACTGGGAAAGTCAGAAATACAATTAGTAATTTTACGCATTTTTGAAGGTGCGGGAAAACTTTACATGTCGTGCATATAAAATTTTGTTACAGCTAATTTTGCAAGTACGACGCCACTGCTTTTCATTGACTGCTGCGATAAATCATTATTATTCAAGGTTACTACGGATTCCTGACAAAATATTGATAATCCAAGTGCGCCAATCGTTCAGCGCGATATTTTTGCGCGGTCCCTGAAAAGCTGCGATCGGCGCGATAAGTGATTGATAAACACAATCGATCCAGTCATAAATCTGTACACAATTTACATTCAATCATAAAAATATCAACAACGCCCTAACCTGGCAAATTTCTAACGATACATGAAGGTGTTCAAAATCAAATAATTTAAACGATTATGCCTAAATATTCAGGACTATATTGCACTGCTAAAACCGGTAAGTTTGCATGATGAAAGCGTGTTAAGCCGTATCAATCTTAATAACACGGAAGAGGAACGGCGTAAAAAATCTATGCATTTTTAACTGTGATTACAATATTTTTGCATGGCAAATGCAGCACAAAAAAAAACGGGCGCGCGATAAATATACAGTTAATTTTCGTAATGAGCCAGAAGTGGGTCGTCCACTTACAATAAAAAAATCACCACAAAAGAAACCATTTGCCTATTCACATAGAAATTCGTTAAATGTCCTAGTTAGTTTGCTACTGCCTGAAATTTGTGTTTACCACATTGTTATTAACAAATGCCAAATTACAATTACAGGATTACAAGAGGATAGTTACTACAATTGTCACAATTTGTCCTATTGTAATTGCTCGCAGTACGCCGATTAAATCCGCAAATTAAAAGCGCGAATTAATTTAATCGAAATATATCTGAGAGTGATGTGGAGCTATCACAGCTTAACTACTTAAGCTCCTAAAGTACATCTGTTACCCGTAATATCATTGACGTGCGTGAACATCCTACTTTCATTTTTTTTTTTTTTATTGTGATAACTTGATAAATTTTGATACTTAGTTTACTCTGCCCTTAAGTTTTCAATATAATTGTTAGTTTTATGTAAGCTCCTAAAGTGCATCTGTCGCCGTCACCCGTAATATCATAGCCGTGCGTGAACATCCTTATTTCTTCATTTTATATTAGATTAAGTTAATTTGATTATTTTTAACAATTACTTTACGCACTATAATTTTTCAATATGTTTTTTTTTTTCTTATAAATTATTGAGGTGTGCATGTGAAACACAAAAAAAAGCGAGCGATTATTCACCTGTAGAACAAAGAACCTATGTGCAATTGGCAACGCGTTTTTTGCACGATCCAAAGTGACTGAATTAATACATCTATGACCTTATTCGACGCCGTGTGTACTGGCTTTTGTATGGCGACCTTCGCGTCGAACTGCAGTATGCCATCGACGATCTACACAATCATTTTTTCTCTTTCCCCAATAGAAAAATGCACGCCGCTTGGGATTTATTGCATTCGGCAACCTTGCTGTGCGCTAAATTCCCATTAATCTACCAATTATCTATCTGCTAGATTAACACAAAAAAAAAACGGCATCTAGCATTGGTCAGCGCGGAATGTAATTATTTATACCGCGGTTTAATGGACAGGGTCAATATCAATGGGATTATTAATGCGGTGTTCCGTAAATATCAAATTTGGAAGTAAAAAAAAAAAAACAGGTACTGGTTGTACTAGGAAGTCGTGGAAAATATATTGATTCGTACTTGAGGATTAGACGATTTCCTCCGATAGATAGCAATTAGGAAGTGCCGCGAGATGAAGCACAGTTTCCTAATTGATCTTAAAATAGGATCCAAGCTATTAAAATTCTAATGCGTGTGCATATAGACTAGAACTGCTGAATTTTAGAGCCAAAACAAATACAGTTTTCATAATCAAAATCATTTTAGCAGAAAGAAAAAAAATATTATAAATATCATTCAAATTTGTTAACTGCCAATTAAAATCAAAATCATTTTAGAGGAAAGAAAAAAATCTAAGAATCTTAAATTAGCAGAAAGAAAAATAAATGTTATAATCATCCAAATTTGTCATTTGCAGTTTCCAATCAAAATCAAAATCATTTTTGAAAAAAGAAAAAAATCTAAGAATCTTAAAAAGTCTAAAGATTTTTTTTAACTGTTTGTGTTTCGGTGGCTTCTTGTGAAAGTAGTTACAGATATTTCAGTTATAGATCAGTTATAGATAGTGTACGTAAGTGTGGCTTTGAAGAACTATAATTAAAAGCGAAATTGAAACTATGTGGTCATATGAAAGTTGTCAAAAAAGCAAAAGTTGTCTGTGATATTTTTTTTAAAGAATTTTAAGTCTAATTAAAAGTGAAATTAAAACTATGTGGTTATATGAAAGTTGTTAAAAAAGCAAAAGTTGTCTGCGATATTTTTTTTTTTAAAGAATTTTAAGTCAAAATTGGTTATTTGATAAAAAAATACATTTCGTCACATTAGTTTAGTAACACAACAAAAAGTATTAAGAAGACAATTACAATTTCAAAAATAAATTTAAATTCTAACAATAATCCAAAACAGTTCATGCAAATTCCAGTTACGCTCAAAATTCTAAAAGGACTAATGAAATATGAAAACAATTAAAAAATAAATCAAAACTGGAACAGTAATCCACAAAAAGTTCTTGCGAATTGATGTATTAATTGTGAAAATCCTATAAGGAAGATTCAAATATTTAATATTTTCGGATATATACAATAATTCCAACAACAATATACATGAAATTCATGCAAATTTCAGTAAAACCGAAAAGGGAATCCAAAAAGAAATAAAATTTTCTAATATTTTAATGGGGATCTTACATTAAAATATTTTTTAAAAATTAGAAATACTTAAAACATTCTAACTAATATTCAGAGCAAATTTATTAAATTCCAGTAAAATTCCCGAAATTAAAAACGATAAAACCAGAAAATACACAGAAAGACAGAAAGTACCAAAAATTTTGAAGATATATAAAATTTCTAACCAAAATTGACAATTAATTTCTAGTAAACTCCACCAATACTCAAAAAAGTCGTAAAATGATTATTATAACAGATTTTTTTATAAATACAGAAATACGCTAAATAACGATTAAAATATTGAAAATTTGTTAGGCATACATTGAGAATCTGACAAAAATTCACAGCAAATGTAGAAAATTCTAGTAAAATTTCAGAAATTAACAACGAAACTACAACTACTTGTAAACTCCACCAATACTCCAAAAACTCGTAAAATGATTATTATAACAAAAAAATTTATAAATACAGAAATATACAAAATGGCGATTAAAATATTGAAAATTTGTTAAAAATACATTGAGATTCTGACAAAAATTCACAGTAAATGTAGAAAATTCTAGTAAAAGTTCAGAAATTAACAACGAAACTACAACTACAAGCAAGACGATAGAGTATTTACTAAAAATTTCGATGATCTTACATTAAAATATTAGAAAATTTTTAGAAATACTTAAACATTCTAACCAAAATTCAGAGCAAATATAATAAAGTCCAGTAAAATTCCAGAATTTCATTAAAAAGGATAAATCCAGAAAATACACAGGAGACAGAAAGTACAAAATTTTTCGAAAATATGTAAGATTTCTAACCAAAATTGCCAATTAATTTCTTGTAAATTCCACCAATACTCCAAAAACTCGAAAAATGATTAATATAATAGAAAATTTTATAAATACAGAAATACACAAAATAACGATTAAAATATTGAAAATTTGTTAGACATACATTGAGAATCTGACAAAAATTCACTGCAAATGTAGAAAATTCTACTAAAATTTCAGAAATTAATTACAAAACTACAATTACAAGCAAGACAATAGAGTATTTACTAAAAATTTCGATGATCTTACATTAAAATATTAGAAAATTTTTAGAAATACTTAAACATTCTAACCAAAATTCAGAGCAAATTTATTAAATTCTAGAAAAAATCCTGAAATTAAAAAGGATAAATCCATAAAATACACAGAAGACAGAAAGTACCAAAAATTTCGAAGATATATAAGATTTCTAACCAAAATTGACAATTAATTTCTTATAAATTCCACCAATACTCCAAAAACTCGTAAAATGATTATTATAACAGAAAATTTTATAAATACAGAAATATACAAAATACGAATAAAATATTGAAAATTTGTTAGACATACATTGAGAATCTGACCAAAATTCACTGCAAATGTAGAAAATTCTACTAAAATTTCAGAAATTTATTACGAAACTACAATTACAAGCAAGACAATAGAGTATTTACTAAAAATTTCGATGATCTTACATTAAAATATTAGAAATTTTTTTACTAAAAATTTCGATGATCTTACATTAAAATATTTGAAAATTTTTAGAAATACTTAAACATTCTAACCAAAATTCAGAGCAAATTTATTAAATTCCAGAAAAAATCCCGAAATTAAAAAGGATAAATCCATAAAATACACAGAAGACAGAAAGTACCAAAAATTTCGAAGATATATAAGATTTCTAACCAAAATTGACAATTAATTTCTTATAAATTCCACCAATACTCCAAAAACTCGTAAAATGATTATTATAACAGAAAATTTTATAAATACAGAAATATACAAAATACGAACAAAATATTGCAAATTTGTTACGACATACATTGAGATTCTGACAAATACTCACAGCAAGTGTAGAAAATTCTAGTAAAATTTCAGAATTTAACAACGAAAGTACAACTTCAAGCAAGGCGATAAAGTACTTACTAAAAATTTCGACGATAACTTAAATTTAAATTAAAATTAAAAATGAAGTTCTTGCAAATTCCATTAATACTACATAAAATCGTAAAATGATTATTATATTTTTTGTTATAGTTTCATCCATTATTTATATAGGCCAGTTATGACATATATTGTATCGATTTTTATTCTTTTTTTTTAAAGTACTTACAGGTAGGTATTTTTTATTTTATTATGTGAAGATTTTTAGTTTAATATACATTTTATTAGTTTTTTATCACCTAACTAGTTTCGGCCTATGTAGGCCATATTCAGAGGTGCTTATCTGAAGATGGCCTACATAGGCCGAAACTAGTTAGGTCAGAATTAAAATGTTGGAATATTTTTAGAAACATCAAATTTCTTACAGCAAATGTAACAAATTCTGGTAAAATTAGTTTAATATAAATTTTATTAGTTTTTTTATCACCTAACTAGTTTCGGCCTATGTAGGCCATCTTCAGAGGTGTTTATCTAAAGACGGCCTACATAGGCCGAAAATAATTAGGTGGTAAAAAAAACGAATAACATTTATATTAAACTAAAAATCTTCACATAATAAAATAAAAAATACCTATTTTCTACAAAAAAATATATAAAATACAGAATTATATACAATTATTATAATATTAAAAATACAAAAATACATCAAAATTGTTACGAAATTTCACAATTAGCCCTTTCCATTAAATTCCAGTAACAGTCTAGAAAATTCTAACCAGACAAATATTATAGCAGAAAAGTTCCCATATAAACAAAAACTGTAACAAGATTTTCGCTAAAAGTGCTGTGATATTTTTTGTAAGTATTTTAGGCCAAAAACTAGAACAATCCACATACATTTCTTGTGTATGCATGTACAGTCATGCTCACATAAATCTAGTACAAGAAATTATGTTACAATAGCAATTTTATATAGCAATGTCATAATTTTTGTACTAGATTTATGTGAGCATGACTGTACCTATTGATCTTAATATTTAAATATTAAATATTTTCAGTTAACAACAATAGACGACAAGGTCTTGTATATTCCAGTAAACATGAAAAAAAAAATCATACTCAGAATTAAAATGTTGGAATATTTTTAGAAACACCAAATTTCTTACAGCAAATGTAACAAATTCTGGTAAAATTACATAAATTAAAAAGGATAATTACTGAAAATTCAAGTGGATGTTACTGTTAATATTGTTTTAAGATGTAAACGATGTAATTTCCACACCGAATCAATTACAAGAATTGAAATAAATAAATAATCATACAGAGTACTAAAAATTAAAAATATCTAACCTAAATTTACCATTTGTAAATTCGTTGTAAATTACACCTATATTCCAGAAAATCGTAAAAGCATTATTGTAATATAAAAAAAAAATCATAAATACAGAAATGCACTTAAAGAAGAAGACCCTTGTACAGTCCAGTAACAGAAATTCTAACTAAAATGTTAGAAAATTTCGGAAATAAACAAAATTCTAATAAAATTAAATTTGTAAATTCTAGTGGGACAAAAGGTCAGTTAATTTAGAAGAAAAACATCATAAATAACAAAAATATCAACAAAAATCTGCAAACAATGATTGCAACTATTTCTGTCAATTAATACTATCTGACACCTTATTAATTATTTTTGTCATTATTTTGTCAATTTTGTTATTATTAAGGGACATGTTATGTTCTTCGGGCTTAAAAGTTTGCCGAACCCTGGATTACGCAAACCGCTGAGTAGAAAATTACCAGGAGAAGGTATACAACGCAATTAGCTCAACTGCGCATTGTTAGGCGTTAGGAACCCGCATGTTTGATTTTGCAATATTTTACCTTGGGTTGTTTTTTTGGGTGTAAATCTGGATCATTGACATGGGAATTTATTAGTAGAATATACGTTTAATTCGCTTATGTGAAATATTTATTTTTTATGGTAAAATTTCGTTGGCAGCTGTGCGAGAGGACCGGATGCCAGGTGGCAGGAACAGCGGCGCCGTCTACAACCTCTACAAGGTGAAGTACAAGAAGCACAAAAAGGCCGCCAACAAGCAGCAGCAACAGCAGCAGCAGCAGCAACAGAAGCCGACGGAGAAGGCGCTGCTGTCGCCGCAGCTGAAGCAGGAGCAGCAGCCGGCCGCCATCCCGCCGCACCTGGTGAACGGCACCATCCTGAAGACGGCGCTGACGAACCCCAGCGAGGTGGTGCACCTGCGGCAGCGGCTCGACAGCGCCGTCAGCAGCTCGAGGGACAGGAACTTCTCGATCGAGTACACCCTCTCGATGATACAAACGCTAATAGACTGTGATGAATTCCAAGACATAGCCACGCTGCAGAACCTGGACGACCTCCTCGACCACAAGTCCGACCTGAGCGAGAAGCTGTGCCAGATCGGCGACTCGATCGTCTACAAGCTGGTGCAGTGGACCAAGCGGCTGCCGTTCTACCTGGAGCTCCCCGTCGAGGTGCACACCAGGCTGCTCACGCACAAGTGGCACGAGCTCCTGGTGCTCACCACCTCCGCGTACCAGGCCATCCATGGGCAGCCACACAAGCCCACCACTGAACAAATGACAGAGCCAGAATTCAACCAGGAGGTAAGACCACCAACCGCAACACCCATACCAAACTGACACAAACTTCCAACACCAGGTGAACACCAACCTCTGCACGCTGCAGAACTGCCTGACGTCGATGATGGGCAGGCAGATCACCATGGATCAGCTTCGTCAGGACGTCGGCCTGATGGTCGAGAAGATCACGCACGTCACCCTCATGTTTCGACGGATCAAACTCACCATGGAAGAATACGTGTGCCTTAAAGTCATCACCATGCTCAACCAAGGTCAGTACACCTCCACCTCCCCACGGGGAAAAGCAAATCTGTTTTCCACCTTGAAGGCTAGCGTCGGTTATTGCATCAGAGAGACCTCAATAAATTAATCGCGATTTTTTACGCGCCATCCAATTTGCTTGCAAGTGTTACGTGATTACTATCGTTTCAATTGGGAACACACCCACAGAAGTTGCTCGTTGAAGATCAGTGTCATAAGACAAGTTATAAATTACAAAAATAACAAGAACATTAAATAGTCGGATTTCAACATATACAAGAATCTTGTAACAAAAGGTAGTTTGTAGTACACTTCAGGTTCAAACGGAACCATTTCAATGCAACAACTTAGATTTTAATGGTTTTTTGTGCACTTCAGGTTAAAAAGGAACCATTTCGATGCAACAACTTGGATTTTAAAGTTTTTTTTGTACACTTCAGGTTCATACAGAACCATTTCAAAAAAATTAATCGAGGCATACGCCTTCAACAGTTTTATATACAAGAATCTCTTTAGAATGTGACAATTTCAATGAAAATTGCATTTTAAGGTAGTTTGTATACTTCAGATTCAAACGAAACCATTTCAATGCAACACATTGGATTTTAATGTTTTTTTGTGCACTTCAGGTTCAAACGGAACCATTCCAATGCAACAACTTAAATTTAAAAGGTTTTCTTGTACACTTGAGGTTCATACAGAACCATTTAAAAAAAATGAATCGAGGCGTACGCTTTCAACAGTTTTATATACAAGAATATCTTTAGAATTTGACAGTTTCAATGAAAATTGCATTTTAAGGTAGTTTGTAGACTTCAGATTCAAACAGAACCATTTCAATGCAACCACTTGGATTTTAACGGTTTTTTTGTACACTTCACTTCAGATTCAAACGGAACCATTTCAATGCAACAACTTGGATTTTAATGGGTTTTTGTGCACTTCAGGTTCAAACGGAACCATTTCAATGCGACAACTTAGATTTGAAAGGTTTTCTTGTACACTTCAGGTTCGTACAGAACCATTTCAAAAAAATTAATCCAGGCGTACGCTTTCAACAGTTTTATATACAAGAATCTCTTTAGAATTTAACAATTTCAATAAAAATGCATTTTAAGGTAGTTTGTACACTTCATATTCAAATAGAACCATTTCAATGCAACCACTTGGATTTTAACGGTTTTTTGTACACTTCACTTCAGATTCAAACGGAACCATTTCAATGCAACAACTTGGATTTTAATGGTTTTTTGTGCACTTCAGGTTAAAAGGGAACCATTTCAAAGCAACAACTTGGATTTTAAAGTTTTTTTTGTACACTTCAGGTTCATACAGAACCATTTCAAAAAAATTAATCGAGGCATACGCCTTCAACAGTTTTATATACAAGAATCTCTTTAGAATGTGACAATTTCAATGAAAATTGCATTTTAAGGTAGTTTGTATACTTCAGATTCAAACGAAACCATTTCAATGCAACACATTGGATTTTAATGTTTTTTTGTGCACTTCAGGTTCAAACGGAACCATTCCAATGCAACAACTTAAATTTAAAAGGTTTTCTTGTACACTTGAGGTTCATACAGAACCATTTAAAAAAAATGAATCGAGGCGTACGCTTTCAACAGTTTTATATACAAGAATATCTTTAGAATTTGACAGTTTCAATGAAAATTGCATTTTAAGGTAGTTTGTAGACTTCAGATTCAAACAGAACCATTTCAATGCAACCACTTGGATTTTAACGGTTTTTTTGTACACTTCACTTCAGATTCAAACGGAACCATTTCAATGCAACAACTTGGATTTTAATGGGTTTTTGTGCACTTCAGGTTCAAACGGAACCATTTCAATGCGACAACTTAGATTTGAAAGGTTTTCTTGTACACTTCAGGTTCGTACAGAACCATTTCAAAAAAATTAATCCAGGCGTACGCTTTCAACAGTTTTATATACAAGAATCTCTTTAGAATTTAACAATTTCAATAAAAATGCATTTTAAGGTAGTTTGTACACTTCATATTCAAATAGAACCATTTCAATGCAACCACTTGGATTTTAACGGTTTTTTGTACACTTCACTTCAGATTCAAACGGAACCATTTCAATGCAACAACTTGGATTTTAATGGTTTTTTGTGCACTTCAGGTTAAAAGGGAACCATTTCAAAGCAACAACTTGGATTTTAAAGTTTTTTTTGTACACTTCAGGTTCATACAGAACCATTTCAAAAAAAATAATCGAGGCATACGCCTTCAACAGTTTTATATACAAGAATCTCTTTAGAATGTGACAATTTCAATGAAAATTGCATTTTAGGGTAGTTTGTGCACTTCATATTCAAACAGAACCATTTCAATGCAACCACTTGGATTTTAACGGTTTTTTGTACACTTCACTTCAGATTCAAACGGAACCATTTCAATGCAACAACTTGGATTTTAATGGTTTTTTGTGCACTTCAGGTTAAAAAGGAACCATTTCAATGCAACAACTTGGATTTTAAAGTTTTTTTTGTACACTTCAGGTTCATACAGAACCATTTCAAAAAAATTAATCGAGGCATACGCCTTCAACAGTTTTATATACAAGAATATCTTTAGAATTTGACAGTTTCAATGAAAATTGCATTTTAAGGTAGTTTGTGCACTTCAGATTCAAACGGAACCATTTCTATGCAACAACTTGGATTTTAATGGTTTTTTGTACACTTCAGGTTCAAACGGAACCAATTCAATGCAACACATTGGATTTTAATGGTTTTTTGTGCACTTCAGGTTCAAACGGAACCATTCCAATGCAACAACTTAGATTTGAATGGTTTTCTTGTACACTTGAGGTTCATACAGAACCATTTCAAAAAAATTAATCGAGGCGTACGCTTTCAACAGTTTTATAGATATAAGAATCTCTTTAGAATTTAACAATTTCAATGAAAATTGCATTTTAAGGTAGTTTGTGCACTTCAGATTCAAACGGAACCATTTCTATGCAACAACTTGGATTTTAACGGTTTTTTGTACACTTCACTTCAGATTCAAACGGAACCAATTCAATGCAACACATTGGATTTTAATGGTTTTTTTGTGCACTTCAGGTTCAAACGGAACCATTCCAATGCAACAACTTAGATTTGAATGGTTTTCTTGTACACTTGAGGTTCATACAGAACCATTTCAAAAAAATTAATCGAGGCGTACGCTTTCAACAGTTTTATAGATATAAGAATCTCTTTAGAATTTAACAATTTCAATGAAAATTGAATTTTAAGGTAGTTTGTGCACTTCAGATTCAAACGGAACCATTTCTATGCAACAACTTGGATTTTAATGGTTTTTTGTACACTTCAGGTTCAAACGGAACCAATTCAATGCAACACATTGGATTTTAATGGTTTTTTGTGCACTTCAGGTTCAAACGGTACCATTCCAATGCAACAACTTAGATTTGAATGGTTTTCTTGTACACTTCAGGTTCATACAGAACCATTTCAACAAAATTAATCGAGGCGTACGCTTTCAACAGTTTTATAGATATAAGAATCTCTTTAGCATTTAACAATTTCAATGAAAATTGCATTTTAGCACTTCAGATTCAAACGGAACCATTTCTATGCAACAACTTGGATTTTAATGGTTTTTTGTACACTTCAGGTTCAAACGGAACCATTTCAATGCAACAACTTGGATTTTAACGGTTTTTTGTACACTTCAGATTCAAAAGGAACCATTTCAATGCAACAACTTGGATTTGAAAGGTTTTCTTGTACACTTCAGGTTCACACAGAACCATTTCAAAAAAATTAATCGAGGCATACGCTTTCAACAGTTTTATAGATATAAGAATCTCTTTAGAATTTAACAATTTGAATGAAAATTGCATTTTAAGGTAGTTTGTGCACTTCAGATTCAAACGGAACCATTTCAATGCAACAACTTGGATTTGAATGTATTTTTGTGCACTTCAGGTTCAAAAGGAACCATATCAATGCAACAACTTGGATTTGATTGGTTTTATTGTACACTTGAGATTCATACAGAACCATTGAAAAATAAAACGATATCTAATTAATTATCTCTTAATTAGCGAGACCTGGTGGTGGTACGGGTGCAGCAGAATTGGAAAATATTCAGGAGAGATACATGACTTGCCTGAGGGCATACACGCAACATATCTGTCCGCAACAGCCTACGAGGTTCCAGGAGCTACTTGTACGATTACCTGAAGTAAGTACTTTCTAAAATTTACACTTCATAATTTGTAACTCAGCAGTACAAAAAGAATACAAAAAGAATAATATAAAAGAACGGTACTGTTCTGTACCGTTCTTTCTCCGTTCTATACAAAAATAACCAAACAGTGAATCAAGAAATAATCAAGAAAATTTATTACCACACCAAATATGGCAATGAAATTATTATGTAATTTTAATCAGACGAATCTTGTGTTAAGTTTTACTAATGTATCACTTAATACTATCATGTTTACGAATCTTCGAGTTCTTCCCAACTTTTTTACTTCTCATTGACTAAATTCTAAAATTTTGAACTTATCTTAAATTTACCCTTAATATTTTAACTTGACTCTAATGTAAACCACGACTATTCTTCATCCAATAAAAATAATAGATCGTCTAGAGAAAAAAAAAAAGTTTATTGTATAGGTTTTTGCTAAAAGATGTAATTTTTATATTTAATAAAACCATTTTGAATATTAATTAATTAAAAACGATGTTTTTCTACGACAGTGCGTAAACTAAGTTTTTACGCACTGTTCGCAGTGCATAAAGTGATACTTTTTAGCACAAGTGCGTAAAGTAATACTTTTTAGCACAAGTGCGCAAAGTGATACTTTTTAGCACAAGTGCGTAAAGTGATACTTTTAAGCACTAGTGCGTAAAGTGATACTTTTTAGCACAAGTGCGTAAAGTGACACTTTTTAGCACAAGTGAGCAAAAACATCAACCGTTTTTACAGTCTTGATATAATACTTGATGTCAACTGTCAACTGTGGGTAAAATAAGCTTTACACACAATTCATTCATTCACCAATTAAAAAATAATAATATTTTGTATAAAATTTTAGCTGTTTTTCATAATAGCTGCCATAAAAAAAAGTTTGTATAATACATTTTCGTAAAGTATTACTTTACGAATTTGTATTATAAATAACTATTTTGAAACGGCGTAATAACATACAATGTGCGCAAATATTGTTGTTAAAAATATATAATTTTGCTATTGTTTTTCAGGTTCAATCGGCAGCTGCTCTCCTACTTGAAAGTAAAATGTTCTATGTTCCTTTTCTCCTAAATTCTGCAATCCAGAGATAGTAGTAATAACGTACTTTTTATCGTGCTTCATCTATTATCATTTTGTACTGTTATTTTTTAATTCTCTTAGGTGAAAAATTTGAAGATCTATAAATTATTTGTAAGTAATGTACATATTTAGGATTATTTTATTATTAACTTTATAGAACTTTTTAATGGGAAAAACTATTTTACCTGTAAAAATACCGGCGGGCTGTGCCTGGACCGACAAATCATAACAACCGGCACTGCCATAACGTAATCAATCGAAGAACGACAAAATCACACATAAATTCTACTCATTTAACCATCCCCTAGATATAAAAAAAACAACTACAAAAGAACTGAATGTATATATTACTATAATACTTATTATAAAAGGATAACTGAACTTTTTTTTAACCTAAAGGGTAATTGTATAATATTTCTATTCGTTTATCCATGTATGGGATATTGATAATAAATTTCAAAAGAACTGAACATTTTAGACATTTTAAACGAACTAAATACATATTATTACAAGTTTAATTCAAGTATTGAATCTTTGAGCTATTCCTAACTGTTTTACTTATCATTGATTGAATTCTAGTATTTTTAACTTATAAGTTAATATTTAGTAGTATTCTATCCATTTATCCATGTATTGGATATTGATAATAAATTTCAAAAGAACTGAACACATATTATTACATGTTTAATTCAAGTATGTTGAAGGCAAAAATCATGCTAAATAAGTAAATTTCAATTCTAATTTGAGCAGACTTTTGTTTTAAATCAAGCAATAATCGCCTAAAAAAAATCATAAAAACAAAAACAAAAATGTATGGGTGCAGTTTTTTTTTGCAGTTTATTTTTATTAACATATGAATAGCCAACACCGAAAATGGCAAATGATTAGATAAACAAATAAATAGAATTTTTGTTGAGATATTGAGACTCAACAAAAGCTCTATTTGTTAATAAAAAATAAAGTGGAAAAAAACACTGCATCCTTCTTTTTTGGTTAAAAGAATAATGTATTCATAAACACTAAAGAATCTTTTTAATTATGAAAATTTATAATACAAAGACGTAAAAAAATAATACAAATAACTTTTATTCTCTATTCATTGTTTCCTGATATAATTTTTCAAACAATGTTTCTTACATTTTGCTTGTAAACTCTTCACTTTCTTCAATTTTGGTTAGTTACCATTAATAATAACAAAATCAATCTTTTTGCAAAAACTATTCAACAATTTTGATGTAAATGTATTTTGATGTAAATCAATTTATGCACTTATCTCATTGTTATATTGTTTCACAAAAACGATAATACAAAAATTAATTTCTATCTTTTAAAATTGCTGTATTTTTCTTTTCTTATTAAACTTTTCAATTATTGTTTTCTTATTTTCTATTTCAATATTGTCATTTTTTTTTACTTTTCTTTTCTTATTGTTTTCTTGTTTTCATTGTTTTTTTTTTCTTATTAAAAATGTTCAATAAATATTTTCAAATTTTACTCTACTCTTGTCAAAAAAGTTATATCTTCTAATACCTACATATATTTTCTTATTCTCAATTTCAATATTTTAAAATTTCTGTACCTAATTTTCTTTTCTTATTCAAAATTTTCAAACAATATTTTCAAATTCTAATATTTTCAAATTTCTTTACTTTCTCTACTCTTGTCAAAAAAGTTATATCTTCTAATACCTACATATATTTTCTTATTCTTTTCTTATTTTCTTATTCAATATTTTAAAATTTCTGTACCCAATTTTCTTTTCTTATTCAAAATTTTGAAACAATATTTTCCTATTCTAATATTTTCAAATTTCTTTACTTTCTGTACTCTTGTCAAAAATATTTATATCTTCTAATACCTACATATATTTTCTTTATCGTTTTCTTATTTTCAATTTCAATATTTTAAAATTTCTGTACCTAATTTTCTTTTCTTATTCAAAATTTTGAAACAATATTTTCCAATTCTAATATTTTCAAATTTCTTTACTTTCTCTACTCTTGTCAAAAAAGTTATATCTTCTAATACTTACATTATATTTTCTTATTTTCAATTTCAATATGTTAAAATTTCTGTACCTACTTTTCTTATTAAAAATTTTCGAACAATATCTTCCAATTTTAATATATAAAAATTTCTTTGCTCACTCTACTGTCTTGAAAAAAGTTATATTTTCTAATACCTACTTACGTTCACTGTCAATTTCATTTACTTTCTAGAAATTTGATGGTACTTTTGGATACATTTTATTTACGTTTTGTTCAATTTTCTAATATTTTATAGAACATTGAACTTAGTTTCCAAACTTTTTGTATTTTATGAAGTTTTTATTGTTTTGTTAATAAATTTTCATCAATTCTTAGATCAAATTTAATAGAATGCCGAGTGAAAATTGTGAATTGATAGAAATTTGATGTATTATATCAAAATTTTATGAATACTCAGCTAATCTGATTCTGAAATTGATCGAAAATCGGGTCAAAATTTTATAAAAATTTCAGATATTTAAAAAGTTTGAAATTTTTTTTTTTAGAAATTTAGTTCAATTCTCTAATAATTTCTGGTATTTAAAAAGTAGAAATATCAAGATTTGGATTTTAAAATAGTTGCTTCCAATTACCAGCCACTTTACACATAGTTAAACCATCGCTACTTTACTATTTTTATTCATACAAAATGATTCTAAAATCACCAAATTTCCGTCTTATTGGTTCATTAGAAAATTTGCACACATTTTTTTTCCTCAACTTTTGCATGAGCTTTTCTTGATAAACTACATTTGTTTTTAATTGTAAATTGAAAACATGATAAATCTTAATGATACGTTTGTTTTATTTCTCTTCTCTAGTCAATGAACAGAAATCAAACTGTTAAATTAGTCACTAAAAATGTCTTTACTCTCAAAAGAAAAGAGAAATTGAGTCAAGAACCTTCATGGTTAAATGACGGTTCATACTTCCCGAAGAAAAGAAGAAATCAGAATCCTTCATTAACCGAGTAATTATATTATTCACTCCATCATACTTTAAGCTATGTAAATGCCACACTTCTGACATTAAAAATATAACATCGCTAACAAAACATTAATAACCGATCCATAATTGCATTCAATCGTCTGTAACAAATTTTCTCATTTTACTGTCACTTAATTTGCATGATTAAAAGTTCATTACGAAGCCGCCTGCATTTAAATGTGGATGCAATTATAATTATCTGCTTTTCTAGCCGAGTAATCATTCAAAACTAATTTATTCATTGAGTGGTTTAAATGGTGTTTTATCTTTAATTCATCTCACTATCACTTATCTTATTAACATTTCATTTAAAACTATTGTCCAATTATCCTGATTACAGATTATTATAATTATTATTTGAGTCCAACACAAACAGGTGTTGTAAAAGGGCTGATAAATAAATTATTCTCTGTAGCGAGCATACATAGAATTTTATACTAAAACATGCAAGATAAAACAATTGAAGGGCTGAGAAAGAAACAACGGTAAAAACAAAAAACCATATTTTACAAATAATTGAAAACAGAGGCAGAAAAACCTATGGTCAGTCACTAATTAACATTTCATTTAAAACTATTGCCCAATTATCCTGATTATAGATTATAATTATTATTATCAGAATCCAACACTAAAAGGTATAAAGAAAAGGACTGAATAAATAAATTATTATCAGTAGCGAGCATACATAGAATTTTATAGTAAAACATGCAAGATAAAACAAATGAACGGCTGAGAAAGAAAACACGGTAAAAACAAAAAACCATATTTTAGAAATAATTGAAAATGGAGGCAGAAAAACCTATGGTCAGTCAATTAGGTAATTAAGGCAGAAGTTAAAAAAAAAACATTTAAAAACAAATTTAATCATTTGCTATAATAAGTGATATACGTAGTACAAATCCGGTAATGGTTTATAATCATGTTAATTTTTCTGTTTGTTTATTTATTGACGGCCTATTTCTGCTGCTACAGCTAAAAACCATCGCTAAAGAGTACATTTTATTAAAGATACATGTACAATGTTTAAAATTTTGAAATATTTTGATCGTATACTTATACTTATTTTTATAATACATGTTTAATATTTTCAAATATTTTTATCGTATCGTTTATTCTAAGCATACCATTATCAATTATTAACAATTGTATCCTAGGTAACTGAACCATGGTCAAAGATGATCCACGATCGTACAACTGGGCCTAAGACAACTCGGTGATCGATAATGTTTGATTCTGCGATTGTTATTTATGTTCGTTACAGTAATGATGTTCTCAGCCCTTTAATATAGACGATTATAAATTGATTGCATTCAATCGTCTGCAACAAATTTTCCCATTTAACTGTGACTTGATTTGCATGATAAAAAGTTCATTTCAAAGACGCTTATTTATTACAAATATTACTACTAAGCCAATTTAGCTTATACAGGGTGATCAATAATGTTTGCTTCTTCGATTGTTATTTATGTTCGTTACGGTAACCATAACAACTAAAGATCAGGGTTTAAACAATTATCCTCTAGGGTCAGCGACATAATTTTTGTCGGTTCTTCGATTGCCACTGTGATTTATGCTCGTTGCGGCAGTGCCCGGTTGTGGGACGCTGTCGGGAAGGGCGCGACCCGTGTGAGTCCAACACGAAGAGTTACCATATTATTATAAATGAATAACAAGAGAGAAACAAAATTTAAAAAAATAAACAAGGCGAGCTCGCGCCCCGCGGGGCCCAACACACCGCCGAAGGGCCCCGGCGGGCGCGGCCGCCCGAAAACATTCATCGTTAATGTGTTCGGAACACTTCCGAAACGAAAGTCTGAGTGCGTTGCCTTCTATGCATGTTGTAAGTGTGCTATTACTGAACACCGACGAACAGCAGACTGCCGATTATTACACACACGCAAACACAAACACAAACACACACAAACACACATATATAGTTACACTGCCAATCGCGACTCCCCAACACTGCCAGTTGATTTTTTTTTGTTTTTAATTCGTGCAAAAGCACGTTCTAGTCTTATTATCGTTTTGTATTGTTTTTTTTTTTTTATACACGAGAGGCGGTATGTAAGGATCCACAATCCGTGAAATTGATGAGGCGATTTTAAGGGGGCGCACACGCAAGCACTGATCTATTATCGCCCTTCTACTGCCGCACGTGGGCGCCCCGGTATTAATTAGTGGTCGTTGATTTACTGGATCTCTTTAGTACTTATTCAGGCATTTCTCCATTTATCGTTTTATTGTAAATAATGCAATTATAGTTACCATTGAAAGCCATCTTCGAAACGATTGTGTTCATATAAGGAAACTACCATTTTTACGTTCCCTCGTCCCAACACGAGAGCCTGTTGTCGTTTCAGTAACAGCACAGCGATTTACGATATGTAACATTCTTACACGTAGTATAGTATAGATTATATTAAAAAAAATTATAATTATGGAGCATAATTGTGTTATTTTTGTGAATGATAAATAAATATTATGCATTATGGGGGCATGTAACTAATTAATCTAGACTGTTAGATAAGACTTATTATAGTGGAGCAGCTTTGTTTTTTGGTCTACTAAATGCCCTAATAATGATACTTGTATAGAACGTTGTCTAAATAAGACAGGTATAAATGTTAAAAGTTACCAGTGTAACCAAGAATGTGTACAAAATTTTACGTTCCTTTAATTTTTTTTTATATATATATTTTTGGCCTCTTTTTTCTATTTCAGTGCGTATAATTTACGTGAACATATTCATGTGTATATTTAGTATGATAGGCTGTAAATTTTTATGTGTCCAAGAGCTACCTGATGTCAGTATATTAGTCCCCTTTTTATATTTTCTCTTCCTTTGAAAAAACGAAAAACGCGAAAAATATGATGATGTACTTATATTTACCGTTTCATTTCTCTAAACTATAGTGGCACTAAATAGATTTAATCAACCCGCAAGTTACACCATAAAACACATATTTATTCCGTTTCTCGAGTCTCAGAAAAAAACCGCTCGCCCACGGAACCGAGCACCATCCGCCCCCCCGCGAATCCCCACATCCCCATACCGCCCCATTGTTACGGCCCTCGGTTCCGTGGGCGAAGCAAGCCGACCACCACTCGACTACCATGGGCGCGTGCCGACAGAGAGAGAGATTGAGAGCCTTTATTTATTTTTTACCCTTTATCATCATCCGCATCAGCTGCACCCCGATCACGGTTCTCGCGTTTCATTCTTTAGTACATGTGCCGGAAGGCCACGATATGACGTCGAGATTTAGAGAGAAAGAGAGAGCAAGAGCACAATATGGCAGTCATTGTTAGGTCTTGATTACCCCTGTGGTCCATTGATGAAGAAAAATCTTTTAAATATGTTATTGCGTTTAAAAAAAATTTTGTATTATTGTGTAGAATAGACTATATTGAGTTACCGTTATTATTAAGAAAAGTTTATTACATTTTAAGATTATAAATACATGAGCTTGTGTAAAAATAAATAAATTATAAAATATATATTGCATACTTTACTTCCCACATTAACACAAATTGTACGTTGGTTTGGATTTTTGCTACACAGCTTTTTGCTGTTTTTAATAAACTTTAGTAATTTGTAACGAAAATATGCAGATAAAATGTATTGCTTGCAATAAAATAATAATTGCAGTTTTTAATATATAATCAAAATTTTGTATTTTCTCTTAAAAGCTTTGCAAATTTCTATTAAAATATTAACAACTTAGTGAGTGATATGCTTTCTGGATAATTCCTTTATAATTTCCACTAATTATTGCAGGTTTCAATTAAACTTTGTAATTCATAATTCAAATGTTATTTATAATAAGAATTTCATAATTTCTAATCAAAAATTTGCAATATTTATTGTAATTTGCAGATAAAATGTATCGCATGCAAAAAAAATTTCTAATTTTTATTGCAGTTTATAATTTATAATTAAAATTTTGTATGTTCTCTTAAAAGTTTTGCAAATTTCCATTTAAATATTAACAACTTAGTAAGTGATATGCTTTCTGGATAATTCCTTTATAATTTCCACTAATTATTGCAGGTTTCAATTAAACTTTAAAATTCATAATTCAAATGTTATTGATAATAAGAATTTCATAATTTCTAATCAAAAATTTGCAATATTTATTATAATTTGCAGATAAAATGTATTTGAAAATATAAAAATTTTCTAATTCTTATTGCAGTTTTTAATTTATAATCAAAATTTTGTATTGTCTTAAAAGTTTTGCAAATTTCTATTAAAATATTAACAACTTAGTAAGTGATACGGTTTCTGGATAAATCCTTTATAATTTCCACTAAATATTGCAATTTTCAATTAAACTTTTATTTATAATAAGAATTTCATAATTTCTAATAAAAACATTGCAATATTCATTGTTATTTCATGATATTTAATAGTTACTTATTTTTGTGCAGCTTCTTCTGCTAATAATTAATAGTTACTTATTTTTGTGTATATTATGTAGCTTCTTCTGCTAATAAACATTATTATTGTTATTATTATTTTCAATATCAATGTATAATTCAAATGGGGATTCCATCTTCTAATTACATTTTACATTTTAAAATTAAAATATGCAAGTAAAAATACTCAAAATTGACTTGTTTCAATTACAATCAAAATATTTAATTTTCATTAAATTTTCTTTAGGTGAAAATTTATATAAAGATTCTGATAATATTGCGGATAAGTTATATTCTCATTATTGAGAAATATTGCAGGTTTCGATTATAATTTAAAATTTATAACATTTGAGAATATAAAATTAAAATATGTAAGTAACAATACTCAAAATTGACTTGTTTCAATTATAATCAAAATATTTAATTTTCATTAAATTTTCTTTAGGTGAAAATTTATATGAAGATTCTGATAATACTGCAGATAAGTTATATTCTCATTATTGAGAAATATTGCAGGTTTCGATTATAATTTTAAATTTTTAACATTTGAGAATTTACAATTAAAATATGTAAGTAACAATACTCAAAATTGACTTGTTTTAATTATAATCAAAATAGTTCATTTTCATTAAATTTTCTTTAGGTGAAAATTTATATGAAGATTGTGATAATTCTCCGGATAAGTTATATTCTCATTATCAAGAAATATTGCATCTTTCGATTAAACTTTAAAATTTATAACATTTGAGAATTTAAAATTAAAATATGTAAATAACAATACTCAAAATTGACTTGTTTCAATTATAATCAAAATATTTCATTTTCATTAAATTTTCTTTAGGTGAAAATTTATATGAATATTCTGATAATACTGCGGATAAGTTATATTCTCATTATTAAGAAATATTGCAGGTTTCGATTAAACTTTAAAATTTATAACATTTGAGAATTTAAAATTAAAATATGTAAGTAACAATACTCAAAATTGATTTGTTTTAATTATAATCAAAATAGTTCATTTTCATTAAATTTTCTTTAGGTGAAAATTTATATGAAGATTCTGATAATACTGCGGATAAGTTATATTCTCATTATTAAGAAATATTGCAGGTTTCGATTAAACTTTAAAATTTATAACATTCGAGAATTTAAAATTAAAATATGTAAGTAACAATACTCAAAATTGACTTGTTTTAATTATAATCAAAATATTTCATTTTCATTAAATTTTCTTTAGGTGAAAATTTATATGAAGATTCTGATAATACTGCGGATAAGTTATATTCTCATTATCAAGAAATATTGCAGGTTTAGATTAAACTTTAAAATTCATAACATTTGAGAATTTAAAATTAAAATATGTAAGTAACAATACTCAAAATTGACTTGTTTTAATTATAATCAAAATAGTTCATTTTCATTAAATTTTCTTTAGGTGAAAATTTATATGAAGATTCTGATATTGCGGATAAGTTATATTCTCATTATTGAGAAATATTGCAGGTTTCGATTATAATTTTAAATTTTTAACATTTGAGAATTTAAAATTAAAATATGTAAGTAACAATACTCAAAATTGACTTGTTTCAATTATAATCAAAATATTTCATTTTCATTAAATTTTCTTTAGGTGAAATTTTATATGAAGATTATGATAATACTGCGGATAAGTTATATTCTCATTATCAAGAAATATTGCAGGTGTTGATTAAACTTTAAAATTCATAACATTTGAGAATTTAAAATTAAAATATGTAAGTAACAATACTCAAAATTGACTTGTTTTAATTATAATCAAAATATTTCATTTTCATTAAATTTTCTTTAGATGAAAATTTAGATGAAAATTCTGATAATACTGAGGATAAGTTAAATTCTCATTACCGAGAAATTTATTTATTTTAATTCAATGGGAAACGTTCTGATAATACTGCGGATAAGTTATATTCTCATTATCAAGAAATTTATTTATTTTAATTCAATGGGAAATATTTTGTATGAATTTGTGCGAAAATTGAATTTTGTTCAAGGAAGTGTATTTATTATTTCACGAAATCAGTTTCAGTGAGATACGTTTCAATTTATCAAGAATTTCATAAAAAACCAAATGATGTGCTACTTTATTTCATTAATTGGCGCTTTCAAATTTTACTTCCATTAATTTCTTATATATAGACTATGTTTATTTTAATAATCTATAAGGGTACACATATTAAGTACATACTTGATTATAATAGATTTGCGATTATTAAAATGGGCTATCGGTCGAAGCCTTTCTGCTTTAAATTTCTTAATTAATTAATTTCTTGAAGAATGCTAAACGGTAATCTTTATACTTTTATTTTTAACCCAAATCCATTCAATCCGTTATCATATAAAACAACGAATCGTACCCAACAATACGAATTGGTATAAAACTTCGTAATATGTAGCATTACGCTACATGTGTCAGCATGTGTTTCGCAGTATAAGAATGCCTCAAAAGATCTATCCGAATCATATATTTCTACTAATCACTGTGTCGCAATGTACAGTTGACGCCGAAAAACATAGGGCACACGTAAGCGCAGCATCACATTCAAATATCACATGCATTTAAGTCATAATTGCATTACACATGCACGTAATGCTGCACTTATATGTGCACCATTTTTTTCAGCGTAAACTGTACATACAGTGGGGCGCACAGCTGCGACTTATGGTTTGTCACCACATAAACGCACCTGTAAGAGTGCATTCGAGTTGATGCCCGGAGAACGTTCGGAGCACTCGAAGGCGCTACCAGAGAAAAATAAGGCCCGTAGATATGGGCGAGCTAAGAGTGGCGAATTGGAACTGAATGTTCCGGATGGCAACTCGAATGGACACAAGGGAGCCCTAATAGTCCGCAAAAAAACACAATGCATGAAACAGAAACTTGGTAAACAAGAGGAAGGTTGGGTAAATGAAAACCTTTGCATGGTGAGTTTTTAGGCGCAAATCAACCGTATTGGCGCATATAGCGTATTAAGCGTTAAACGGAGTCGTCTAACTGTCGAGGGGCCCCCATTACCGCATAAAACCTGCACCCCACATGAGCAGAAAAATTTCGTAAAATTGGGGCCCGTGGCCCATCAAGCGCTGCACAGGCACCGCAAAAGACGCGAAAATAAGCAAACTGCACTCACATTTGGCTGCGGGGGCTCAGGAAGTCGTTTCTCGCCGATTCTGCCGGGCCAGGAGAAGGGACGCCATCACGTGTGGAAACTTCGGGGGCAGTTTTGCGCGAAATGAGAGCGCCCCCGCCGAAACCGGCACAACACTTGCATGGAAAACACTTTGCGGCACCGTTTTCCAGCCATTTCCGAGGCTCACACACTGTTTTTAATGAGATTTTAGGAATATTTCGCGAAGTTTGCAGGAGTGACGCTCTTTTGAACACAAAAACACGCAAAACATGGCGACCAATGGGAGGCCAGCGTATGAACGCCACAGGTGGAACGTGTTCAAATGAACGTTCACAAGGCTCAAGGGGGCTATTTTATGGCAAATGAAATAAATACAATCGGTATATAAACTTAATTAATGTCTATGAAGGCATTATTAAGCATACAAACGAGTAATTTAAATATAAATGCGAAACATGTGAATCGCTGCAGGCGTGCGCCATCTAGTGGCATTTAATGTAAACAATAAAATATTTTTCAGGGAATTGATAATTAAAGCTTAATATACACTTATATCGTGATATTGAGGCAATAGGTAACGCAATTTTAAAATATAACACCAAAAATCGCATGCAAACGATCTGTATACTGGTTTTCTTTATTATTTTCATTGCTTGCTCAAATTATGCATTGTCGCGCCATCTGGCGGATGTTAACGGAACTATCGGTTGGAAAAGTAGACCCATTTGGTACAATTGTACTTACTGTTACCACCAATTCTGCATTTGTAATTTGTGATAAATGCGTTATTAATAAGCAAATTAACATCCTATTTGTGTCTTTTAACGTCTTATCCTCAGAATAAACGAGATTGAAAAATAAGGGGGTCGAACCCTTTATGACCCATCCAAATTTTCGTGGAAAAAGTACGTTTTTTTGAAAAATATTTCCCTCTTCTCAAGTACAAACGCGATCGCCTAAGGGGGCCCACTATGGCTCATTGTGCTTGTATTTGGGCCCTCTATGACCCCTCCAAATTTCGTCCGAATCGGTTGAGGCGTTCTCGAAATGGAATTTCATAGTTGTCAAAAAACGCGACGTTTTCGAAAATTTCGAAAATTAAAACGTCTTCCAAAGTATATCAAGTGTGGTCTGGTATGAACCGTAAGACTCCCCTGAATCAAATGAGACTATCGGCATCGTGATTGTTCGTTTAGAAGTTTAATTTTAATTGCCCTTTTTTGCTATTTTTTTAAATTTCCCAACTTTGAGGGCGGATATTTTGAGAACCGCTGAGGCTAGGAGGCTGAATGTGTGCTCATTGGAATCTAGAGGGTCCAATTAGTCTGGTCCTATGCCACTAAGGTCATTTGGAGCAACTTGAAAAATCACGAGTCTTCGGATTTTTTTTATGTCGATTTGATCGGAAAATCATCGATTTTACATTTTGTCCACTGGGTGCTCTACCAAGCGGCACATTTTCAAGTCTTTTTATGGGGACTTAGCCCCATATGTGGCGCATATTTTGAGCGCTCGTCCATTCTCGTACTCCCACATCTGCCCAAGTTATCTCGCTTTTCGTGAAAAAAGTACGTTTTTTTGAAAAATATTTCTCTACAATCTCGACCGAGGAACCAATACAGCAGAATTATGTAAGAAAACTAAGGAGCTCAATGTAAGAAACATGATAGAACTGAGTATTCTACTATTAATATATAAAATTAAAAACAACCTAACAAAAACGAACATGACACTATCGAATAATAAACAATTCCATCAACGCAATACAAGAAGATCTGAGAACAGAAAAATTTACAACAAAACATACACAAAACTTAACGCAAACAATAAATAAATATAGCAACCTGAACGAACACATAAGAAAACTAAAATACATACCTTTTGAACTAAAAATAAAAAACCTAATTCTAAATAACAAGATCCAAACGAGAGGAATGAAGAAGACCGACAACATCCTTCAATACCATTAACCCAGGAGAGGAGAGAAATCCCCCAACTCCCTAGGTGAAGACGGAAGGAAGAAAACACGCAATATTTTAAACAGTATTAATAATTAAATTATATAGAATGTTATTTACACGAGATATTTATTGTACTGGTATAAAATTTTAAATAAACTATTATTATTAAACAAAAACGCAAACTGGGCAACTGTTCACAATTAATAATCTTTCCAAACTTATAAAACGATAAACAATATGAATCCCAATCTTGGCTGGTGTAACAAACAACACAAGTTTTTTTTTTTTTAAATAAAACAGTGATTCAGTGTAACAAACAACACAAGTTTTTTTTTTTTTAAATAAAACAGTGATTCAGTGTAACAAACAACACAAGTTTTTTTTTTTTTTTAATAAAACAGTGATTCAGTGTAACAACACAATTTTTTTTTTTTTAAATAAAACTGAACAGTAAAATTATTTTGTAAAAGCGACCGTCGCGGTGCCCCGGGGGCGAGTGAGCGGATCACCGGAACACGGAAAGCCCCTCGTCTCGTGGTTTTCCTCTCGCATTTTATTAAAAAAATGAATACAATTATTATATAGGATAAAATCTACAATCACTTCATAAAAAGTACGGTGTCACAGTCCGGCTCGGTATGACGCGCTCGGCGTCGGGCACGGCGTGGAACAGCTTCGCCTCCATCTTGTCCGTCGACTGGAACTCCAGGATGCTCGCGATGTTGCCGCACCGGTAGCAGTAGTTGGGCGCCGACCACACCGTCACCAGCTTCTCGTCAAACATGTATTTGTAACCTAAAACGTTACGGCAACAAATTAATACAAAAATTATAGCGGTACAATTGAAGGGAAATAAGCCACATGAGTTCAATATACATAATTTTATCCAACACGTCCTGAATTTCGTTAAAACACACATTATTTCTGACGACATTTTTATTGGACAAATTAATTTGACCATCAACGCAAGCAAAATGTAATTGGGTCAGAATTCTCTGTCAAAAATTATGACAGTAACCAATTATGCCAAAGGTGGAGGAGTAGTACGGATTATTATTATTATTATTATAACATTATAACACCAAGCCGACGATTTGCTATCTAAATTAATTATTCACTCAAATTGAACTATGGCATCTAAATTTTATTACCTCCTGACCGGAGACGGCCACACAAATATTGACCAAATATTGACGAATATTAATAAATAATACTATCACAATATAATAATTTTCGGAATTATGATTGCATAATTAGGAGGTCTTCATCATGTTTTAGTTAATATTTTTGAGCGTCAATGAACTGAGAATATTTCAGTTGCGAGATGATTAACAATGGTTCTACGATTTATAAAACAAATTTTAGTTCTACCTTCGTGCACCAATTGATGTGCTCTGCATATAAGGGAGAGACCATTTATCCTCATAAAATCGTGCGTCACCTTGGCGCCGAATAAAAATCCTGCTCCTCTCGGACTCTTGGACCTAAAACGATAACATGTGGGTATAAAGTTTGTGCTAAGCGAAACGGGATACATCAAATTGAGGTTATTATGTTATAATTTGAAGTTGAAGTGAAACAAAACCGTTACCATCCATCAACATCCTCGGGATCGGACCACACCAGGTCACAGAAGGCCCCCTTGTGCGGGATCTCCTGGTTCCTCTCAAGGCACCGGATCTGGTCGACGGTCTTGATGTCCGGGCTGAGGCCGCCATGCACGCACAGGATTTTCTCATCTACCAGCTGAAATGAAATCGGAAACGGTTTAAAACACTTCGGGGCTTACCGAAAAAAAAGTCTAAATACAGAAAATTATGTGGAAAACAAGCAGCGGCATAGAGGTAAAGATCACAAACTAACATTTTTACATTTCCGAGACAATAATAATAATCATCATTATTATTATACACTGGCGAGCAAAAAATAGAGGTCATTTTAAAATTATGACTTATTTTTGGATTTTTGTTTGTTTTAACTTTACGTTTGCAAATTGTAAACAATTGCACTGTATTTTGCACATTAAATTTAAAAAAAAAGCAATGTTGAATCGTAAAGCATATTTATTGATTTTATTGCCTATTTTGGAAATATCACAAATTTACAGTTCAGACGAAGTTCGAATTTTTGTTTCTAGGACCAATATAGAAAATAAATAATGAAAAAAAGTTATCACTAATAACGAGTATTACCCCCTCTTGCATTACTGATTGAAGTCGATGAGGAACTCTTTGAATTAAATTAACGATCACATTTTGGTAGATATTATTCCATTCCTGCAATTTTGTAGGATACATTTGTCAGGACATGTATTATTAAACGCCTACTTTGGTTTACAATTTGCAAACATAAAGTTAAAACAAAAAAATTCCAAAAAATAAGTCATAATTTTAAAGTGACCTCTATTTTTTGCTCGCCAGTGTATTAATTGTAATATTGCAATAATAATCGTTTTTAGATCTTTTGCCGGTCACTTACAGCGGCCACCGTCAGCAGGTCGAACACGTTGCAGCAGTTCTTCCAGGCGTTGACGTTGCCGTACTTGATCAGGCACTCGTCGTAGAAGCCGTACACCTGCGTGATCTGCCGGCTCTCGTGGTTCCCGCGGAGCAGCGTCAGCTTGTGCGGGAACTTGGCCTTCAGCGTCAGCAGCCGCGTGAACGTCTCCAGGCTGTAGTAGCCGCGGTCCACAAAGTCCCCCAGGAAGATGTAGTTCGTGTCCGGCACCTGCCCGCCGTTCCTGAACAGCTCCTCCAGATCATAAAACTGACAACATAAAACATTTACGTACAGAAAAATACAAAAAATACAAGAGACTGTTAAGCAAATTTGATGGGTCACATCGTGATTAATAAGCTGAAATACGTAGATTCCCGTTTGAATTTGAAACAAAACAATTTAAGTAATCAAGGTATTTAATTTTGATATAGTTCTTCCATTATAAATTCCTGTTATTATTATATTATATTGATGACGGGCTCCGTAGGGGTCTAGTAAAGGATCTTGTAGCCGAACATCCAAATTCTTAACTTATGTATGAAATAAACATACTTATGTATGAATGTATGAAATAAAGTTACGCACTTTTTTAAAATTTTCAAAATTGTTTTTATTGTTCACGACAATTGTTTCGCCACACTGTGGCTTCTTCGGGTGAAGAAATGATTCATTCAAATTATAAATGATGAACAATACGTGAACAATAAAAGCAATTTTGAAAATTTAAAAAAGTGCGTAACTTTATTTCATACATTAGTAGATTATTATATATTTTCCATTATCAGTACAAAATTTGTATGTAATTATGAATTTTCAACAAATAAAAGCCACATCGATCAATCTATTCTTAACTTATTAAATGACCGAGTAGGAAAGGTAACAGCACAATATAAAACTTTAATTGCAATTTCTCACATTTCATAGTTTTTGACTCAAGTGATTTCACTTGTGAGCCGACGATATGGTCTAATCTATTTATGGTGCATTTATGGTGACTTTCGATAATGCCATATAACCGTTGGTCTTCAAACAATGGGCAGACCATCAATGTTTGAATACGGTTCTGTCATTTTGCAAAACAATTGGGAACTGTTATTGCGTTAAAATAAACTGCGTTTCAAATAAACTGCGTTTCATAAGTTAGGGGTATTGCAATTTTTTGGTTGCTTACTGTTGCAAAACCGGGTGCTTACGAAGTTCTTATTTCGTTGACGAATTCAAGACTGAAGCGTTTTCTGCCAATATACTTAACTTACGAAGGGCAGTAAACGATATATGAAACAAAAACAAAAGAACTTCTCAGGCAGTTGTTTTTCCGGTGGCAAACTGCCGTCGCTTGTTTACGCTCTAACTTGTAACCGAGCGCACGTGCACTGCTCGCCTTCGCAGGTGCCCCGTCTGGGCGACCCTGCGTGGCACCGGGGGGGCCCAGGGCCCCCGTGCTCCCCCTAACCTGTCCGTGTATGTCCCCGCAGATGGTCACAGGCGTCGAAACTGGCTGCACGTTGGACTCCTCCAGGAGTATCTCGCTGACGATGTCGCAGAGCTTCTTGAGGTCGTTCTCGGGCAGGTACTTGCACTCCTTGGCTATCTCTATCCACTTGTCCAGCTCTGCCATTTTAACACCAAAGACGGCGAACGAGAATCCCCCTCTGACAGCCGACTTGACATCCAACTTCCAGGCGCAGACTTCCGCACGCGATCTGCAAGCGAGGGGCCCGACGAAGGGGGCGCGGTTACCAGGCAGCCCTGAAAAACGCTGCGATCACCATAATTTCAAGCCAGTTATCCGCCTCGGGAGTGCTTTAAAGCTGGATTTTATAAATGAGCGCCGGGCAGTTGGCTGCAGTGCGGTTGGCTGTCAATCAACGCACAATAAACAATTAAAACGCCATTAAACGCACTTAAACCATCAATTAATTGATATGGTGCCTAAAATTGTGCGTAAATGCTTGCTTTATACGTGTTTTACCAGGTTTTAAACGTAGTTTCGGGGTCGAAATGTTTGCTTTTTTTGCGTTGGCACGTCTGACAATCAAAAATTTGTCATACGCGACCGGGCTGAAGTTGGCGTTAAATAATATTATAAGGGTACCCATATATCATTGCGCATACAAATTTCATTTTACAAACACCAGAAATCCTATATAGAATTGTAGATTTAATGCCATTTTAATTCCGATGCTTTATACGTGTTTTACCAGGCTTTAAACGTAGTTTCGGGGTCGAAATGTTTGTTTTTTTTGCGTTGGCACGTTTGACAATCAAAAATTTGTCATACGCGACCGGGCTGAAGTTGGCGTTAAATAATATTATAAGGGTACCCATATATCATTGCGCATACAAATTTCATTTTACAAACGCCTGAAATCCTATATAGAATTGTAGATTTAATGCCATTTTAATTCCGATGGATTAAAGAGACATTATTTAGATAGAAATTTATTGGCTTACAACTTCACCCTGGTTATGTGTAAGTTAGAGCCATACAGTTGGCTGCCATGAAATTTGACACAAGTAAATAGGTTATTCAGTAAAGTTTAATTAAAGAACATTCTGTAATAATTAAATAATTGCGTAATTTAAAATTACGCAGTTGAAATTGCGTGTAATCGCAATGAACTCGTAGTTATTATATCAACGCTATGATATTTTAGTGTGTTGGCACTCTGTCAAGGTCGAGTGTTGTGATGGCAGAGTGATTGGGCAGTGTCATTCATGTGCATTCATCATCCGTCGCTCCTCGTCGGCAGGCAGTGACTCCCAGGGCCCCCCGCAAGTCCAGAGATCAAGGTCTAACCGAGCGGATAATTGCGGCGTGACGCAATAACGTGTGGCTCCCCTTTGCAGCAGCGTCACGGACTCCAGCCCCGCAGGCCAGCAATTCCAGCGCCCGGTGCCCCCCCGAAACGCAGCAGACATGCTGAAACAGTACTCGCTCGCGGAGGTGAAGAAGCACAACGACAACCACAGCTGCTGGCTCGTGATACACAACGAGGTCTATGACGTGACCAAGTTCCTGAACGAGGTAAGTCGGGGCCCCCGCGAGGCCCCCGGTGGCGCTTCGCGGGGCGGGAAGGCGGCAGGACGCGCCGCAACCCTCGCGGAGCAGCCGGAGGGGAAAAATCAATACCACGGGCTTCGTCGGCCCTTAATAGCGGTCAAAACAAACATCAGACGCCCAAATTTTAATTAAATCGGAAGCAAACGGAGCATACAACGGGTGCTCAAATATTGATTAAAACAGAAGCATGCAAAACAAACATTGGGGGCTGAAATGTTGCTTAAAACGGATGTAAACTGCCCCGTTATGCATATAGTTGCTTGGCGATCACATGGCAATCTAATCATTTCTTCACCTGAAGAAGCCACAGTGTGGCGAAACAATTGTCGTGAACAATAAAACACAATTTTGAAAATAACGCGTAACTTTATTTCATACATTGGCAATCTAATGTTACTCTTCGTAGTAATAACAATACTTTTAATAACTATACTACTTACTTTACTTTAATCCTCTTTACTCCGATCGGAGCATAGGGCTTCTACAAGCTTCTTCCATCCTCCTCTATCTTTACCTTTTCCTTTAACTTCGTCTTCGTTTCTTCCGTCCGACTTCCGAGGCTTGTATAAGTTTCCGTAGCACGCTCACTTTTACGTTGCAGGGTTGCTAGCCCTGCGAACAACCCTCCTCCTTTCTCAGCCGGGCTTGGGACCGGTCACAGCGGAGTTTTTAATAACTATAACCTGTATATAATTATACATCCACCTGTGGCCTTTCCGTCTTTTTACTCGTTATTTTTCATAAAATATTTCTATTTAAAGTATCACGGCTTCTGCATGTCTCATAAAAATCTGATGTTGCCTTCACTTACTTTATTTCGTTGGCTTTACTTGTCGCATAAATAACTATTTGCGCACTCAGGATGACGTTTTATTTGCTTAATCGTAGGCACAGTTAATCCTGTGTGCAAATATTGTAAATAAAAACATATCCAAAGAAACTACCATTTGAATGAATAACAACGTACCGAAATACCGAAAAGAATAATCATTCTTTACAATAATATAAACGTTTAGGATTATTTTATGAGATTATGAGTTACATTACATTACACATTGCACATTACAAGTTACATTATAATAAAATTCTGTTCTCATTAAATTTGGCATATTTAGAATTCTGTAAATGGAAATTTTGGATAATTAACCTACAGAATATGAATAATTTGCATAATTATAAGTTTTTTTCAAAACTATATATAACATTTGAAAAATTCTATTTTTTGTTACGAAACGTGAGTGCTTATGTGATTGCAAAATGTTATCACAGATTATGATAATTTTAAGTTACATTATAACAAAATTCTGTCCTCATCAAATTTCGCGAAAACTGTAAATTTCGAATTCTGTAAATGCTAATTTTGGATAATTAACCTACAGAATATTGAGATTATAATTATATTTGGTAATTACGAAATAAAAAATGATTTCATTACAGTTATTAATGTATCACAACTGATTGCCAATTTTCCGTTTCAATTATTTAAACACATGATATAGAATGTTCCATTCACATCAATTGTTCCGATATGAATGTCGTAAGTAACGTAAAAATAGATTACCATCAAGTTACCTCGATTTCCCACTTCAGCTATTTCAAGAGGAGTCGCGTAAGCGACATCAGAACATACAGTTATAAATACATATTTATTGTATTTATGTATAATAAATACATAATTTTATGTATTTATACATAAAATGTATAAACTCGTAAACTCGCAAACTACGTTTACTCCAAATAGAGTTGCACAGACTTCAAAACACAATTTAAAATCCCCGATTCACAATAATTTTGCCGGTTGCGGAGTTCAATTGTCGTTATAAATTATGCGAATGCGCAGAGAATTCTATCGATTACGGGTCGTTAGCTCTTACAATCCAAGCAGAGTTCAACTATTTTACTATCTAACATTGAACTTGGCTTAATTAAATAGTTATTATTCATAAGGCAGCCATTCATTGAGGAATGCGTGTAAAGTATACCTTCATGTTGCTTATAGCATGTTAAATCGATGGCAAACGACCTGTCCGACCTGTCCTGAGGTACATTTCGAATTCAATACGAATTCTAGATTATGTTGCTTTTTTTTTTCTTCTGTTTTTGACACATACGAATTCTAGATTATGTTGCTTTCTTTTTCTTTTGTTTTTGTCACATATGCGAATTCTAGATTATGTTGCTTTCTTTTTCTTTTGTTTTTGTCACATATACGAATTCTAGATTATGTTGCTTTCTTTTTCTTCCGTTTTTGACACTCATTAAAATAACTTTACACATCGATTTTGCCATTGTGTTAATCTTTTAATAATTGCCATTATTTAATTGTAATTTCACACATAATATTGCCGTTTCGAAGCAACAATGACGCAACAATTCAGTTTCTTTTTTTTTTCATTAATTTGTGTTTATAAAATATGTGATTCTTAAATCGTTAAAATATATACACTGGCGAGCAAAAAATAGAGGTCATTTTAAAATTATGACTTATTTTTGGATTTTTGTTTGTTTTAACTTTACGTTTGCAAATTGTAAACAATTGTACTGTATTTTGCACATTAAATTTAAAACAAAAGCAATGTTGAATCGTAAAGCATATTTATTGTTTTTGTTGCCTATTTTGGAAATACCACAAATTTACAGTTCAGACGAAGTTCGAATTTTTGTTTCTAGGACTAATATAGAAAATAAATAATGAAAAAAAGTTATCACTAATAACGAGTATTACCTCCTCTTGCATTACTGATTGAAGTCGACGAGGAACTCTTTGAATTAAATTAACGATCACATTTTGGTAGATATTATTCCATTCCTGCAATTTTGTAGAATACATTTGTCAGGAAATGTATTATTAAACGCCTACTTTGGTTTACAATTTACAAACATAAAGTTAAAACAAAAAAATTCCAAAAAATAAGTCATAATTTTAAAGGGACCTCTATTTTTTGCTCGCCAGTGTATTTTACAAAATATGTCTAAAATATATGTAAAAATATGTCATTTTTAACACACTTATAAAAGTGTCTTTTAATGCCTACTTGCCAATATTTAATTGTAATTTCACACATTATATTGCCATTCCGGAGCAACAATTACTCAACAATTCCGTTTTTTTCATTAATTTATGTTTAAAAAAAATGTGATTCTTGAATCGGTAAAAATGTGTAAAAAAATCGGTTAACACTTATAAAATTGTTTGCGCACATCAATATCAATGCAAATGTCAATCAATTCGTCCAACAAACAAAAACTATCAAACTTTTGTTTCCGATCAGAAAACTAATAGATGATATTATTTTTTCAAACTCATTTAATGTTTTTAAATCAAGTACTAATAGATTGATCGATGTGGCTTTTATTTGTTGAAAATTCATAATTACTAATGTATGAAATAAAGTTACGCACTTTTTACAGATAAATCATTTCTTCACCTGAAGAAGCCGCAGTGTGGCGAAACAATTGTCGTGAACAATAAAAAACAATATTGAATTTTTTTAAAAAGTGCGTAACTTTATTTCATACATTAGCAAGTACTAATAGTAATTGTAACTTCCGTTTTACTTCAAATTAATAAATCAAATATTAATAATAATTGTAACTTCTTCACTTCAAATTAATTGTGCTTACAGTTGTACTTTTAATGATATTACTATTACAAAATAATATTTAATAAAGGTTTTATTGAATGTATAAAAATCTACAGACATACTCATTTTTTTGTATGGATTTGTAGAATTTTTTTTGTATGGCTTGTATTGTATGGAACTCGAGAGTAAAGCATCTTTTTTTTCAACTCTACGAACACTTAACTTACTTGTTGCATAAATAACTATTTGCTCACTCAGGATGACGTTTTATTTGCTTAATAGTAGGCACAGTTAATTTCCCGTACATATTACCTTCGTAAAAACAAAAATAAATATAAGCCCTGCTTTTTGTGGTAATTACTAGATACTGTTAGTTTCCCATGTATTAAAGTACAATATTCACATGCAATTCATTTAAATATTTGTGCCAAACTTTTTGCAGTAATTAGTGTCAATACACGAAACGAGTGCCATTAAATGCCATTACAAACAACTGCTTCATGTTCAATCTCATCCATCTTTATGACATAATAGGTGTGCCGTTTCAAGGACGTCCTGCATAATATTATACCCAAGTCATGCAGCTAGTTAATTATTTACAATCAATTAATAATTGCCGACACATTTACATTGAATTTAGAGGCATAGATCTCAAATTGATATTACCTTGAGGTACTTTTAGTTATAATAATATTTTCATACGAGCTTTTTATTGTCACAGAAATAGAAACACAAAGTTTGTGCGGTTTATAATGGCAAAATTTTAAATTAATTCTGTATATTATTTTATCAATTATCGTTAAATTTGAATGTACCCGATATTTTAAGGTTGTGAAAGGATCTTCAAACAAGAAAAAGGTAAAAAGAGCTTTATTAAAAATAATAATTTTCGTGAAAAAGATAAATAAGTAAAAATAATGACTTAAAGAGAAAACGAAATAGAAATCCTGATGCTAGGTCCAGATCAAACAAACGAAACGGAAGCTCTTGTGAAAGAATATTTTAACAAGAAAGTAAAAATAACTAGTAAAAATAATAATTTTCGTGAAAAAGATAAGTAAAAATAATGACTTAAAAACGAAACAGAAAAAATGTAATATGCTTTTCCTGATGCTAGGTCCAGATCAAACAAACGAAACGGAAGCTCTTGTGAAAGAATATTTTAACAAGAAAGTAAAAATAATAATTTTTGTGAAAAAGATAAGTAAGTAAAAATAATATACAAAAGAGAAAACGAAACAGAAAAAATGTAATTTTCATTTCCTAATGCTAGGTCCAGATCAAACAAACTAAACGGAAGCTCGAAACAAAACAATGCGGAAACAAAACGTTAGCTATAAGTGAAAGAAAACAAATTGTTTTTGTTATATTTTTGTTTTATACCTTTATACAGTAACCAATTACGATATAGGTATAGGAGCTGTAGGTATTATTATTATACTGGCAACATTGCTGTAGCTCTATCGTTAATGAAAAGAATTATGATTTTTGAATAATATTTTCTTAATAATGGACAGGGCGATTCAATTTTCTTTAAATTATTTAAACCCAATTGCAGCTCTTGCTGATATGACGTTCGCTTTTTCAGGGATTTGTGTCCATTTCAACGTTCCAAACAAAAATACATTGCAAAACCGATTACTGATTCTCACGCTGTTTACACAGCGACTTGCAATTTTATAAATGTGATAAGAACGGTGACGCTTAATCTTCGACTGATTTAAAAACGTTGATACCTATATGCTGTAGTCATTACTGTAATCTTTATCAGCTTTTAAAGTGGGTCCTCTATATTTTATCTGTTACTATTGATGGCACTAGAAATTCAAGGTTTCATGTAATTAAGTGAGTTGGGTGCGGCCAATGTCAAAATAACTATTTTAAGCAAACAAGCTTGACACTCGGATACGCGATTTTAACTTTGTTTTACAGCTGTGATAACCATATCAAATTTTGTTATTCATCGGCAGCACATTTTTACTGCAATTGCTTTAAGGCGAAATAAACTTGTAAAGCGAATTTTTACTGCAATAAGCCGAAATAGATTGTGAAACAGAATTCACTCTTCAAATCCATACATTGAAATTGAGCCGATCCATTGTTACAATTCAATAATGTAGCAACTATAAATAGAGCCTGCTCGTAACCAAAACACATTAATAATTCCAAGATTAAACATTTCTCCAGAGCTGAAATAATAGATGTGAGTTTCAACCTTGGCTTTGTAATAATTCAAACAACCGTGTTACAAATGCTGGCAGGAATTTATTGCAGTAAATCACATATTTTATGCTCAATCACTTTCTTATCAACACTTATCACTTGACATTAATAAAAATATGTTCATAATCTGGCCGAGTAAACATATGGTGAGGTAATTATATGTAACAGGTTGAAATTGGCAATGCATTTTACAGTTTCTGAGCAACATTATAATGATATCAAAAATACAAATGATTGTAATAACGGAATCAATTTTAAGATGTTTTTTTTTTTCTTAGCATCCTGGCGGTGAGGAGGTGCTGCTGGAGCAGGGCGGCAAGGAGTGCAGCGAGGCGTTTGAGGATGTTGGACACTCGTCGGACGCCCGCGAGCTGATGTTGAAGTACAAGATCGGCGAGATCGTCGAGGCGGAGAAGAAGCCGGTGAAACAGAAGACCCACAACTGGGCGGCGACCGACGCCAACACCGACGGGAAGGAGAGGTATAAAAATAAGAACGGCAAATAGTAGCCGCATGCCTTGTAAATACAGCCATACACGCATACATGCGAAGCCTCATTTTTCTTTCATGTCTTTTTGGTTTTAGTTCGTTGATGTCCTGGATCGTGCCAATCACACTGGGCGTAATAGCGACAATCATCTACCGTTTTTATTTCCAGTCGCATTAGTTTCGTAAACCGAGAAGTGAGTGTTCCATAAACTTTATCGAGTAAAGCTTGCAATTTTATTCGACACAAAACAAACGGTACTGCATTGATCGTGTATTAATTCTTTTACGTGCGAGAGGGACCATCCTACATTTTAACACAAAAAGTAACCAAATTTGAGCATTTATTACCTATACATGGATATTTATATTTATACAGATATAATATACTCGACTGATCACAAGAGGGTTTCGTAAATTGGTGCTTTATTATGTGAATATATATTATAGAAAAAGAGTTTCATATTCGGACGTCAAGGTGGATGCGTTTAGTTCTTACTGATCAAGTTTTGACTTTGTTTAGTTTTGTACGTATTTATATATACATAACTATATAAATATATGGAACACGGCTTCAGTAATTATTGACGTTATTGAGAGGAAAACTATCAACAAAAAAAAATGTTAATGCATATTATATTCCACACTATACATTTAGCCAACTATACATTATATTTATAGTTAATTAGTGAGCCTCTGTTTGGTACTCTGGTGTATTTTTTTATTGTTAAATAAACAAGACACTCTTCAGGGGGATCTGTCGATTATAAAACCATCAAACCAATTCCATATTCATTCTCTTGAATCATCACCTAAGTAACCTCTTCCTTTATCATCTATCTTAATATGCCTCTAAATTAGCACAGCGAATAAATGTTTCTTTGATAACAATCTCCAATAATGCCATTCCACTTAGTCGACGTTAGCCCTAATATAATTGATAATATTAGCAGATTTATTACAATAAATAACGAAAATCACTCGTATTAGTACTTGTCAGCAAAGAAAGTGGTGAACTTTATACCTATGATTTAAACTAATATCCCGACATATCAATTACGTGGGGATGGTGGGGCACGTCTTCAAATACGTACAGCAACATTTCCAGTTAATATTGTGTAGATTTATACCGCGTTACTGTGCGATGCTTAGTTACCGAGATAAAAATTAAATACCAATAAACGATCTCTCGCAAGTTCTGTGATCCTGGTACGAAACCCGAAAATTACAAAATATAGTTGGAAATTTTATATTTCCAGTGAGTGGGCAGCATGATAGAGAAGTGAATGCTGAATCCAAAAATGCAAACCGCATTGTTCTGACGTCCTTAGTTCTCGAGAAATAAAATAAAAACAGTATGAAAACTTAAACACAATCTAACAGAAAATCTGTCAATTTATCTTTTGGAAACGATAGACTAGTCAATGCTGAATCCAAAAAAGCAAACCGCATTGCTGTGAGTTCCTTAGTATGAAAACTTACACACAGACTAACAGAAAATCTGTCAATTTATCTTTTGGAAACGATAGACTGGTGCATGCTGAATCCAAAAATGCAAACCGCATTGCTGTGCGATGCTTACTTATCAAGAAAGTAATTAAAAACGTACCATAATGCAATACTATACTAATACTACTAATAATTCTAAATCGCCTGCGCTCACTTGAGCAGGGCACTCCAAGAAGATAATGCACGACCTATGGATGCAAATTTCATAAGCCATGGCCTTTGCTTTCTGAAAATCCGCCACGTAATGCTTATGTTTGACGAAATACCGCAAAATTACTTCACACAGCGATTAATTTATAATTTATTTGCATCTTTTTCAGTCGTCTAGCAATATACATCTATCTACTTTATAAATGCGCAATCAGATTGTAAAAATATTAAGTTACTGCCAAGTTATATAGCTTTTTATAAGCACTCTAAACAGTCATTTCCGATCGACCTGTATATAGCGACAATGGCGCCCTCTTTAACGGTAGCGGCGGAATTTTGGCAGAAGCTCTAGTAGCCAAAACGCCCACGGGACGCTTGGCGCTGTAAACCCTATGTACAGGGCACGTCGAAAATTTAACCTTAACACGTAAATTTCGGCATAACAGGACTCTTCGTGGGAATATAATTGCCGAGGGGGCAAACTGCAGCTATCCATTCTGTTTCCTGCCACAGCACGAGCCTCAAATATCTTCCGTAAGTGTTCTATAAAGGTCATGAAATCCGAGCACATTCAGTTGGTTACACTGGGCTGTCACCAGTCCAAGGTTTATTTTGCATGCAGGGTTAAATTTCTCATACGTATTTTGGTAGTTTTACGTCGTTTTTCGATGTGGTGCATTCGTGCATTCTTTGAGGAAGATGATGGTAATTACATAGTGCAGGTGTAGTTCATAGAATCTGGTGATTGCCATTCTAGTTGTGTGCAATTTTAAACTCGCTGTTAACAGTTATAATGGTTCTAGTGAAGTCAAGCAGGTGAGCACCCAGTTATTGTTCGTTAAATGATCACTTTTACTACCAATTCTTGTATTAGTAGTTATTTGCCGTCCACTCCTTGAGTGAAAGATGTACATCAGTTAAAACGAATAAATGCATTCATTACAGGTTAATATATAATCCCGTGTTGATTTTTCATTTGAGCACCTTCTCTGGATGGCACTTAACTGACAATACCCTCCAGAATGAAACGCTCTTGTCCGATGAAGGAGGTGTACAAATAACTCGGGTCTAATGTAACTATGGGCATTGATAACGATATAGTTTATATTACATCCATTAGCGCATTTCAATGTAGGTACATAATTATTATGTTACGATGAATATGTTTATAATAATCGTATGAAGCCTTACATTGTAGATATTCCTGCAATGAGCATGTTCAATCTGCTTTCAACTACAAAACATAGATTTTGTGAGTTTGGAAGTTGCTCCGTAAAGTTGCTCCGTACCTTGCTTAATATTGTGTATGTTTTTAGCACCACTTGCTAGCACAAAGACCTGACGTAAGAATTGCATTGGTCGGCCAGAGACGGCTTCAAGACACTGTATTCCTGAGGCTCGAAGAGCGCTTTCATAACATTGTCAGCGTTTTCACTAGTCCAGACAAAGGAAACCGTGAGGTAAAATGATTCATTACAGTATTATTAACTCTGCAGCTCTTTCCCGTATATAGTAAATAATTTATGTCAATGTTGATGTGTGTGATTCCATGCAGTAAACTACTTGAGAGTAATTCAGTCTTCGTATTGTTATAATTAAGGAGCGTCCGTGCAAAACCACAAAAAGACAGCTTGGGGTTTTTTTTTTACTTTAACTCTTCATTGCTTAGTCATTGGTTGGATTCTTGTACTTTCCTACGAATATACTACAGGATAAGATTTTTTTGCGTAAATCTGATATCAAATTTGGATTGAATTCAGGAAATCCTACCAGAAACAACTATTAACTCATTAGGAACATATTATAGACGTGTGCCTTTGCATGGATGCTCCTCAATTCTTACGATCAGTGATCATTTATCACAGATCAGAGTCTGGGGTAAGTGCTACCGCCCTTCAATACTCTCATTATATAGACGAGAATGCTCAATAAATGTTATGCCTATATGTTAATGCCTGCCTATATATTAATCAGTCAATGGAAAATATTTTTTTTAAAGTACAGAAAATTTATTATTATCACAGTTGAAATTTATTAAACATAAATGAGGCTGTTAAGGCTGATTCCTAGATTTGTTATGCAACGCAACTCTACGCTATGGCACTGCTATCGCTATAGGCATCTTCAACAGCATATTGATGCTATTGTAAATGCCCATAGCAATAGCATCACAGCACAGCGTTGCTCACGTAAGAAATTTAGGAATTGTCATTTAATCTTAATTTTGTAATTCGCTACTACAGCTAATCTTGCTTTTACTTTTAGGACATTAATGCTTGGTGATGAAAAATCTGGATGTTCTATGTTCTGAAATGATTATGGATTACAAATGCGGTGTTGCACCACAGAAACTGCATTATTGGGGAAGATGTTACGGAAGATGTTACTCTTTATACCATATATAATGGATATACGTTTATCCTGCTTGTGTGGCGGCCGTTGCTAAAGCCATAGGTTTCTAACAACAAAGTATCAGTTTGCATAATGAGCAATTAATAATAAATATTAGTTTTGAAAATGTGACGCTTTAATTGCAAATGATTGCAGTTAAAGTGTAATCATTAAACTTAAAAATTGTTTTGTTGCTTATATATTAATATTACTGCTGCTTTTCCTGTATACACATAGAAGGCTATTTACTGGAATTGTATACCATTTGTTGATTCCTCGTATAGTTTTCTAGCCACAGTTGATTTAAATTTTGCCTTCTGCGCAAAATCACGTAATTTAAAAGTTGATTTGTTGCTTAACCGTTAATGTCATCGCTGCTTTCTTTGTATACATATAGAGCTGATGAAAGGTAATTATTGGAAATGCAAACAGTTAGTTAATTGCTCCTATAGTTTTCGAACTTCAGTTTTTTTAAAATTAGGATTTCGAACAATATCTTGTAATTTAAAAATTGAATTGTTGCTTAACCGGTAATATCATCACTGCTTTCTTTGTATACATATAGAGCTGATGAAAGGTAGTTATTGGAAATGCAAACCATTTATTGATGGCCCTTATAGTTTTCGAACCACAGTTGTTTTAAAATTAGGATTTTGCACAATATCTTGTAATTTAAAAATTGAATTGTTGCTTAACCGTTAATCTCATCGCTGCTTTCTTTGTATACATATAGAACTGATGAAAGGTAGTTATTGGAAATGCAAACCATTTGTTGATGGCCCTTATAGTTTTCGAACCACAGTTGTTTTAAAATTAGGATTTTGAGTAATATCTTGTAATTTAAAAATTGAATTGTTGCTTAACCGTTAATGTTATCGCTGCTTTCTTTGTATACATATAGAGCTGATGAAAGGTACTTATTGGAAATGCAAACCATTTGTTGCATGGTTTAAAATTAGGATTTTGCACAATATCTTGTAATTTAAAAATTGAATTGTTGCTTAACCGTTAATCTCATCGCTGCTTTCTTTGTATACATATAGAACTGATGAAAGGTAGTTATTGGAAATGCAAACCATTTGTTGATGGCCCTTATAGTTTTCGAACCACAGTTGTTTTAAAATTAGGATTTTGCACAATATCTTGTAATTTAAAAATTGAATTGTTGCTTAACCGTTAATCTCATCGCTGCTTTCTTTGTATACATATAGAGCTGATGAAAGGTAGTTATTGGAAATGCAAACCATTTGTTGATGGCGCTTATAGTTTTCGAACCACAGTTGTTTTAAAATTAGGATTTTAAGTAATATCTTGTAATTTAAAAATTGAATTGTTGCTTAACCGTTAATGTCATCGCTGCTTTCTTTGTATACATATAGAGCTGATGAAAGGTAGTTATTGGAAATGTAAACCATTTGTTGATGGCCCTTATAGTTTTCGAACCACAGTTGTTTTAAAATTAGGATTTTGCACAATATCTTGTAATTTAAAAATTGAATTGTTGCTTAACCGTTAATCTCATCGCTGCTTTCTTTGTATACATATAGAGCTGATGAAAGGTAGTTATTGGAAATGCAAACCATTTGTTGATGGCGCTTATAGTTTTCGAACCACCGTTGTTTTAAAATTAGGATTTTAAGTAATATCTTGTAATTTAAAAATTGAATTGTTGCTTAACCGTTAATCTCATCGCTGCTTTCTTTGTATACATATAGAACTGATGAAAGGTAGTTATTGGAAATGCAAACCATTTGTTGATGGCCCTTATAGTTTTCGAACCACAGTTGTTTTAAAATTAGGATTTTGAGTAATATCTTGTAATTTAAAAATTGAATTGTTGCTTAACCGTTAATGTTATCGCTGCTTTCTTTGTATACATATAGAGCTGATGAAAGGTACTTATTGGAAATGCAAACCATTTGTTGATGGCGCTTATAGTTTTCGAACTACAGTTGTTTTAAAATTAGGATTTTGCACAATATCTTGTAATTTAAAAATTGAATTGTTGCTTAACCGTTAATCTCATCGCTGCTTTCTTTGTATACATATAGAGCTGATGAAAGGTAGTTATTGGAAATGTAAACCATTTGTTGATGGTGCTTATAGTTTTCGAACCACAGTTGTTTTAAAATTAGGATTTTGAGTAATATCTTGTAATTTAAAAATTGAATTGTTGCTTGACCGTTAATGTTATCGCTGCTTTCTTTGTATACATATAGAGCTGATGAAAGGTACTTATTGGAAATGCAAACCATTTGTTGATGGCCCTTATAGTTTTCGAACCACAGTTGTTTTAAAATTAGGATTTTAAGTAATATCTTGTAATTTAAAAATTGAATTGTTGCTTAACCGTTAATGTCATCGCTGCTTTCTTTGTATACATATAGAGCTGATGAAAGGTAGTTATTGGAATTGCAAACCATTTGTTGATGGCACTTATAGTTTTCGAACCACAGTTGTTTTAAAATTAGGATTTTGCACAATATCTTGTAATTTAAAATTTGAATTGTTGCTTAACCGTTAATGTCATCGCTGCTTTCTTTGTATACATATAGAGCTGATGAAAGGTAGTTATTGGAAATGTAAACCATTTGTTGATGGCCCTTATAGTTTTCGAACCACAGTTGTTTTAAAATTAGGATTTTGCACAATATCTTGTAATTTAAAAATTGAATTGTTGCTTAACCGTTAATCTCATCGCTGCTTTCTTTGTATACATATAGAGCTGATGAAAGGTAGTTATTGGAAATGCAAACCATTTGTTGATGGCGCTTATAGTTTTCGAACCACAGTTGTTTTAAAATTAGGATTTTAAGTAATATCTTGTAATTTAAAAATTGAATTGTTGCTTAACCGTTAATCTCATCGCTGCTTTCTTTGTATACATATAGAGCTGATGAAAGGTAGTTATTGGAAATGCAAACCATTTGTTGATGGCCCTTATAGTTTTCGAACCACAGTTGTTTTAAAATTAGGATTTTGCACAATATCTTGTAATTTAAAAATTGAATTGTTGCTTAACCGTTAATCTCATCGCTGCTTTCTTTGTATACATATAGAGCTGATGAAAGGTAGTTATTGGAAATGTAAACCATTTGTTGATGGTGCTTATAGTTTTCGAACCACAGTTGTTTTAAAATTAGGATTTTGAGTAATATCTTGTAATTTAAAAATTGAATTGTTGCTTGACCGTTAATGTTATCGCTGCTTTCTTTGTATACATATAGAGCTGATGAAAGGTACTTATTGGAAATGCAAACCATTTGTTGATGGCCCTTATAGTTTTCGAACCACAGTTGTTTTAAAATTAGGATTTTAAGTAATATCTTGTAATTTAAAAATTGAATTGTTGCTTAACCGTTAATGTATCGCTGCTTTCTTTGTATGCATATAGAGCTGATGAATGCTGGTTAGTGGAAATGCAAACTATTTGTTATTTGCTCTTATATTTACAGCAGGCAAGAGCGGTACATGTTTAGGTTCACGAACTCCCAGCAGAGTGGGGGGCTTTGTGTCAGGCTCAAGGTACTGTTATGTAATTTACATTGGGCGTCTAGTAGACAGGCAGCTTGAACCGTTTATTTGTTAGTTTTAATTTATCTTTCCGTAACCTGAGTCATGCGGATTAGTATTAGTTTCGGCGCTCTGTTTGAGTTCTGCGTTTGGTTTTTACTGATATATGCAGCATGTATTTTGGTTTCTGGGGCATGTGGTCTCTCAGATCGGCGGTGTAAATGGTAAGGCTCATTGTACTGTAGTTTATTGAAGAAATATAACTTTCACTTTGTAATATTTAACATTTAACGCAAAGCAAATGTATATTTGCTTATTATATGTATTCAAATATTCGGTATTCGGCACTTAAGTTGAAAATTGAGAGACTGCATTCACTGGCTTTTGCATTTCTGTAGGGAAAATTGCATTCTCGTTTTGTCTGTTTCGTTTATAAATGTTGTACCTAATTGTTTTGATATTACTAATAAATACATGTTTTATATGCATATTTGTATTCTATTTTGTACATCTTTCTATCCAGTGTTATAAATGCCGTCATACAATTCCTTGCCTCAAAACCGAAAAATGCTGGTAAATAACTTAAAAAGTGTAAGTAAGCAAGCCACTTCATATCAGTCATCCGTCTGTGGACTCGGCATTAACTGCTCTATCGTGCCCTGCACTCTGTTATCTATCACAATAAATCATTCATATCCATCGTCCGTGTTGGCGTATTCCAGGCGAAATTTCACATTTCGTATCAGGATCATAGGAGTGCAAGGAGATCGCGTAGAGTAAGACAGAAGAGACAGAGACAGACATCAGTCTGTTGCTCGGAATGTACTATTGGTGAACGGCAGGAATCTGTATTACCTTCCACGGTACGCTTTCGCTGAACACCGACAGATGTCGCCCGAAAGTACACTCCGGGCAACAGACTTATTTGTCTCTCTCTCTTCTGTCGCACTCACTTAATCTCCTTGCACTCCTGTGATCCTGATACGAAATCTGAAATTTCGCCTCGAATACGCCGGACACGGACGACGGGTATGAATGAATGATTATTGTGATAAACTGAGTGCGGGGCACGATAGAGCTGTTAATGCCGAGTCCAAAACTGCAGACCGCATTGCTGTGAGCCCCTTAGTTATCTGGAAAAAAACTAAAAACCATATAAAAATGTTCACACAAACTTGCAGGAATGCAGTCAATATTTATGTTGGAATCGATAGACTAGTGAATGCTGAATCCAAATATGCAAACCGCATTGCTGTGCGATGCTTAGTTACTGAGAAATAAATTATTAGAGAAATGATTTTTGGCATATTAAATTCCCTCCCACGCAGAAACTAGAAGGACATGCATGGTCCTGTTTTGGGAAATGTCTTACATAATGACCCTCTATCGTTTGCCCTAGGAAATTTTCAAATCCATTTTTTCCACAAGAATTCCATAAGGTTAACCCCTTGGAACTTTTCACGAAATCGTTGAAAATATTTGATTCAAACTGAGTGCACAGCACGATAGAGTGGCAAATGCTGAATCCAAAAATGCAAACCGCAATGCTGTGCGATGCTTAGTTACTGAGAAAAAAATAATTAGAGAAATGATTTTTGGCATATTAAATTCTCTCCCACGCAAAAACTAGAAGGACGTGCATGGTACTGTTTTGGGAAATGTCTTACATAATGACCCTCCATCGTTTGCCCTGGGAAATTTTCAAATCCATTTTTTCCACAAGATTTCCATAAGGTTAACCCCTTGGAACTTTTCACGAAATCGTTGAAAATATTTGATTCAAACTGAGTGCACAGCACGATAGAGTGGCAAATGCTGAATCCAAAAATGCAAACCGCAATGCTGTGCGATGCTTAGTTACTGAGAAAAAAATTATTAGAGAAATGATTTTTGGCATATTAAATTCTCTCCCACGCAAGAACTAGAAGGACGTGCATGGTACTGTTTTGGGAAATGTCTTACATAATGACCCTCTATCGTTTGCCCTGGGAAATTTTCAAATCCATTTTTTCCACAAGAATTCCATTAGGTTAACCCCTTGGAACTTTTCACGAAATCGTTGAAAATATTTGATTCAAACTGAGTGCACAGCACGATAGAGTGGCAAATGCTGAATCCAAAAATGCAAACCGCAATGCTGTGCGATGCTTAGTTACTGAGAAAAAAATTATTAGAGAAATGATTTTTGGCATATTAAATTCTCTCCCACGCAAAAACTAGAAGGACGTGCATGGTACTGTTTTGGGAAATGTCTTACATAATGACCCTCCATCGTTTGCCCTGGGAAATTTTCAAATCCATTTTTTCCACAAGAATTCCATAAGGTTAACCCCTTGGAACTTTTCACGAAATCGTTGAAAATATTTGATTCAAACTGAGTGCACAGCACGATAGAGTGGCAAATGCTGAATCCAAAAATGCAAACCGCAATGCTGTGCGATGCTTAGTTACTGAGAAAAAAATTATTAGAGAAATGATTTTTGGCATATTAAATTCTCTCCCACGCAAAAACTAGAAGGACGTGCATGGTACTGTTTTGGGAAATGTCTTACATAATGACCCTCCATCGTTTGCCCTGGGAAATTTTCAAATCCATTTTTTCCACAAGATTTCCATAAGGTTAACCCCTTGGAACTTTTCACGAAATCGTTGAAAATATTTGATTCAAACTGAGTGCACAGCACGATAGAGTGGCAAATGCTGAATCCAAAAATGCAAACCGCAATGCTGTGCGATGCTTAGTTACTGAGAAAAAAATTATTAGAGAAATGATTTTTGGCATATTAAATTCTCTCCCACGCAAGAACTAGAAGGACGTGCATGGTACTGTTTTGGGAAATGTCTTACATAATGACCCTCTATCGTTTGCCCTGGGAAATTTTCAAATCCATTTTTTCCACAAGAATTCCATTAGGTTAACCCCTTGGAACTTTTCACGAAATCGTTGAAAATATTTGATTCAAACTGAGTGCACAGCACGATAGAGTGGCAAATGCTGAATCCAAAAATGCAAACCGCAATGCTGTGCGATGCTTAGTTACTGAGAAAAAAATTATTAGAGAAATGATTTTTGGCATATTAAATTCTCTCCCACGCAAAAACTAGAAGGACGTGCATGGTACTGTTTTGGGAAATGTCTTACATAATGACCCTCCATCGTTTGCCCTGGGAAATTTTCAAATCCATTTTTTCCACAAGAATTCCATAAGGTTAACCCCTTGGAACTTTTCACGAAATCGTTGAAAATATTTGATTCAAACTGAGTGCACAGCACGATAGAGTGGCAAATGCTGAATCCAAAAATGCAAACCGCAATGCTGTGCGATGCTTAGTTACTGAGAAAAAAATTATTAAAGAAATGATCTTTGGCATATTAAATTCCCTCCCACGCAGAAACTAGAAGGACGTGCATGGTTCTGTTTTGGGAAATGTCTTACATAATGACCCTCCATCGTTTGCCCTGGGAAATTTTCAAATCCATTTTTTCCACAAGAATTCCATAAGGTTAACCCCTTGGAACTTTTCACGAAATCGTTGAAAATATTTGATTCAAACTGAGTGCACAGCACGATAGAGTGGCAAATGCTGAATCCAAAAATGCAAACCGCAATGCTGTGCAATGTTTAGTTACCGAGATAAAAATTAAAAACCATAATGCAATACTATACTAATACTACTAATAATTCTAAATCGCCTACGCTCACTTGAGCAGGGCACTCCAAGAAGATAATGCACGACCTATGGATGCAAATTTCATAAGCCACGGCCTTTGCTTTCTGAAAATCCCCCACGTATTGCTTATGTTTGACGAAATACCGCAAAATTACTTCACACAGCGATTAATTTATAATTTATTTGCATCTTTTTCAGTCGTCTAGCAATATACATCTATCTACTATATAAATGCGCAATCAGATTGTAAAAATATTAAGTTACTGCCAAGTTATATAGCTTTTTATGAGCACTCTAAACAGTCATTTCCGATCGACCTGTATATAGCGACAATGGCGCCCTCTTTAACCGTAGCGGCGGAATTTTGGCGGAAGCTCTAGTAGCAAAATCGCCCACGGGACGCTTGGCGCTGTAAACTGTATGTACAGGGCACGTCGAAAATTTAACCTTAACACGTAAATTTCGGCATAACAGGACTCTTCGCGGGATTATAATTGCTGAGGGGGCAAACTGCACCTATCCATTCGGTTTCCTGCCACAGCACGAGCCTCAAATAACTTCCGTAAGCGTTTTATGAAGGTCATGAAATCCGAGCACATTCGGTTCATAATGGTTCTAAGGAAGGCAAACAGGTGAGTACCCAGTTATTATTAGTTAAATGATCACTTTTACTACCAATTCTTGTATTAGTAGTTATTGGCCGTCCACTCCTTGAGCGAAAGATGTACATCAGTTAAAACGAATAAATGCATTCATTACAGGTTAATGTATAATCCCGTGTTGATTTTTCATTTGAGCACCTTCTCTGGATGGCACTTAACTTAACTTACCTCTAGAATGAAACACTGTTATCCGATGAAGGAGGTGTGCAAATAAGTCAGGTCTAATATAACTATGGGTATTGATAACGATACAGTTTATATTACATCCCTTAGCATCTTTCAATGTAGGTACATAATTATTGTGTTACGATGAATGTGTTTATAATCATCGTATTCAACAAAACAACATAGATTTTGTGAATTTGGAAGTTGCTCCGTACCTTGCTTAATTTTGTGTATGTTTTTAGCACCACTCCCTAGCACAAATACCTGACGTAAGGATTGCATTGGTCAGCCAGAGACGGCTTCAAGACACTATTCCTAAGGGTTGAAGAGCGCTTTCCCAACATTGTCAGCGTTTTCACTAGCCCTGGAACAACCATTAATTCATTAGGAACATGTAATAGACTTGTATGGTTTTGCATGGATGCTCCACAATTATTACGATCAGTGATAATTTACCACAAATCAGAGTCTGGGGTAAGTGCTACCGCCCTTCAATACTCTCATGATATAACGAGCAAGCTCTATAAATCTGCCTATATGTGAATCAATCAAAAGGTTTTTTTTTAAGAGTAGAGATAATTTATTATTATTACGGGTGAATTTTATTAAACATAAATGATGCTTTTAATCTTAATGTTGTAATTCGTTACTACAGCTAATGTTGCTTTTACTTTTAGGACGTTAATGTTTGGTCATAAACAAAGTGGATGTTCTATGTTCTGATTTGATTATGGATTACAAATGCTGTGTTGCATCACGGAAACTGCACTATTGGACATGGACAATGGCAGGACAATGATATGGAGTTGTTAGAAATGCAAACCAATTTTTGATTGCTCTTATGGTTTTGATTTATTGCTTAACCATAAATGTTGTCGCTATTTTCTTTGTATACATATAGAGCTGATAAAAGGTAGTTATTGGAAATGCAAACCATTTGTTGATGGCCCTTATAGTTTTCGAACCACAGTTGTTTTAAAATTGGAAATTTGAACAATATCTTGTAATTTAAAAATTAATTTTTTGCTTAACCATAAATGCCATCGCTGCTTTTTTGTATACATATAGAACTGATGCAGGGTAGTTATTGGAAATGCAAACCATTTATTGATTGCTCCCATGGTTTTCGAACCACAGCTGTTTTAAAATTGGAATTTGAGCAATATCTTGTAATTTAAAAATTGATTTGTAGCTTAACCATAAATGCCATCACTGCTTTCTTTGTATACATGAGAGCTGATGAAGGGTAGTTATTGGAAATGCAAACCATTTATTGATTGCCCTTATGGCCTTCGGACCACAGGTGTTTTAAAATTCTGATTTTGAGTGATATCTTGTAATTTAAAAATTTATTTATAGCTTAACCATAAACGTTATCGCCACTTTCTTTGTATACATATAGAGCTGATGAAGGGTAGTTATTGGAAATGCAAACCAGTTTTGATTTCTCTTATAGTTTTGGAACCACAGATGTTTTAAAATTAGGATTTTAGGTACTATCTTGTAATTTAAAAATTGATTTATTGCTTTTCCTTTGGACGAGGTAAGTTTATGAGCTGTCCGCAGATGATCATTTGACATTCGATATGAATATCTTATGATAAAGCTGCGCTGACGAGTCCTATAAGGACGAAACAGCTTACGTCATTGCAGACTCAATCTTTCCAAGTTAAAGAGCTTCAGCAGTGATTCAGGTGAGCAGTATGCTTGTAGGTATAGTACATGTGAGTATTAATTGTAATGTATTAACAATTATCACTAAATACTGTATTGATGTATATGCTTCGTGGGCATTAATAGTTTGCTGAGCATTTACGCCAAATCGTCGTGTATATTGGGTTGCCGTATATGCCTGCAACCCAATGAACTTTTCAATGAACGAATTGGTACATTTCTGTAAGGCCGAAAAGCAGTCAATTTTTATATTGGAAACGATAGAACAGTGAATGCTGAATCCAAATATGCAAACCGCATTGCTGTGCGATGCTTAGTTACCAAGATAAAAATTAAAAACCAACAAACGATCTCCTGCGACTTCTATGATCCTGGTACGAAGCCCGAAAATTACAACTGAAATTTTGTATTTACACTGAGCGGACTCAGTGTGAGGGCAGTACGATAGAGACGTGAATGGTGAATCCTAAAATGCAAACCTCATTGCTGTGAGGTCCTTAGTTATCGAGAAATAAAATAAAAACCGTGCGAAAACTTACACACAAACTAAGTGAAAATCAGTCAACTTTTTTGTTGGAAACGATAGACTGGTGAATGCTGAATTCAAATATGTAAATCGCATATTCCCTTGGAACTTTTCACGAAATCGCTGAAATTTTTTTATTCGAGTGCACAGCACGATAGAGTAGCAAATGCTGAATCCAAAAATGCAAACCGAATTGCTGTGAGGTCCTTAGTTATCGAGATAAAAAATAAAAACCGTGCGAAAACTTACACACAAACTAACAAAAAATCAGTCAATTTTTATATTGGAAACGATAGAACAGTGAATGCTGAATCCAAATATGCAAACCGCATTGCTGTGCGATACTTAGTTACCGAGATAAAAATTAAAAACCAATAAACGATCTCTTGCGACTTCTGTGATCCTGGTACGAAGGCCGAAAATTACAAGTTAAAGTTTGAAATTTTTTATTTACACTGAGCGGACTCAGTGTGAGGGCAGTATGATAGAGACGTGAATGGTGAATCCTAAAATGCAAACCTCATTGCTGTGAGGTCCTTAGTTATCGAGATAAAAAATAAAAACCGTGTTAAAATTTACACACAAACTAACAGAAAAACAGTAAATTTATCTTTTGGAGACGATAGACTAGTGACTGCTGAATCCAAAAATGCAAACCGCATTGCTGTGAGGTCCTTAGTTATTGAGAAATAAAATAGATATTCTGTTAGTTTGTGTGTAAGTTTTCATACGGTTTTTATTTTATTTCTCGAAAACTAAGGACGTCACAGCAATGTGGTTTGCATTTTTGGATTCAGCATTCACTTTTCTATCATACTGCCCAGTCACTGAGCCCACTCACTTGAAACAGAAATTTTCCAACTATACTTTGTAATTTTCGGATCTCGTACCAGGATCACAGAAGTGGCAAGAGATCGTTTATTGGTCTTTAATTTTTATCTCGATAACTAAGCATCCCACAGCATTGCGATCTGCATATTTGGATTCAGCATTCACTAATCTATCGTCTGCAACGTAAAAAATTATCACTGTAAATTTTATAATTATAAAAGTGGTATATAGCTCTATCCAACGTTATAATAATTATTTAAAAAAACAATTATTATGTCGGAATCGATCCAGGTGTATGTTGCATGGTATGAAAATCAGAGACCTTACACCATTGCACCAATTCTGAGATGTTTATTGGGTGCAGGCACATCCGGCAACCCAATATACACGTCGTAAAGCGTAGATAGTCAGATCTTTGAATGCCCATGAAGCATACATCAATACAGTATTTTGTGGTAAATGTTAATACATTACAATTAATACATACATGTGCTATAACCAGAAGGGTACTGCTCACCTGAATCACTGCTGAAGCTCTTCAACTCGGAAAGATTGAATGTGGAATGACCTAGCTGTTTCGTCCTTATAGGACTCGTCAGCGCAGCTTTATCATAAGATATTCATATCGAATGTCAAATGATCATCTACGGACAGCTCTTAAACTTACCTCGTCCAAAGGAAAAGCAATAATTCAATTTTTAAATTACAAGATATTGTTGAAAATTCCAAATTTAAAACAGCCGTGGTTCGAAAACCATGGGAGCAATCAATAAATGGTTTGCATTTCCAATAACTACCCTTCATCAGCTCTCATGTATACAAAGAAAACAGTGATGGCATTTATGGTTAAGCAAAAAATTAATTTTTAAATTACAAGATATTGTTCAAATTTCCAATTTTAAAACAGCTGTGGTTCGAAAACCATGGGAGCAATCAATAAATGGTTTGCATTTCCAATAACTACCCTGCATCAGTTCTATATGTATACAAAAAAGCAGCGATGGCATTTATGGTTAAGCAAAAAATTAATTTTTAAATTACAAGATATTGTTCAAATTTCCAATTTTAAAACAACTGTGGTTCGAAAACTATAAGGGCCATCAACAAATGGTTTGCATTTCCAATAACTACCTTTCATCAGCTCTATATGTATACAAAGAAAATAGCGACAACATTTATGGTTAAGCAATAAATCAAAACCATAAGAGCAATCAAAAATTGGTTTGCATTTCTAACAACTCCATATCATTGTCCTGCCATTGTCCATGTCCAATAGTGCAGTTTCCGTGATGCAACACAGCATTTGTAATCCATAATCAAATCAGAACATAGAACATCCACTTTGTTTATGACCAAACATTAACGTCCTAAAAGTAAAAGCAAGATTAGCTGTAGTAACGAATTACAACATTAAGATTAAAAGCGTCATTCATGTTTAATAAAATTCACCCGTAATAATAATAAATTATCTCTATTCTTAAAAAATAACCTTTTGATTGATTCAGATATAGGCAGATTTATAGAGCTTGCTCGTTATATCATGAGAGTATTGAAGGGCGGTAGCACTTACCCCAGACTCTGATTTGTGGTAAATTATCACTGATCGTAATAATTGAGGAGCATCCATGCAAAACCATACAAGTCTATTACATGTTCCTAATGAATTAATGGTTGTTCCAGGGCTAGTGAAAACGCTGACAATGTTGGGAAAGCGCTCTTCAACCCTTAGGAATAGTGTCTTGAAGCCGTCTCTGGCTGACCAATGCAATCCTTACGTCAGGTATTTGTGCTAGGGAGTGGTGCTAAAAACATACACAAAATTAAGCAAGGTACGGAGCAACTTCCAAATTCACAAAATCTATGTTGTTTTGTTGAATACGATGATTATAAACACATTCATCGTAACACAATAATTATGTACCTACATTGAAAGATGCTAAGGGATGTAATATAAACTGTATCGTTATCAATACCCATAGTTATATTAGACCTGACTTATTTGCACACCTCCTTCATCGGATAACAGTGTTTCATTCTAGAGGTAAGTTAAGTTAAGTGCCATCCAGAGAAGGTGCTCAAATGAAAAATCAACACGGGATTATACATTAACCTGTAATGAATGCATTTATTCGTTTTAACTGATGTACATCTTTCGCTCAAGGAGTGGACGGCCAATAACTACTAATACAAGAATTGGTAGTAAAAGTGATCATTTAACTAATAATAACTGGGTACTCACCTGTTTGCCTTCCTTAGAACCATTATGAACCGAATGTGCTCGGATTTCATGACCTTCATAAAACGCTTACGGAAGTTATTTGAGGCTCGTGCTGTGGCAGGAAACCGAATGGATAGGTGCAGTTTGCCCCCTCAGCAATTATAATCCCGCGAAGAGTCCTGTTATGCCGAAATTTACGTGTTAAGGTTAAATTTTCGACGTGCCCTGTACATACAGTTTACAGCGCCAAGCGTCCCGTGGGCGTTTTTGCTACTAGAGCTTCCGCCAAAATTCCGCCGCTACGGTTAAAGAGGGCGCCATTGTCGCTATATACAGGTCGATCGGAAATGACTGTTTAAAGTGCTCATAAAAAGCTATATAACTTGGCAGTAACTTAATATTTTTACAATCTGATTGCGCATTTATAAAGTAGATAGATGTATATTGCTAGACGACTGAAAAAGATGCAAATAACTTATAAATTAATCGCTGTGTGAAGTAATTTTGCGGTAATTCGTCAAACATAAGCAATACGTGGCGGATTTTCAGAAAGCAAAGGACGTGGCTTATGAAATTTGCATCCATAGGTCGTGCATTATCTTCTTGGAGTGCCCTGCTCAAGTGAGCGTAGGCGATTTAGAATTATTAGTAGTATTAGTATAGTATTGCATTATGGTACGTTTTTAATTACTTTCTTGATAAGTAAACATCGCACAGCCATGCGGTTTGCATTTTTGGATTCAGCATGCACCAGTCTATCGTTTCCAAAAGATAAATTCACAGATTTTCTGTTAGTCTGTGTGTAAGTTTTCATACGGTTTTCATTTTATTTCTCGATAACTAAGGAACTCACAGCAGTGCGGTTTTCATGTTTGGATTCAGCATTCACTAGTCTATCGTTTCCAAAAGATAAATTGACATGTTCTGTTGGATTGTGTGTAAGTTTTCATACTGTTTTTATTTTATTTCTCGACAACTACGGACGTCAGAACAATGCGGTTTGCATTTTTGGATTCAGCATTCACTTCTCTATCATACTGCCCACTCACTGAACCCACTCACTTGAAATATAAAATTTATAACTATATTTTGTAATTTTCAGATCTCGTACCAGGATCACAGAAGTTACGAGAGATCGTTTAATGGTTTTTAATTTTTATCTCGGTAACTAAACATCGCACAGCATTGCGGTTTGCATTTTTGGATTCAGCATTTGCCACTCTATCGTGCTGTGCACTCAGTTTGAATCAAATATTTTCAACGATTTCGTGAAAAGTTCCAAGGGGTTGTTAACCTTATGGAATTTTCGTGGAAAAAATGGATTTGAAAATTTCCCAGGGCAAACGATGGAGGGTCATTATGTAAGACATTTCCCAAAACAGAACCATGCACGTCCTTCTAGTTTCTGCGTGGGAGGGAATTTAATATGCCAAAGATCATTTCTTTAATAATTTTTTTCTCAGTAACTAAGCATCGCACAGCATTGCGGTTTGCATTTTTGGATTCAGCATTTGCCACTCTATCGTGCTGTGCACTCAGTTTGAATCAAATATTTTCAACGATTTCGTGAAAAGTTCCAAGGGGTTAGTTAACCTTATGGAATTTTCGTGGAAAAAATGGATTTGAAAATTTCCTAGGGCAAACGATAGAGGGTCATTATGTAAGACTTTTCCCAAAACAGAACCATGCACGTCCTTCTAGTTTCTGCGTGGGAGGGAATTTAATATGCCAAAGATCATTTCTTTAATAATTTTTTTCTCAGTAACTAAGCATCGCACAGCATTGCGGTTTGCATTTTTGGATTCAGCATTTGCCACTCTATCGTGCTGTGCACTCAGTTTGAATCAAATATTTTCAACGATTTCGTGAAAAGTTCCAAGGGGTTAACCTTATGGAATTTTCGTGGAAAAAATGGATTTGAAAATTTCCTAGGGCAAACGATAGAGGGTCATTATGTAAGACTTTTCCCAAAACAGAACCATGCACGTCCTTCTAGTTTCTGCGTGGGAGGGAATTTAATATGCCAAAGATCATTTCTTTAATAATTTTTTTCTCAGTAACTAAGCATCGCACAGCATTGCGGTTTGCATTTTTGGATTCAGCATTTGCCACTCTATCGTGCTGTGCACTCAGTTTGAATCAAATATTTTCAACGATTTCGTGAAAAGTTCCAAGGGGTTAACCTTATGGAATTTTCGTGGAAAAAATGGATTTGAAAATTTCCTAGGGCAAACGATAGAGGGTCATTATGTAAGACTTTTCCCAAAACAGAACCATGCACGTCCTTCTAGTTTCTGCGTGGGAGGGAATTTAATATGCCAAAGATCATTTCTTTAATAATTTTTTTCTCAGTAACTAAGCATCGCACAGCATTGCGGTTTGCATTTTTGGATTCAGCATTTGCCACTCTATCGTGCTGTGCACTCAGTTTGAATCAAATATTTTCAACGATTTCGTGAAAAGTTCCAAGGGGTTAACCTTATGGAATTTTCGTGGAAAAAATGGATTTGAAAATTTCCTAGGGCAAACGATAGAGGGTCATTATGTAAGACTTTTCCCAAAACAGAACCATGCACGTCCTTCTAGTTTCTGCGTGGGAGGGAATTTAATATGCCAAAGATCATTTCTTTAATAATTTTTTTCTCAGTAACTAAGCATCGCACAGCATTGCGGTTTGCATTTTTGGATTCAGCATTTGCCACTCTATCGTGCTGTGCACTCAGTTTGAATCAAATATTTTCAACAATTTCGTGAAAAGTTCCAAGGCAACCTTATGGAATTTTCGTGGAAAAAATGGATTTGAAAATTTCCTAGGGCAAACGATAGAGGGTCATTATGTAAGACTTTTCCCAAAACAGAACCATGCACGTCCTTCTAGTTTCTGCGTGGGAGGGAATTTAATATGCCAAAGATCATTTCTTTAATAATTTTTTTCTCAGTAACTAAGCATCGCACAGCATTGCGGTTTGCATTTTTGGATTCAGCATTTGCCACTCTATCGTGCTGTGCACTCAGTTTGAATCAAATATTTTCAACGATTTCGTGAAAAGTTCCAAGGGGTTAACCTTATGGAATTTTCGTGGAAAAAATGGATTTGAAAATTTCCTAGGGCAAACGATAGAGGGTCATTATGTAAGACTTTTCCCAAAACAGAACCATGCACGTCCTTCTAGTTTCTGCGTGGGAGGGAATTTAATATGCCAAAGATCATTTCTTTAATAATTTTTTTCTCAGTAACTAAGCATCGCACAGCATTGCGGTTTGCATTTTTGGATTCAGCATTTGCCACTCTATCGTGCTGTGCACTCAGTTTGAATCAAATATTTTCAACAATTTCGTGAAAAGTTCCAAGGGGTTAACCTTATGGAATTTTCGTGGAAAAAATGGATTTGAAAATTTCCTAGGGCAAACGATAGAGGGTCATTATGTAAGACTTTTCCCAAAACAGTACCATGCACGTCCTTCTAGTTTCTGCGTGGGAGGGAATTTAATATGCCAAAGATCATTTCTTTAATAATTTTTTTCTCAGTAACTAAGCATTGCACAGCAATGCGGTTTGCATATTTGGATTCAGCATTCACTAGTCTATCGATTCCAACATAAATATTGACTGCATTCCTGCAAGTTTGTGTGAACATTTTTATATGGTTTTTAGTTTTTTTCCAGATAACTAAGGGGCTCACAGCTATGCGTTCTGCAGTTTTGGACTCGGCATTAACAGCTCTTTCGTGCGCCGCACTCAGTTTATCACAATAATCATTCATTCATACCCGTCGTCCGTGTCCGGCGTATTCGAGGCGAAATTTCAGATTTCGTATCAGGATCACAGGAGTGCAAGGAGATTAAGTGAGTGCGACAGAAGAGAGAGAGACAAATAAGTCTGTTGCTTGGAGTGTACTTTCGGGCGACATCTGTCGGTGTTCAACGAAAGCGTACTGTGGAAGGTAATACAGATTCCTGCCGTTCACCAATAGTACATTCCGAGCAACAGACTGATGTCTGTCTCAGTCTCTTCTGTCTTACTCTACGCGATCTCCTTGCACTCCTATGATCCTGATACGAAATGTGAAATTTCGCCTGGAATACGCCAACACGGACGATGGATATGAATGATTTATTGTGATAGATAACTGAGTGCAGGGCACGATAGAGCAGTTAATGCCGAGTCCACAGACGGATGACTGATATGAAGTGGCTTGCTTACTTACACTTTTTAAGTTATTTACCAGCATTTTTCGGTTTTGAGGCAAGGAATTGTATGACGGTATTTATAACACTGGATAGAAAGATGTACAAAATAGAATACAAATATGCATATAAAACATGTATTTATTAGTAATATCAAAACAATTACAACATTATAAACGAAACAGACAAAACGAGAATGCAATTTTCCCTACAAAAATGCAAAAGCCAGTGAATGCAGTCTCTCAATTTTCAACTTATGTGCCGAATACCGAATATTTGAATACATATAAAAATATACATTTGCTTTGCGTTAAATGTTAAATATTACAAATTGAAAGTTATATTTCTTCAATAAACTACAGTACAATGAGCCTTACCATTTACACCGCCGATCTGCGAGACCACATGCCCCAGAAACCAAAATACATGCTGCATATATCAGTAAAAATGAAACGCAGAACTCAAACAGAGCGCCAAAACTAATACTAATCCGCATGTTCGCATCAGGTTACGGAAAGATAAATTAAAACTAACAAATAAACGGTTCAAGCTGCCTGTCTACTAGACGCCCAATGTAAATCACATAACAGTACCTTGAGCCTGACACAAAGCCCGTCACGGACTATAAGAATATGGATGCCTGCAGGAAAGGCGACCCATTCTGCTGGGAGTTCGTGAACCTAAACATGTACCGCTCTTGCCTGCTGTAACTATAAGAGCAAATAACAAATCGTTTGCATTTCCACTAACCAGCATTCATCAGCTCTATATGCATACAAAGAAAGCAGCGATACATTAACGGTTAAGCAACAATTCAATTTTTAAATAACACGATATTACTCAAAATCCTAATTTTAAAACAACTGTGGTTCGAAAACTATAAGCACCATCAACAAATGGTTTGCATTTCCAATAACTACCTTTCATCAGCTCTATATGTATACAAAGAAAGCAGCGATGAGATTAACGGTTAAGCAACAATTCAATTTTTAAATTACAAGATATTGTGCAAAATCCTAATTTTAAAACAACTGTGGTTCGAAAACTATAAGCGCCATCAACAAATGGTTTGCATTTCCAATAAGTACCTTTCATCAGCTCTATATGTATACAAAGAAAGCAGCGATGACATTGACGGTTAAGCAACAATTCAATTTTTAAATTACAAGATATTGTGCAAAATCCTAATTTTAAAACAACTGTGGTTCGAAAACTATAAGGGCCATCAACAAATGGTTTACATTTCCAATAACTACCTTTCATCAGCTCTATATGTATACAAAGAAAGCAGCGATGAGATTAACGGTTAAGCAACAATTCAATTTTTAAATTACAAGATATTGTGCAAAATCCTAATTTTAAAACAACTGTGGTTCGAAAACTATAAGGGCCATCAACAAATGGTTTACATTTCCAATAACTACCTTTCATCAGCTCTATATGTATACAAAGAAAGCAGCGATGAGATTAACGGTTAAGCAACAATTCAATTTTTAAATTACAAGATATTGTGCAAAATCCTAATTTTAAAACAACTGTGGTTCGAAAACTATAAGCGCCATCAACAAATGGTTTGCATTTCCAATAAGTACCTTTCATCAGCTCTATATGTATACAAAGAAAGCAGCGATGACATTGACGGTTAAGCAACAATTCAATTTTTAAATTACAAGATATTGTGCAAAATCCTAATTTTAAAACAACTTTGGTTCGAAAACTATAAGGGCCATCAACAAATGGTTTACATTTCCAATAACTACCTTTCATCAGCTCTATATGTATACAAAGAAAGCAGCGATGAGATTAACGGTTAAGCAACAATTCAATTTTTAAATTACAAGATATTGTGCAAAATCCTAATTTTAAAACAACTGTGGTTCGAAAACTATAAGGGCCATCAACAAATGGTTTACATTTCCAATAACTACCTTTCATCAGCTCTATATGTATACAAAGAAAGCAGCGATGAGATTAACGGTTAAGCAACAATTCAATTTTTAAATTACAAGATATTGTGCAAAATCCTAATTTTAAAACAACTGTGGTTCGAAAACTATAAGCGCCATCAACAAATGGTTTGCATTTCCAATAAGTACCTTTCATCAGCTCTATATGTATACAAAGAAAGCAGCGATGACATTGACGGTTAAGCAACAATTCAATTTTTAAATTACAAGATATTGTGCAAAATCCTAATTTTAAAACAACTGTGGTTCGAAAACTATAGGAGCAATCAACAAATGATTTGCATTTCCAATAACTACTTTTCATCAGCTCTATATGTATACAAAGAAAGCAGCGATTACATTAACAGTTAAGCAACAATTCAATTTTTAAATTACAAGATATTGTGCAAAATCCTAATTTTAAAACAACTGTGGTTCGAAAACTATAAGCACCATCAATAAATGGTTTGCATTTTCAATAACCACCTTTCATCAGCTCTATATGTATACAAAGAAAGATACAAAGAAAGATAAGAAAGAATAGATACAGGAAAGAGCAGCATAGAGTTAATAATACTGTAGCGAATCATTTTACCGCACGGTTTCCTTTGTCTGGACTAGTGAAAACGCTGACAATGTTATGAAAGCGCTCTTCGAGCCTCAGGAATACAGTGTCTTGAAGCCGTCTCCGGCCGACCAATGCAATTCTTACGTCAGGTACTTGTGCGAGTGGTGCTAAAAACATACACAATATTAAGCAAGGTATGGAGCAACTTTACGGAGCAACTTTCAAACTCACAAAATCTATGTTTTGTAGTTGAAAGCAGATTGATCATGCTCATAGCAAGAATATTTACAATGTAAGGCTTCATACGATTATTATAAACACATTCATCGTAACATAATAATTATGTACCTACATTGAAAGGCGCTAATGGATGTAAAATTAACTGTATCGTTATCAATGACCATAGATACATTAATTAAACGCCTACTCATAGATTTCTTACGTGAGCAACGCTGTGTTGTGATGCTATTGCGATGGGCATTTTCAATAGCATCAATATGCTGTTGAAGATGCCAATAGCGATAGCAGTGCCATAGCGTAGCGTTGCGTCGCATAAAAAATCTAGGAATCGGCCTTAAAAGCCTCATTTATGTATAATAAATTTCACCTGTGATAATAATAAATTTTCTCTACTTTAAAAAAATTATCTTCCATTGATTGATTAATATATAGGCAGGCATTAACATATAGCCATAACATTAATTGAGCTTGCCCGTCTATATAATGAGAGTATTGAAGGGCGGTAGCACTTACCCCAGACCCTGATCTGTGATAAATGATCACTGATCGTAAGAATTGAGGAGCATCCATGCAAAGGCATACACGTCTATAACATGTTCCTTAATGAGTTAATAGTTGTTTCTGGTAGGATTTCCTGAATTCAATCCAAATTTGATATTAGATTTATGCAAAAAAATATCTTGTCCTGTAGTATATTCGTAGGAAAGTACAAGAATCCAACCAGTGACTAAGCAATGAAGAGTTAAAGTAAAAAAAAAACCAAGCTGTCTTTTTGTGCTTTTGCACGGACGCTCCTTAATTATAACAATTCGAAGACTGGATTACTCTCAAGTAGTTTCCTGCATGGAATCACATCAACATTGACATAAACTATTTACTATATACGGGAAAGAGCTGCAGAGTTAATAATACTGTAATGAATCATTTTACCTCACGGTTTCCTTTGTCTGGACTAGTGAAAACGCTGACAATGTTATGAAAGCGCTCTTCGAGCCTCAGGAATACAGTGTCTTGAAGCCGTCTCTGGCCGACCAATGCAATTCTTACGTCAGGTCTTTGTGGTGCTAAAAACATACACAATATTAAGTAAGGTACGGAGCAACTTTACGGAGCAACTTCCAAACTCACAAAATCTATGTTTTGTAGTTGAAAGCAGATTGAACATGCTCATTGCAGGAATATCTACAATGTAAGGCTTCATACGATTATTATAAACACATTCATCGTAACATAATAATTATGTACCTACATTGAAAGGCGCTAATGGATGTAATATAGACTGTATCGTTATCAATGCCCATAGTTACATTAGACCCGAGTTATTTGTACACCTCCTTCATCAGACAAGAGGGTTTCATTCTGGAGGGTATTGTCAGTTAAGTGCCATCCAGAGAAGGTGCTCAAATGAAAAATCAACACGGCATTATACATTAACCTATAATGCATGTATTTATTCGTTTTAACTGATGTACATCTTTCGCTCGAGGAGTGGACGGCAAATAACTACTAATACAAGAATTGGTAGTAAAAGTGATCATTTAACGAACAATAACTGGGTGCTCACCTGTTTGACTTCACTAGAACCATTATAACTGTTAACAGCGAGTTTAAAATTGCACACAACTAGAATGGCAATCACCAGATTCTATGAACTACACCTGCACTATGTAATTACCATCATCTTCCTCAAAGAATGCACGAATGCACCACATCGAAAACGACGTAAAACTACCAAAATACGTATGAGAAATTTAACCCTGCATGCAAAATAAACCTTGGACTGGTGACAGCCCAGTGTAACCAACTGAATGTGCTCGGATTTCATGACCTTTATAGAACACTTACGGAAGATATTTGAGGCTCGTGCTGTGGCAGGAAACCCAATGGATAGGTGCAGTTTGCCTCCTCAGCAATTATAATCCCGCGAAGGGTCCGGTTATGCCGTAATTAACGTTTTAAGTTGCGTTTTCGACGTGCCCTGTACATAGGGTTTACAGCGCCAAGCGTCCCGTGGGCGTTTTGGCTACTAGAGCTTCTGCCAAAATTCCGCCGCTACCGTTAAAGAGGGCGCCATTGTCGCTATATACAGGTCGATCGGAAATGACTGTTTAGAGTGCTCATAAAAAGCTATATAACTTGGCAGTAACTTAATATTTTTACAATCTGATTGCGCATTTATATAGTAGATAGATGTATATTGCTAGACGACTGAAAAAGATGCAAATAAATTATAAATTAATCGCTGTGAAGTAATTTTGCGGTATTTCGTCAAACATAAGCAATACGTGGCGGATTTTCAGAAAGCAAAGGCCGTGGCTTATGAAATTTGCATCCATAGGTCGTGCATTATCTTCTTGGAGTGCCCTGCTCAAGTGAGCGTAGGCGATTTAGAATTATTAGTAGTATTAGTATAGTATTGCATTATGGTACGTTTTTAATTATTTTCTTGATAAGTAAGCATCGCACAGCAATGCGGTTTGCATTTTTGGATTCAGCATTCACTAGTCTATCGTTTCCAAAAGATAAATTGACAGATTTTCTGTTAGTCTGTGTGTAAGTTTTCAAACGGTTTTTATTTTATTTCTCGATAACTAAGGACCTCACAGCAATGCGGTTTGCATTTATGGATTCAGCATTCACTTCTTTATCATACTGCCCACTCACTGATTCCACTCACTGTAAACAGAAAATGTCCAACTATATTTTGTAATTTTCGGATCTCGTACCAGGATCACAGAAGTGGCAAGAGATCGTTTATTGGTTTTTAATTTTTATCGGTAACTAAGCATCGCACAGCAATGCGGCTTGCATTTTTTGATTCAGCATTTACCACTCTATCGTGCTGTGCACTCAGTTTGAATCAAAAAATTTCAACTATTTCGTGAAAAGTTTGTAGAATAGCAGCTAAATAATTGCTGAATCTACTATGAATGATAGAGACGTTTGGTAATTGTTATTATTAAATGAAAATTAGTTGCATAGAGATGAAAACTATTGTTAAAATATGTTTTATTCTTCAGTAATATTATATAACTAGAGTAATAAATAAAAGTGTCGCATCAAATGCTATAACAAACAAATGGTATAAAAATAATACCAATTCTCGACGCTATACACGAATTAAAAAGGAAAATAAGTGCTAACAGTAGGTAAATATTAAAAAAATAGCCTTTTCTCATATAAATACTATAACAATAAAATTTCTTGTTACAATCAACATGTACTTAAAAGTAATACGATGCGGGGGATAGGAGGTTGGTTAATACGTTTGTTCTTGCACACAGCCGTGTGGTGGAAAATCAAAAGAGTTGGCGGGGGCGGCTTAAAGTACTGGAAATGACTGATGAGAAGTAAATGTACAAATAACAAAAATAAAATCGTATATGATAACAATGCGGGGGTAATGGGGACGGCGCCCAAACAATAATATGCAAATTACTATGTTATTACAAAGCTTAATTAAAATTCCAAGTAACCTCGTTCCATTATAATATGAAGCTCGGACCGACTTGCCTTCCCGTTAGCGGCCTCAACCGCTCGGCCAGCCCGCAGAACAGTAGCCGTCAGTCGGCGTACTCCATCGTCTTGGTGTACTCAACGGCCGAGCAGAATTGCGTCCACCAGTAGCCGTCCTCGCCCAAGAGATTCCCATAGAAGCTATTTACATACTGTATCGTCGACAGCAGGTCTTGTGGGTTTGCCTAAAACATACATAGTTTTTATAAAACCATCACCATTTTCTACCTTTTAATTAATATCAGTAGTTCCAATTAATAATTAACATGCAATTGCACTGTACTTTTAATTCCGAGTTACCTGTATAATTACATAGACAATCACGGGTATAAGGTCGTCCGCCGCCGTGGAAGAGCCTTGAGCAAGTGACAGCAGATCCATTATCGCAGACGCGCAGCGTGTGACGCACCGCAGCTTGTCTCTCGGGGTCTTGTAAGCGGCCATTGCCTGCAGGGCTTCCTGGGCCGGCAGCCAGGGGCACTCGTTCTGGTAAATCTTGCTGATCAAGAGATACTTGTGCCCCGGAGAGATTGTCGTCGCCAGTTTTCTGAGGTGTGCACTCAGCAAACTAAACAGAATCAAATCGTAAAGCAATGAAGCCCCAAACAATAAATTCAGTCTTTGCTGCAATCAAGCAATGTTATTACCTGTCACGATGGCGATCACCATCCCCATTTGGATACAAGGCGTGCACATACACTTCCGTCATCACAGATCTTTCTATTGCTACCTGCGCCAATTGGATATGGGTTTCACTTCCATCTACAAACATTCCAATATTAAACAGTGTATCTTATATTTACACCAGGTAAAATTACTGTGGCATTTTCGATCATTTGAGGTTGATAGTATGCAGTTTTCGATAACATAACTGTAACTTTCCCTGATGGCGCATAATACTTTAAAATAATAAAATCTTACATTAACTTGTCGAATTATTATAAGAAGCATGTAGTTGAATATAAATTACAAACCATAAAAATTACTATGTTTACCTATCCATAACGGATCTTTCTTCATTCGCAAGAACAAATTCTTGAGGAACATGGCCAAGTGGTCGTTCTTCTCGTCCACCAAGGTCAGCCTCCGGAACTCGTCGCAGAATTTCTGCAACTCCCGTTCGTGCCTCTCCAGGAACAATCTAACACACACAGAAACAAGGAACGAAGCGCAGAGCTCTTTGTCCCTATCCACCTGATCAAACAGCCTGAAATTACGGTTTATTAAGTTTGAGCATTGAAAATATTTTCAATGTAAGTATTTAAGTTTTCCAATAAGCCATCCATGAAACCGTCTATTCATACTTACTCTTCTAAATATGCATGTGACGAGAGTAAAGTCTGCTTGGATCGCAGCAGGTACTTGAGATACACCGAGCGGCTGCAGTACTCATCCCGGAGGTTCTCGCAGAGCTTGTTGAACCCGGATATGTCCAGCAAACGGATGCACCTGAGAGCCTCGGCCACTCTCGCTACGGTGGACCACTGAGACAGGTCCTTGGCTTTTGCCAGCTCAATCTGCAGGAACGATTCCAGATCTTTCTTAATGTGCTTCTTGCCATCCTGCAATTTTCAAAAATCGTAAATGATAATGTCGACACAATGATAAGAAATATTATATAATGGTGATATGGTGATATGGCAATGATTCACAGGACGTTATGATGTTGCTTGTCTATAACAATGCATTGACAGGTTTTTCTCGATATATTCTTATAAATTAAACTCCCTATAAATGTATTTATTTGTGCGAAACTAACCTTTCTGCTCCTAAAGTTCTGAGTCTTAGAGTTGCTCAGTACAAGCCTTAATTTCTTCTTTGCATCGTTGAATAAGGAATTGGTGTCGATGCTGTCGCCTATAAGCAACTGAGATTCTTCCAAGTCCGGAGTTTTTAGGCCTTTCGGCATGGTATTGATGTTAATTAGGCCGTTCTCGCTGGGTTTCGTGCGATACTTATCCAATATATAATCGGAGGGATCTAAAATGACAATCATTTAAATAACCCAATCTTAATTATAAAATAAATATAATATTTATAACAAGAAAAATAAATTTTCATTATTAAATTTAAGTGTTCAACAGTCACACTGCAGAAATAATTAAAAAAATTACAGTAATCATCAGAAATTTGATAGAAATAATTTAAAATTTTACAGATTTAATTGAAATCTTGATAGATATAGTTGACATGATTGCATAATACTTGAACAATCGACATGAATTGAAATTTCCCACCCCTTCTTTAAAATTAATTATCAATTTATACATTACAAGATATTTAGCAATTGAAACAAAAAAAACGCATTTCAATATAATTACCTGCCCCCAGGGCTGGTGCAATCTTCCCGTTCGTAGGATACTCCGGGCAGCACTTTCTCAACTTCAACTCATCCTCACCGGCATCGTACCGGACCCCATTAGTATAATCATCGCCCCCTCTGAACGACTTCCCGCGTCTGTGTTTGAAATTCATCCTCAACTTTCCGAAAAATCCACTCTTCTTCTTCGGATCCTCGTCTCCGTCCTTATCACCCTTCTCCGCGCTCATATCAAAACTGATGCTCTTGGGTATAGCCCCGGTGGAGGACGCCGGCTTGGCACGCGCGACGCTTGCCTTCTTCGCAATACTATCCGACGGGGCGGTGGCGGCGCTCAAATTGCTCTCCGAGCCGTTCAGCCACACCTTGTTCTTCCAGGGGCCCTCCGTATTCTTGTTCTGTGCCTCGGAGCTGTTGCTGCTCCCACTAGAATTGGAGTTCAGGCTGGTGTTGCTCAGCTGCATGTCCGTCTTGATGTCCTCGTACTTGCCCTGCTCGACCTGCTTGACAAGCACATATGATGCCTCCGGGGCCTTGCCCACACCGCTCGGCCCCGGCACGTCAATGCTGTTGCTGATGTCGCCGAGCACGGAACGCTTGTGTAGCACGTCGGCGGCCTTGTGGTCGACCAGGATCGCCTCGCGCTTCGCCATGTCCACGCCGTTATTCCTGCCGAATGGGCGCAGTATGTTGGTCTCCACGGTCGCGCTGTATGTGATGGAACGCTCGAACGTGCCGTTTATCAGGTGAGTGTCGGTATGGGGGTCCGGTTTGGCGGTGATGTAGTTTGGCATCGATTCCCGTCGGACTGTCACGTCGATTCTACGGTACTCTTGGAAGGCTGACGGGCTGTTGTTTTGGCTGGATTGGAAGCTCATCTAAAATATATTACAGATAGTGATTTGTATGCGTCAACAAAATTGCAATACTACAACTAATTTACACTACAATTTCATAAATAAATAAATTTCAAATAATTTCTTTAAAATTTTCTGTCTACTCTTCAGTTATTTCTGTCAAAATATTAATTATTTTACAGAAAATTTAGTTAGTTTCAAATTTAGCAAATATTGAGTCATAATATGAGCTATTTCTGACAAAATTTCAAAATTACTATCATTATTTCAATTGTATTATAAAACATAAACATAATATACATTACCCTAATACTTACAAAATGATTTGATGTACTTGCAGTGGACAACCTTCGATCGTTCAAATTCTCATCCAGCTCGGACCTCTCGGACGGGGCCATGCTAGCCGCATCATCTGATCTGGCGACGCTTGCAGTATCATCTGAAGGCGCCACGCTCATAATATCATCATTATCCACCTCTGTAAGTCTCTCTGTGTCCGAAGCAAGTACATCAGTTGACCAGGCACTTTCACTCTGTGTTTCGGAAACGTCGAGGAGCGGGTTCTGCAGCGCGGCGTCGAGTATGGGCTGCTCCATTATCGAAGGGAAGCCCGGCTGCTCGTGCCTGCCCTCCCCGGCATCGATGGTCTCGCTGTCAGAGGCCAGCACGTCGGTGCTCCACGTGTCCGAGATGATGGAGATCGTCTCATCGCCCTCCAGCAGCTTCTTAATCTCGAACTTGCAGAATTTATCGTCAATCTCTGAACCTATCTGCTTACTGATTAGCGGCGGCGGCTGCTGAAGGTAGGGCGGCCGCACCTCGGCCAGCGGCCGGTTGTCTTCGTTCTCCGTGACTTGAGAACTCGGAGTATCTCGACCTACAACATATTCAAACAGAAGATGAGTAATGAAGCAAGACTTAGACAATCGGTTCTAGAATCGGTGAGCCTGAAGACATTGGAAAATTTTTACAAACATACCGGAAATATTAGGAGTTCCTCTTCCCGAAACGTTGGCACTGACCATGTCGGACAAGTTATCGTTATCATTCTGATCCTCGTTTTCCAGCTCGATGCTGCTCGCCACGGAATGGTTGCTGGCAGCCTCGGAGATCACCTCCAGGTTGTCGGAGGTGTTGCCTATGGACCCCTCGTCGTTGAGGGAGAACCTGGTGCGCTTCTCCTGCCCCGAGGTCAAGGTGGTGCCGGAGAGCTCCGGACGGTCCACGGGGGCGTCCGACACATCGATCAGCAGGCCCTGATCCACGATGGTGTTCATGGCGAGCACCTTGTCTTCAGAGAAGAGGCCAATGTGTTCGCTGTTCTCGTGGTGGAGGGGAATTATGATGACGGTGGTCGTTGAAACGGGCTCCTCGCATTCGCCGTTTATTAGGGTTGCACGTGTTAAATGCGATTTTGCTAAAATGTAATAAAGACCAATGAGAAGTGGACATTTATATACAGTGAATTTTTTATTTCGTAGAACATTGGCATAAAATTCCTATGATTTGTTTTAGAAAATTTATGGTTATCTATTATAGAGTATGTGTGCAACCAAAAGAGGGGAGTGAATTTTATAATTTCATTTAAAATCTTCTATCACACTTGTTAGGACTTAAGGCGGGTTCACAATCTCCAAGGAACGGGAAACTTAATATGGATCATTCACTTGTAACCATGCACAACAAAATGGAACGGGAACAGGAATTGGTTGTGCAAGGTTACAAGTGAAGGATATATATATATTAACTTTCCCGTTTCTGGGCGATTGTGAAGCCACCTTTAGTATTTTGTAAATCTCTTCTACGTACATCCTGTTTATCAATTATTATTATTAAGTTTATTAAACTTTCATTGGGATATTTTGGTAATAATTATATATTCGTTGACCTATGAAAATTGAACTTGGCCGACTTTCCTGGCGGATGAAGCGAAATTAAGATTCAAGAACGTTTTCCATTATTCTAATCCGATGACTGAAACCATGTATGGTACCATAGGTACCATGTAACAGATAATTACGATAAGCGTGGAGGTCATTCTTTTCATAGCTATTAGTAAAAAATATGGGTTTTCATCAATACTCATCTAAAACACTGTCTACTTGTCTAAAACACAAATATAAATCGGGTGCGAATAAAATTTGCGGCTTTCTTAAGTGGCGCAAAATGCTAAATGACGGATACAGTGTTTGGGGCCGATTAAAATTTCTCACAAAAATGTTGGCAACATCATTAGTCCACTTTCTGACGTAACAGTTTTAATTACTCAACAATGCCTTGCTCTTAAGACGAATTAGTTGTACAACAACTCAAATCATATAATAACTATGATACATGTGAGCGAGTTCTCAATAAATATTATATTTATCATTGAGAAAATGGAAATACATAACTTTTGGCAGAAACTTTTAATCGACCCTAAACATTGTTAATTTCCCCATACCTTTATACAGTAGTTGAGTTTTTTTTGAGCCATTTGTCGGGCTAGTATTGTTCGACAAAGTGTTCCTCGGAGATCCCTCGTTATCCGTAGGCAGCTTATTAAGCAGTATCACAACGGGATCATTTGGCAGAAGCACAGTGTTGTCCCCGTTATTGCTGCAGTAATCCGTGCTTGCCGCTTCATTGCCCGTATTGCTCTGCTCCTGCAGGATGGAGCTGTGGGTTTTCTTCAGAAATGCAATCTATAAACGCAAATAACATCATAATTCACATTTTGGACGGAACTAAAATAGTTATTTAGTCGATGTAAAATAGTTATAATTTAATCTGTTATGCGCTGTTAATATTTTCTGATATAATAGCCGCTTTCCCATTAAAAAGAATTTACTGATGTGGGAGGTGAAAAATAAACTTACCAAGTTGTACAACTCTTGCTCGGTAAACAAGGCAATATTCCTCTGTATCCCGGGAACCTTCTCGACGGGCATCTCGTCGCCGACGCTCTCCACATTATTCAGCACAATATCAAGCACGTTGGACACGCAGTCTGTCTCGAACAGATCATAGAGGTCCATCAGCCTGGGGTCGGGCGTCTCGAACTTGAGCAGCGCCAGCATCTGCAGTATCTGCCCGACCTGGATCAGGTTGTGGCGGGCAGTTTCAGAAACGGGCGCGTCGCATATGCCGTACGGCTCCGGCTGCACGATGGCCGGGCACACAAACAGCGTGAAGACAAGGTCCGTGCTGATCGCGTTGATCTCCTTCGAGTGCGGGCTGAACGACTTGGAGATCATGTGGGCGATCTGCCGGATAAGCCAGGCAAGCGAGTCCGGGAAGCAGTACACGTTGTCCTGCAGCGATGATATGAACGACTTGGTCAGCTCAGAGAGCTGCCTCACCACCCACTTGCGGTGCAGGCTGATGCTCGCGCTGTAGCCCTCTGAGCCCTCCTCGCCAAACTTTTCCAGGCGCTCGCTTTGGCTTAATCTAAAAAATAAATCGTGAAATTAAAACCCAAGCAAAGCAGACTTCCCATAAATGGACTATTTAATGAAATTAATTCTTAAGGCCGAATTTATTGTGCAATCTTAATGAAATAATTAAAAAATTGCAATAATCATTGGATATTGGATAATATTTTCACAGTACTAATTGTAATTGTGGCATTATTTTCACATAATAATTGAAAATTTCTGAGAAATAATTAAACATTTACAGTAATCATTGCAATTTTAATGGTAATGATCGAAATTTTGACATATTAATTGAAATTATAACAGAAAAATTGAAAATTTGTGAGAAACAATTAAACTTTTTACAGTAATCATTGATATTTTATGGTAAAGTTATTTTTTTTTTAGTCAAAACATGTACAGTAATCATTAAAATATTAAAATAACTGAAATTTTGCCATATCAATTGAAATTATGACAGAACAATTGAAAATTTATGAGAAACAATCAAACATTTTACAGTAATCATTGAAATTTTTACAGCAAAGTTAAAATTATTGCAAGCTATGTTATGCAATATATTGTACTCATAGTAAAACGAAATTGTATCGCCAAAATTGAATACATAATTTAAGCCTAGCAAAGTGACAATCATTATAGACTCGTCGATTTCAAATGTTTTTACTGTTTGTCAGGCGACAGCTAGTCGCTCTCAATTGTTTTACTGTTTGTCAGGCGACAGCTTGTCATTGTCAATTGTTTTTACGTTTGCCTGGCAAAAATTTTCTCACCTCGATAACGTTTTATTAGGATCGATGTCCAGGTATGTGTCGGAGGTGGCAATTAGTTTGAGTATTGGTCCCTGCAGTGACGCAATGAGGAACAGCTTGGCAGACGTGAGACACTCATGGAAGAGGAAGTACATCTTGGAGAAAGCGCAAGAGCCCTGCTTGAGCAACCTGCAACAAAACACAATTAGAAACGGGAAACAACAATATTTCAGGGAGCATTTCGCCATAACTGATTCTCAACAAAATTGTTAATTCGTGAAATTGATCATAACTCAAGTAAAATCAGCCATGTTATTTTTTATTTCAACAGCATCTTATTCAAATATCAAATGCTATTATGTATGACATAATAGCATTTGATATTTGAATGTGATGAAACACGGAGTACAAAATGCAATTAGAAAAGGGGAAACAACAATATTTCAGGGAGCATTTCGCCAAAAGCGATTCTCAACGAAATAATTAAATCGTGAAGTTGGCCATCACACAAGTAATATCAGCCATGTTATTTTTTATTTTGACATAGTAACATTTGATATTTGAATGTGATGAATATTATAACATAATAGCATTTGAAATTTGATTGTGATGAATATTATAACATAATAGCATTTGAAATTTGATTGTGATGAATGTTATGACATAATAGCATTTGATATTTGAATGTTCAATTCAATTCAATCCAATTCAATTTTATTTCTATACTTTGCCACCTACACATGTAAGAAACAATGGCGGACGTATACGGATATATAATGAGATGCTGTCAAATAACTTACATGTTACTATTAACGTTCTTTGATACGCAATACACTTGAATTTCTATTAAAAACAGCATACACACTATGTAAGTCGCAACATGATATTCCCACTTTATTCTGATCTTCTATTTTCTAGTCCATGATAATGGTGCAATATCACTCACCGTCTGGGGTTATCCGTTGTGACCAGTTGCAACCTGGCGAGGTACTGCAGGAGGTGCAGCATTAGGCCGGTATCCTGTGGGAGCAGCAGCGATCCGTACAGACCCGCCACGACACTGTGCAAGATGCCTGTGAAGGACCTCTGATCCAAGGAAAGGGCCTCGCCAATGACGATCCATTGGGCGACCAGTTCGGGCCTCGTCCTCAGCCATGATAGAAAGTCACTGTAGTTGACAATAACCTAGAAACAAAATTATTTTACAGAGACAATATAATTTATCGACAATTTAGTTACAGAATCTGTTACAAAATTTCAATTATTATGGCAAAATATTAATGACAATTTCCCTCCAAAAATTTCAACGAGATATTAATGCGTATTCCAGAAATCACCTAGCAACGAACGTTTGCCGTTTCTGTACCTGATAATCGAGAACTTCCTTGGCCTCGATAAACACAGTGCTGCCTAGGGAGGTGGCCCGGCGGCAACACTGCTCGGGTGTGCAGTCCGGACGGGGGCCCACCAGCGCGTTCAGGTTGACCCGCTGCTGCAGGTTGATCCAGGCGAGCCGGAGCAGCTCGTCTGTGCTGGTGCCCAGCTTGCCGTTCAGCTCTTTGATGACGCGCCGCTCGCCGCTCACAAGCAGCCTCTCGTGCTGGAGCTGGGCGATCAGTTCGGATATTTCAACGCCAAGACCCGGATGGTCGTCCATCTTCTCATCCGGCTACTGAAACAAAAACCAATCAATTTTCAATGAAAGGTTTTCAAGTCGTGTCTTATCATCCCGCTCACTGAAACAGAAACAAATGAATTTGCAAACTGCTTTCGGGTTGTTTCTACAAATATGGTATTAAAATTTTTACTTATGAACAAACACTAGAAATATGAAGATCGTTCAAAATTCTGCGGAGCCTCAAAACATAATAATGTCTATTGGTTGGTGTTTTCTTTTAATGAATACATGGTTAATTCGCAGCAATGCCAATCCAATGCTTAACTTATGAAATATTACGATGTGCTTTACATACTACAGCTACAAATTTAGTTAGTTAGTCTCAAGATACTTACAAGTTTATAATTGGGGCGTTTGTAATGCATTCGAGCAAAGTAACGGTTTTGTTTATCAGTCATGACAAAACAGTTGTGATTAGCAGAACACATGAAACAGTGACAATTAGTTGATAACCTATTAAAGAATTAGGTGGATTTTATAAAATTAAACAAAGCATGTCGATGCTTATTTTGCAGAGCAGTTTCAGATTAGATATTAGTTTTTAACGGTATATTAATAAGCTACTGCACTTACGTCTTAGAAATATGGCAAATTTGGCGTTATTTTAGCATACTTTAGTTTGCAAGACCTAACACACTAACAGTTAAGTACGTTAACATAATTAATTCGGTTTTCTAAAAACTGTTACTTACGTTATTGACTAATATGTCCACAAAATTCAGTTTTCTAAAATAATGTTATGTTACTTATTTATATGTTCATGCTTCGTAGGCATACACAAAGTACGAAGCTACGATTTGTACAATTCAATTTGTGATTATGTGTACAAGTGCGATTGTTTTTATTTGGCGGTCACAATCACTGTAGTCGGTAGTCGAGGATAAACAAATGAGTGTCATCACCACCGATTTAACTGGCAAGTTCTATCACTAGAGTTGTTGCTGCAGTGCGTTTATGGCCCCCATTTGGGCAACAATTAGCATCTCAAGGTTCCCCATTCCCAACATGTTTTTATTATTGCACTGCTTTGACAGTTGCGACAATGACACCCGAAACTCCCACAGGGACCTGCCCGTTCCGCCCCCGGGGGGAGACCTGCCCACGGTGGCCCCGGCTGCCGCCGCTCGGGGCTGCTTTCCCTTTAAATCACGCAGCAGTCCACATAACCTAGTTCCGTGCCTCCCTGCGCCCGCGGGCGCCCGCTGGGGCCCTCTCACTCACCGATGACGCATCTAAGCGGCGACCGCCGCCTCCTGGTGTCCCGTGGGGTGTCGGGGCCTCGGGGCTGCAAATATCTCGGTCTCGGGGGGCACTAACGAAAGCTGCGGAATGGCTGGGGTGCGGAAGGGGGCGCATTGACTGTCGTCTGGGGGGCGGGGCGCATGCGCGCGTTTTGAGTTATGCGGACGCATGTGGGAATGGGACCGCTCATTACCTTTAATTAATATTAATACTCTCCTCGCTGCGATGTGGGAATCCGTGGGGGGCACTTGGGAACGTCGCTCTCCGCGCTTTTTCACATGATGCATTGGAGCCTGTAGGAGACACCTTCGTTAAATGCGATGAAATTATTGTCGCCTAATTGTCAAACAGAACTAAATGCGTCATTATACAAAATGATAATTAAAAGAGTTAAGTTTCATTAAAGTAGACTATCTTATTACCTGTGCATCAACACTAAAGAAAGATGAAATAAAGTCTTATCCAATACGTTATTATTATTTAAATGCTGAAACAAATTAAATGTGTATACTTAGTTGCCTATATAGTCAAGGGCAGGCGACAGCAGCGCCAAAACTGGTGAACTTTATACTTCCTTCCCTCGACCATGTAGGCAACCAAGTATACACATTCGACTGATTATATTTACTAATTGTTATATTATAACAATTTCAGCATTTACGTGATAATAATGCATTTGATTACACTTTATTTCACAGTTTAATCATTTTTCCATTCACTCAACAATACGTTATCTTCGCCAGCCGTTCCTGGGATTTACCACGAGGGGACTGTTAAACATTAACCACAAGTTATGTGTATATTTATATTTCAATACAAAATTCATTTGTAAAATTGCTAGCAAAATTACAAGTACCATTTTTTAGGGCTAATACTGCATTTAATGCAGGCTTGGAAGGCCTCCCTAAGTCTCTTGATGTTTCAGTTACGGTTTATTGACGTGTACGGACACATATAATCTTCAAAGATGGTTCTGGAGAAAAGCAAAACTCACCAAAATTACCCTGATTCAAGTACGAAACAATCAACAAATTAATTTAAAATCAACAGCAGATTATAAAGAAATTAACATGGAATCATACAAAAAAGAAAGAAAAAAACACCAACATGGCAATAACAAAAATTTCAAATATGTCCTGTTGCCGACTATTTACAACAATAGTCACTCGTGTACGCATAAGGCTTAGGTTCTTCGGAGAAATTGTCTTAGTTTGTGATGCTTGAGGGACAACTTCCAGCGGCCGCACAGCATTCCGGCCTGTGGGTGTAGGAAATAATTTAAAGCTGTTCTCAGTGTGGTCAGCAGGCCGACGTGCACGGTCTGCTAGTGCCCCTCACAGTTTTGTCATTCGATTCGAAACGGTTGTGGAATGATGTTTGTAATCAGAAAACACAAGTGTGCAGTCAGCGCACATTGTAAACACCGCCGCCCGTATTAAATACGGGATGCGGCTCGTGCACAGCGTGTCCAATTCACAAAGCCAACAAGGCCATGCAGAAAGAACTATACATTAACTTACACTAATATACAATATAATGATATCAAAAATTTTTCATAGACTCTTTAAACAGTCGTATTTAAATATATATATATATATATATGTATATAATAAAAAATATCAAAATATAAACTTATATGTATTTACAACTGACTCGTTCGCTCTGTCACTCGTTCAAGCACTCACGCAATCGCACCACTATATAAATAAACGTTTACGTTCACCGCATTACTATATAAAAAAAAAAAAAATCTCAATGCTTTCAGATCCAAAGGGGGCCGCCTCGTGTGCGCGGTTCCTGATTAGCAACGCGGCGAACCGATGTCCGAGTGTCCTGCACAACAGCTAAGTACGTAAAAAGGGTTTCACTTAAAGCTAGGGTAGAGTAATAAAGCAAAATACTGTCTGTAAGTATGAACCCGCCACCAGTAAGCATATAAGGCACATCTCTCAGTGGTCCCCGCGCAGCAGCTCCATGAGCAGATTGAAGCTCGGGCCCTCACCGTCTTTTGATTTTATTGTCAACATCTCTTTTCCAACCTAAAATAAATTAGGAATGTTAAAATCCATGCAAACCAATACACAAAGGGCTTTTTAAACGCTGGACACTTATTGGTGTTATGTTTGTGTGTCGTACCTGACAAGTTCTTTGCAGCTCTGGTATCCGCAGGAGCAGTTCCCCGAATTTCGCCGGGCTCTCAGGGTAGTGTGTTAGCGTGTAGTCTTGTAGTGCTTTTAAAGCTTTCTCCTGAGAGGCCCTCACCTTCTCCGCCTCCCGCAGCTCCGACGTGTCTAAAACAACCGCACATATTTTTGAGCTGCCACTTGCAAAACCAAGCAAAATCATCTAAAGTGACAAAACAAATTTGTGACCACCAAACAATACGATAAAATATTTTGAGCCACACCTTAGTGCTTGCAATACATAATCAAGCAAATGATTATATGACCGAAATATACCCGATGTGCAAAACATGACCAAGCAAATTATAATAAAGAAATTTATTATTATTATATTTCTTATATCATAATTATAAGTCTAAAAGATACTACAAATTCATGAGCCACAACTATGTGCATGCAATTCATAACCGAGCAGGTTATTGTACAATTGAAATATACCTGATGTGAGCAAAACGATGACTTTCATGGCGACATACTCGTAGCGGTCCACCCTAAGCCTCCTCAGCTGCTCGGTGAAGTTAAGCATCCTCTCAATGCACGCCTGCATGCCGAGCTCCCTTGCCTGCGACAGCGTGATGCTCTTCCCCAGGGACACGCGGATTTCCCCAGGCGTCGACATGGATCGGAAACAGCAGGAGAACAGCAGCAGCTCGCACCACGAGTTTATCAGCAGACAGATTTGATCGTCGATCTAAAAACAAGGATTACAATGAGATATAACGATATGAATATTATAATTACATTATAAATCAAAAAAACATTATGAACTATATTAAAAATAAAAAAACAGAAACAACTTGCTATGTTTTTACCACAAAATGTTTATTGATATATAGCCATATACAATAAAATAATATAAAAAGGTAAAAACATAGCAAGTAGTTTATCTGTTTTTTAAAATGGACTACCACGTAGTAAAGGTTGAAACCATCTTGATGATTATATTATGCAAGTTATTTACCGAGATGTTTTTAAACAGTGGGAGGCTTTTGCACCACTTCACTATCTTGTAGAGCCGGTGGTCGGCAATATTGCACAGATTGGCTATGAAATCCGGGTTGGTGTCCGTCGAGCCGGCCAAGGCGGTCCCGGCCAACAGGGGATGGTTGGAGAGGTTGTGTACGGCCCCGCTGCCGCCTTCTCGGCCCAGGCTGCCCTCGGTGTTCAGCATGTTCAGCTCGAGCTCATTGTAATGCCACAGGTGCTCCACATCCATTATCTCCTACAACAAAATGTGGATTAATTTAACATCAATGTAACGCTCACTTTAATCATTCTTTCTTCGATTTTAATAATAAACTATCATCAGCTTTATTTGCATACAAAGAAAGCAATGATAACGTTAATAGTTAAGCAACAAAACAATTTTTATATTTCATGATTTAGTGCACAAATGCCATAATTTAAAACAAATGCCATTCGAAAACAATATAACTTAGTAACATATTGTTTACAATTATTATAAACCTATCATCCTCTCTATGCATCATTAAGAAGCATTTTATTAATTACTCTGTAAACAAGAACGTACTTGCAATAGCGGAGGGACACTATGCCTGGAGTTCTGCTTCTTCCCGTGGGAAAGAAGGTTGTCGGATGGCTCAAGCTTAACTGTCAGGCCACCGAGGTGCGAGTCCCCCATCTGGCGCAAATCACTCGAGCTCGCCCTCAGTTCCGGGTGACTAGCCAGCGAAGGGGGTAGCGAATACGAACACTGGTAAGTCGAGCGGCCGCCTCTCGTCCTATCTTCCCTTATAGCTGCAAAAGAATAATTATCAACAAACAAATTGGCAAAATAATATGTATAATATTAAATTTATCACTTTTCAGAGAGAATTATTACAACATTTATAGATCAAGAAAAATGAAACACATTTGAATGTGGATTTGACCCAAAGAGTTCAGCTTGATTACCTTTCTCATTACAGTTTTTCTTAATTGCTGTTATGTTTTTAATTTTCGATGTAGAAATCACACTTTTAATTCTTATACATCACAGCAGCTCACCTTCCAACTTCATTCCGCATTGCAGGCACTTGTCGAAACGGCAAGCCGGACACTTCTTCCTCGTGGCGACGGTCACGGGGCACACGGCCCCCCTCAGGCACACGTAATTCTTCCTGTTCTGCACGGTCCTCTTGAAGAACCCCTTGCACGATTCGCAGCTGAAGATGCCGTAGTGGAAACCCGATATTTTGTCCCCGCATATTGGACATGGGCTGCAACAGCAAACGTTAAGAATAACAAAGAATTATAAACAAAACTGACTTGCAGGGTTTTGATTAGTAATATTTAAGATATTTCGATCCTGAATTGAGGATTGGGTACTAATTAAAATAAATACTAATTAAGAGTTATTCGACGGTGATATCATTATTAGCTTACCTATTTATTAACTGCTGTCTTGAGATTCCTGGCTGGGCTGGCAAAGATGTATGCATTAGCCCCGATTTGTCGTCAGCCTCGTCCAAGTTCTCTTGTTCGGGATTGTACTGGGAGTTCGGATCTTCCTGAAGACTCCGGTAGAGAATGTTTTGATGCAGGGGGCTGCTGTGGATGTTCGGCATGTGCCGGCCCTGAAAACACCCCAATTATAGTAACAATAACCGACAAGCACCAAATCCCACGTTTGTTTTTTATTTTACCTGTATGGGGCTGTGTGTGGGGGAGAACTGTTGCGTGGGCGACACGGAGACGGAAACGCTGGAGTAGCTGCAGCAGCTGGAGTGCGAAGCGTCGCTGTTGTTCCTGCTTAGGTTGGGGGTCAGAGTGACGTGCCTTTGTGTCAGGGGGCTCTGTGTCGGCGAGGAGAATACGCTGTACCCCGAGTGGACCGCCGAGTCGGGGCTCGGCGTCGGTGGCACGTTCAGCGCCTTGTGCATCATGTCCTTGTGGATGAGATCCTTGGCCACCAGTATCGGGATGGGGTGCCTCTGCGACAGCAGCGGCGAGTTGCTCGGCGTCGAGTGCAGCGAGTAGCTGCCCATCGGCGTCTGCTTCAGTCTCATGATGGGGCTCTCCTTTGGATCCACTTGCTGCTGCTGTTGCTGCTGTTGTTGCTGCTGCTGCTGCTGCTGTGAAGGTGGAGCTTGTGTGTGCTTCGTACTCGTATGGTGTGGCTGGAGGGACAAGTTCTCGGGTACCTAAAGAAATAGCGTTTGTAAATATTAGTTTTGTTGTTTGTATAAGTTTTAATTTTCTGTCCGGTAACTTCTTCAAACATAAATTTTCTTATTCAATCTTAATTTTCATTATTATCATCTTATTGATTTATCTTTTCATTAACACTAAATATTAAATATTATGTTGTTTATAATAATTATTAATTATTAATGAGTAATCATCTTATTGATTTATCTTTTCATTAACACTAAATATTATGTTGTTTATAATTATTATTATAATTATTATGTTATATTATTATTTATTATTTAATTACCAATTATTACTACCAATAAATGATAATAATTACAAAATATTACTAATTATTATCGATAATAAATCATACTAATTAATAATTATTACCAATAATAAATGATATTACTACCAATAAATGATAATAATTACTAATTCTTACCAATAATAATAATTACCAATTATTATCAATAATAAATGATACTAATTAATAATTATTACCAATAATAAATGATATTAATTACCAATTATTTATTTACCTGTAATCCACTTTCCTCGTCAATGCACATGTCCCTCTCACCGTCGGAGAGCTCGCCCTCCCAGGACATTGGCCTTGGCACATCGGGGGCCCCACCAATGACCACACCGCCCGTGCCTCCTCCGCCACCGGGGTCCGCGCCTCCGCCGCCCTGCTTCTTGTGCCTCATGTTGACCATCGACTGGAAGTCGATCTGGGCGACCTCGGCGTCCGAGCTGTCCAGCGCCTCGCAGCTGGCCCCCTGGTGGTGCTGGCTGTGGCGGTGCTGCTGCGGGCTGCCGCCGACCCCGAGGCTGTGGTCCGCCGTCCCGTTGACGAGCACCGCCGCCGGGTAGGGCTCCACATTGATGGGGGTCACGGATACGTTGGGCGACCTCATGTCAGCGGACATGGCGGGGCATAGATCAGCTGGACGGGCCGGCACCGGTGCCGGCTGTGAGCATCACGACGAAATGGTGGAACATTCACTGCAAAGAAAATAACGAGACTGTATTGGTAATAATATGGAAAGAAGGGTTGCTCAGAAGAGACGCACAAAACATGGCATGGCAATTTAAACGCAAAGTTCATGTTTAAATTTGTTCCATGGAGATGTAGCTAGAGCACGTAAGATGAGTAACCAAATCTAGCAACTTTAGTGACTTTTGTCGTGTGTTACTAAACTTTCATCTAAGGTAAATTTTTGCATCGCAAAAAGGTTATTAATGAGGTTATATTTGCTAATAATTGAAATGTCAATTTTACAAATATTTGTTAATATTGAAAACCTCTTGTGGATGTGTTAATTGGATATTGTTTAATAGGCTTGCTTCCAAGGAAAGGATATATGTACTAGAGACTAAAAAAGAATAAATATACTAAAGAGAAGAATACACTTCCAAGTTTCTTATGTTTAGCTTTAGATTATAAATTATTTTGAGGCAATTTCTTTACCATGGACGAATTTAAGTAAACGCCAAATTGGGAAAAACGATCACCCAAAAAGGAACTTGAAACATAAACAAATGCAGTTGTGCCCAACAAAAATAACATCCACGTCAATAAATTAAGGAAACACTGTACCAAAAAATATAAACCTATAACATCTTAATCTTTGGAGAAAAGCATAAGAGCGTTAATTAAACCTAAGCTAACTGTTGTGGCAAAGATGAGGTGCACTTTTATGTCAAATATATACATTTCCTCCAATTTAAGGCCACAGTTGTTCCGTCAAGTGCGCCTACTAGTCCATAGATGGCGCCGTCCACCAATCACGTGCTGCAAAGCGCACAAATTTGAATAACTGTGTTAATGTCGTCCCTCTTTGCGTAAGTAGAATTCCGATTTCTCGGTAGTGCGCCTAATAACCTTTCCGTGGGCAGAGTGAACATTTTTTCCGCAGGGAATTGCGCATACATTAACATTTGCCGCGACCATTAGTGCATTCTACACTGTCCTGCGACGTATAAATTAATAGTCGCATTGTATTTTAAGCGAGTAGAAAAGGTCCGGCGCGCGCCGGAGTGAAAACGAGAAAAGTTGTTATCCTTGCGGAAATATTTTGTCCGCCCATGTGTGTGTGTGTGTGTGTGTGCGCGCTGGTATGCCGGAGAGACACTCACACACGCGCGCGGATTTCGAAATTGATGCAAAAATATTGGAAACGCTCACCGCGGGCGAAAGTAATAATGTTGATTGCCTTGTTAACAAATCGCGTTTCTCTGGCGCGGACAAAAGGTGTCATTCGTGTGTGCCAACGGTTCGCACATTTCGGACTCCCATATTGCAGCACAGATTTAGGTGATTATCAATGGAAGAGTAGCACACAATTGCCTAATTACTATGGCCATCTCCTAGTAGACCAGACGAGAAAGCCAAGAGGTATTAAACATGCAGCAAAGAGACAAGGAGGAACACCTTGACGCGATGACATGAACTGCAAGTTGGAGGAAGACACAAGTGTCACCCTTAAAGGGATGGCGTGCACTTAAAGACCTCAATACTAACGAAGAACTAATGTAGAAGAAGTCATGACGAAGCGGAAGTGGATATGAACAAGGCACATAGCTTGTCTGCCTCAGGATTCAACCCCGTCTGAATGTTCTGCGATTAAGGCGCACTTGTACGATCGTGAACTATCTTTGATAGTGGTTCAGTTTCTAAGGATATCATTGTATTAACAATTGTATTTTAGGTAACTGAACCATGGATAATCTACTATCGTACAACTGGGCATTATTGTACGATTTATGGTACAATTGCATGATCATTATTTATAGCACCTTCTCGTACAGAAAAGCTAATGTTCCGATGGCCCTAATATGTATTTACGGGCCAATCATCAAACTTGACCTACACTTAGTGGGATCGCACTAATGTGATCGTGTCTATTTCAGCACGTGCCTCGTTGCTGCATTGATCCAAACGCAAGTTAACAAAGCATATCAATATTTTTATTTAATTAAATCTGCAATTGTCCCAGTTAACGTGACTCATTGCGACCAGCGTCGGCGCTGCCGTTTTTATCTGCTGGCGAGGAGCTAAGTTTAAACACTCTCACGGCCACCGTCTTCCTTGTACCGTCATCTCTCGAGATTATTCCACCGTTCTGCTTCTGAACGTGTGTGTGTGTGTGTGTGTGTGAGTGTATATTTTTAGTGGTGCTTGACGTGATAATTAGCATATTTTATGTTTGACCTTACGAGGCCGTATCCAGTTTCGTGCGGCCGGACTGCAGATAAGGCGGCCGATTCGGAACGCCTCGGCGGTACCGTTGCGCGTCTTCCTTTTTTTTCATCTGCCGTCTTCGCGGTCTGCCGTGCGAAATTTCGGACCCCGCGAAAACGCAATCGATCGGGCCTAATTGTCGCAACCTCTCTCGTCCGGCGACCGGCCGCCTTGCGCAACCACAGGATTTCGTAACGTTTGGTAACCCACATTTTTTAGAAACCGAACATCGCTTCAAGGTGCACCGTTCCCATCCTGAAAGGGATCCGAAGGAGACGCCAACGTTGCGAAACGGTTCCTCTTTTTTGCTCAACCGTCAAACGTCCGGGGCGCCGGTTTCTTTTTTCTGCTCCTCTCCACAGCAGACCCAGCAAGGGAGGCAGTGCAGCTCGATCAGGAATTATTGCGCGCACACATACACCTATGTGCATGCATGTTGGGCGGCAGAGGTGGGGCGGGGGCGAGAGCAAGCCGCAGCAACCGCTCCGACCTGACCCGGTACTCCACCCAGCACATTCCAATACACAATTTACACATACCACACCGGCTACTACCTGTACCAACCGACGTACAAGGCGGCCCATGCTTTCGCAAACAGATCAAAAGAGCCACACATGGTACAGAGGAAACAGAGGTCCTGGAGTCCAAGTTACGACAAGTCTAGTCAGAATTTCCGGGGGTTAACGACTCTCCCCCAAAATACTTCCTCCTTATCTATGGCAACCTCGCCTACGTTAGCACCCTGTTTGAGGTCTATCGCAACATAGATAGGTAAATTCTTTACGGTAGGGTCACCGAGATAACGATGCATGCAAGAACCGTGTATCCCGCCGGTATCCCCAGCCTGAAAACCACCGGGGTTATAAACCGTTGAAAAAAAATGAAACTCTGACGACTTCGTTTTCTGTATTGCGTGGGTCTGAGAAAACGCAAGGAGTGCATTTTCCAGGCTCGGCTCACAACAACGCACGGGCGTTGTTCTCGAAACGCGTGGGACGTCGAAATGTAAACAATCGCCCAGCCACAGGACGGCTGAAAGAGAGAAGTAGAATAAAAAAAAAACTAATGCATAAATCATTGTTATGGGGCCGAGCGTATGGAATTGCGGCGGAGTTAAAAATACGCGCAGCCGGACTGTTGAATCATGCCCGCGATTCGCGCACAAGCACGCGGGTTATACAATTCCTCGACACTGCCATGTGCACATATCGACGGGTTTCACTTGTGCACTTGCCGGCCCGAGGTATCGCAACCTGGAAGTCGAGGCATGCACGAACGAACATCTAATTACGGTTCGAAGATAAGAAGTCGAGCGGGAATTCGGTTCTTTTCCTCTTGAGGGACAGGATTACCGTGTACCTTGTTACCCTTGTTACCTCCACGAATCGAAAGCGGCATTGAAGAGGTTAACCCCCAGATATTGCGGAACAAACAACTAGGGAATGTGACAACTGTTAAATTGTATGAGACCTCCTTGGTTACTAAGGCTAACGTTTGTTCGGAAGCAATTCCCGGAACAAGCTAGATCCAGAAATCGGTGATACGGGGTTGAAGGTATGCAGCATGGTTTCTGGTAGTCCTAAATAATCCGTGAGAAAGCCATATCCAAGAAGCTTGATTTTCATTTTGCAAATGAATTTGGTAGATTGGACTACCGTGATAATTTAAATTTGCTAGCTACCTAGTGCAAATTGGTAAGGTGCTCTCATTGAATTGTGTGACTCATCCGATTTGAAACCCGAAGTTTTGCCACGTTCCTCATGGTCTCCGACATAGTTTATGGCTTGCCAAACAGCCACCAATGAAACAGCGCCCGTTTAGATCAAGTATCCGTTGATCATGTGTGTGTCTGCGGTTTGGCCGGTCGGCCAAATCCACCTTCGGCGTGCATGCATCATATTGAAGGCATTTCCGGCGGTTCCAGTGCGAAACGTTTGATCACCCAACGCCAGTCGCGTGAATGGAAATTAGTAATCAAGCTTGCCTCGACCGGAATAGTTTCAAACAGGTTGGCCCGACAGATTTGCAGAGTCTTAATCCTACCATTGCCGTTGAGTTCATATGAGGGGTATGCGTAGGGGTATGCATATGAGGGGTATGAGCGTTTTGCTACATGCAAAACGCGACAATGATTTTGAGAAAACCGCGAAAATCTGGTCAGGATATAAACATATCGATGGGTAAAAGCACAAGCATTGTAAGTCTGGAGCATCGCGATTTTTCGAGTTGCTCCAATCGGTCATAGAGGCTCGTCCCTAGACCGATGCATTGTAGGTCTGAAGCACCTATTTTTAAGTACGAGGTTTATAAAGTTCGAAAGTGTAAGTTCTGTAAGTGTAAGTTCTGTAAGTGTAAGTCCCTAATTCACAGGTTTGAATATTAAAATAGGGCTTCACTAGACATTAGGACTTGTTTGTGCAACAACTAGCTTACCCCCGAGGCAAGACTTCATGCTGCTGTAGTGAAACTAATAAATAATGGACATACAATCGTTGTGCTTTCACGCATCGACATGCTAGGAGGATGTCGAAATGCAAACTAATGGCGTGGGAAGCTCAATTTCCACTCTTTTGTGGACATGTCGCGATTTGCATCAACAACCCTCGTATGGTACTCAGAGCAAAACCGTTTTGGGGGTTAACTGTTGCAGCCACATACTAGCTGAGCCCCCGGTAATAACTTCTGAGTTGTGTTTGAGTCTTCGTTGATGATTAGGTAAATATGAACAGTTGTCCCCAATGTGACCCGGCGCATCCGCCATAACTGCAAGTCTACCGCAGGGGTTGCGAACTTTTTGAGGTGCAGGTGAGGTGTTGAGTCTCGAACCTATAAGCCTCCGATAGGGTGTACGTATCGTAGGAGAGGACCTGTGTACGTGTACTTGTTTCTTGAAGTGCCAGATAACTATCAGACGTGCAAAAATTAGTCATGGAAATCAGCGGCTCGTTACTCATAGGTAGATTCCAAAGATTCGACATTGCCGGTACCGTAGCGATGGTTGAGAGCTATCACCACCACAGTTATTGCACTCTCCTATCTGTGGAGAGGTCTCGGGCATATTTATCATCGGTCGGGCCGTTCGGCGGGCGGATCGGCAGTCCCGTTATTCCGGTACCGGACGGAACGCGTCGCTATTGATTTCCACGTGTGCTGGGTGCATACTGGAAATACCGCGAGCGGGAGGAAGAACGGTAGGGTTCGTGGGGGTGGATAAGGAGACCAACAGGGGGGCAAGGGTGGCTAATAGGGGCTCGACGATGCGAGCGGTCGTGTCGTTATTTACGATTTCGGGGGGGTTCGCTGCTTACGTGAAGAGTTCGTTGTTGTGGCGGCTGCGGTGGTGGGGGTAAGGTCAAGGCCCTTGATCACGTGACGTCGTCAAGGTCATTCGGCTGGCAGATGAGAGGTGCAAAAGCACACGGCGTGCCCACGAAACGGCACAACAATGTCCCTGCGCTTGTTTCCGTCACTCCCTAATAACGCCTGGAACGCCTGGAAGTTTCTTTCAAGCGGACACTGACATACACAGGGGCACATGCACACGCGTCACCACGCACCGTAGAGAAGAGTTTGTTTACCCCTGCAGGCGGGCAGTCCGGCTCTAAAAAAAAAACTGCCAGTGCTCGGAGAGTCGCCTTTGTTGTCGTCCGGCCTGTGCTGGACTCTCTCTGATCCACTCATACGACACTCGCGGTGCTCACTGAAAATGCTCGCACTACCTGTTGTTAAAGGCGCAACCGTTCACACACACACACACATACACATGAACACGCACCTAAACACACCGCACAACAGTCGACCTGAACCTGAACAGACCGCAGTCCCGGCCGGCAGCACTTATCTGGCCGGCTGTGCGCTCCGGTCGGGTCTCTTTGTCGGCAGACTTTTAGGAAGGCCGAATCATATTGTCATTCCGATCCGTCTCGTCTCTCTCACTCTCGCACCCGTTCGTGGCTGCATGGCGCATAGGTAGGCGCGGGGCGAAAGACCGAGAGAGGCCTGCGTAAGTTGACTGGCATCACGTGACCGGCCTGGACGCGACCTTCAAGAGTGTACTCGCGGTTGGGAGCGACAGAGAGGGAGGGAGGAAGAGAGAGGTGTGTGCGCACTCGGGCTTCGGTGCGCTGGCCGAGGGGGGCTGGGAGCGAGAAACACTTCTCTTCACGCGAATGGCCCCGGATAGACTAACAGTAAATTTAAAGACTTGCAGCACCAGCAGCAGCGGCGGCATTCGGATTTCTAATTACATTCTAAAATGCACATAACCTACCGTAAATGTAACAGCGCGCTCGGCGACCAATCAACGGCCACCGTGGTAAAGGGATAAAATCGTCGTCGCGCACCTGCAGTTCGGGTGGATGCACCGGGTCAACGATGCCGCCACCTCGCGTCTGACCCGAGGGTCGGGGATGGCGGAGAGATATGGAGGGCCGTGCGTTATTAATCGGGCCCGGCACAAGAAGTGTGTGTAATATATATCTCAAGGTTGGCACGGACGTGCCATTAGCGGTTTTTGTCGCCTCGCACCGAAAAGAAAAGAAAGAAATACGCGAGACGTAGGAAAAGGGTGGCCGCGAAATTCAAACACTCCTAGTGCTAAATTACCGGGACGTTTTAAAATTTCTAATGATTTCCCACTTACCGTTACGTTTCCACGTCCAATATCATTGGGGCAGGTCGTCTCATCCTCTGATACAGTTGCGGAAAGTTATCTGACATTTTAAGATAGGAACACGCATTGGGAAGGTTGCTAATTTCTTTCCAGCAGAAACATTTCTTAATACATTATCTGCCGTAAGAAGCTTAGACTACCTCTAAATGTATGTATTCCCTTTGTTCATTACGCCCCTGCTGGCGTTAACCCTCTTCCCTGTCTATAGGTTTTTTAGGTACCACATCGTATAGGTGGACCTACTGTTTTTTTTTGTGGATTCCAAACCACTGGAGATGATCACACCCCCTGCCTACAGATGTTGGCACCTCATCACAAAGCTGGACCTACTGTTTTATGTGGATTCCGAACCACTGGAGATGATTACACTCCTGCCTATAGATGTTGGCACCTCATCACAAAGCTGGACCTACTGTTTTATGTGGATTCCGAACCACTGGAGATGATTACACCTCTGCCTATAGGTGTTGGTACCTCATCACAAAGCTGGACCTACTGTTTTATGTGGATTCCGAACCACTGGAGATGATTACACTCCTGCCTATAGATGTTGGCACCTCATCACAAAGCTGGACCTACTGTTTTATGTGGATTCCGAACCACTGGAGATGATTACACTCCTGCCTATAGATGTTGGCACCTCATCACAAAGCTGGACCTACTGTTTTATGTGGATTCCGAACCACTGGAGATGATTACACCCCTGCCTATAGATGTTGGCACCTCATCACAAAGCTGGATCTACTGGTTTATGTGGATTCCGAACCACTGGAGTTGATTACACCTCTGCCTATATAGATAATGGCACTACATCCTTTAACTTGGACCTACTGTTTTATGAGGATGCCTAACCACTGGAGACGATTACGTCGTCTCCAGACCAAAGGCTTCTAGCCATTAAACCCTGCAGGGACCTTACGAATTGGAGAATTGGGATAACGTAGGGACCTTGAAAACTGACTGGAGTTTGAAATCCACGAACTTTCGGCGCTACGCTATCCCTTTTTTGTAAGCATGTATCTTAAAATGTCAGGTAAACTGTTAACAACTGCATCAGTAGATGAAAGTACAAAAAAATTTAGCAGCAAGTTTCTGCTACAAAAAATCTTCTATATATGCAGTGGCTTAAAGACCTACGTCGATGGTTTGGCTGCGCATCAACCGAAATCTAAGGCTTGCTATTTGGATCGCCAACCTTCGGAAGGGGAGGGCGTAAGAAGAGAATATGCAATTACAGACCTGTAAAATACATAGAAAATACTATGGTCACCTGATACGTGGACAATTACTGCCATGCAGAGTTCTAAGCTTGATGGGTAACCTACGTGAAATGGGTATAAGGTCTCTCAACACGTGTCAACTCTTTTGGTTGTATTGGCGGCCCACGCACCTAATGGAGCATTCACATCAAACTGGCTGCACGATACGCCCCCAAGAATTGTTTTATAAGGTTATTAGCGAAGAGATGACATGACTTTAGTAATTTGCCATGCTCCACACCGAGGCTCGAACTCGAGACTTCTAGCTGCGATGCGAGTACTCGCCGCCGCGCTCTGAAGCCTGGCAATTGTTCTATTTCATTGCACATTTAAACATGTGCAGTATCTAGTAAGGAAATTTAGGTTTTTCCACCACGAAATACGGTTCCGTCGTGGTTAAAGATGCAGCTACAGTTTTTAATAGATTCCTTGGGTAAAAAACCCACGCGGTACGAAATCTCTAGCTCATAGCCAGATAAATCCATCCTTGGGAACGTCATGTCGCTAGTATTGATGTGAATTCTCCACAAGGGGCATACAATTTAATAAACCTGCTCATTAAACATACATATATTTTTATAATAATAATAATAATAATCCCATCTCTGAGGTATATGATTGAGGTCGTAATTTTGGCAAATTATTTCGAATGACTTACATTTACCACAAACCCCTTCAACTTCTGCTGATTTTGTGCTCATTGAGAGTAGTGAGGTGTATACTTGACCCAAAGATCTAAGAATATTATGACTTTGACTTCTTAATAGTTATATTCGGGGTTTAATTTAGGGTCACCATAAAGCAAACGGATGGTCAAGACGGAAGAATCGCACGCCGTCGTCAATACCAGAAAGACAGCCGGGCAACCCTAGATAACTGAATAATATTAGCAGGACTTTTATGATTTTATGGCAACACCAAATAAAACCCCCATAAAATACTTAAAAGTCAAAGTCGTAATATTCTTAGATTTTTTGGTCGACTATAACTATTATGGCTCATTTTGGCATGAATGCAAATTAGTTATGAATTAATGCAGAAATTAGGACAGTTGATTCAATTTTTTTCTAATTATATCTAAATTGAGGGGTCTGTAAGTAAAAGCGTTTAAGTGCATTTTTGATAGTTATGAGTTATGAGAATATAATAAATCGATTTAAATTTACATCTCCAAATATATATTCCTTTCTATAATAAATTACCATAGAAGAAATAAAGAGAAGAACAACAAACCTTATAAACAACAAAGATATTCAATCTAATAAAATAGTCATAACAACTATACATGAATTAATTCTTAATATTTCAAATTCAATAATTAATCTATAATCTTGAATTATAAAATTTAATCTTCTAAAAAACAAATAATTCTCGTAATAAAAAAATATCCAAAATAAATAATACAAATTGATAAAATTATCTAAAATGTCAATCAATACAAATCAATATTTTAATTAAATTATTTAAATAAATTCATAATACAAAATACTCTGACTTTAAAATTAATAAATTTAAAGGTGTAAAGGCTTTAAAGATAACCTGAATTTAAAAATTCTAGGAATAAGTTTAGAAAACTGTTAATATTTTAGACTAAATATTAACTAAAATATTTTCTAAACTTTATCCTGGAATTTTGAAATTCTTTAAAGGGTTTAAGTGCATTTTTGGTAGTTCTGAGATAAATGGCTTTAAAGTTGACTTGAATTTAAAATTCCAGGAATAAGTTTAGAAAACTGAAAACTGTTAGGTTTAGACTAAAATATTAACACAGTTTTCTAAACTGATCCATGGAATTTTGAAATTCAAGGTAACTTTAAAGCCATTTATCTCAGAACTACAAAAAAATGCGCTTAAACCCTTTTACTTCTAGACCCCTGAATTCTTCAAATCTTATCTATACATACAACTTTATTGGTGGATGAAAAGACTCACTGTCAGTGTCAATGCCAAGGTCAATTTCTTGGGGCCCACTAGAAAAGTTAATGTTTCTACATTAAAATTAGCTTATTATAATTCTGTACCTGCGAAGCAGAAGGATTCCGAATCCTTTGGATTTTAGTCCAAAAACTAAAATGCGGTGCTTATACAATCTACTGAATTGTAGATAGCCTAAACACTATACCATTTCAAGTTCAAATTGAGACCAATCAATTTCAAATTGAGGCCAATCAATTTTAAATTGAGAACAATCAATTTCAAATTGAGTCTAAACAAAATCAAGTTGACACTAAACAATATCAAGTTGTCATAATAAGTTATGTGTTTGATTTCTCCCTTCTTTGACTCTGAAACCTTGTCAAATTTTCAGGAGAATTAGTTTCAGGTGTACTGTACACGAATCTAATATCAAATTTGCAAATTATAAATTTTCAGAAATTTCAGTAATAGCAAACCCATACTTGTCACTGCATAAAGTTATGTGTTTGATTTCTCCCTTCTTTGACTCTGAAACTTTGTCAAATTTTCAGGAGAATTAGTTTCAGGTGTACTGTACACGAATCTAATATCAAATTTGCAAATAATAAATTTTGCAGAAATTTCAGTAATAGCAAACCCATACTTGTCACTGCATAAAGTTATGTGTTTGATTTCTCCCTTCTTTGACTCTGAAACTTTGTCAAATTTTCAGGAGAATTAGTTTCAGGTGTACTGTACACGAATCTAATATCAAATTTGCAAATAATAAATTTTCAGAAATTTCAGTAATAGCAAACCCATATTTGTCACTGCATAAAGTTATGTGTTTGATTTCTCCCTTCTTTGACTCTGAAACTTTGTCAAATTTTCAGGAGAATTAGTTTCAGGTGTACTGTACACGAATCTAATATCAAATTTGCAAATTATAAATTTTTAAAAATTTCAGTAATAGCAAACCTATACTTGTCACTGCATAAAGTTATGTGTTTGATTTCTCCCTTCTTTGACTCTGAAACTTTGTCAAATTTTCAGGAGAATTAGTTTCAGGTGTACTGTACACGAATCTAATATCAAATTAGCAAATTATAAATTTTCAGAAATTTCAGTAATAGCAAACCCGTACTTGTCACTGCATAAAGTTATGTGCTTGATTTCTCCCTTCTTTGACTCTGAAACTTTGTCAAATTTTCAGGAGAATTAGTTTCAGGTGTACTGTACACGAATCTAATATCAAATTTGCAAATAATAAATTTTCAGAAGTTTCAGTAATAGCAAACCCATACTTGTCACTGCAGAAAGTTATGTGCTTGATTTGGAGTTTAAACAAGTATCCGCCAAATCTATTTCCATGTTAAAATTGTTTATGTGGTTCAGGTCTGATTGTATAGTATCTTTACTCGAATATGAATGGGTGGCCCCCATTTCAATAGTTAATGCGACTAGGGCTAGGGGTATGCACAAACATATAACCGTGTCAAGTACTGTGTTAGCAACTAGAACGGTTCATATGGTTCAGGTCTGATTGTATAGTATCTTTACTCAAATATGAAATTCTGCTTATGAATATGGTTTATTACAGTTAAGGGTTCTCTATTATGAGTTGAGCTCTGACGAAGCTAAGGACGTCCAGGACCAAATAATTTTATATTTAAGAAAAGATGTTCACTTACTCCGGGGCACTGAATGTGTAATTACTGGTGTCGGGTCTGAACGTCCTGAGACAAGCGCCTATTACAGGTCATAAACCTTCGTAATTTCAAGATACTATACAATACTGTATACTGGTAGCCGTTACTTTGTGGAACATGGTAAATGAATGAAATAAAACAATTTTACTTTGTTGCTTCCACTAACACATGTGTTAGTGGAAGCAACAAAGTAAAATTCTTTTATTTCATTCACATACTATACAATCTCATGTTGTTCGTAGGTACTATTGTGTCCACAATTTAATGCAGATAAACGTATTTTTGGTAGGTAAATGGGATATTGTGCAAAGGGGCTGCAATGATGTATCGAGCCCGAGTAATGAAATCAACAAATTTATGATATTATGAAGTGCTTTAGGTCTTTTTGCGAGTCTCGTTAATTGAGATTTCGCATTCGCAACGTTAATAATCCTCGTTTTTGACATTTACTGTTAATATTCGCGAAAGGGGGGGCTGGACGAGGTCGCAAGTGGCCCCCATGATTCACGCACGGCGTTTGTTTTGTTTCGTTTTTGTTATGACGCGGCGCCCATTTCGCAGTCCCTAGAGTTCTTCGCCCCCCGCGGGGGGCCCGGGGCGGCGTTTTCACGCTCTTCCTGTGGGGAAGCGGGGGCTTCTTACGTACCGTTCCGTCGTTGTCCGCCGTGTCCGAGCGGCGATACCCCAGCGTCATCGACGCGCCAGGCGGTGAGGGGGCCCTCCCTGCCGCCGTCGACGGTTGAGAAACAGCGGGCGTCGTTGGGCAACTTCAATTTTCACTTTCACAACCCGATTTACGTACACACGGCACACCTCTTCGGCCCGCAGAGTTTATTGACACCGTCCTCCTCAGGTGGAGCGGCGGCCAGCCGGGGCCCCGTGTCACCCCCCCGAGCGCGCGCTCGACCGGCACGCTGCGTCCCGGCGCCCGGACGGGGCCGAAGGGGGCTCCTGTCTCTGGTAGCCGCCTGCGGCTGAGGGGCACACACACAAAACACTTCTTGACGGAGGACTCGCGACGCAACACACTTACCAACGGCCACTGGCGAACTGCGCGTCGTCGACGGGTTCACCACGGCTGCGCCCGCACTGGCCCTCGTTCCGGGACGTCTTTGAGAACGGCGGAGGCGCCCCAGGGCCCCCGGGGGGCGCAGGAAAACCAGTTGGAAGCCACATGGGATGCTTACGCAAACAAAATCTGTTTTTCCGTCGTTAGGGATACGTGCGGGAAAACAATGGATTCGAAAAGCGCGCGCGCCGCGCCACCTGTACGCAAACGCGTGAACTGCTTACAAAAAAAACCACCAAAATCAATAAATACAACATAACTGGCTCAATTTAATTACACAACAACACCGAAATATGCTTATTGTAATATTTATACAAGGAAATAACGAATATATACGTGAAAACTTATATACTTTATATATTTTTTGCTCGCGGCATCTACCGGCAGACATGCGAACTAAAAACTGGGCTAGGCAACCCAATATACTCTACGGCACACAATTTGCCTATAATGATGAGTATTTCAAAATACGAAAACGTTGCTATCCGTAAGAAATAATGGCATAATCTATGTTAATTACGTTAATTTTTAAAACCAATTAGGTAATAAAACGTTTTTTATGTGAATTAACGTAGTAATAGTTACACAGTCAATTAAATTTTGTTGCGTCAAAATTTTTATATAATTTATTATTCACATATAAAAGCGCTAATTTGTATCGTTGTACGAATATGCAATAAGGTAATATATGTTTTTTAATATAAATTAAGGGCTAAATTAATATTTTGGTGTCGATAAATCAGGCACCTCTTTCTTGCCCCCTTCATCGTAAACAAAGATGGCTGATCCACTGAGTCTCCTTCGCCAGTACAACGTTAACAAGAAGGAGATAATCGAACGCGATGGGCAAATCATCTTCGGGGAGTTCTCCTGGCCGAAGAACGTCAAGACGAACTACCTCATGTGGGGGTGAGTGAGGCCCCCCCCAACACATAACCTCAAAACCGTTTGCCCCCCCCGACAGCCTAACCGACAGTCACACGTTGCAGGTCCGGCAAGGACGGCACCCCCAAGGAGTACTACACGCTCGAGTGCCTGCTCTTCATCCTCAAGAACATCTCGCTCACCCATCCGGTCTACGTGCGACAGGCGGCTGTAAGTATGAGCCCCGCTTCGGCGGTGCACAGAGGCTAATGCGGTTTGTTTGTGCGCTCTCGCAAGGCGGAGAACATCCCGGTGGTGAGGCGGCCCGACAGGAAGGAGCTGCTGGCCTACTTGAACGGCGAGACCGCCAGCTGCCCGGCCATAGACAAGAGCGCCCCTCTGGAGCTTCCAACACAAGTGAGTTAATAGCGCATTCATTGGTGAACGAAGGTTATTGCGAACCCCCGAGTTAATGCACCAGATGGTAGTAGATTCGCCCCTCTGGAGCTTCCAACACAAGTGAGTTAATGACGCATTCGTTGATGAACGAAGCTTATTGAGAACCCCCGAGTCAATGCACCTAATGGTGCATTGACTCGCTAGACATGTGAGAATTTTGTGTGTTTTTCATTCTCACTTGTAATATATATTAATATGTTCACTTGTAATATGTATATTGTACGTTTTCAACAAAGCAACAGAGAAATGCATTTTTACGATAACACCGGCTCATAACAATCCTGACTTGTAATATGTATATTGTACGTTTTCAACAAAGCAACAGAGAAATGCATTTTTATGGTAACACCGGCCCATAACAATCCTGACTTGTAATATGTACATTGTACGTTTTCAACAAAGCTACAGAGAAATGCATTTTTATGGAAACACCGGCCCATAACAATCCTGAGAACGTCAATAACAACAATTTCTGTTTATTAGGTTAAAAGATCTGCTGATTATGACGGACCCGAAAGCATTGCAAAGAAGCCACGCTTCGAGGACATTCATGTACAGAAGGTCAGGGAGCAGCTTGCCGCAAGGCTCGATGCCCCCAAGGAAGCCTCCGTTACGGTGGACAATATCAAGTAAGTTTGCCCTTACTTGCATGATTTCTGAGTGTTTCATAATAATAATAATAATATTTATTCAGTGCTAGAACAGTACAGTTTACACAGGTCAAGTTTAAATGTATAAATATAAATATGCTAGGTACATATACATATATATTGTTAAAACGATGTGATATTTGGGGATATCGTATCAGTCAAAAGTATACACAGCCGATTTGTACGCTTTCACAAAGAAACTAAGCTAATGCTGCAATGACTGCTTTTAGGTCACTTTCGGAGGCTATGTCTGTGGAGAAAATTGCCGCCATAAAAGCTAAACGTCTGGCCAAGAAGCGGACGACAATTAAAGGGAACGATGACATGGGGCAGGAGTACGATATCAGAGCGATTTTGGATCTGGATGTGGACATTACCAAAGATATTATCAGCAGGGAGAGGCAATGGCGTACACGGACGACGATATTGCAATCAAATGGAAAGGTGCCATTAGAATCTATTTACGTATTTTACACGTTGAAAACAAAACTGACACTACAAAAATTGTTTAAAGACCATTTTTTTAACGTTATTGTTAACAAATAAATTAAAACAACCATATCATTAATAGCAACATAAATGTTATAAGCAGTAATCTTTCTAGGACAAGTTAAATCACCATATCTAAAAAAAATACTGTATGCTTTTTTAATTGTCACTTGGGTTTTGAACGTGCGATTTATATAACATATTCTCTGCTACAATTTGTGGATTTTAACACCAATTATCAACACTTATCTGTGCTACGATTTATAAATGAATGTGAATTAATTAACTGAATGTTCATTTTTGAATTGTCACTTGTTTTCAATGTGCGATTTGTATAAAATTTCTATTGCCTTATAATTGTTACGGTCAATTCCTAACTCATATTAATGTTGTATTCTCTGCTACAATTTGTGGATTTTAACGCCAATTATCAACACTTATATGTGCTACGATTTATAAATGAATTAATTGAATGTTAATTTTTGAATTGTCACTTTTGTTTTCAACATGCTTCTTTGTATAACATTTCTATTGCCTTATAATTGGTATAGTCAATTCCCAACTCATATTAAAGTCGTATTCTCTGCTACAATTTGTGGATTTTAACGCCAATTATCGATACTTATCCGTGCTAGGATTTATAAATGAATGTGAATTAATTAACTGAATGTTAATCTTTGAATTGTCACTTGTTTTTAACGTGCGATTTGTATAAAATTGCTATTCCCTTATAATTGTTACAGTCAATTCCCAACTGATATTAATGTCGTATTCTCTGCTACAATTTGTGGATTTTAACGCCAATTATCGATACTTATCTGTGCTACGATTTATAAATGAATGTGAATTAATCTTATTTGCGTGTGGTTTTTTAGATATTTGCGAAGAACATTCTCGCCATGCTTCACAGCATCAAAGCCAGGGAAGAAGGAAGGCAGAGGCCCCCGCAGCAGGCGCCAATTGTTACCCCAAGGCAAACGCCGATTAGACCGACCGCTCAACCCGCCGTCTACAATCGTTACGATCAGGAAAGGTTTATTCGACAGAAAGAAGGTAAAATCAATCTCTGATTATTGATCAAAAAACCACCGACATTGCAATAGACTGAAAGAAATTGGGTGTTTTATTTAAATTTGCAATTTACATTTAACATTATATTGTTTTAGGAACTACCGTAAAATGAAGTTGCAGTTATGTTACTACAAATTTCAATCGAAATTTAATCACAAAGTTTATCATGAATTTGAATCTTAAGTTACATTCATAACCACTCGACTAGTAATTAACGCAGAAATTAGTAATTAATATAAGAGTTAAGCATATGGAACCATTTTGTATAACTAATTTAGGCTGTTGTGAACAACTTTGTATAGTCGACCCAAAAATCTAAGAATATTACGACTTTGACTTTTAAGTATTTTATGGGGGTTTATTTGGTGTTGCCATAAAATCAGCACTTATACTGGCTTGTATAAAGACCCAAAGCCAGTATAAGCGCTGATTTTATGGCAACACCAAATAAAACCCCCATAAAATACTTAAAAGTCAAAGTCGTAATATTCTTAGATTTTTGGGTCGACTATACCTGACGTGAATTAGTAATGTGAAATTAGAAGCTTGCAAGGTTAATTTTCACCAAGTAACTTATAATAACTTTGCAGTATTTATCTTTTGTTGGTTGCATTAGTTAACTGATTTCTTATGTGGGCCTCTGCTTTCAGAAACCGAGGGCTTCAAAATCGACACCATGGGCACGTACCACGGCATGACGCTGAAGTCCGTGACGGAGGGCTCAGTGAAGAGCAGGCCCCCGAACTCGCAGCCTTCCAATAATCCGATGCCCGCGAATGCAACCAGGCCGCAGCCGGGCGGCGGCCCACAGAAGCGGGTGTCGCGCACCCCCATCGTCATCATCCCGGCCGGCGCCTCGTCACTGATCTCCATGTACAATGTAAAGGATATATTACAGGTAATAGAATGGAAGTCGTCGATTGTAAAACATTTAATTTCCAATTATTTTATAATTGTTTATTTTATAACACTGTCTTTAATCGAGACCTGAATATTTTTAATGGAAAAGGCGGTACCCCTAGTATACACATTTGTTTTAAAAAATGTTTTATCCATTACTCATTTTAACGCATATAATTTCACAATATCCGAATTACATTATTTTCAAATACTGCCGTCTTATCATTTATTCCTCTTTCACAAATCTCTTATGTAAGCAAACACATGTATAAAATATGTAAATTTTATAATAAGACTTTGTATAAGTAATTCAAGATTTGAAATTTTACTTGTATTTTGTGTGCAGGACTTCAAGTTTGTGCCGATTGAGCAGAAGAAAGCCGAAGGGACCAGGCGCGACAACGAGGTGCTGCTGCAGAGGCAGAGGAACGGGGTTTCGGTGCCTTACAGGGTCGTCGACAACCCGGCCAAGCTGAGCCCCAGCGATTGGGACCGCGTGGTGGGTGTTTTTGTCATGGGGCCCGCCTGGCAGTTCAAGGGCTACCCCTGGGAGAATCCCGTGGAAATATTTGCCAAAAGTGAGTGCAGTTGATTAACCAGTATCAATCAATAACTGTCCACATGGTTGTGTTTGACGACAAATAATTATGATTCGTTTTAGTATGTGCTTTCCATTTGAAATACGACGAGATGAAAATCGATGCAAACGTGGAGAGGTGGGCTGTGACAGTCATACAGCTGTCGAGGACAAAGAGGCATTTGGACAGGGCTGCACTGATGGTGTTTTGGGAAAAATTGGACAAGTAAGTTACACGGTGAACGCAGATCCAGTTATTTGATTTATAAGATTGCGTGCATGCAAGCAACTGTTCAAGTAAATTATTGGCGTCAGCCAGTATACCTAGTGATCATTTAAATTTCCATGGATAACTAAAGCTGAAATTTAAATGATCACTCGGTATAAATTACATATTATTGTATGTATTATTATATTATATTAATGTATTTTTTATCATTTTCAGATACATAATGCAATATAAGCCACACCTAAGATTCTAAATTTTATAACATATATATGTATGTGTATATATATATTCAGGTGTATTGCGTTTAAAACAACATAAATAGTAACATGTTCGTTATGTGACATTACATTCAAATGTTAAATGCAATTATGACATAATAGTATTTGATATGTATTATATATTAGTATTATTAGACATATAGTATTTGATATTTGAATGTGATGCTGTCAAATAACGTACACGTTACTGTTAACGTTTTTTGATGCGCAATACACCTGGTTGTGTACAGTATTTTAGAAGCTGTTTGATTTTAACGGAACGATCGAAGAATTTTGTACCCCAAGTCGGGCAGTGGCCGGCGTCGATCTTTAGATTAGTTTAAGTTTAGGAAACTGTGCCTCGATATGTGCAGGTGATCATTAGGATATGGTATTAGTTGCACTCACTGGATGTTTTTTAATTGTGTATAAAAATGTATGTATATTTCGCTTGCACAACATATGATCAGGCGGTACCCCTAGTATACACATTTGTTTTAAAAAATGTTTTATCCATTGCTCATTTTAACGCATATAATTTCACAATATCCGAATTACATTATTTTCAAATACTGCCGTCTTATCATTTATTCCTCTTTCACAAATCTCTTATGTAAGCAAACACATGTATAAAATATGAATAGGAAAAACCTTAAGACTTTATATTTTGTATAACATATACATAAAGAGCAATAAAACATATGTGCAATCATGAAAGCATTTCCTCGTTACAAGTCAATGCAGTGTTCATAATTAATCAAAGAAAATAGTAAATCTGGTAATAATACATGAACAAATATTGAGGCTATTTATTATTATTGGTAATATTTTTGATTTTCTAAAGCTGATGAAGGGTAGTTAATGGAATGCAAAACCATTATTGATTGCTCTTATGGTTTTCGAACCACAGCTGTTTTAAGATTATGATTTTCCACAATAACTTAATTGTAATTATAAACGTAATTTAGAAATTGATAAGTTGCTTAACTGTTGATGCCAATGCTGCTTGCTTTGTATACATATAGAGCTGATGAAGGGTAGTTATTGGGAAAGCAAAACATTTATTGATTGCTCCCATGGTTTTCGAACCACGGCCGTTTTAAAATTGGAATTTTCAACAATATCTTGTAATTTAAAACTTGATTTATTGCTTAACAATAAATGTTATCGCTGCTTTCTTTATATACATATAGAGCTGATGAAGGGTAGTTATTGGAAATACAAACCATTTGTTGATTGCTCTTATAGTTTTCGAACCACAGCTGTTTTAAAATTCGGATTTTCTGCAATATTTTCTAATTTAAAAATTGATTTGTTGCTTAACCGTTAATGTCATCGCTGCTTGCTTTGTATACATATAGAGCTGATATAGGATACTGATCGCTACTTGTAAATAATTGTTCAACAAATTGAGTTAACTATATAATTGCAACCATATTTTACGCATTTTTACAACAGCAATTTTAAAAGATACAAAATAAGTAAGTCAACGTTTTGCTAATTTTATACAACTTAACTTATAAAACAGTTATCAGTAAAGACGGAATCATTCTGGTTTCATGACAAACCGGTGACGTGAAGCGGCTACTCAATGTAGAACTTCTGCTGCTGCACTTCAAGTCTTTCCGCCCTGTTGAGAATCTCGGCTCGCATCTCCTTGAGCTTCACCTGCTCGTCGAACATGTCCTGCATGATGTTGTCTGGCACGTCCGTTATGGCGGCTGCGCAAATGCCCGTCAGGATCCAAATCACTTGCTGAAAACAACTCGAAAGTCCAACGACGTGCTCGTTAAGTGCATTTTACCTCGAATATAACGACAAAGCCCATCTTGTACGCCAGCGCCTCCCAGTAGTCGTCGGAAAGCTTGTATTTGTCGGCGCTGTAATAGGGGTTCCTCATTCCCCTGTAGGCGCATGCTTTATGGCCGGTGTTCTTATCGAAGTAATCTTCGACGTTGAACTCTAAAGAAAGTCGGGGCTTAAATGTGGACGGCAGAACTCGGCGGTGTTTACCTGAGAGTGTTGTGTTCACGTATCCTTTCAAATTGTCGTGGTGATACCTGTACAATTCCCTCGTCATTGTGTCTGATGTAAATGCGATCACGAAAGCCTGAAACGTACCAATATTCAACAGGGAATTCAAAGTGTACAAAACAACGATTGCTATAAATCAGCGTACTCATTCATCAATATTATTTATACATTTCAATCGTTTGTAAGTGATAAGCCATAAATTTAGTGAAATATTGCCTTATATATAATAATATTTGAATGTACTATTTAATCATTTCTGCAGTTAAAACGTGAATCATTATTAAAGTTAGTTGATTACATTTGTGACGGTTCCTATGTAAGTGGTGCATCGAAATATTATATTCCAAGCACCGATTCCTGGCAGTCTTCTGCTTATCGGCCTTCTCATGCCAGTTAGCATCTTCATGGCATCGCTACGGAGCTCAAAGAAGTTTGTGAGGAGGCCGAGGAGAGGTGCGATTGGGAGCGACGACACGAAGAATATCAGGAAACCATATTGCAATGCTAAAATATAATAAATTTTAGTTGGAAATTGAATTGTTAAGTGTGCTATTTAACTAAATTGAAACTATGTGTGGATACTACTTGGTGAAACATTATGATTAGGTTAAATCAAAACGTGTGCTATTTAACGGTTATGATTGTGTTGTGAAATAACTGAGCAGGAATAAACGGACAGCGTATATACCCTGTCCAGTTATTCCTGCCGAGTTACTTCACAAAACAATTATAAATTTTAGTAATGGTATTTGCCAATGAGTTATAAATGAGTATCAATTGCTAATATTGCCATTAACGCAAGTTAAACAACTCCAATTCAATTCTTCGATAACTACCAAGTTCCATGTAATCGCTGATTGTGAATAATTCATCACATCTCTTCAAATACAGCTCCTCTTCCCATCTTGGCACCTGTCTCAGGAATTTATACCTTTTTTGACTCATCCATGCTTTCTTTATGTATCTAAAAAGGTAAATATTTGTTGTGGTTAGAGTTAAACACTACTTTCTAAATATTTATAGAATTTTCATTACAATTTGCAACTTTAGTAGACAGAAATTAAAGAGAATTTTCTATATGCAGGTACTTATATTTGCAGAGAATCTTTTGTGGTGTTTTGAAATTACAACATTGTGAATGTGTAAGAACATTACATACCCTTTGATCGCCTGGATAGCTCGGATGACTAGCACTTTAAGCACCAATATGAACAGCAGAAAGATGGTGAGCCCCATAATGCAGCCTGCGGGGTGGCACTGCTCCCGAAGCAATCCACCGGGCACATTGAAACGTGTCGAGTCACTAGGATACGTGTACAAACGACCCTGCAATGAGACACCGCCCGGTCAGTGAGCCCCACACACAACCCTGCCCGGGCTACCTTTACAAAAGCCAAGTAGAAGACCGGAAAGTAGCTGTTAACAAACGCCAGGGTGTAGGCTTTGTAGACGCAAGAGTTGTGGTACTCGATCACGGTTCGTGGGTTCTCTCTGTTCGTCAGCCAAATTGCGATCCACATGTATACCTGAGGTCAGGACAGAAGAAAATTAAAAGCACATAAGTAATTATGTACATAGGTTTTTGAGAAAAAAACAGGTATAACATAATCTAACCTAATTATGTACCTGCAGATTCGGCATGAAACCTATATTATGTATATAGGTTGTTGAGAAAAGACAGATTTGGCAAGAACCGCTACATTAATGATTTTGCTTTTAGCAAATCGTTTCGTGTATATGTAATTAACCTCAGTTTTTGCTCTTATAGAAGTAGTAAATAAATGATACAAAAATTGAACAGTAAAACGTCTTATTGACTTGTTAGATATGGGGGTGTAAAAGTTGCATGTGATCCATTGAAACCGCAGGCTATCAATATCACATGTGCCAATCCGAATTAATACTAATATAACTAAATTAAGTACTATTCAAATATGAAAATATTAAAATAATAAATAGCATTCATAAGGATAACAAAATCTTTCCGATTTTAAACATACAGAAATCTTCAGTTATTACTTACTAACCGGTGCAAATAACCGCATAAACAGGAAACTAATGATAGCCCCCAGGGACATGGAGATGAGCATAGTGTTTTGCTTCAGCGTTTTATTCTTGCCCGAACGTATAACTTTGGCAATATACAGCCTAAACAGCAGCGAACATAGAATGGCCGACAGAACCACCAACACCTAGAAGCACGGCTCTGAGGCTCCGTTCATTACAATTTTGCAAGCGTTTACCAAGAGCAGGCAGAACACGACGGTCACACACTGATTCGTCACCTGCTCAAAGGCGGTCATATACGGCTCTATTTTTCCTGTGTACTTCGAATAGCGCCTGTGCTTTGCGCGCGTCCAATACTCCAACCTAAATGAAAATCATTTACCAAGATGTAACAAAACATAAGGCTTTAAAAAAAACAGGTTTTTTAAGAAAACAGGTTGCAAGTTTTTTAAAGAAAACATAAGGCTTTAAAAAAAGCAGGTTTTTTAAGAAAACAAGTTGCAAGTTTTTTAAAGAAAACATAGTTCTCGGTAGGTTTGTTGGTTTCACCTGGTCGCCGTGCTGCTCTCGACGTTCATCAGGTTCCAGCGGAACCTCAGTTCCGTCTCGCGCCGCTTCCACAGCTCGATGAGCACCGTCGACCAGAGCGATATGAAAATCGCGTAGCCGACGCACATGAGGTTATCGAACAGGGTCGAAATCTTGGCGTATGTGCAGTACCATTTGAGGGACGTGAAGCCGCAGATGGACGAGTCCAGGCAGGACGGGCACATCACAGTGTCGCTCTCGCACACTTCCTCGCTGAAAATTAAATATCCAGATCTAAATATAAACAGTTAAATAGATGTAAAACAATGTAAAAACGTCTAAAGCACATGAGGAAACACATTGATGGATGATGTTATGAGCTATCAAAATTTTTGTATAAGTAATTAAATAACACTCGCAGAATTGTGAAGGTAGAAGTTATTAACATAAATAAATTTATGTGATACAAAGTGACTTATTTTATTTATAATTGATAAAATGTATCACAAAGTAAAGCCATCACAATTCAAAAAAATATATAGTTATATAATTAATTATAATAATTTTTCACAAAGTTCAGAGAATATATTAGTATAAGACTAATGTATGAAATAAAGTTAAGCACTTTTTAAAATTTTCAAAATTGTTTTTTATTGATCATTGTTCATGAAGAAATGATCATTTCTTCACCTGAAGAAGCCACAGTGTGGCGAAACAATTGTCGCGAACAATAAAAAACAATTTTGAAAATTTTAAAAAAGTGCATAACTTTATTTCATATATTAGTAATTATGAATTTTCAACAAATAAAAGACACATCGATCAATCTATTAGTATAAGAAGTTTATGTGTTTCTTTTCTCTTTCTATTTTGTATTGTATTCTTAGTGTTTAGTGTTCTACTTGTGGATACTGTCGTATCCACAAGTAATGTAATACTTGGCTACGTGAATAAAGAATTGTTAATTGAAATTTGAGTTGAAATCCAGTTTTTCACAGTGAACAGTTAATTCTATAATTACTATCGCTCAGTGTCCACGAAGAAACCTATTGCCAGATTGTAAATGAAAACCAGGACACCGATCAGACTGGCCGGTATCAGCATCTTGATATAGAAATCGAGGAAAGCAAAGTAGAAAGCCACCTCGGGGCCATAGTACTTGTGGATGATGTTCAACGGCTGGATTTTGTACCAGCACCAAAAGTTTGCCCAGTACTTCATCAGCAGCTAGAACATAGACCAATGCAATTAAAAACTTTCAGACCAATGATAAACTAATGTTTATTGAGGCTACTGACCTTTTAAGTCCTCTGCCTGCGCAATTTTGAAAGTTTTTATAAATTTTGTCTCTTACCTGTCGGTCACTGATAGGTCCGTCTTTAGGCCACTCTGTTCCGCTGTCATGCAGGGGATATGCGGCCAGGACTATGCCAGCTTTAATTAGCTTATCAGGGCCCATGTCGCCCTCATTATCTGAGAACTGGGCCTTGGCGAGCAGCTTATTCAGTAATAAAGTCCGCTCGGCACTTGTAATTTTCGAAGGCCTTCTGCCCGACATGCTCTGCCTGCAATCACAAACAATTACATTAGTACATATTCACAAATAATGTTACGCACTTTTTAAAAAAATTAAAAATTGTTTTTTATTGTTCACGACAATTGTTTCGCCACACTGTGGCTTCTTCAGGTGAAGAAATGATCATTTCTTCACCTGAAATTTTTAAAAAATTTAAAAAGTGCGTAACTTTATTTCATACATTAGTAATTATGAATTTTCAACAATAAAAGCCACACCAATCAATCAACATATTCACAAGTTGAATGTTTTATAATATATTACTCCTAGTATTTTTAGTTTATGCTACCAACAGGCCTCATTTTCATTCCGATCTATAAATCTTTGTATGTGCAATTATTGCTTCTACTTATAATTGTTGATGACTTGTTAGAAAACTGAGTGGTTGCTCTCATGATAGTTATATTGTGTTATATTGTGGTTGCGACTTATTGTTGTTGATGACTACTTAGAAAACCGAGTGGTTGCTCTAATGATAGTTATATTGTGTGACCCGTCTAGAACCCGGAATCCATTGCTTACTGCGCTCTCCGGAAATACGGATGGTTGGGGTTTATCTTGGTGAGAGGGGTGTGGAAGATGCCGATCTTGATCAGGTGCCTGAGCTCGCCGCGCGGGCAGTTCCGCTGGAGCACGACGTTGTGGCGGTCAGCGAGGCTGAGCAGGACGTGCTGCGGAGTGTGGAGCTTGACGAACACCAGGTCCTTGCGGTGCTCGCCGTGGCTGTTCTCGAACTGCACGCCCTCGTCGGTCAGGCACCGGATGAACTTTGCGAACTTGTTCATCTCCTCGCGTGTCTTCACTTGGTTGGACACGATGACGAAGTCGATCTTCCTGAGGCCGTCCGCAAAGTAGGTCGACTTGCACCAGACCTGCTCGGGCCCGGCGTCCCACTCGTAGTCCTCTACGGGCTCCGCCTCTAATTCCACCTGCTGCAAAATTAACAAAATAAAATAATAATCGGCAAAACATTTTATAAAATGCAGCCTCTTGTTGAGTTACACCGATTATAAATCCATCTTAAGGTATAAAATGGTGTAAGATAATTTATTTGAGATAAGATTGAGAAGTTGATGATGAATCTTTTATATAATTTATTTGGGATAAGATTTAGAAGTTGATGATGATCCTATGTGATCGCGAATAGAAACACTTTTATATCACTTTTATTCTGCATTAAAAATGTATTCGTATTAAACATAAAAATGAAAGTGATTTAAAACGCAGTAAAATGTGTTTCTGTTCCTGATAAGATTCTACTTCTAAATGAAGTTATAATTTTTTGTAGTTATTTATTAATAATGTTAATGGTTTATATTCTCTGCTCATTATTAATGTTAAAAGCTGTGATGCTTTTAGAGCTGTCATTTGCTTTAAGATTGATGATCAGTGATGCTGAAATTTGCTCAATTGGTGGCACTAAAAATTATTGTGTACGAAAATCTCACCACAGGATGCATCCTAACTTTTTTCTTCATGATTTATAAGCGTTAAAATGTGTTCTCGTATTTGCTCGAGTGATAATTTGATTAAAGTGAATTCAATGGAATTAATATAATACAGTAATTAAATAGAATTAATACAGTTCTCTTTTATATATTGTTAAAACGGTAATGTGTTCGATATTTGAATGATGTCATTCGTGACAAATATTGGAAACATTTACTGTTTTATTAAATAATCATGGCAATCAATTTCATTGATTGCCATTCAATTTCATTGATTGCCATTCAATTTCATTGATTGCCATTCAATTTCATTGATTACCATTCAATTTCATTGATTACCATTCAATTTCATTGATTGCCATTCAATTTAATTGATTGCCATTCAATTTCATTGATTACCATTCAATTTCATTGATTGCCATTCAATTTCATTGATTGCCATTCAATTTCATTGATTGCCATTCAATTTCATTGATTACCATTCAATTTAATTGATTACCATTCAATTTAATTGATTACCATTCAATTTCATTGATTGCCATTCAATTTCATTGATTGCCATTCAATGAAAAGCAATGGGTCACACTAAGAATTGACTTGAAATCCTCCGAAGTGTGTGGCAATTATCATATTGAGGCCTATAATATCATCTAGCTAATTCCAAAACTAACCATATTTATAATTCAACTATATCATAGATAATAACAAAATCATGTTAATTGTTTCTCCAATAAATAATTATTTGATAATTAAATTGTTCTTAAATATCAAATTATTTTTTTTAATATAAACACTTTTGAAAGATAATATTTTCTAATTATTAATATTACATTTTGAGTACGTATCTACTACTAAAGATGGTCGCTTGGCGACTGAAATGTACATTTAGAAAAAATAAATGTTTTTTGTGAAAAAGGTGCTACGTTTTATTTCTAAACATACTTTCACAAGCTCCAACTCCCCGTTACATTTTGATGCCGAATTTCGTTGCTAAATCTAATGGTAATATTGCGTACATTTATATTTTCTGTTTAATTGATACGCCCGTAAAAAAAGTAAACATTTTATTACTTGTACTAGTTAACAAATCATTTATACAAGCTGTTTCCGCTTGAAACTGGGTCGAAGTATTCTTGCAACTTGAAGTCACTAAATCTTACACAATAGGCGCCCAGATCACTTCACATGGCGTCTTCTGGAGAGAGCCCGTACTCATTGAGAATGTCGCTTTCTTTTTTGTTGTGTTGCACTTTCTTTTCGTGAGCGATCCGCTCCTGGATGAAGCGTGGAATGTCGGGAATCGCAGCGGCTAGAACTCCAGTGAAGCACAGCACCATGCACTAAATAAAAGTGAAGCAATGCATATTATAAATAAAAAGCGAATGATAAAACGATGTAACTCACCTCTATAACAAAAAGTGCAACGTACCGCACATATATTCCATGGAAATAATCTCCGTTCAGCGAGTACTTCTTAAAGTCTTCGGGTGGATACCTCTTGCCCAGGTAATAGCAGAATTTTTCTCGCATATCACCCTTACTGAATTCAGCATACACGTCATTGTCAAAGTCGCCGATTTTGAACTCTGCAAGCGGAAAGTAGACAATAATTAAAAGCATGCCGGCTACTACATGTTTGTAGAGAATTGCAATAAAATTGTTAAATGCTTGTGAATTAAATCAACCGACATGTATGTCAATAGTAATGCCTGAAACATCTAAATCAGATTATAGTTAAAAAACAGATTATCATTTTATTGCATCCTCTTTCTTAGTTATAGTTATACCAATTACTAGAAAATGTGTAGTCCAGATAGTCTCCAGTTTGGCGGTCCGATGTGTATAACTTAATCATGTACGGAACGAAGTGGGTCGTCCATGAAATGAGAAACGCCTGTAAGGAATTGCCGAGTCAGTGATTGTTTAAAATTATGTTGTTACAAATTTACGTTCGTTATGATGCCCACGTAAGTCATGGTGGCCAGGACGTCGTTCCAGGCGCTGATCCCGCAGCACCTCAGGGGCACGGGCCTGCGGCAGAACTTGGTCAGCCGGTAGGCTTCCAGCCTGATCACCACAAGGTTCGCGAGAAGGGCCAGCAACGGTGTCAAGGGAAAGACGGCGGTGAACAGGACTATGTACCCGTATTGTATGACTGGGAACACAAAGAGGCGATGAGCGAACGGAAGGGCACACTTATCGGCACCGCACTCAGCTCCTTTTCGTCCTTAAACAGGAAGTAGTACAGGCAGGGGTCGTCGTTGTACGCGGCCTCCCACAGCGGCACGTGGCCCACGTCGGATTGGTCCCATCGGTTTCTTATCCTCTTCAGCCCCCGGATAACAAAACTGGAATAGAAATGGATTTGTATAAGATCGACACCCAATGGGTAAAAGAGGGATGGATTATGTATGTATGTATGTATAAGATGAGAGTAAATTCATTTATCAAGACGAAGGAATCAACCAGAATCAACCAGAACCAAATCTAATCTTGCTAAATAACACAATGAAGAAATACCAGCAGTAAATATAGTTCTATTTTTAAAACTGTTAACTGAAATTGTACTTATAGTTGCATTCTGAAAACTCTGCTTTAATTATTCTAATTTTATTACAAATTCACAAATTAATCTGTAATTCAATAAATTGAACAATAAATACAGAATTACAACTCATTTTTCTACAAGGTGTACCTAAATGATTGTTGTTACGTAATGTGATGACAATGTAATTATGTAAATTATGCATAATGTTATGTAATTATGTTATATTGTTATGACTTTAATGTGAATTTCATTAATACCTGTATCTATAGTCCGTATTTGAACTTGAGTATGACTCAAGTCGTATATTTGGTTGCGTTTGGTGCATAAAGGTATATAGAAAATACACAACCAAATATACGACTTGAGTCATACTTATGCTCAAGTACAAACTATAGATACAGGCTTTAGGCCGGTATCTATAGTCCGTACTTGAGCTTGAGTTCGACTCAAGTCGTATATTTGGTTGCGTTTCGTGCATAAACGTTTATACAAAAATATACGACTTGAGTTGAACTCATGCTCAAGTACGCACCCATAAATTCGGGTCTTAGGCCCGTATCTATAGTCCGTACTTGAGCTTGAGTACGACTCAAGTTGTATATTTGGTTGCATTTGGTCCATAAACGTTTAAAGAAAGTACGCAACCAAATATACAACTTGAGTCGTACTCAAGCTCAAGTACGGACTATAGATACGGGCCTTAGGCCCATATCTATAGTCCGTACTTAAGCTTGAGTTCGACTCAAGTTGTATATTTGGTTGCGTATTTTCTATAAACGTTTATGGACTAAACGCAACCAAATGTACGTCTTGAGTCGAACTCAAGCTCAAGTACCGACTATAGATACGGGCCTTAATGCTTTCTAAACAATATTGGACATTTTCTGAATTACATCTGATGCTTTCTCAATTATTACAATTACTAATCTGAATTTTATTAATGCATTCTGCATCACATTTGATGTGTTCTGAATTAAAATTGAAACATTCTAACTCACAATTGGAAAAGGTGTAGTCCTTTTTTGCTCAATATCATGTCTGACCCGTGAGTACTGTAGACATCTCATTACCGTTTAAAGCAGTGGTAAAAGATTTTGAATCCCGTTTTCCCCAGTATGGTCATCACCAGGAGCATGCAGATGTCGAGCACGCAGCCGGTCGGGCCGCACACGTCCACGTTGATGAAGCCGAGGCCCTCGTACTGCTCCGAGTCGCCGGGGTACGAGAACAGCCTGCCCTGAAAAAGCGATAAAAATAACTAGAAATAACTAGAATTGAGCTAGAGTATACAGAACTTGTATATAAAAATCCGTCTTTTCTCACCTTGACGAAAGACGTGTAGTACAGGAACGTGAAGGCGTTGAGGAAGCAGAGCAGGTACTGCTTGTAGATGAACGACTTGTCGTACTCGTTTTGTGTGCGGGGGTTCTCGTAGTCTGTGAGGACCCTCGAGAGATGTTCGTATACCTGAAATTGTTTAACGGTAATCATAATTAGTTTATTAAGTCGGAGTACGAGTTTGTAAAAATTAAATCACATGAAAGCAGAAATCAATTATTGAGACCACCCCATTGATGACGTGATGTTCGCTGGAACTTACTGTTAATGATATGACTTATTATTTAATAATATAAAATTAAAAATTAATTCTGTGATATTTCTTATATTAAGGTTCATTTATTCTAAAATTTCAGTAATAAATGGACGTCCTTAATCTAAATTAAGAATTAAGATTAAAGGACTATTTATTACTAAAATTCAGATTAAGTATGTACATTATCGCATATTCCCATTAATGATATAAATTATTATTTAATAATATAAAATTAAAAATTAATTCTGTGATATTTCTTATACATATCAAGGTTGATTAGCTTATTTAATTTCATTAAAATGTTTCACAAAGACTCTTACGATTTAATTCATAATTAATTTGTACTATAATTTCAGTAATAAATGTACGTCCTAAATCTAAATTAAGAATTAAGAATTAAGACTAAAGGACTATTTATTACTAAAATTAAGATTAAGGACGTACATTATCGCATATTCCTATTAATGATATAAATTATTATTTAATAATAGAAAATTATAAATTAATTCTGTGATATTTCTCATATTAAGACTCATTAATTCTATATTTATTACTGAAATTATAGTACAAATTATTTATGAATTAAATCGTAAGAGTCTTGGTGAAACATTTTAATGAAACGAAATAAGAAACAAAAAACGCTTGGCTAAAATCAGTGTTTTAAAAATATGCCCATATTTGAGAGTATTATTGAAAGCGGCTTAGGAAATCCCAAATTAGCTATTAAGAAAGTTAGTATATAAGTTGCAGTTTAAACAATTTGTAATTAGTTTAACATTACTCTTGACAATGGTCTTATTAGGAAACAATTGTAGAGAAATCAATTAATAACAGTGAAACTCAAGCGTTTAATATTTATTTCATTTGATAATTATTAAAATTTTGGAATATGCGATAATTATCTTGAGAAATTTTAATGTGTGAAAGTTTAATATTTTCTTAATATTTATTTCATTTAATAATTATTAAAATTTTAGAATATGCGATAATTATGCTGAGAAATTTTAATGTGTGAAAGTTTACCACTTCAAATCCTATCATAAAGCCGATGATGGTGCAGTTCACAAAGGCCATTGAGATTGCCGACGTGGCTTGGGACACCCGGTCAAGATTCCTGTGCTTGACAAAGAGATAAGTGACCGTCAGACGAAAGTACGCCGTGCTGATCACGGCTATCAAAACGATGACCACCTAAAGACAGTTCCATAAAAACATTATATATTTCTTCAGGGGGGGGGCAAGGTCAACGTAATTTACTCACTATAATCGAGAGGACGAGGCAAGAGACGGCGATCCTGCCGAAGCGAGCGCCGAATCGTTCGTACGGGACCATCCCGAGCCCGTTCCTGCTCATCCTCCACAGCTTGGCCCTCGCCGCGTACTCCGGCCTACAAGCAATCTAAGTCCCCACTGAAACCTTAGGTCGTTCTCGCATACCTGATGCTCAGGTCTTCCTCCAGCGAAAGCAGGTTCCACTGGTACATGGCGATCTTCTGCTTGCGCTTCCACAGCTCGAGGAACAGTGTGGCTGCAAGAATAAATCAAGATATAATTCATGATTCCTGAAGAATTAAATATTCCATGAGATACAAGTTAATTCACAAAAAACAAAAAGCAGGCACTTGAAAATTTCTGCTTTCTTTGAAAATTGTATATTCTACATTCAAATTAAAATTTAATATTGATACATTCAAGTGCCGTGTCCGGCATTCGCCAAAGTGATCGCCAACGTCAGGGAGACCGGACACGGCACTTGAAAGAAGAAGAAGATTGATACATTAACATTACATAATGTTCTACTGTAACAGTTCTACATGCGCTTACCCCAAAAACACATTATGATGGCGTATGCAAACGTCGCCGTGTTGTCCATGATGTAGGCCGTCTTAGACTTGCCGCATGAATCCTTTATCGGCTGGAAGTTGCAGATCAGTGGAAAGTGGCAGTACGGGCAGATGATGACCTCCGATTTGCAGATGCTCTGGCTAAACAATAAGTACTGTGCCATCAACTTGCAGCAAGTTTTTTTTTTTCATAAAAGTGTACATTTTATAGGCTATTTGGTTACCTGGTATAATTCAAATGAGTGTTGTAAGTACATAGGCCGTAAAGTAGCGCAAATACTCCACATATGGAGGCGGGAATGAGCATCTTGTTGTAGAACCCCGAAAACATGAAGTAGAAGGTAATCTCGGGGCCGTAGTACTGCTGGACAAGCTTCAGGGGCTGCATTTTGAACATCATAGTTAATTTCGCCCAGTACCTCGAAAGCAGCTGCAAATTAATTATTGTAGGAATGTTATGTTACAAATATACATCCAAATAACCTCAAAAGTATAGATCATCTGAGCAGCTGTTGTTATGAATTGTATATGAATTGTATAATGTATTATAATCATAATTATTATTATGTTACAAGCAGTCAATGCCAAAAATAACGGATAATAATAATAATATATTTAATGTTGTATCAAATATTACCCTTAACACCATACAGGTAGAATAAGTATCTGATTCTAAAGAAATAAATCAATCAAATATTATACTCTGTATGAGAATCGAAAAGCAACTAAAAAAGAGTCAGAGTCTTGACTCGCTGCTCACCGCAGTATTAGTTCTAAATATACCTGTCTATCGTTAAGTGGGCCGTGCTGCGTCCACCGGTGGTTCCCGTCATGAAGGGGGTAGGCATCCACGAACGCCTTACTCTTTATCAACGACTGAATCCCAAATTCGTGCGGTTGAGATCCATAAGAGGTGGTTTTGAGGATGTCGTGCACCAGTAATATCCGTTCGGCCGATGTTATCTCTTGGGGGTTTGCATCCGAAATTGCATTGCTGCAAAAAAAGGTCATCAAATACTGATAACCGCCCCAATAGCCAAGGCAGCGCCTGGTACTCACAATGCCCTTTTAAGCAGGTGGGGGTCTGCACTTCCGCTCGTTAAATCCGTGTGCATGAATTTGAGCCATTTCTTCGGTTCAGAGGTGCTCTGCCTCGTCTTGCTCGCGTAGGTGGGCACAATGTTTTGGACGATCGCCCTTTTGATCAGGGCCTTGGTGCGCCCGTGCACTTTTATGAAGAGCAGGTTCGGATTGCTCTGCGAAAAATGCAAGTAACAGCAAAGAAATCGCCGCAATTATAGTACTGGGAAGGATTCCCAAGTGAAGAATAAGTTTGATGCGAATTTGGTGTGTAAGCGTCACCTATTATATCTCCCTTTGTGCTTCTGTATCTTATTGCTACAATGTTTATTGTAGTGAAATTTTCGTGTATATTATGATGTAGCGTAAGTGTAATATTGTATTAGTTTTTTAATGTATGTAGTTTTATTTGTTTGACGTATGTAAGCTTTTCTGATATTCACATCAATAAAGAATAATAATAATAATGAGTACTTATTTATTTTTTAAATCTTGCCTTGTGAAAGCAACTTGTACCATCATCAATAAATAATGATTATGCTTACCGAGGATACCTCGGATTCAAACTCCAGGCCCTCGGCTTCGAGCCGCCCTATGTAACTGTTGGCCTGCTGCTTCGCCACCTTGCCCGCTTTGCGGTCATATACGAAGACAAAGTCGATCTTGCGCGAGCTGCCGCGGAAGAACGAGTCCCAGTGCAGGGTTGGCAACTCGTAGCTGCTGACCCTGTAGTGGCCGGCGTTCCCTAAATCCTCCAGTTCCGGCAGGTCCAGTAGTGGCTGAAAAAGGGGATGGTTCCCAGCAAGTTCATCAGACGGATGTGCAACGGTCGGCTCACCGTTTCCTTATGGTCAACATGTCTTTGTTGAGACTCCATCATGGGTACATTACGAATTCAGATGTTAAATGAATTCACGATGAAAATATTCACTTCTGTTAAATTGTGGATTGACTGATTTTGAAACCTGTCAAAAATTACAGATGTCCAGAATCCAGAATGATGGCAAAGACCATTCTGGCATTCTGGACCAGAATGATGGCAAAAGCATTCGAGTTTCAGTTTTATACGTTTTAAAGTTACTCGCTAAAAGCAAGTAGATTGTGGACATCTCTATTACAACTGAGACAAATTGAAAAGTGATGTGATATCTGATTACTTTCAGTCTAGAAATTCACTGTTTGCAATACCGCACTATTAAAACTGATCGGTGAAGCTTCCGATAGTGACAATAATAACAAAGTTGCTAACTCAATTAAAGTTACAAATGCATTAAAAAGAGACTTAATTTATTGCGCTCACAACAGAAAACTTGCAACCTTAGCACACTAAAAATGTAATCGGTATAAAGAGAGCATCAGTGCCACGGTGCCGGTCTCTTGCACTCAGGTGTACTCGCTCTTCCGTCTGTCCTGCCTGAACTTGTGCTTCATCGACCGTGAAATGGGGGGCGTAGCTAGGAGCAGACTTATGCTAAAGGTCAGCATCACGCACTGTAAAAGTATTCAGTATTTTCACTTAAGACAGTCACAGTTACCATTAATAGCAGTTACCTCAATAACGACGACTGTGAACATCCGGAAAGTCGTCTCATGCCACTGGGTGACCTTTACCGTGTACTTTAGGGGGTGGCTTGGGCTGTACCTCTGCCCACTATAGTGGCACACTTCGATTGACCTCAGAGTCTTGTTATTGTTATCCCCGATGCCAGTGAAGTCTTTGGTGGCAAATGCTGCGAAATTAAAAATCGGTAAAGCTGAGAAATAAAAAAAATATCTTACCTATTAAAAATTAAACCATTGCAAAAACTATTTTTGGGTGTGTTTTATTAAGACATGTTATACTTTTATTAGGTTTTTGAATTTGTTCTTCAATAATTAAAGCTAGTGCAAATCGTTTAATAACATTTTTAAACCTTAAGAGAAACCGAGAAACCACAACTGGTTTACCGCTTACAGGTAAATGTAAATAATTTAAAAAAGTAAACTATGCAATCAGCAGTCTACATTCGCCATAATAATATGAAAATGTAATTAACCATCGACACCCAATGGGTAAAAGAGGGATGGATTATGTATGTATGTATGTAAGTAACCATAATTCCAATGAGAAAAGGTAGAAGCGAAAATGACTAAACAAATTAATAAACAAAGTAATCACAATTATTATAAAATCTTACCCGATACGGAATGATTAATAAAGCTCTGATGTAAATTGCCAGTCAAGAGCCTTACAAAACGAGGAACACACAATGTAGTAAACGCTAAAATGAATGCCTAAAAAAAAAACGAGACAGTAATTAATTTAGTCAGAACCAGTGAAAATCATAATCGGGAATAGAAACACGTATTTTAAAATGTTTCGATTTACTTTACTTGAGAATGAAAAGATTGTGCTCAAAACTACAGTAAACGTTAAAATAAAACTTCGTTATCTATTCCTGCTAACAACATGATCAACTATCACATAGTAACGACTTCATCCATAAACTTCATGTAATTAATTTACACCTACTCACATTAGTGACGATACCAATGTACGTTACGGATGCTATAACGTTGTCCCAGGCCCCCAGTCCATTGATCAAGCGGGGCACAGGCCTCCTCAGCAGCATCGTCATCTTTATGGCGTCCACCCGCAGCCAAACTATGTTTGCCAACAGGGCTATTAGGGGAGCAAGCGGAAACACCGTGGAAAACATCACTATTATACTGTACTGTATTACTGCAAACACATGGAGAATATCATTTTAAGTAGTCGAGAAAGTCGTACAAACTTTTATTTCGCATTTCACAGTGTTCCTGTATCTTTTTATTGGATCAGAATAGTGATAACGTCACAATACTGTGACTTATACTTACTGTGTACAATAAATTATTTCAGCTATTTTTGTTGAAATTTTGTATATTATGTAGCGTTATTTGCAAATAAATATTCTTTATTATTATTATATGAATTACCTGGTATGGTATGCAAATGCATACGAATGATAATCGTCTGTGTGAATTACTAATGAACTTTATATGAACTAACCGCACTTTATTTATTCAGGTTAAATCTTTTAATTATTTAAAGTTAATTTCTTAGTAATTAAACCGTTTCTTAAATAATGTTCTCATGAAATTGTATATTTTTTTTGCCAATTTTGCTGTATATTTTCTATATTTTTATAACAAACCAGAAAAGTCGTAATCTCACAAAATTCACTGTATTTAACGATTTAATTTCACCTAATACGTAATATAATAATAATAATGAAATGTGTGAAAATCAACATTACCTATAAATAATAATAATAATGTACCTAAGTCAAATTATAATACCAAATTTTGTGTAAATTTATATATAAAATAATTTAAACTCATTCAAAATTGAGCTCAATTTTTAGAAAGAATTCAACAAAAACGTTTGCAACTGAGTTAAATTGGATCTCTATTTAATATTCGTAATATTTTAAGGATGCTTCATTAGAAAATTGATTTTTTCTAACATTTATAAGGGGGATAATAGATAATAAATAAATTTCTAATCCTATTCATATTCCAGGCCCAGCATGGGGAAGCATTACTAGACTATTACTCGGATGAGAAAGCTTATTTGTATGAGGAAATAATTTATAGGACACAGTCAGTTTGTTTGTGTACAATTTTCAGTTTTCAGGAGTATTTGTCGAGACAATCAGGCCCGTATCTATAGTCAGTACTTGAAGTTGAGTACGACGTCGTATATTTGGTTGCGTTTGGTGCATAAACGTATATAGAGAATACGCAAGAAAATATACGACTTGAGTCGTACTCATGCTCAAGTACGGACTATAGATACGGGCCTTAGAGGAGTATAAAAACCATGAGACATTTGGAAGAGTGAACATATAAATATCGCAAAGCTTTTCTCTTGTTGGCAACGTACTCATGTCTTTAAAGTCCTGAATGAGGACTTCTACAGATGTTCCTTTCTGAGAAAAGGCAAACTCCCAGTGACTCAGCTCCGTGTGCTTGCGTTTCAGAAGAAAATCTTTGAAAGAGTCTTGCAGAATCACCCTGTAATTAAAAAAAAAAAAATTGAAGCGGATAAAACCTAGAGTTTTAACTTATGACTAAATCGGAATGAACGAAATCTAATACTGATGTACTTACGGTTTAAAGTATTTAAACAACGCTTTCAATATTGATTTGCCGAGAAGTATCATTGCCAGCTGTGTTGCAGCCTCAACCATACATCCGTAAGCCTCACACAGGTCCAGGTTGAGCACGTCAATGATGTGCTCCGTTTCAAGTTGTGGGTACCAAAAGAATCGACTCTAAAATATCAACAATAATAATTTATATATAATATTTTCATGAAATAATATTATAATTTATGAGAGTGCTTTGTAGCTTAATTTCGTAATTTTCTATGTTCACCTTAAATAAACTTGTGTAGTACAAATATCCGACACTGTTTATGAATCCGAAACAAAATTCCTTGTAAATCAGCGAACTCTCGTATTGGTGCTGCGTGCGGTGGTTCTCGTAGCGAACCAGCGCAAGGGCGGTTTTATCAAAGGCCTGCAACAAGTCAGTAATAACGCATATATAAAACCCCCGACTTGTCCCGTACCTTTCCCAAGACGATGATGAAAACGACTATGATGCAATTGGTCATTGTTGCAGAAATGTACTTCCGCTCGAGGAAGTGGTGCCAGTGACTCAGCTGCCACCTCAGCATCAGCTTAAGGCTGATCTTCAAGAAGGTCATCAAGATGACCACCCCGATGGACATGAAGGCCTGAAACAGCGGAGTGCATGGAAAACCGGAGGCGGTGATGCAATGATATTACGAGCAGGATGGATATCGTGTACGAGACGATCAGCTTGCCGATCCTGATCATGCGGGCCACCTGCATGATCACATTGCCGGTCACAGTCGATATCTGTCGCAACGTCGCCTTGGACACGTATTCCGCTCTACAATAATTTTAATATTAAAAACAATAACAATATAAAAATTATAAGGCGAAAAGACTTTAGATAGCTATTACAATATTGTTACTACTATTAATATTATTATAATTAATTAATAGTATATTAATACACTGCTCAACAAAATTAGGGGAACACCTATAAAAAAGGATAAAAATGGTTCATTTTTTTATAGTAGGTGGTATTTTTTTGCTTATTTTTAGCACATGGTTTTAAAATGTCTCTTTCTGTTTAAATAAACATGAATTAAGATTAATCAGAAATAATTAATTTCGTATAGTTGTTAAATTTTTTTAAAGGTGTTCCCCTAATTTTGTTGAGCAGTGTAAAATATTAAACAAATTCAAATTCCAGTTCAAAAATACTACGATTGTGTGATTAACTGTGAAAATTATATACCTGAACGTGGGATAAGTCTCGACAGTTGTAAGATTCCAATAAAGCCTCAACTGTGATGCTTTTCTCTTCCACAATACCAAGAAGCAAATAGCTGCAAAAATATTAGTACTAATACATATTTTCGTTTTGCAACAAATGTTAAATAACATGAGCACAATTTGTCAGATATTCCAAAATATGGAAGATAATTTATTTGAAGTAAAGAATATTCTGTTAAGTAATTATTAAATTATTAAATAAATAAATATTTTTTTAAATAAATGCTTACCCCAAAAAGTCATAAACAATCCGAAAATGTGTGAAAACCAGTTGTTCACGATGTGGTTAGCATGTGACTCCATGCAGACGCCCTTCAACGTTCTGTACTTGCCGCACTGACCGCGGTAGCAAGTTGGACACATTATCAGTTCAGAATTGCACACCTCAGTACTGGAACCAAACACTTATAAGTAGGCATTCCTAGCATCGTCAGTTAAAAAGTTCAAGCACCAAAATGGTACCGACAAACCTAACCTAATTCTATTGACGGAAGTCATCACGGTGGCAAAGCCGAACACGACGCTCAAGATCCCCACCACAGAGGCGACGGCGAGCATCTTGGTCATGTGGCCCAGGAACGCGAAGTAGAACGCAATCTCGGCCCCGTAGTAGTTGTAGATCAGGTCCAGCGGCTGCACCTTGAGCAGGTTCCGGGGCCGCGACCAGTACCTGTACAGGAGCTTGCGGGGGAGTTGGCTGCCATGCGGCGATGGGGCCTGCTCACCTGACGGTCGGAGCTCGAGTTCCGGTCCATCCACCCGTCGTGCAGCGGGAAGCAGGCCTTCAGCGCCTTGCCGCTCAGCAGCGTGGACACGCCGAACTCGTGCGGCCTGTCCCCGTACCTGGTGTTGGAGAGTATCACGGACACGATCATTATCCGCTCTGCCGAGGTTATTGTCTTCGGCTTCCTCCGTATGACGGCACTGAAATTTTATGCTTACAACTTTAACACCAGCAACGAGTACTTCATAATTGAATGTGTGAGTTGATATGGGGACAGATTCCTCCAGAGTGAGATTTTTGGAAACAGATCGTATTACAATAAAAGTTACAATAATTACAATAATAATTATTAAATAATAAGTAAGATGAATGTCATCAGTTTCTGTTATGTTTTATAATTTTCTATAATTCTCGGTGATTTTGCATATTTATCTATGATTTTTTATCAAGCTAATTCGTAGCTATAGTTAATGCACACCAATTAATAATATATATGTTTTAGAATATAGCTGACAGTTAAGATATAAATACAAAAAGTGATTATTAATATTTTTGATAAAAAGTTTATTTTGAATATTTCAGAAAAATTTCCCTCACACATTAATTTTCAAAGTGCTCACCGCGACTGCCGATTGAGTGGTTTGGTAAACTCCGTGTGCATGAAGCGTGGGACGTATCCGAATTTCATGTGGTAGTTTTCCATATCCTGGAAGGTCAGCTTTATGCCGTAAACCAGGGACGCCCTCAGCAGCACGTCGGTCGGGCAGTGCACCTTGATGAAGAGGTAGTTGACATACTTCTGAAACAGACGTGCAAATATACGTGGATTGCCTTCGGGTCGGGCGGTTTCACCTCGGAATGTTCGGACTCGAACTGCAGGCCTTCTTCCTCGAGGTTCTCGATCAAGGTGGTCACGAGGGGCAGTTTGCTCTGCTGCTTCATGTCGAAAACGAGGACAAAGTCGATTAACCGCTCGCCATCGCGGAAGGTGTCTTGCATCTGTTTCGACGGGACGTAGGCATTGTGAAGCGTGTTCCGGTAGAGATCGAGTTTCTCGAGTAAGCCGTGCAGCTTAAAATTAATAACTTATTATTTGCGGAAGGGTTCAAGTAGTTATACACAAAATTACATCGGAATGGCTTTCCCATGTACTTTGCCTGACATTGAGGGGCATTTTAAGGCTTTCTTCGGCACACTAACCGGCAATTGCTATGGATAGTACTTAGAACTTGATGAGTTGCCCCATTTTTTGGTTAAGCCGTCACTTTTGTGTCGGAACTTTTGGCTTTCTGTCAGTTCTGGCATTGATTAAAACGGGTAAACAAAATACTGATTTTTTTAAGGTTGTTTTAATACGTTTAATAATATGTTTTAATAATAATAAGTACTTACTTGTATATGTTTATTTATTTAATTTATTTTTATCGCCTGGCTAGTTTCAGTTATGAAAAACCATCTTCAGAGGCATTTGTATTTAATGTCTATATATGCTGAACTTTGAAATTTGATAGGTGGATAACGCCTTAAAGTTAATAAAATAGTAATTGTTGTAATTGTAATAGTAAAATAGTAAATAGTAATTGTAATAGTAATTGTTAATTGTTAAATGTATTTGTGGTTACCACTTGGTGAAACATGTTAATTAAAAGGTAAATAAAACTCTTCGTTTAAAGTTTCACGGAATTTATTTATGATTGTAGAGTGATCTATAAATTAAGTGAAAGTTTAAACCAAGTGTTTTATTTACCTTTTAAATAATTATTATTATTATAATTATTTACTGTATATAATAATAACAATTACTATTTTATAATAATCATTGTTATTATTATATACAGTATAATAATAACAATTACTATTTAAAAATAATCATTGTTATTATTATATACAGTATAATAATAACAATTACTATTTAAAAATAATCATTGTTATTATTATATACAGTATAATAATAACAATTACTATTTTAAAATAATAATTGTTATTATTATATACAGTAAATAGTTAATAAAATAAATATTCAATTTCAAATGTAGAGATGTTATTTATTATTCGTATTTTTTCACTTAATATCCAACTGTTATTTCTCGCTCTTAACACTTTATTTACAATACAAAAACACTACCGCTAAAACTATAACAGAAAATCGTCCCTCTGCAATCAAACAAAAACATAATTAGCGACGAGCAACGGCCAACACCGAACCATCATTACCAGTCCGTTGTATTCCAAGACGTGCTTTCGTATCTTGGAGCTGTCCACCCACGTAACAAAGTCTTCAAGTGTCCTGGTCACGAGCAGCGCCGGATCCTTGACCAGCTCGGGCCCCACCCGGACGTGTCCCTGCTCGATCAGCTTCGTGGCGCTCTTGATGTTCTCGGACATTTTATCTGCAATCGGAGCAAATCAACATGGCACGTGAATAAACTTGAATCGCTGTTTTTACTCACTTCGCACCATGACTATGGGCAGACGCCTCCTGCAGAAACACGAGGCCGTGACTTTCTCCGCCAGGCTCAGGTCCCATCTCGTCGGAATTAGTCCCATTAAATATCTAAAAACGTGAAACAAAACAATGCGTACAGTATATTCGTCACGTAATTCCTGAAATTGGTTTTCAAGGTTTTCAACCGAGAAATAAGGACATGCAGAAAGTTATGTGTTCTTAAGATAATACCACAGACATATACAATGTATATACAATGTAACATATACAATGTATATACAATGTAACATATACAATATACATGACCGTGGTTAGTACCACGGTCATTATATGTGTTCATTAAGATAATACCACAGACATATACAATGTATATACAATGTAACATATACAATGTATATACAATGTAACATATACAATATACATGACCGTGGATAATACCTACAATTTTTCCAACAACTTGGCACTGCTCTCCGTCCGGAAAGGATGCTTCTGATCGACCTCCTTAATTTTCCTTGCAAGCTCTCTAATATTCCGCGACAGCTTATTGTACCTTACGGAAAACGAAAATTGATTACACTCATATTACCACAAGATTTAATGTAGAAAGATGCAATTACGATTTTCTCTGATTACAGCAATAACTAAGAGCACACATTGAATGCAATGTACAGTTTTATTGAGGTCCAACCTAATAATTGACAAATATTTACGTGTAATCGCTTCCAATCATTATTACTATTATTATTATAATAAAACTGCTGGTACGTTGCATTCAAGGTATATCCACAGATTTAACCTACAAAATCAAGTGTTTTATTGTATATATATATATATGTTCATGCGTATGTTTTCACGGACGAAATGTGTTTGAACATGTTCCGGGTCTTTGAACTTCCGTGTATTGTTTTGTGTGTCCTGAAAAGGACCTTTTTCACGACGTTTCGGCAAAATCGCATTTGCCATCTTCTGGTGGATTCTTCTCGAGGGTTAGGAGAGAACTGAAGAGAGTTGATTGCTGTGTCCTTTTATACCTCCTTTCTGGCGCGGCTTCTGGTCATCGGGCCGGTTGTGTGTTGTTCGTTTACGTGATCAACGGGGGGCTTGGATAGTCTTGGAGAAGAATCCACCAGAAGATGGCAAATGCGATTTTGCCGAAACGTCGTGAAAAAGGTCCTTTTCAGGACACACAAAACAATACACGGAAGTTCAAAGACCCAGGACATGTTCAAACATATATATATATATATATATATGTATATATATTGTATACTGTATATTGTATATACTAATAAACAATTGATTGAATTGCGTACGTACTTCGTGTAATCTTCCCGTTTTTGAATGTGGTACTTCTTCAGCACCTTGACTTCGTGCAGATTGTTGTCCACCTCCCAGGAGATGAAGTCGACCTTCTTCAGCAGCTTCTGCTCGTGATACTTCAGTTTGCGGACCATCGTTCACAAATTTTTGGGTCCGGCAGTGTGAATAAAATCTTCGGTCAAACTTTTAGATTTGTAACATCTACAAATAAAAATGTGTTATGATGTAAGCAACAGATAAATTTTATTATAGTTATTAGATTTGTTAATGGTGATTTAATTAAATTTTTATATAGCTTATTTAAATGGTTTTGATTAGATATTTAATTGGATTTTATTTTCATTAGTGGGTCACTCCAAGGAATTATCAGACGTTAGTATTAATTTAAGGGATGCAAAAATATCACATCTGCACAAGAAAAGAGTGAAAGTATCGTATTTACACAAGAAAAGTTGTAAAATATATCACATCTGCACAAGAAAAGAGTGAAAGTATCGTATTTACACAAGAAAAGTTGTAAAAAATATCACATCTGCACAAGAGAAGAGTGAAAGTATCGTATTTACACAAGAAAAGTTGTAAAAAATATCACATCTGCACAAGAAAAGAGTGAAAGTATCGTATTTACACAAGAAAAGTTGTAAAAAATATCACATCTGCACAAGAAAAGAGTGAAAGTATCGTATTTACACAAGAAAAGTTGTAAAAAATATCACATCTGCACAAGAAAAGAGAGAAAATATCGTATTTGCACAAGAAAAGTTGTACAATTCAAGTGCGTTATTGTAAATGAATAAAAATGTATTAAGCTGTAAGCTTTTGGTGTGTGAATCCATTTCATTTTCACACAAGAGTATTAATATAAAGAATGCAAAAATATCACATCAGCTCTAAGGGCAGAAATGTTGCATCTGCGCAAGAAAAGTCGTATCAATTAATTTAAGTGTTTATTTGATTTATGCTGGGGAGATACCGCTTGAAGTTTAGGATGCTTCGTACAACTAAGGCGCCACAAGGGTTTTCACAGACGTTGGTATTAATTTAAGGGATGCAAAAATATCACATCTGCACAAGAAAAGAGGGAAAATATCGTATTTGCAATTGCAATCATTATTCGTGAAAGAAGTAAATCAAACGCACATTTGGGGCCAGTCTTACAGTCTTCGATTTACTTTAATTGACGGTTAGTTTCTATGATTAGTTTCCGTCAACAAAGGTAACGGGTAAATTTATGGTTAATTATTAGGGTTCATGGGAGATTGTTGACTGGATATTGATGTTTTAGAGATAATTAAGAGATTGTAGGCCCAAAATTTGTGAACAACAAAATTTTAACACGTTTTTTTAGGTTAAATGGAAATTTGGGTTTAGTTGTTTTGGGATGGGGGGCCCAACTTGCCTAAATGTATTTAGATGCTAATTATGTTCTTAATAGTGCTCAGAGTTATTTGGTTTATATGAAATATCGTTAATAATCGAAATAACAAGTAAATTATTCAAAGAAGACTCAAAGAACTGATCAAAGAACTGAGGTTAGCACAGAAACTTGGCCAACTGTAAATGTTTTAATTCCATTATATTTTTAATTTCTTGTTCATTATTAATGCTAATTACGTTCTTAATAATAATTTGAGGTATTTGGTATGTATTAAATATCGTTATTGGTCTAAATTGGGTCTAAATAACGATTCAAAGTATGAAATAGAAACTAAGCTGACGTCCAGCTTAGCCAATTGTAATTGCATTATCCTATTAATTCCTTGTTAATTATTAATCCCCACAGTTGTTCGATTAATTAAGAGTTTTATTTAGATTATAGTGTTAATTTTGAATGATTTAAGATCGATTTAAGTGTTTGAATGTGTGGGTTGTTGGGGGAATCTGCGCCACCTTCAGGGCCTCAAAAATCCCCATAGTAGCTTTGCGGTTGTAACGGGGCCTACACGCGCAGCTTCTGTTGGCCCCCTGGTTGTTTGTCAGAGCCCCAGCCGGTCCCCCCTAGCTCGCCCTTCCGCGTTCGCCCAAGACAAACAGTTACGTCGCGAGCGCCACGCTCCCGTGAGCAGCCGCACATGAAGGCGTCTCCGTGCGAGACGTGACGCCCCCGCGGACCCCACAGATGCCCACCCAGTTCCCACACACGAACGCCAGCGGGATGTCCGCCGTCCACTGAGCCCCCCGCGCCCCACAGACCGATTCCCTCCTCTGCCGGCGAGCGCACCCGCCACCATGTCCAAGAACAACGTCAACAGCAGCCGCAGCCTCTCGTCCACCAGCTGCAACAGCTTCACCTCCGACGTCGATGAGATTATCGACAACGGTGTCGATGAGCTGTCGTCGGCCAACAACAAGGGGCGCGTGTCGTCGGCCTCCAGGGCCCACAAGGCACGGCGCGTCCGCTTCTACCACAACGGTAACAAGTTCTTCGCCGGGGTGCAGGTGCCCGTCACCGCCGAGCGGTACAGGACGTTCGACAGCCTCGTCGCCGACCTCACCAACCTGCTCATGAAGAGCGTCACGCTGCCCAGCGGCGTTCGGACTATATTCTCCATGGACGGCCGCAAGGTAATCATCGCCAATTCGCCAAGCGGAACTTAATATATATGTAAAATTGTAAAAATACTATCATTAACATTATTAAAATTTAAAATGATAATTTTCAATCATTTAAATTTATTGGTTCCGCTTTGCGAATCCGAGTGGTAATCCGAGCAAGATAAGTGCCTTATTTATCCAATTATCCATTACATCAGCATTAATAGTAATCCAATATGCGGCCTCATTGCTTAATGTTGCAATTTATATTTATGCAGATGATAGTTTAATAATATAATGATAATTCCATGCCCGGACTGCCAAACCGAGGGGGCGATTTAAATTCTGCATACTCAAATAAGCTGTTGCTTTAAAAAGGGAACCAAAACTGGTGATCCCATGTCCGGTTTAGTTACTCATTAAAGATAAGCAACTATTGTGGGTGAAACGAAATAAATAAAAGCAACACTCATTAAAGACGAGCAACTATTGTGGGTGAAACGAAATAAATACAAGCAACATTCCCATGTATGATGAGCAACGGTAATTAGCCGTAGCAGCAAATATTTATAATTATTTAACTTAATTTTACTCAGTCAAACAACCTTACTTAACTTAATCAAACTTAAACTAATGTGGATGAAACGTAATCCATAAACACCATTTGTATTAGGCATGGTAATTAGCCATAGCAGCAGATGTATGTCATTATTTATTAAATTACGTTAGCTTAAGTGAGTCAAACTTCACCTAATGTTGATGTAAGAAAATCTATAATCGCAACATTTGTATTAGACATGGTAATTAGCCATAGCAGCAGATGTATGTCATTATATATTAAATTACGTTAGCTTAAGTGAGTCAAACTTCACCTAATGTTGATGTAAGAAAATCCATAAACGCAACATTCCCATGCATACTAGGCAATGGAAATTAGCCATAGAAGCAGATGTGAACGGTAATTAGCCATAGCAGTAGATATACTTCATAACTTATTAAATTAACCTAACTTAACGTTGTCAAACTTCACCTAATGTTGATGTAAGAAAATCCATAAACGCAACATTCCCGTGCATACTAGGCAATGGAAATTAGCCATGGAAGCAGTTGTGAACGGTAATTAGCCATAGCAGTAGATATACTTCATAACTTATTAAATTAACCTAACTTAACGTTGTCAAATTTCACCTAATGTTGATGTAAGAAAATCCATAAACACGACATTCCCATGCATACTAGGCAATGGAAATTAGCCATGGAAGCAGATGTGAACGGTAATTAGCCATAGCAGTAGATATACTTCATAACTTATTAAATTAATCTAACTTAACGTTGTCAAACTTAACCTAATGAGGACGAAACAAATGCATAACAGCAACATTCCCAGACGTAATGGGAATTAGCCATAGCAGCATTTATACGTTTAAATTTGTCTTGCAGATGTATCTGGGTGATTAAAAACTTTCTGCGGTTACAGATATCCCGGCTCGAGGAGTTGGAGGACGGCAAGGAGTACGTTTGCAGCGGGAAAGGGGAGAGTTTCAAGAAGATTGAGTACAGCAAGTTGGACCTGAACAAGTCCCGGCGGCTGTCGAGCATTAAAGTGGCTACGCCCACGTCCCAGCCGAGGATCATCTCGCCCGATTATGTCAGCCCGCGGCTTGTTACCATAATTAGAAACGGAATTAAACCCAGAAAAGTATGTACATAACGCTCATGCACTGATGCGTTTGTTTATTATTAGAGATATCACTGACGCATTTGTTAATTACTATAGAGATATTACTGATGCATATGCTTATTAGAGAGATGTCACTGATGCATTTGTTTATTATTAGAAATATTACTGATGCATTTTTTTAATTATTATTATTATAGAGATATCACTGATGCATATGCTTATTAGAGATATGTCACTGATGCATTTGTTTATTATTTGAAATATCACTGATGCATATACTTATTAGAGAGATGTCTGTCATGCATTTGCTTATTATTAGAAATATCTCGGATGCATTTTTTAACTATTATAATTATTATAGAGATATCACTGATACATATGCTTATTAGAGAGATGTCACTGATGCATTTGTTTATTATTAGAGATATCACTGATACATATGCTCGTTATTAGAGAGATGCATTTGTTTATTATTAGAAATATTACTGATGCATTTTTTAAATTATTATTTTTATAGAGATATCACTGATGCATATGCTTATTAGAGATATGTCACCGATGCATTTGTTTATTATTTGAAATATCACTGATGCATATACTTATTAGAGAGATGTCTGTCATGCATTTGCTTATTATTAGAAATATCTCGGATGCATTTTTTAACTATTATAATTATTATAGAGATATTACTGATACATATGCTTATTAGAGAGATGTCACTGATGCATTTGTTTATTATTAGAGATATCACTGATGCATATGCTCGTTATTAGAGAGATGCATTTGTTTATTATTAGAAATATTACTGATGCATTTTTTAATTATTAAAGAGATATCACTGATGCATATGTTTGTTATTAGAGAGATACCATTGATGCATTTGTTAATTATTAGAGAAGTATCACTGGTGCATTTGCTTATTATTAAAGAGATATCAGTAATGCTTCTATTTATTATTAGAGATCCCTAATTTATTGTTTATTGTGAAAATACTAATTAGTAGTTACAATCTCTAAAAGAGATTGCCAATTCTTTCTACATATAAATATTAATAAAAATTTCAATACTAATTTCATGACGAAGTAAATAGTAATAAAACAAACTCGATAGGGATGTGACGCAAATAATTTGCTTGTGTCCTGTGGTATTGCGTCTTCATGTTAATGTAGTGATTGTATGTGTTTTGTAGATAATAAGGCTGCTGCTGAACAAGCGGAACTCGTCGAGCATGGAGCAGGTGCTGCGGTCGCTGACGGACGCCGCCCTGCTGGACTCGGGGGCGGTCCGCAAGGTATTCACCCTGTCCGGCCAGCAGGTGACCGTCCTGCCGCAGTTCTTCGCCTCCGAGGACGTCTTCTTCGTGTACGGCAACGAGCGGTGCGGCCAGGACGACTTTGAGCTCGAGTTCGAGGAGAGCAAGGCGATACAGTCCTACAAGAAGACGCCCGGCCTCAGGAACGGGTAAATTGAGAACAAGAAACGTCGAGACAAGACCAGAAAATGCCGGGTGATAATTTAAATGTCAGCTCAAGCCAATAAGAACAGCAAGATTGGTCATCTCGCCTTATTATTTGGCTGCGAAAATTTCCATGGAAAACTAAAGCTGAAATTTAATTGATCACTCGGCACTAGAAAATTTTAGGCACATATAAATTCTGACGTTTTTATTGATGGTACCAACAAGAAACATTGAAACAAGACCAGAAAATATTACAAAATATTATTTGCATATAAAGTTTTACGTTTGTAATGATGGTATAGTCGACCCAAAAATCTAAGAATATTACGACTTTGACTTTTAAGTATTTTATGGGGGTTTTATTTGGTGTTGCCATAAAATCCCCCATAAAATACTTAAAAGTCAAAGTCGTAGTATTCTTAGATTTTTGGGTCGACTATACCAGTGCTGAAACAATTGATCGCACATAAATGATTACGGTTTTCATATGTTTTTAAATATCCTGCGTCTTCAATTGTTGCACCACTGTGCAGAAACTCATAACTATTACAGTTTAAAGCTTTCCGTTTCGTAACTGTTAAAACTTTGATATGTGGTTTTTAGTGCCGGCCCGATGCCCAAATTGCCGAAGAAGGAGCATAACAGGACGTACGAGTCCGAAGGGAATTTACTGGCGAAGCTGAGCAAAGATGACAATATAATTTTACCTCCCAGCATGAAGAATAAGTACACTATAGGAAAGATGATCGGAGATGGTAATTATGTTGTGATGTGAACGATAATGTGACGTTTTAGTTTGACATTTTCTTAGGTTTTGACTTTTGTTTTTCAATTCTGACATTTTCTAAGATTTCGATACATTTATTTTACGGTTTTGATAAACTTGTTCCAATTCAAAGTCAATTTATTTGCTTGTCTTATTGTGATCGATTGTAATAATAATAATGTTGATAACAATAATAAATTACTTTCGATTTTGCATATTTCACTTAGATTTTAACATACTTTTATTTGATTTGAACGATTTCATCCTTGATTTTGATATTTTATTTACGATTCAGACATATTTGTTTGATTTTACTTATTATTATTTCATTCGACATATTTCTTCAATTTCGACTTGAGTTTAACCAATTTTAACATATTTATTGAGTTTCGACTTATGTTTATGTAATTTTTACATATTTTTATTTGAATTTACATAGTTTTTTTTAAATTTTGATATTTATCTTAGATTATGATTCAATTGTTTTAAGGTTTTGATATATTTCTTTTAAATGCAAATTCAATTTATTTGTGTATTAATTTGATATCTATATTAGTGATAATAATGGCAATAATAATATATCTGTGACTTATTGTTAATTTGAATTTATTTTAAACATAGTCCTATTAAAATTAAAAAGTTTCGTATTGCAAATTAATTATTTTGTAGGTAACTTTGCCGTTGTCCGTCTGTGCAAGGACAAGAACACCAACGAGGAGTTTGCCCTGAAGATAATAGACAAGTCCAAGTGCAAAGGAAAGGTGAGTGAACAGTTTACGCGCCTCGCGCTCCTAACTGTACACTTTTTGTGTGGCCCACCACCGGACCGCGACGGAATCTTTTCCGAGTGGAAAATCCGTTTCGCACTCCGCCGCACGCATCTCTGCAAAGCATGTCACAATAAGTGGACCGCGGTGTTTTTCTTTAAGCACGAGAAATATGAACAGTACAGTAATAATAACCATTTATCCGTAAAAAAATATGCAGTAATGAATAATGGGGGCAGCTTAAGACAAGACTTGATTGCACGAAATAATTGTTTTTGGTAATCCAGTACAGAAAGTTTACGTCAGTACAGAAAAAAATCATTTACGATAGGAATAAATAATATTTAAAAGAGTGCTAAAAGTCCAAAGAGTTTCCTAAAAGAGTCTTATTATTGAGTGATAGACGTGCTTTTTGAATGAAATTTTGTTATCTTAAGACAAGACTTGATTGCACGAAATAATTGTTTTTGGTAATCCAGTACAGAAAGTTTGCATCAGTCCAGAAAAAAAACATTTACGATAGGAATAAATAATATTTAAAAGAATGCTAAGAGTCCAAAGAGTTTCCTAAAAGAGTCTTATTATTGAGTATTAGACGTGCTTTTTATATGAAATTTTGTTATCTTAAGACAAGACTTGATTGCACAAAATAATTGTTTTTGGTAATCCAGTACAGAAAGTTTGCGTCAGTCCAGAAAAAACCATTTACGATAGGAATAAATAATATTTAAAAGAGTGCTAAAAGTCCAAAGAGTTTCCTAAAAGAGTCTTATTATTGAGTATTAGACGTGCTTTTTGAATGAAATAATGCTGTTTTATTTCGTAGGAGGATATGGTCGAGAACGAGATCAGGATACTCAGGAAGATCAACCACCCGCACGTGATGATGTTCATCGCCCAGCAGGACACGCCGACCATGCTGTTCCTGGTCGTGGAGCTCGTCAAGGGTGAGGCCCCCCCGCTTACCGCCTTAACCGGCCCATCACGGCTGTCCGACTGTTTGCAGGTGGCGATCTCTTCGATGCCATCACCATCGCGCAGAAGTACTCCGAGGACCAGGCCGCCCTGATGATAACGCACCTCGCCTCCGCCCTCTCCTACCTGCACAGCATCAACATCGTGCACAGGGACGTCAAGCCGGAGAACCTGCTCGTATGTAGATCGGTGCAATTGGTTTGCCGACATTTTCCGCCATCATTTCGTTAATAAACTTTAATAATAACGAAATAAGGTTTCGGAAATTCAGTTTTTTGATACGTAATACACTTGAATATATGTTAGTTATGTTAGTTATTAATAATGTACACTGGCTTAATTGAGTTTCCGATTTTAATAACTCATTCATAATTTTATTAATTTTATTATTGCCATTAATAATTGTCTCTTTAGGTCGATTTTGAAGGTGACAAGATAAGGATACTAAAGCTGGGGGATTTCGGGCTGGCCTGTGAGGTCGAGGAGCCCCTGTACACGGTGTGCGGAACCCCAACATACGTGGCCCCCGAAATACTAGCGGAATCAGGATACGGCCTCAAGGTGTGTTTTGCCAATCGAATCACTTCGTAACCGATTAATTTGGAAGCATGCAGTTACCGTTTTTCATCGTTTCAGATTGATGTGTGGGCGGCAGGCGTGATAATGTACATCCTCCTGTGTGGCTACCCGCCGTTTGTGAGCCAGGACAACGACCAGGAGAAGCTGTTTGACTGCATACTGTCCGGCCAGTACGACTTCCACGAGGAGTACTGGAGCGAGGTGTCGCCGTCGGCCAAGGAGCTGATCCAGAACATGCTGCAGCTGGCCCCGGAGCTGCGCTTTTCCGCCGAGGACGTGCTCGACCACCATTGGCTGAAGAGCTACTCGTAGTAGGCCGTGCAAAGTGTGCAGTTCGTCGTTTCGTGTGTCCGTTTGACGCCTTCTCCAGGCCTAACTGACGGTGCCGTCTCGAACAGAGGGTTTCTTTTTTTCCGTTGATGTAGAGTTGACGGTCGGTTTTTGAATCGTCGGCGAGGGTGGTGATCAGTATTTTGTTTTTAGGAATTCCCGCAGTAACACTTACCAAAGCTTTTAGTTTCGTTCTAACATTAACCAAAGTTATTGACGCAATAAATTACTCGTCGAGTATTCAAACGCAATCAAAATTAAGCCAAATCAGAGTATGTATATTTATTTTTCTATCTACGCTAATTTTATATTTTTACTATGTTTAAGATATTTATATTTATTAGGTTGTACATTTCTTTGTCGACTAACTCTCATCCGCGTGACGTGACATGACAGATGTACAAAAAACTACGACACGCTTCAGGATTATTTCCGTTGGCTTTTTTAGGGTTCTAGGGAGTCGCTCAGAGGGCATCACATAGTGCATTTAGTGAACTGTACCCGCGAAAAAATTATAACATTTAAGACGTATCCCGTGCTCGATGGGATTCTTAGTTAGAAATTGTAAAGACACATCGTGCACTCACCGTAGAGGTTAGCGTAGGAATGCAGGCGATGAAAACACCAACAGCAGACAGACGTTCTCACCGGGTTTCGTTTTACATATCATGTTCCTTTGGAATGACCTTTATTCGTACGTTTGATACTTTCCTTCTTAGATTTAATATTTATTGTTAGCTTTAGTCAGACCTAGGTTAATTTTATACGGACAAAACGTACCTTCCGAATGCTGACCGCTCTGTCTCATTTTGTACGCCTTAAAATTGTAAGCGATGCATTTATTTTTCATTGTAAATAAAGATACATTCGTCGATATTAAAACTACGTATTAATTTCAACCTGTTTCATTGAAACGGTACAAACTCTGGACAAGGTTTAAGTGTTAGACCTTGCAGGACCTGCCTCACTAAGGGATTGTAACCTAGGATGCAATTGTATCATTAGAAACTGAACCACGATCAAAGATAATCCGCGATGGTACAACTGAACTTAAAAGCTACTTGTGTTGACTTAATTAACTTGGTTTTCTAACAAAAATGTTATATTACATTGCTAAACGGCAATTAATGCTTTTATTAGTGTTTCATCCATTTTGTCAATATTTTGTTTGGAATTAAATTAAAAAGTCCTCGGCTAGCATTGGTTCAGCAATGATATTTCAGGTATTCAATGAATAAACTCGTGAAAGTCGAAAATAAAATTGGGGTGAATTTTGAAGTTTAATAAAGTATAATTTATACAAGTTTTATTATTGTGCACTGTTATATTTTGTACAATTTGCATGGAAGAGGCAGAAAAAGGCGATACGTTTTGTTGTTAATTGTTATTAAGCCCATGCTGCTGGCGTAGAGTACAATGAGCGATTATGCAAACTGAAATCATGCATATTAAAATCACTGTTGTGAATTTAATTCCCGTGGCTAAAATCGGTTTTCACGTCAATAGAAATACGCATTAATTAATTTATAACTATAATTTTGAAAAATCAATAAATGGTAGGGTATTGGTAGTTAGGCAACCAAATTTACATATAATTTACCTGCTCTGTGATTGGTTCCAATTGTTAATATTGTTGCTAGTTCCGCTTCCGGGGGATGCGCCATATTGTAGCGTTTGTTTGTTTGTCGTGTGCAGGTTAGTGTTAAAAGTGCAGCATTTCCATGTATCGGGGCCCCCTTGAGCCCCCCCAGGATTGCTTTCGGTGAGTTCAAGCTCCATTCCAACTTAGTGAATAAGCGATTTGTGCGCAGGGGGGTACACGCGTCCCTGAGGAGCCTAGACGCAGGGGGTACGAACGACGCTAAAAACCGACGCCAACTTCAGCGTGGCCCAAATAACGCTCGCACGGGGGCCCGAGCCCCCGTATTTAATCAGTTATGTGCCCGTAACGTCGCCCACGCAATTCCACGAAGCTGCGATGCGTATTTTTCAAATAATCGCGCTTTTCCGAAGCAAGTACGCTCAGGTTACCGACGTGAAAGTACAGCTCGCAAGGGGGCCGAAGCCCCCCGCATTTCACTAGTTATGGGTCCTTAACGGCGCACACGAAATTTTTTGAACGTGCGGCTTATAGTTTTTGAATAATTGCACATTTTCGAAAACAGTTTGCCCAGCTAACCTCAACCTAAATATCGTTCGCAAGGGGGCCCGAGCCCCCGCATTTCACTAGTTAGGGCCCCATGAAGTGGGGTTGAATTTAAACATTGCCCGATGTACACCAGTTTCTAGAAATGTGCATTGCCTCTGTGCATATTTCTTACATAATAACGCTTCAGTTGATGATGCAAATTGATTATGGACATTCAATTAACTCTTGTAGAGTTAATTTTCGTGGTCAAATTCGGTATTCGCGTCAACTGGAATGTACAATAATTCATTTATAACAAATATTTTGCTAAATAAATAAATATTAGGGCATTTGTAGTTAGGCAACCAACATTGCATATAATATAACCTGCTCTGTGATTGGTCAACTTCGCCGGCCGGATATCAATTGTTAAAATTGTTGCTAGTTCCGGTTGGAGGTGCCGCCATATTGTAGCGTTTGTTTGTTTATCGTGTACAAGTTAGTGTTAAAAGTGCCGCATTTCCATGTTTCGGGACCCCCTTGGCCCCCCCCAGGATTGCTATCGGTGAGTTTAACCTCCATTCCAACTTAGTGAATAAGCGATTTGTGCGCAGGGGGGTACACGCGTCCCTGAGGAGCCTAGACGCAGGGGGTGCGAACGACTCTAAAAACCGACGCCAAACTTAGCACAGCCGAAATAACGCCTGCAAGGGGGCCCGAGCCCCCGCATTTAATCAGTTATGGGTCAGTATCGTCGCCCACGCAATTCCACGAAGCTGCGATGCGTATTTTTCAAATAATCGCGCTTTTCCGAAGCAAGGACGCTCAGGTTACCGACGTGAAAATCCACTTCGCAAGGGGGCCCAAGCCCCATTTCATCAGTTATGAACCCGCAACGGTGCTCACGAAATTTCATGAAGCTGCAACGCGTCGTTTTCAAATAATTACGGAAAAATTATGCCAATGTTATCGGCACAATTGCAACGTTCACAAGGGGGCCCATGTCCCCACAATTAATCTGTGAGGGGTCCATAACGGCGCACACGAAATTTTACGCATCTACGACTAATAGTTTTTAAATAATAACATATTTTCGAAAGTAGGACGCTAAGGTTATCATCGCCAAAATAACACTCGCAAGGGGGGCAGGGCCCCTGCATTTCATCAGTTAGGAATCCGCAACGGTGTTCAGATAATTCCATGAAGCCGCGAAGCTTATTTTTGGAATAATTAAGTTTTTACGAAAAAATTACACCATGTCCCATGCTACTGGTGTAGCGTATAATAAGTGGCCTATACCACACTTGTAATTGACAAAAGTCAAAGTAAAGTTTGTATTTGTCGCGTTATAATTGTTATTGTAATGAGTGTATTTATGTATTGTACAAAACTTTAATATATCCTAAGTGTACTAATAATTGCAGCTACGTAATACATAATCTATGAACACATCGATAAACGCAAGTAAATATAAAATTTAACCTTAAATATCACAAGTGTTTATGAGGAACTTTTTTTTTATTGGTTTTCAACTAATTGTAGCAGCAATTACAATTAATTGAAGCAAAAATAACTGAATATCGCCTCTGTATGAACTTGCACATGAAATGACCCCTGATATACATCAATTTCCAGAAATTTTCACTGACAATGTGCATATTTCTTACTTAATGCATATGCAAATCACTCTTGTAAATATTCTGAAATCGGTTTTCAGATCAATTGAAACCTTCAGTAATTAATTAATAACAATAATTTTGCGAAATAATTAAATATTTCGACATTGGTGGTAGGCAACCAACATTTCATGTTGCTGTGATTGGTCAACAATGGTTAATATTGTTGTTAGTTGTGGTGGATGCCGCCATGCGCCATATTGTAGCGTTTGTTTGTTTATCGTGTGCAAGTGAGTGTTAAAAGTGCAGCATTTCCATGTATCGGGGCCCCCTTGAGGCCCCCCGGGGTTGCTATCGGTGAGTTCAAGCTCCATTCCAACTTAGTAAATAAGCGATTTGTGCGCAGGGGGGTACACGCGTCCCTGAGGAGCCTAGACGCAGGGGGTACGAACGACTCTAAAAACCGACGCCAACTTTAGCGTAGCCCAAATAACGCTCGCACGGGGGCCCGAGCCCCCGTATTTAATCAGTTATGGTTCCGTGACGTCCCCCACGCAATTCCACGAAGCTGCGATGCCTATTTTTCAAATAATCGCGCTTTTCCGAAGCAAGTACGCTTAGGTTACCGACGTGAAAATACAGTTCGCAAGGGGGCCGAAGCCCCCCGCATTTCACTAGTTATGGGTTCTGAACGGCGCACACGAAATTTTTTGAACGTACGGCTTATAGTTTTTGAATAATTGCACATTTTCGAAAACAGGACGCCCAGCTAACCGCAACCTAAATATCGATCGCAAGGGGGCCCGAGCCCCCGCATTTCACTAGTTAGGGCCCCATGAAGTGGGGTTGAATTTAAACATTGCCTGATGTACACCAGTTTCTAGAAATGTGCATTGCCACTGTGCATATTTCTTACATAATAACGCTTCAGTTGGCCCCCAAGGGGGGCCAAGCCCCCGCAATTCACTAGTTATGGGTCCTTAACGGCGCACACGAAATTGTATGTACGTACGGCTTATAATTTTTGAATAATTGCCAATTTTTGAAAACCGCCACCGAAATATCACTCGCAAGGGGGCTCGAGCCCCCAAATTTAATCAGTTGTGAGTCCGTAACGGCGCCCACGTAATTCCACGAAGCTGCGACGAGTAGTTTTCAAATAATTGGTAAATAATAGGTTATCAATACTAAAATATCGTTTGCAAGGGGGCCCAAGCCCCCGCGTTTAGTCACTTATGGGTCCGCAACGGTGCTCACAAAATTTGATGTACCCACAGCTTATAGTTTATGAATAATTGCATATTTTTTAAAATATGGGCGCCAAGCTCACAACCGCTTTTTTTAATTTTTCGAAGACCGAAATAACGATCTCTAAAACAATGTCTTGCATTTTAATGGAAAAAATTTTTGGCAAAAATTAATAATGCTCCTCGCAAGGGGGCCAGAGCCCCCTAATTTCATCAGTTAGGGATCCGCGACGGTGCTCATGAAGCTATGGGTTTGTTTTTTTCAATACTTGAATCTTTTTTTTTCGAAAAAAATACGCCAAGTTAAAAATCTTTAAATTAACATTCGCCCCCTTGTGGTTTTCATAGAAGCCCCGTATTTCATATATCCGAGTTAGGGGGCCACTAGGGCCTCTACGAAATTTAATTAAAAAAATATATAATTACGCTCACAAAAAATTTAAATTTTCAAAGACCAATTTAACGGTCTCTAAAAACAATTTGATGCATTTTCCTGAACAAAATTTTTGTGAAAAATTAATTGCGCTCACAATTTTTTTAAATTTTCGAAGACCGAAATAACGATCTCTAAAACAATGTCTTGCATTTTCATGGAAAAATTTTTGGCAAAAATTAATAACGCTCACAACATTTTTAAATTTCCAAAGACCGAAATAACGATCTAAAACATGTTTTGCATTTTCCTGAAAAAAATATTTGGCAAAAATTAATAACGTTCACAAAAATTTTAAATTTTCGAAGACCGATTTAACGATCTATAAAATAATTTTCTGCATTTTCCTGCCAAAAATGTTTGGGAAAAATTAATTGCGCTCACAAAAATTTTCGTAGAACGATTCAACGATCTTTATACACCATATACGAGTGTATATGGCGGCGGCGCCGTGTATATATGGTGGAGGCGCCGGGTATATATGGTGGCGGCGCCGGGTATATATGGTGGAGGCGCCGGGTATATATGGTGGCGGCGCTGGGTATATATGGTGGAGGCGCCGGGTATATATGGTTGGGGCGCCTGGTATATATGGTGGAGGCGCCGGGTATGTATGGTGGAGGCGCCGGGTATATGTGGTGGAAAAATTAATAACATGCACAAAAATTTTAAAATTTTGAAGACCGATTTAATGATCTCTTAAACATTTTGATGCATTTTCGTAAAAAAATTTTTAGGGAAAAATTAATTGCGCCTGACCTAACCTAACCTAACCTAACCTCGTTTTGATTTTCTCACTTATTAAGTACTGAAAATTTGTCAAATTTTCCAGAGCATTAGCTTCAGATATACTAAAGACAAATCTAATATAAAATATAAAATAAATAAATTTTCAAAAATTTTAGTAATAACTATACCTAACCTAACCTAACCTCGTTTTCATTTTCTCACGTATTTACTACTGAAAATTTGTCAAATTTTCAAGAGCATTAGCTTCAGATATACTAAAGACAAATCTAATATAAAATATACACTAAACAAATTTTCAAAAATTTCAGTAATAACTATACCTGACCTAACTTAACCTAACCTAACCTCGTTTTGATTTTCTCACTTATTAAGTACTGAAAATTTGTCAAATTTTGAAGAGCATTAGCTTCAGATATACTAAACACAAATCTAATATAAAATATACAATAAATAAATTTTCAAAAATTTCAGTAATAACTATACCTAACCTAACCTCGTTTTCATTTTCTCACTTATTTACTACTGAAAATTCGTCAAATTTTCCAGAGCATTAGCTTCAGATATACTAAAGACAAATCTAATATAAAATATACAATAAATAATTTTTCAAAAGTTTCAGTAATAACTATATCAGACCTAACCTAACCTAACCTAACCTAACCTCGTTTTGATTTTCACACTTATTTACTACTAAAAATTTGTCAAATTTTCCAGAGCATTAGCTTCAGATATACTAAAGACAAATCTAATATAAAATATAAAATAAATAATTTTTCAAAAATTTCAGTAATAACTATACCTGACCTAACCTAACCTAACCTAACCTCGTTTTGATTTTCTCACTTATTTACTACTGAAAATTTGTCAAATTTTTAAGAGCATTAGCTTCAGATATACTAAAGACAAATCTAATATAAAATATAAAATAAATAATTTTTCAAAAATTTCAGTAATAACTATACCTAACCTAACCTCGTTTTCATTTTCTCACTTATTTACTACTGAAAATTCGTCAAATTTTCCAGAGCATTAGCTTCAGATATACTAAAGACAAATCTAATATAAAATATACAATAAATAATTTTTCAAAAATTTCAGTAATAACTATATCAGACCTAACCTAACCTAACCTAACCTAACCTCGTTTTGATTTTCACACTTATTTACTACTGAAAATTTGTCAAATTTTCCAGAGCATTAGCTTCAGATATACTAAAGACAAATCTAATATAAAATATAAAATAAATAATTTTTCAAAAATTTCAGTAATAACTATACCTAACCTAACCTCGTTTTGATTTACACACTTATTTACTACTGAAAATTTGTCAAATTTTCCAGAGCATTAGCTTCAGATATACTAAAGACAAATCTAATATAAAATATACAATAAATAATTTTTCAAAAATTTCAGTAATAACTATACCTAACCTAACCTAACCTCGTTTTCATTTTATCACTTATTTACTACTGAAAATTTGTCAAATTTTTAAGAGCATTAGCTTCAGATATTCTAAAGACAAATCTAATATAAAATATACAATAAATAATTTTTCAAAAATTTCAGTAAAAACTATATCTGACCTAACCTAACCTAACCTAACCTAACCTCGTTTTCATTTTCTCACGTATTTACTACTGAAAATTTGTCAAATTTTTAAGAGCATTAGCTTCAGATATACTAAAGACAAATCTAATATAAAATATACAATAAATAAATTTTCAAAAATTTCAGTAATAACTATATCAGACCTAACCTAACCTAACCTAACCTCGTTTTGATTTTCACACTTATTTACTACTGAAAATTTGTCAAATTATTAAGAGCATTAGCTTTAGATATACTAAAGACAAATCTAATAAAAAATATAAAATAAATAGATTTACAAAAATTTCAGTAATAACTATACCTAACCTAACCTAACCTCGTTTTTATTTTCTCACGTATTTACTACTGAAAATTTGTCAAATTTTCAAGAGCATTAGCTTCAGATATACTAAAGACAAATCTAATATAAAATATACAATAAATAAATGTTCAAAAATTTCAGTAATAACTATACCTAACCTAACCTAACCTCGTTTTCATTTTCTCACGTATTTACTACTGAAAATTTGTCAAATTTTTAAGAGCATTAGCTTCAGATATTCTAAAGACAAATCTAATATAAAATATACAATAAATAAATTTTCAAAAATTTCAGTAATAACAATACCAGACCTAACCTAACCTAACCTAACCTCGTTTTGATTTTCTCACTTATTAAGTACTGAAAATTTGTCAAATTTTCAAGAGCATTAGCTTCAGATATACTAAAGACAAATCTAATATAAAATATACAATAAATAATTTTTCAAAAATTTCACTAATAACTATACCTAACCTAACCTAACATCGTTTTGATTTTCTCACTTATTAAGTACTGAAAATTTGTCAAATTTTCAAGAGCATTAGCTTCAGATATACTAAAGACAAATCTAATATAAAATATACAATAAATAAATTTTCAAAAATTTCAGTAATAAGTATACCTGACCTAACCTAACCTAACCTCGTTTTGATTTTCTCACTTATTAAGTACTGAAAATTTGTCAAATTTTCAAGAGCATTAGCTTCAGATATACTAAAGACAAATCTAATATAAAATATAAAATAAATAATTTTTCAAAAATTTCAGTAATAACTATACCTAACCTAACCTAACCTCGTTTTCATTTTCTCACGTATTTACTACTGAAAATTTGTCAAATTTTTAAGAGCATTAGCTTCAGATATACTAAAGACAAATCTAATATAAAATATAAATTAAATAATTTTTCAAAAATTTCAGTACTAGATAAACCTAACCTAATCTAACCTCGTTTTCATTTTCTCACGTATTAACTACTGAAAATTTGTCAAATTTTTAAGAGCATTAGCTTCAGATATACTAAAGACAAATCTAATATAAAATATACAATAAACAAATTTTCAAAAATTTCAGTAATAACTATACCTGACCTAACCTAACCTAACCTAACCTAACCTCGTTTTGATTTTCTCACTTATTAAGTACTGAAAATTTGTCAAATTTTTAAGAGCATTAGCTTCAGATATACTAAAGACAAATCTAATATAAAATATAAAATAAATAATTTTTCAAAAATTTTAGTGATAACTATACCTAACCTAACCTAACCTCGTTTTTATTTTCTCACGTATTTACTACTGAAAATTTGTCAAATTTTCAAGAGCGTTAGGTTCAGATATACTAAAGACAAATCTAATATAAAATATACAATAAATAAATTTTCAAAAATTTAAGTAATACCTGACCTAACCTAACCTAACCTCGTTTTGATTTTCTCACTTATTAAGTACTGAAAATTTGTCAAATTTTCAAGATCATTAGCTTCAGATATACTAAAGACAAATCTAATATAAAATATACAATAAATAAATTTTCAAAAATTTCAGTAATAACTATATCTGACCTAACCTAACCTAACCTAACCTTACCTCGTTTTGATTTTCACACTTATTTACTACTGAAAATTTGTCAAATTTTTAAGAGCATTAGCTTCAGATATTTTAAAGACAAATCTAATATAAAATATACAACAAATAAATTTTCAAAAATTTCAGTAATAACTATACCTAACCTAACCTAACCTCGTTTTCATTTTCTCACGTATTTACTACTGAAAATTTGTCAAATTTTTAAGAGAATTAGCTTCAGATATTCTAAAGACAAATCTAATATAAAATACACAATAAATAAATTATATATGCGCCGGGTATATATGGTGGATGCGCCGGGTGTATATGGTGGAGGCGCCGGGTATATATGGTGGATGCGCCGGGTTTATATGGTGGAGGCGCCGGGTTTATATGGTGGATGCCCCGGGTATATATGGTGGATGCGCCGGGTATATATGGTGGAGGCGCCGGGTTTATACAGATAGTTAAATATTCGATTTTCTTACTTATTGAAGGCACATTCGTCGTCATATTTTTAGAGGAATTTTTCTTAGGTATACTGTATACAAATCTGGTATGAAATTTTCAAAATATTGTGTAGATAAATTTTCAGAAATTTCAGTGACTAATAACCGTTCAACTCGGAAAGTTAAACATTCAGAATATTTAAAAAATATCATTAAAGTGTGCACCAAACTGTCGCTCAATGAAACTTATGTGTGTTAGTCCTGAAGACCACTATAGTCCACTTTCCAGTTTGCTGTAGGAGGGTAGCAAATCAATCCTAAATATTGGGTCATTAAATTTTGGTATAAGTCATTATAGCAAATTTTATTTCCATTTTTTAGCGCTTTTTTGTACCTTTATTTACTTAATTTTTTATTCACAGGTTTTCCTGGGAGGGAGAAGAAGCCCTATGAGAAGACACACTTCAGATATGGTCGATTTGGATGCCTTCTTATGATTGGTCCACACCTGGCTGCTCCGAAAAGGTACGACCGGTTTCTGGATCTTCGCCAATACAACTTTATGGCAAGTATCAAGATATAAGGTAGGTGATTAGAGATGAGCTCCAAGATGTTTAACTGTGAGTACCTTTTTTGATCACTTCCTCGCTACTGCCTCTGTCTGTTAAACTAATACAAATTTCTGTCCACAGGTTTTCTCTCCACTCGTTTTCTATCCACTGGTTTTCTGTCCACATTTTTTCTCCACATTTTTTCTCTCCACAAGTCTTATTTCCTCAGGTTCTTTCTTAATCAGTACGCCACTCGTCATAACGTGCATAAGTGGCATACTTAGCTTGTCAGTTTGGTTTTTCTTCGCACTTTAACTAGTGCATCGTTCTGTTTTTCGGGAACATGAGTATAATATGGCTGTTGGCGAATCTCTCATGTATAAAATAAAAAGATAATCAGTGAATCAACAGTTTTATAGTACATCTATACGATATTAGATTTTAAAACGAAGTATCATTAACTGTAATTGCTAACTGTATACTGTTAACTGTAATTTGTTCACTGTTAACTGTTCATTTGTTAACTGTTAACTGTTCATTTGTTAACTGTTAACTGTTAATTTGTTAACTGTTTGTAATTTGAATTTGCTACTCTTCTAAAATATGTTAACTTACTTTTACTAACTTTGAACATCACCTGGACGTTTCTTCATTTAAATCCTTCCGGATTTCTTTCTTCGACCTCCTGGCACGAACGCGCAAGTCCTTGATCCTGCCGTGTTCGTCCTTCTTTTCTCTGCAGCAGTGCAAGGGCAGTCTCGCCGTGTCCGCCACCTGGTGAACACGCGCGGAATGCCCCCCTTTTTTCGGTGGTTTTGCGTGGGTGTAGATGTGGCTGTGCAGCGATACACCCCCTGCTGTGTGCGAGTGCATGTGTGAGTGTGTTTCCGCTTCCTGTGCGTATTCGTGTCAAGTTGGCTGTGAGTCATGTGGGTGCCCCGTTCTCCACGTCGTCCCTTCGCAGTCGCAGCCCTAAGATAAACAAGACACCGTGGAGGATTAGTGCTTAGGTATTTAATTATTTCTACCTACATTAATTGGCGCCCCAGAAAAAAAAAAATAGTTTCTGTGGGTCAATCAATTTGGGATTTTGTTTGAAGGGTCTCCTAATTTAATTTATAAACTTGTAATCATAATTAGTCTGAATATTATAATCAATGATTTATGTTTAAAAAGGAAACTAATAACAACATTTTTCTACGACAGTGCGTAAACTAAGTTTTTACGCACTGTCCACGGTGCGTAAAGTGATAGTTTTCTGCACAAGTACGTAAAAAAAATCACCTGTGCGTAAAATAAGTTTTACACCCAATTCATTCACTAAACAATTAAAAAAAAGCTAGCATTTTGCATAACATTTTAGTTGGTTTTCATAATAGCTATCGTAGAAAAAAGTTTGTAAAGTATTCATTTATATAAACTTTGAAAAATTCGTAAAGTTAATAACTTGATTTTCTCACTTAATTTACACATGCCCGTTGTGAAATTTTCAGAGAAATTACCTTCAAGCATACGCTTTGCAAATCAGGCATAAAATTTTCAAAATATCTATTAAGTAATTTTCAGAAATTTCAGTGACAAATAACTTTTACTGGTCAACTCGTAAAGTTAATAATTTGATTTTCTCACTTAATTTATACATACCAGTTGCGAAATTTTCTGAAAAATTACTTTTAAGCATACTGTTTGCAAATCAGGCATAAATTTTTCAAAATATTCATTAGATAAATTTTCAGAAATTTCAGTGACATAACTTATACTGATCAACTCGTAAAGTTAATATCTTGATTTTCTCACTTAATTTACACATAACAGTTGGGAAATTTTCTGAGAAATTATCTTCAGGTATACTGTGTACTAATCAGGTATAAAATTTCCATTAGATAATTTTTCAGCAATTTCAGCGATAAATAACTTATACTGATCAATTCGTAAAGTTAATAACATGATTTTCTCACTTAATTTACACATATCCATTATGAAATTTTCTGAGAAATTATCTTCAGGTATACTGTGTACTAATCAGGCATAAAATTTCCATTAGATAATTTTTCAGAAATTTCAGCGACAAATAACTTATACTGGTGAACTCGTAAAGTTAATAACTTGATTTTCTCACTTAATTTACACATATTCATTGTCAAATTTTGAGAGGAATTATCTTTAGGCATACTGTATGCAAATCAGGTATAAAATTTTCAAAATATTCATTAGATAAGTTTTCAGAAATTTGAGTGATAGATAACTTATACTAGTCAACTCGTAAAGTTAATAACTTGATTTTCACACTTAATTTACACATAACAGTTGTGAATTTTTTTGAGAAATTATCTTCAGGCATACTGTGTACTAATCAGGCATAAAATTTCCATTAGATAAATTTTCAGAAATTTCAGCGACAAATAACTTATACTGGTCAACTCGTAAAGTTAATAACTTGATTATCTCACTTCATTTACACATACTCATTGTCAAATTTTCAGAGGAATTATCTTTAGGCACAATGTATGCAAATCAGGCATAAAATATCCATTAGATAATTTTTTAGAAATTTCAGCGACAAATAGCTTATGCTGGTCAACTTGTAAAGTTAATAACTTGATTTTCTCACTTAATTTTCAGGAATTACCTTTAAGCATACTGTTTGCAAATCAGGCATAAAATTTTCAAAATATCCATTAGGTAAATTTTGAGAAATTTTGGTGACACATAACTTATACTGGTCAACTCGTAAAGTTAATAACTTTAGTTTCTCACTTAATTTACTCATAGCCGTTGTCAAAATTGCATAGGATATGTCTTTAGGCATACTGTAAACTAATCAGGCATACATTTTCCATTAGATAACTTTTCAAAAATTTAGGCGAAAAATAACTTATACTGGTGAACTTGTAAACTTAATAACATGATTTTCTCACTTAATTTACACATATCCATTATGACATTTTTAGAGGAATAATCTTCAGGCATACTGTATGCAAGTCAGGCATAACATTTTTATTAGATAAATTTTCAGAAATTTCAGCGACAAATAACTTATACTGGTCAACTCGTACAGTTAATAACTTGATTTTCTCACTTCATTTACACATACCCGTCCTGAAATTTTTAGAGGAATTACCTCCAAACATACTGTTTGCAAATCAGGCATAAAATTTTCAAAATATCCGTTAGGTAAATTTTCAGAAATTTTAGTGACACAACTTATACTGGTCAACTCGTAAAGTTAATAACTTGATTTTCTTACTTAATTTACACATACTCATTATGAAATTTGCAGAGAAAATATCTTTAATCGTACTGTATACTAATCAGGTATACAGTTTCCATTAGATAATATTTCAAAAATTTCAGCGACAAATAACTTATACTGGTCAAATCGTAAAGTTAATAACTTGATTTTCTTACTTAATTTACACACACCCGTTGTCAAATTTGCATAGGAAATGTCCTCAGGCATACTATAAACGAATCAGGCATACATTTTCTATTAGATAATTTTTCAGAAATTTCAGTGACAAATAACTTATACTGGTCAACTCGTAAAGTTAATAACTTAATTTTCTCACTTAATTTACACATACTCTTTGTCAAATTTGCAAAGGATTTATCTTCAGGCATACTGTGTGCAAATCAGGTATAAAGTTTTCAAAATTTTCATTAGATGAATTTTCAGAAAATTCAGTAACAAATAACTTATACTGGTCAACGCGTAAACTTAATAACTTGATTTTCTTACTTAATTTACACATACCAGTTGTGAAATTTTCTGAGAAATTATCTTTAGGCATACTGTGTACTAATCAGGCATAACATATCCATTAGATAAATTTTCAGAAATTTCAGTGACAAAAAACTTATACTAATCAACTCGTGAAGTTTTGATTTTCTTACTTAATTTACACATACTCATTATGAAATATGCAGAGGAAATATCTTTAAGCATACTGTATACTAATCAGGCATAAAATATCCATTAGATAAATTTTTAGAAATTTCAGCGACAAATAGCTTATGCTGGTCAACTTGTAAAGTTAATAACTTGATTTTCTCATTTAATTTTCAGAAATTTTCAGAGGAATTACCTTTAAGCATACTGTTTGCAAATCAGGCATAAAATTTTCAAAATATCCATTAGGTAACTTTTCAGAAATTTTAGTGACACATAACTTATACTGGTCAACTCGTAAAGTTAATAACTTTAGTTTCTCACTTAATTTACACATAGCCGTTGTCAAAATTGCATAGGATATGTCTTCAGGCATACTGTAAACTAATCAGGCATACATTTTCCATTAGATAACTTTTCAAAAATTTAGGCGAAAAATAACTTATACTGGTGAACTTGTAAACTTAATAACATGATTTTTTCACTTAATTTACACATATCCATTATGACATTTTTAGAGGAATAATCTTCAGGCATACTGTATGCAAGTCAGGCATATCATTTTTATTAGATACATTTTCAGAAATTTCAGCGACAAATAACTTATACTGGTCAACTCGTACAGTTAATAACTTGATTTTCTCACTTCATTTACACATACCCGTCCTGAAATTTTTAGAGGAATTACCTCCAAACATACTGTTTGCAAATCAGGCATAAAATTTTCAAAATATCCGTTAGGTAAATTTTCAGAAATTTTAGTGACACAACTTATACTGGTCAACTCGTAAAGTTAATAACTTGATTTTCTTACTTAATTTACACATACTCATTATGAAATTTGCAGAGAAAATATCTTTAATCGTACTGTATACTAATCAGGCATACAGTTTCCATTAGATAATATTTCAAAAATTTCAGCGACAAATTACTTATACTGGTCAACTCGTAAAGTTAATAACTTGATTTTCTTACTTAACTTACACGTACCCCTTGTCATAATTTTAGAGGAAATATCTTCAGGCATACTGTATACTAATTAGGCATAAAATTTCCATTAGATAATTTTTCAGAAATTTCAGCGATAAATAACTTATACTGATCAATTCGTAAAGTTAATAACATGATTTTCTCACTTAATTTACACATATCCATTATGACATTTTCAGAGGAATTATATTTAGGCATACTGTATGCAAGTCAGGCATAAAATTTCTATTAGATAAGTTTTCAGAAATTTCAGCTACAAATACTCGTAAGGTCAACTCGTAAAGTTAATAACTTGATTTTCTCACTAAATTTACACATACCTTTGTCAAATTTACAGAGGATTTACCTTCAGGCATACTGTGTGCAAATCAGGCATAACATTTTCAAAATATCCATTAGATAAATTTTCAGAAATATCAGTGACAAATAACTTGTACTGGTCAACTTAAAGTTTTAGTTGTTTTTCATAATAGCTATCGTAGAAAAATGTTTGTATGATACATTTTCGTAAACTAGTGTTTTACGTACTTTACTATAAATGACTTATTTTTTGTACACAAAAAATAGTGCATACAAATACAAGAAAATATGATTAGTTTACAGTGACAATAGTATATCAGTATATCAGTGACAAATAACTTACACTGGTCAACTTAAAATTTTAGTTGTGTTTCATAATAGCTATCGTAGAAAAAAGTTTGTATGATACATTTTCGTAAACTAGTGTTTTACGTACTTGTACTATAAATGACTTATTTTTTGTACACAAAAAGTAGTGCATACAAATGCAAGAAAATATGATTAGTTTACTTTTTTAAACATGAATTATTTATCATATTATTCATTATTATTATTATTGTACTGTATTGTTATAAAAAATAACGTCATTATTTTTTTAAACATAAATTATTTATCATATTATTCAATGTTATTATTATTGTACTGTATTGTTATAAAAAATAACGTTATTATTTAATTATTATTATTATTAGATTAGTTTACTGCAGCAATCTGTTTACTTAAATAAAGTTGTGAACAAAAATTGGGACACCCTTCTCTTAAACTCAAGATTGGTCTGTTCAAAGTTGAGGATAAGTTATCTTCCAGATAGATGAAGCCACATTATTCTTATTGGCACATCTCTTCTTCGTTATTAAAAACATGAGGGTCCAATACGAAATACCCAATGCGAGCCCCAATTCGATCGTTTTCCAATTCTCTTTCCGTGCATTCATATTGTTGGTTATTGCTTGTTATTGCCGTCACGTGGCTGTACGTAATGAATGTTTACGAGACTTTTCGTGACATGATTCGCAATATTCGGTTCCACGAAAATAAATTCACGCAACTTGTGAAGGAATCCTAATGAATGGTTATAAATGCTCATTTATCCTGAGACCTGCAGAAGTATTTTAAATACTTCTGCAGATCTCAAGAAATACTAGGTTTTAAACCTTTTATTTAAAGCCATCTCTTTTGATTACTTTGAAACCTTCTGATTTAATGATGTCATGTAGATAATTCTGCATTTGATATATGCAGATCATACTCAGATTTTTGGATCTGAAAAGATGCAAATAGTTAACTGACAGTTTTGATGTCCACAAGGACGTTGTAGCCTAACTAATTCATGTTGATGCTTATGTGTCGATGTCGATTTAAAATTTTGTATCTACAGTCAACTTTTTTGATTCTTTTGAAACCCTCCGATTAAATGATCTCATCTAGATCATTCTGTATTTGATAGATGCAGATCATACTCAGATCTTTGGATCTGAAAAGTTGTAAATAGGTAACCGACAGTGTTGATGTCCACGACGACATTATAGCCTAACCGAATAATCGATGATTATCTGGAAAATAACTTTTCCTCAACTTTGGAAAGACCTGTATTTTTTTAAAATTTTGTTTTATATATTTTGGCTTCAAATTGTGTTCCTTACTCCACTCTAGCATTTTGTGTGTTGAATTGCAGGAGGTGGAGGCGCCCCTAACATGGACAGGAAATGACCTCCGAGCAACGGAAGTACACTCCGCAGGAAACCATCCAGGTCAGTCCTAGGCACTCCCCGCAATAAAGCATGCGAAAACCGGACTGCGATAATCATAATTGGGATCTTAATTATCGGTAATTAAAAAACGATTCGTTACTATTTTACAGCTTAAAAGTTAATTATAAGTACGTACGTAAATATGAAATTATCAAATACAATGTTGGGAAAAGGGAGAAAGTTAGCTGGGTTCAGTTAATGGTCAGCAATTAATGGAAAAATATTTAAAACCTATATTCACCCTAAATTTGCAACAATACGGATTCGCTGCGTTCATTAGAGGCTAACTTTTTCATCTGAATTATAATGGGTCAATAATTCTCGAACCCGTGACCCTTGGCGATACTGTCGGCAGTAGTTATACTAGGACAGTTCTGGATCGCCCCCCGCGAAGATTTCGATTAATTTAATCCGCGTTTTAATCGAACTTTTGATTCGCGGGGGGTGATCCAGAACTGTCCTAGTATAACTACTGTCGGCCTAATATTTATTATTATTATTGTTACTATTGCAAGCCAACACCTACACTAATTGGTAGAAGGTGTAATGATAAATATATACTATTGCAATCTCAGTTTCATAGTGACTTGGATCTGTGATAATATTTGGTATTTCATTTTTGTTCCATAAACTCATCTGGTAATTGTAGCCGTGGCATTTCAGCTTTGACGTTTCTATTTGTGCAGTGTTTTGGGGTAGGAATAAATTGCCCAGTACAGTCGCAATCGATAAAAATTTAATAATCCAGTTCACGTATCGCTCTGCCATTTAACCTGTGTGTGATTGTGGGATTATCTGCAGTCGAAAAGCGGTCTGGCTAGACTCAATAACATCTAATTAAAATTGAAACATTGCCCTATTGTTCATAGTGGAAGGGGCACAAACGATCCGGTGAAACTCAATCCAGAATGTAGAATCAAGTAATTACTTCAGAATTTATAAACTGGATGTTTCTCCAAAACTCAATTATTCAGAATATCTAGAATCCAAAATTATTCCATAATATAGAACCTAGAAATTACTCCGAAACTCAATTCAGAATCTATTTATTCAACCAGATATTTTTTAATGGCAGGAGTAGTAGAGAATTATAGAATTTACCCCTCAAAACTCAATCCTGAATGTATTGGTAGAAGTCAAAACTAATTAAAAATGAAAGCGTAGAAAAAGTCTAATATAGTAGGTACCTCAAAACTCAATCTGGAATGTGCAAGTAGATGTGAAAAAGTAATCCGAAAACAAATCGTAGAAAAAGTATAGTGTACAACACATGCGAGATGCTCTTCAATGCTTTTTATATCATAAAACACTGATCAAAACCAACAGATATGTACTTCTATTTTTTTACATATTGGAAATGGTGAGGCCATTTTACTGAGAACTATAAAATTTACCCCTCAAAACTCAATCCTGAATGTATTGGTAGAAGTCAAAACTAATTCAAAATGAAAGCGTGGAAAAAGTATAATATAGTAGGTACTTCAAAACTCAATGCTGAATGTGCAAGTAGATGTAAAAAAGTAATCCGAAAACAAATCGTAGAAAAAGTATATTGTACAACACATGCGAAATGCTCTTCGATGCTTTGTTTTTTAATATAACACTGATCTGAACTAACACATACTTATATTTTTTTACATATTGGAAATGGTGAGGCCATTTTACTGAGAACTATACAATTTACCCCCCAAAACTCAATCCTGAATGTATTGGTAGAAGTCAAAACTAATTCAAAATGAAAGCGTAGAAAAAGTATAATAAGTAGGTACTTCAAAACTCAATCCAGAATGTGCAAGTAGATGTAAAAATGTAATCCGAAAACAAATCGTAATAAAAGTATAGTGTGCAACACATTCGAAATGCTCTTCAATGCTTTTTTTTTCATAAAACACTGATCAAAACCAATAGATACTTCTAATTTTTTACATATTGGAAATGGTGACGCCATTTTACTGAGAACTATAGAATTTACCCCTCAAAACTCAATCCTGAATGTATTGGTGGAAGTCAAAACTAATTCAAAATGAAAGCGCAGAAAAAGTAAAATATTGTAGGTACTTCAAAACTCAATCCGGAATGTGCAAGTATATGTAAGAAAGTAATCCGAAAACAAATCGTTGAAAAAGTATAGTGTGCAACACATTCGAAATGCTCTTCAATGCTTTTTTTTTCATAAAACACTGATCAAAACCAACAGATACTTCTATTTTTTTACATATTGGAAAAGGTGAGGCCATTTTACTGAGAACTATAGAATTTACCCCTCAAAACTCAATCCTGAATGTATTGGTAGAAGTCAAAACTAATTCAAAATGAAAGCGTAGAAAAAGTCTAATATAGTAAGTACTTCAAAACTCAATCCGGAATGTGCAAGTAGATATAAAAAGTAATGCGAAAACAAATCGTAGAAAAAGTATAGTGTGCAACACATGCGAAATGCTCTTTGATGCTTTGTTTTTTATTTTCATATAACACTGATCAAAACCAATGGATACTTCTATTTTTTTACATATTGGAAATGGTGAGGCCATTTTACTGAGAACTATAGAATTTACCCCTCAAAACTCAATCCTGAATGTATTGGTAGACGTCAAAACTAATTCAAAATGAAAGCGTAGAAAAAGTATAATATAGTAGGTACTTCAAAATTAAATCCGGAATGTGCAAGTAGATGTAAAAAAGTAATCCGAAAACAAATCGTAGAAAAAGTATAGTGTACAATACATGCGAAATGCTCTTCGATGCTTTGTTTTTTTTTTCATATAACACTGATCAAAACCAACAAATACTTCTAATTTTTTTAATATTGTAGAATCGTAGATAAAATATTGTAATTGCCTTCTAACTCCCGCGCCCTATTTGCGTTAGATTCGATCAATTCAAGCAATACACGGCCGTGCATCCCTCATAAACCAAGAGGGTGCCACACATACGTATTAAAAACGGTTGATTTGTGGCCTCTAGCTGCTCACTTCCATATCGAAGCATATGCTCTTGCACTGCCTCAAGTATTGTACAGCAGAGTGATAGAGTGAGACCAATTAAAAAGTGTACATCCGAACGCTTCGATAAGGATCAATCGAGTACACCCCACAATAACTAAGTTCAATAACCCACCCCACATTTACACGCGCTTACAGATGAAGTAATGCGATTATGTCGGTTAATGGGACAGGGGGCGGTTAGGGAGGTTGATGTAAGTTTGCGCCCCACTCGCGACATATGGAATAGTGAATGAATATGTTTTGTGTGAATTCATGTTCACGTTGCTTGATATAATTAGAATTTGTCAGGTTTTCAACTCAACCTAATTTTCTCACGTATTTAGAATATAATCGTCATCAAATTTACACTGGAAATATCTTCAGACATACTGTATGCAAATCAGGCATACAATTATCAAAATATCCAATAGATAAGTTTTCAGAAATTTCAGAGACCAATAACTTATTCTGGTCAACTCTTAAAGTGAATAACTTGATTTTCTCACTTAATTTACACATACCTATTGTCAAATTTTCAGAGGAATTATTTTTAGGCATACTGTATACAAATAAGGCATAAAAATTTCAAAATATCCGTTAGATAATGTCTGTCATTGCAGAAAGTTAAGTGTTTGATTTTCTCACTTATTTAATACTGAAACTTTGTCAAATTTTCAGGAGTATTAGCTTCAAGTATACTAAACAGATATCTGATAATAAATATGCAATAAATAAATTTTCAGAAATTTCAGTAGTAGCTAACCGATACTTGTCATTGCAGAAAGTTAAGTGTTTGATTTTCTCACTTATTTAATACTGAAACTTTGTCAAATTTTCAGGAGTATTAGCTTCAAGTATACCAAACAGATATCTGATAATAAATATGCAATTAATAAATTTTCAGAAATTTCAGTAGTAGCTAACCAATACTTGTCATTGCAGAAAGTTAAGTGTTGATTTTCTCACTAATTTAATACTGAAACTTTGTCAAATTTTCAGGAGTATTAGCTTCAAGTATACCAAATAGATATCTGATAATAAATATGCAATAAATAAATTTTCAGAAATTTCAGTAGTAGCTAACCAATACTTGTCATTGCAGAAAGTTAAGTGTTTGATTTTCTCACTTATTTAGTACTGAAAGTTTGTCAAATTTTCAGGATTATCAGCTTCAGGTATACTAAACAGATGTCTGATAATAACTATGTAATAAATAAATTTTCTGAAAATTCAGTAGTAATTAACCGATACTTGCCATTGCAGAAAGTTAAGGGTTTGATTTTCTTACTTATTTAAGACTGAAACTTTGTCAAATTTTCAGGAGTAATAGCTTCAAGTATATAAAATAGATATCTGATAATAAATATGCGATAAATAAATTTTCAGAAATTTCAGTAGTAGCTAACCAATACTTGTCATTGCAGAAAGTTAAGTGTTTGATTTTATCACTTATTTAATACTGAAACTTTGTCAAATTTTCAGGAGTATTAGCTTCAAGTATACCAAACAGATATCTGATAATAAATATGCAATAAATAAATTTTCAGAAATTTCAGTAATAGCTAACCGATACTTGTCATTGCAGAAAGTTAAGTGTTTGATTTTCTCACTTATGTAATACTGAAACTTTGTCAAATTTTCAGGCGTATTAGCTTCAAGTATACTAAACACATATTTAATAAGATGATTTTCTTATTTAATTTACACATACCTATATGAAAATTTCAGAGGAATTATCTTCAGGCATACTGTATGCAAATCAGGCATAAAATTTTCGAAAAATTGTTAAATTTGTTATGGGCTAACTTAGTAAACGATGTTATTGCGAACATTGTCAAGATTATAATGGTTACCAAGATTGCTTAGGTTTTCTTGGGGGTGGCTGAAATCCCGATATGAACGGCCTTGTAAACACCCACAGAGGGGGCTTAACACCCCCGCGTTATTGCACCTTCCGCAGCCTTTGGGCCGGCTGAAATCTTAATCTCCATCCGCCGGTGCCCAGCGCCGCCACCATTAATTACACCTCCCGCACCTAAAGACCCCAAGACCTGCCCACCCCCTGCCGCAATAACTCAACAGATAAGTCCAAGACAACGCATTAACCCACCCACCAGCCTACGCGGCACGTCGCCGCTCCTGCGGAAAAGGTACGTTCACCCCGGCGTTTTAATTACATCCACGGGGCGGGTTATTAGCATACGGGGGCGGCCTGGAGGGAATTGTTTTAGTTACGTTTTTGGGGGTGGTGCTGGTGCTGCTGCTGCTGCAGCTGCACGGGAGAGCTCCGTCCGTCTTACGCAGTATGGATTTACCATTAAATTCTGCGGATGAACGCGCAGAATCGCGTTGCACGTGCGTCGCCTGCTGAAGAACAAACGGCGCGACATGCACACAAACAGGAGCAAACACGGCGGGTTGGAGCGAGAAGGGGTGCCTCTGGCGGGGCTAGACTGCGTGGCTACTACCCCCCTGCGAAAAAAAAAATACAAACTTTGGGAATGAGAGAGATTTTGAAACTTTGAATGAACTACGCTTATTGTAGTTAGTACTAGGAGAAACTTTAAAATACAATTGACCACTTCTAATGACATAGCTGATGTTATTTTCTGTTTGATGTTGAGACAATAGTTGTAATATTGCTAGCTTCTACTCGAAAAACTAATTGGAAAAGAGGGTTTCTTATATATCAAATTAATTGTCCTACCGACTGCGCCAGTTATTTAATATAGCTGTAGAGAACACGCTTAAATTAAGTGATCCGGCTGAAAATATAGACCCCCAGTCCATCCTGTCCGCCATCCATCCTCGGACCATATAAATCCGCCGGGGTCTGAGTTATGCCTTTACACTTTCCCCGTTTCGACCCTTTGCCGTCCCCGAAAAGGGTGCGGCGAGCGGGTACACACACTCTTCTGACGGCTCCTGAGGGTTTCTAATAAATTCATAACCGCATAATGCCGGGGAAACGTCCGAAAATGGACCCCGGCGGGCGCGCATCGCTTATTCATCGCGCCGACAAATTATCCGGCCCCCTGGCCACCGCCAAGCGGGGGTGGTCCCGGGGGTGGGGGCGTAATTGCACAAAGGGCCCCGCACTGCGCAGAGGCCTGTTTAAAATGCCGCTCGCGAAACACACGGGCGGCCTAGGGGCGGCAATCGGGGGGTGCGTCGATATGCAACGCTCCTGGGGGTGTTTCGGGGCTGCAAGTTGCAAGGACCCGGAGGAGGGAAAAAAGCGCATTTCCGCGGGGGCAATAAAACGCTCGTTAGAGGGCGGCCGCCTGTAATTAATGGGGGATGGGGGAGGGCAATGAAAGTAATGGACACGGGATCGATCCTCGGACCGTTCTATGTTTCTGGAACGGATTAAGTCGTTTGAGGTGAAATATCATCTACTGTGCTCGACTTTCGTTTTTGCTCCCTCTTTAATTATAATTAAGATATCAAAGGCGCGCAATCTAACAAATTATGATATTATATCATAATTTCGTTAAAATTATAAATTTACCATTATAACATATAAACACGATTCATGTTACTATGATAGAGTAGTAATTATTGGAAAGAAAATTATAGCATTTAAAATTTATATTCACCCCAAATTTGTAACGATCCGGATTTGCTGGCATTCATTAAAGCCAAACTTCACACAATTGTCGTAGTCCCCTGTTTTCCACCTCCAATTATTTACCGTTTTAGTTAGTTATCTACTTTTTTTCTAAGTGTTATCTACTTTTAAATGTATCGCAATGTTCAGACGCCGGGGGAAATAACTGCAACTGTATGCCTTAATATTGCTAGCTTCTACAGCAAAAAATAACTTTAATCCATGGAACAGGTTGCGCGTGTAACACATTAATTATCCTACCGACTGCGCCACCTTTTTAATGAGCTATTTTACATTACCTTAATACCTTAATATTGCTAGCTTCTACAGCAAAAATTAACTTTAATCCATGGAACAGGTTGCACATGTATCACATTAATTTTCCTACCGACTGCGCCACCTTTTTAATGAGCTATTTTACATTACCTTAATACCTTAATATTGCTAGCTTCTACAGCAAAAATTAACTTTAATCCATGGAACAGGTTGCACATGTATCACATTAATTTTCCTACCGACTGCGCCACCTTTTTAATGAGCTATTTTACATTACCTTAATACCTTAATATTGCTAGCTTCTACAGCAAAAATTAACTTTAATCCATGGAACAGGTTTCACATGTATCACATTAATTATCCTACCGACTGCGCCACCTTTTTAATGAGCTATTTTACATTACCTTAATATTGCTAGCTTCTACAGCAAAAATTAACTTTAATCCATGGAATAGGTTGCGCATGTATCACATTAATTATCCTACCGACTGCGCCACCTTTTTAATGAGCTATTTTACCTTACCTTAATACCTTAATATTGCTAGCTTCTACAGCAAAAATTAACTTTAATCCATGGAACAGGTTTCACATGTATCACATTAATTATCCTACCGACTGCGCCACCTTTTTAATGAGCTATTTTACATTACCTTAATACCTTAATATTGCTAGCTTCTACAGCAAAAATTAACTTTAATCCATGGAACAGGTTTCACATGTATCACATTAATTATCCTACCGACTGCGCCACCTTTTTAATAAGCTATTTTACATTACCTTAATACCTTAATATTGCTAGCTTCTACAGCAAAAATTAACTTTAATCCATGGAACAGGTTTCACATGTATCACATTAATTATCCTACCGACTGCGCCACCTTTTTAATGAGCTATTTTACATTACCTTAATACCTTAATATTGCTAGCTTCTACAGCAAAAATTAACTTTAATCCATGGAACAGGTTTCACATGTATCACATTAATTATCCTACCGACTGCGCCACCTTTTTAATGAGCTATTTTACATTACCTTAATACCTTAATATTGCTAGCTTCTACAGCAAAAATTAACTTTAATCGATCGAACAGGTTGCGCATGTATCACATTAATTATCCTACCGACTGCGCCACCTTTTTAATGAGCTATTTTACATTACCTTAATACCTTAATATTGCTAGCTTCTACAGCAAAAATTAACTTTAATCCATGGAACAGGTTTCACATGTATCACATTAATTATCCTACCGACTGCGCCACCTTTTTAATGAGCTATTTTACATTACCTTAATACCTTAATATTGCTAGCTTCTACAGCAAAAATTAACTTTAATCCATGGAACAGGTTTCACATGTATCACATTAATTATCCTACCGACTGCGCCACCTTTTTAATGAGCTATTTTACATTACCTTAATACCTTAATATTGCTAGCTTCTACAGCAAAAATTAACTTTAATCGATCGAACAGGTTGCGCATGTATCACATTAATTATCCTACCGACTGCGCCACCTTTTTAATGAGCTATTTTACATTACCTTAATACCTTAATATTGCTAGCTTCTACAGCAAAAATTAACTTTAATCCATGGAACAGGTTGCCCATGTATCACAGTAATTATCCTACCGACTGCGCCACCTTTTTAATGAGGTATTTTACCTTACCTTAATACCTTAATATTGCTAGCTTCTACAGCAAAAAATAACTTTAATCCATGGAACAGGTTTCACATGTATCACATTAATTATCCTACCGACTGCGCCACCTTTTTAATGAGCTATTTTACATTACCTTAATACCTTAATATTGCTAGCTTCTACAGCAAAAATTAACTTTAATCCATGGAACAGGTTTCACATGTATCACATTAATTATCCTACCGACTGCGCCACCTTTTTAATGAGCTATTTTACATTACCTTAATACCTTAATATTGCTAGCTTCTACAGCAAAAATTAACTTTAATCCATGGAACAGGTTTCACATGTATCACATTAATTATCCTACCGACTGCGCACCTTTTTAATGAGCTATTTTACATTACCTTAATACCTTAATATTGCTAGCTTCTACAGCAAAAATTAACTTCAATCCATGGAACAGGTTGCGCATGTATCACATTAATTATCCTACCGACTGCGCCACCTTTTTAATGAGCTATTTCACATTACCTTAATACCTTAATATTGCTAGCTTCTACAGCAAAAAATAACTTTAATCCATGGAACAGGTTTCACATGTATCACATTAATTATCCTACCGACTGCGCCACCTTTTTAATGAGCTATTTTACATTACCTTAATACCTTAATATTGCTAGCTTCTACAGCAAAAATTAACTTTAATCCATGGAACAGGTTTCACATGTATCACATTAATTATCCTACCGACTGCGCCACCTTTTTAATGAGCTATTTTACATTACCTTAATACCTTAATATTGCTAGCTTCTACAGCAAAAATTAACTTTAATCCATGGAACAGGTTTCACATGTATCACATTAATTATCCTACCGACTGCGCCACCTTTTTAATGAGCTATTTTACATTACCTTAATACCTTAATATTGCTAGCTTCTACAGCAAAAAATAACTTTAATCCATGGAACAGGTTGCGCGTGTATCACATTAATTATCCTACCGACTGCGCCACCTTTTTAATGAGCTATTTTACATTACCTTAATACCTTAATATTGCTAGCTTCTACAGCAAAAATTAACTTTAATCCATGGAACAGGTTTCACATGTATCACATTAATTATCCTACCGACTGCGCCACCTTTTTAATGAGCTATTTTACATTACCTTAATACCTTAATATTGCTAGCTTCTACAGCAAAAATTAACTTTAATCCATGGAACAGGTTGCGCATGTATCACATTAATTATCCTACCGACTGCGCCAACTTTTGAATGAGCTATTTTGTGGTTAACATGTATGTTATGAGGTATTACCTAACGCACTAACTAGCATGTCAGCAGATTGCCCATGTCCCCAGATCAAAAATTAATTATCCTACCGACTGCGCCACCTTTTTAATGAGGTATTTTACCTTACCTTAATACCTTAATATTGCTAGCTTCTACAGCAAAACATAACTTTAATCCATGGAACAGGTTGCGCATGTGATACATTAATTATCCTACCGACTGCGCCATTTTTTTAATGAGCTATTTTGTGGTTAACATGTATGTTATGAAGTACTACCTAACGCACTAACTAGCACGTGGCAATGTGTTTAATTCTGGTCTTATATGAACTCTTTTTCTTCCTGGTTTCAATTATTAGTTCTTAGCCGATACTGGTGTTAACCTTCAGGTCTAGATAATAAATCTATGTAGCAATATCATCTGGGTTACCCTTTTTAGTCCAGTGAAAAGTAATCATACTTATCCATTGTCGTAGATAACTTCGTCCCGGTATGTGTATGACCGTGTGCAATGGGTGAGGGGTGTTGACGATGGAAATGCCAAGGGGGTGGTGTGCGGAAAAATGATTTACGGGGAAAACGAATTGGTGGCAATAAACTTTGCAATCCGATGATTCCGCCTTACTTTCCTGGTAAACATTGCACGATTTTGCGCGCCCCGGCTCGCGTGACTCACGCGGGGGCGGCAGAACGGCGGGCCCCCCGATAATCCGGGGGCGCAACAGTGTAGCAGCCGATCTGCTCTCACCCTCAGCGCGATTCCATCAGGCGGATTCCCGTGCGTGCGTGGCGTGACTCACGTGCGCACAGAGGCCAAATACCGACGTGGAGGGAATTGCCATTTGCCATTTGCGATTGGGGGTTGGCAGTGCTCGGGGGGTGGACGACTGCAGTTTTCCTCGTGGCTCGTCGGTGGACGGCGATTTTTGATTAAGGGGGTAGTAAAATCGGCGCGATCGAGCCAGTTTTCCACCCTCCAGGATCCTAGGAGTAGAGAATCGTCTAGACAAACAGACGGACAGTCGATCTCCACTCGCCGCGACAATAACAACGGCTTGGCAATGGATTCATCAAGTGCATTCATCGATTAGTTACAAGTGAAACAGTGGCAACAAGTTACAATAATACAAACGAAGATACTTTTGATATTTAACCATTATGGTGAAGTGTTTTGGTGCCTAAAAAGTGAAACTACCTCTAAACACATCCAAAATCTATCAAAGATCCTACTCGTTCATATCAAGCTTTTCTTTAGATTCATTCAAATTGAAGACCTATGAAGTGGCAGATAAAAAATTGATGAGGTTTTTCATTTTTGACCTCATTTTTGAGGTTTTTCATTTTTGACCTCATTTTTGAGGTTTTTCATAAAAGGCTGCACCTCCTATATGTGAAAGATCCCTACTCGTCCGTCCATTTTGAGGTTATGTTTAGCTTCGATTCACTTGGAAAAGATTGAAACCTGTTAAATCGCATATGAAAGTAATTGTCCTCAAATCCAATCAGCAATAGTCATCGCCCATATACTCATATCTAAGAATAAATCCCATATGAAAGTAATTGTCCTCAAATCCAATCAGCAATAGTCATCGCCCATGTACTCATATCTAAGAATACAGGACGTTTGTTTATCCTAATTTCTCTCGTAGCCAATTTCTTAGAACATTTGGATTGAATATTTTGAGTTTTACCTTGTAGAGGTATCAAACCCACGACTCTTAATTCGTAGAACCTTAACTTGCGACTTAAATACTTTATGTTGTGTCGCATCGTTGTGCAATCATCGTGACACGCACTCGAGGGATTTGCAAATGTGAGCAACTTTTCGCCATGTGCGTTCGAGATGTCTCCGAGTAAGAGGCTAGCGAGGAGGAGAGGTGTGGTGTCCACCGGAGCGGTCAAGTCGGCGACGAGCTCCTTGGACTGGGACTCGCCGTCGACGAAGACGGGTACCGTCAAGCGCAGACCAGTGTCCGACGACCTCTCCTCCGACAACGAGAACCCCAAGGAGTCGAAGGGTCAGTACGATGTTTACGTCAGGCCCGCGGTGCCTTTGAAGGACGAGGTGTGCAGGAGGAGGTACTCGGGGATACCCACCCCCAAGTACCAGAGTGGGCAGACTCACCTGGCAAGAGGTATATTTCGCACGAGGCAGAGAGGTTATAAATGATCAGGTCTGGTGCTATCAAAATACCAAACAGAGACACATGTTTGCCCCCATTTTCCCGTTTGTATCTTATAAATTTGAAACTGGTCCAAAAGGCGGTTTAAATAAATTCATACTATGTTTAGTTGGAAAAGTCGAACACACTTATTATTGCTAGCTTCTGCACCAAAAATAACTTTAATCCAAGTAAAACAGCGTATCTTATGTATCAAAGTAATTATCCTACCGACTGCGCCAACAATTTAACGAGAGCACAAGAAGTGCCATTGCAGAAGTTTGATTTTCTCACTTATTTAATACTGAAATTTTGTCAAATTTTCAGGATTATCAGCTTCAGGTATACTAAACAGATATCTGATAATAAATATGCAATACGTAAATTTTCAGAAATTTCAGTAGTAGCTAACCGATACTTGTCATTGCAGGAAGTTATAGTGTTGATTTTCTCACTTATTTAATACTGAAACTTTGTCAAATTTTCAGGAGTATTAGCTTCAAGTATACTAAACAGATATCTGATAATTAATATGCAATAAATAAATTTTCAGAAATTTCAGTAATAGCTAACCGATACTTGTCATTGCAGAAAGTTATAGTGTTGATTTTCTCACTTATTTAATACTGAAACTTTATCAAATTTTCAGGAGTATTAGTTTCAGGTATACCAAACAGATATCTGATAATAAATATGCAATAAATAAAGTTTCAGAAATTTCAGTAGTAGCTAACCGATACTTGTCATTGCAGAAAGTTATAGTGTTGATTTTCTCACTTATTTAATACTGAAACTTTGTCAAATTTTCAGGAGTATTAGCTTCAAGTATACCAAACAGATGTCTGATAATAAATATGCAATAAATAAATTTTCAGAAATTTCAGTAGTAGCTAACCGATACTTGTCATTGCAGAAAGTTAAGTGTTTGATTTTCTCACTTATTTAATACTGAAACTTTGTCAAATTTTCAGGAGTATTAGCTTCAAGTATACCAAACAGATGTCTGATAATAAATATGCAATAAATAAATTTTCAGAAATTTCAGTAGTAGCTAACCGATACTTGTCATTGCAGAAAGTTAAGTGTTTGATTTTCTCACTTATTTAATACTGAAACTTTGTCAAATTTTCAGGAGTATTAGCTTCAAGTATACCAAATAGATATCTAATAATAAATATGCAATAAATAAATTTTCAGAAATTTCAGTAGTAGCTAACCGATACTTGTCACTGCAGCAAGTTAAGTGTTTGATTTCTCACTTATTTAATACTGAAACTTTGTCACATTTTCAGGAGTATTAGCTTCAAGCATACTAAACTGATATCTAATAATAAATATGCAATAAATAAATTTTTCAGAAATTTCAGTAATAGCTAACCGATACTTGTCACTGCAGCAAGTTAAGTGTTTGATTTCTCACTTATTTAATACTGAAACTTTGTCAAATTTTCAGGAGTATTAGCTTCAAGTATACCAAACAGATGTCTGATAATAAATATGCAATAAATAAATTTTCAGAAATTTCAGTAGTAGCTAACCGATACTTGTCATTGTAGAAAGTTATAGTGTTGATTTTCTCACTTATTTAATACTGAAACTTTGTCAAATTTTCAGGAGTATTAGCTTCAAGTATACCAAACAGATATCTCATAGTAAATATGCAATAAATAAGTTTTCATAAAGTTCAGTAGTAGCTAACCGATATTTGTCATTGCAGAAAGTTATAGTGTTGATTTTCTCACTTATTTAATACTGAAACTTTGTCAAATTTTCAGGAGTATTAGCTTCAAGTATACCAAACAGATGTCTGATAATAAATATGCAATAAATAAATTTTCAGAAATTTCAGTAGTAGCTAACCGATATTTGTCATTGCAGAAAGTTATAGTGTTGATTTTCTCACTTATTTAATACTGAAACTTTGTCAAATTTTCAGGAGTATTAGCTTCAGGTATACTTAACAGATATCTTATAATAAATATGCAATAAATAAAATTTCAGAAATTTCAGTAGTAGCTAACCGATACTTGTCATTGCAGAAAGTTATAGTGTTGATTTTCTCACTTATTTAATACTGAAACTTTGTCAAATTTTCAGGAGTATTAGATTCAGGTATACCAAACAGATATCTTATAATAAATTTGCAATAAATAAATTTTCAGAAATTTCAGTAGTAGCTAACCGATACTTGTCATTGCAGAAAGTTAAGTGTTTGATTTTCTCACTTATTTAATACTGAAACTTTGTCAAATTTTCAGCAGTATTAGCTTTAAGTATACCAAATAGATATCTGGTAATAAATAAGCAATAAATAAATTTTCAGAAATTTCAGTAGTTATTAACCGATACTTGTCATTGCAGAAAGTTATAGTGTTGATTTTCTCACTTATTTAATACTGAAACTTTGTCAAATTTTCAGGAGTATTAGCTTCAGATATACTAAACAGATATCTGATAATAAATGTGCAATAAATAAATTTTCAGAAATTTCAGTAGTAGCTAACTGTTATTATTATTGCTTCTGTTATTACATGGCACAAGGAAAATAAGGGCAAACATTCGCACCAAATTGCTTCTCTCTTTGTGTGTTTACGCATTTCTGCTTTCCATCATAATTACTCTTCCCTTCTCCGTGAAAATATCGAATGCCTCGTGCGAAATGTGGCGCCATAAACTGATCCGTTCCCCCTTCTGCCGTTCTTCCGTGGCGGCATTCAGGAAAGGTTCAGGATCATCCCAGGAGGGGCGAGGAGTGCAAGAGGGCCACGGTCAAGGGCCGGGACGAAGGCCACGAGCGCCGCGGTTCCGGGAAAACCGGGAAGATCTCCGACACAGATTCCGGGATCGCCTCGCCCTTGTCGCCCTCGTCGACCTACAGCTTTCCGGGATGCAGCGACAAGGAGTCCAGGAGCGAATGCGCGCAGTACTTGTCCTGGCCTGTACAACAAATTAAGGTAGAATTATCTACTTTTGAATGTATAGCAATGTTCAGCTGCGGGGGAAATAATTGCAACTGTATACCATAATATTGCTGGCTTCTACAGCAAAAATTAACTTTAATCCATGGAACAGGTTGAGCATGTATCACATTAAATATCCTACCGACTGCGCCACATTTTTAATGAGCCATTTTACCTTACCTTAATACCTTAATATTGCTAGATTCTACAGCAAAAAATAACTTTAATCCATGAAACAGGTTGAGCATGTATCACATTAAATATCCTACCGACTGCGCCACCTTTTTAATGAGCCATTTTACCTTACCTTAATACCTTAATATTGCTAGATTCTACAGTAAAAAATAACTTTAATCCATGGAACAGGTTGAGCATGTATCACATTAAATATCCTACCGACTGCGCCACATTTTTAATGAGCCATTTTACCTTACCTTAATACCTTAATATTGCTAGATTCTACGGCAAAAAATAACTTTAATCGACGGAACAGGTTGCGCATGTATCACATTAATTATCCTACCGACTGCGCCAACTTTTTAATGAGCTATTTTGTGGTTAACATGTATATTAGGAGGTATTACCTAGCGCAAGAACTTTTAATTTTTCGCTTGATCAAACAATCACATATCTGATCTTCGCGTTAATGTTTTAACATTAAACCCCCTGTAATTCCATGCACAGCGCCCTCCATATGGTTATACATATTGACACCCCTCTTCAGAAACTCTTCTCAATTTTCGATAACCAATCTGTATGCTAATCAACGCTGCAGCAAATCCGTGGCTGCGTCCATTACAACAGATGACATAAATAAATAAATAAGTTGATTGGAGAAGATTTGCATCGGAATGGATGCAACCCCTTTCGCAATTTTCGGGGTCCACCGAGCCCCCCGTGGAAATGTGCACGTATCGGGGTGCAGATAATTGCGTTACACGGAAAATTGCGGGGGCACGTAGGGAATTGCGAGTGGAGGGCTTGGGGGGTGGTAAATCGTGATGCTGTGGGTGTTTTCTTAAGTGGGGTGGGTCCGGTGCAATCTGCCACCGGTGCACCCCTCGGCAGGAAGCAATCACTGATCAAAGCCCGTAAATTGTCCGTATAAGATACGCGAGAAGTCGCTGCAATTGTGAATTGTGTGCGCAGGGGTTGATGGGGATGATTACGCAACAAAAACACGGGTCTCTGATCGCAGGTTCAGATTTCACTTGCCCCCAATAGTGTCAGGTTTCTATACGGTATTTAACGAGTCTTGGGTTGGTCTTTCAGTCACCGGGTTCAATTGCAGATTAACATATTTAAGATATTCATCGCAGGGGATTGATCCATATTTTACAAAATAATAACTATAACTTATTGTTATTGTATAACTATTCTATATTGCACTTGGTAGTTAACTGTGTAGCGTACAAGTTGGAACATGATGCCTTTATATTATTTTACAGACGTAACGTTTTTTGTGTAGCGTATAAATTAATGATCCTACCGACTGCGCCAGATATTTAATGAGTGGCCTCATAAATTTAAGCCTCATCACGCTTAGGTGCTTACTCAAAGCCAAATTGAAATGTACAGAAGGCTCCACTGTAATACGTTATCTGCCGGATGATCTTATCTGCCAGATATATCTGCAAGGATATTAAATACCTGCCAATGCGTTTTCTAATCTTGCGATTTTAGAAAAAGGTTCCGTTTTAATTGCTCTGATTTTTGATCTGCACCTGTTGCTCGTGCTCTCCGGACACTCTCGTTTTTTTGATTTAAAACGTTTCAAAGCTCGTCAGGCTCGGATTAGAGGCGTTATTCTGGAATCAGTGTTATAAACCTCGCTGCAAAACCGCACACATACACACGATCGCCGCTGAATTAAAGCGCAGGGGTGGATTTACGACGTGCGGGGGCGTTAAATTTCATTCACTCCCGAAACACCAGAAACTTCACAGACGGCAGTAAAACCGGCAATTAACGCGAACACGACAGGGCGCAATTAAAGCTGAACTGAAATCAGAGATTTTCTGAAAAAAGTTAAATTACATCACAAAAATGAATATATTTTGTGGTAATTGCTGTAGATGCTGCACTGGCCCATTAACCATGCGGCACAATGATACACCATTGAAACCTTAAGACTTTGCTAATCTATGGGAGCTCGAACCTTACAAATCTGTATTTACAACAGATACCGGCGATGACATTTACGGTTCGATAATCCGATTCAATTCACGTCTCATTACTCACCCTCCCCATGGACCCACCGTCCTCGTTTTCCTCGAGGAAATCATTTGCGGTGCTCCGGGGAAAGCGCCTTGTCGTACGTAGGTGGGGGGTCGACGTGAGTCACCCATTTTCCCGTGCGATCCGACGACCTCGTCAAGAAATTAGGTTCCAATAGGAGAGACCTTAGATCACTGTCAACTCCAATTTCCCGACTCTCCGGACGAAGCACGTAGGCTGTAAAGTAATGATCGGACCCCCATGCATGGGGGGTCGACCCCCGGGACCTTAATTGAGACGCTCGTGCAGTATTTGCTCAGGGTGAATCAGGAGACACAAAGATTTGATAACGAGGGAAAAGGCAGAGGTCTCGTCGAAGTGTCGTGTGCTGTTTCGAAATTGTATTCAATGGAAATAATGATTCAGACATAAAAGTCTTAAAGATTGTGATGTACCTGAAGGGCAATCAGCGCGTTAGGCCGTGGAGCGAGTGGAGGGTCCCTTCGAAGCAGTGACGAGGGCCAGGCTCTCGGTGTCAGAGAGTGGGGGGGGGGGGGGGGGTTAAAAAAGGCTCCACGTAATTTATCCTCGTCCCTACTTCGTCGCAAAGGGAGGCTCCACCCCACCTGCGTGGGTGGACGGCAGACAGTCAGCGAAGTTCAGAAATTACGAACTGTCGCGACGGCTGACCATCTGGCGTCTACACCACCAGATTTAAGTCTCGCAGTGAGAATAAGAAGTTGAACTGAAAGGAATGCCCGATTGAGAAAACGTGGGGGGAACAAAAAATAACAGGTGTGAATTTTGTGGTGTAAAATATCTGCGTTTATTCACACAAAAGACAGGACACCTACGCTTCCTGAAATAAATTCTTCCGCCCGCGACCTTATCATGCAGGGTTCCCCCATATTCGGCCGAATATCGCGAACTCGTAATCGTAGATGTGTAGATGTATCCTCAGGCATACTGTATCCAAATCTAGCATAAAATTTTCAAAATATACATTAGAGAAAATTTCATAAATTTCAGTGACAGATATAGTTTGATTTTCTCACTTATTTACTTCATAACATTCGTCAATATTTTAGAGGATATATCCTCAGGCATACTGTATCAAAATCTGGCATAAAATTTTCAAAATATTGCATGGTGGCTCATGGTGGATGCGCTGGTGGAGGCGCCTGGCGGAGGCGCCGGGCGGAGGCGCCGGGCTCATGGTGGAGGCGCCGGGCTCATGGTGGAGGCGCCTGGGGGAGGCGTCGGGCGCATGGTGGAAATATGGAAATATCTCTATAAATATGTTCTTCTTCTTTAAGTGCCATCTTCTAGACTTACTGGAGACTTCTCAGTCTTCTAGGTCGTCCACATAGAGGGGATCCGTTGCATCCGTCACTTCTTATTAGCTTATTAATCTTTGAGTGCTATCTACTTGACTTACCGGAGATTCCCCAGTCGTCCTCACTGATTGGGTCTTTTGCGACGGTCACTTCTTTCTTATTAGCCTTTTCATTATGTGCCATTTCCTCATTAATCATTATTCTTTATGGCTTACACATGCTTTGTCTGTCAAGCATAGATTGTCCAATCTATAATATCAATCCTGTCCTGCAAATCTTGTCCTCGGTATGACCTGATCTTTTACTCGTACTGTGCATATTCTATATTTCTAGTACAATGTAACAATATTCGGTATCCAACGTTTCTTCATGCAGCAATATTATTTCTCGGCTCTCAAACTATATGAACGGACGTGCAAATACAAAGTTAAATTATTGCACCTATAAAAAGCACGATTTTCCGCAAAACACGGTGCTGATTATGAACGCCCCCCGCTTTTCTTATCTGGCATTCAATATTGTGCCCGGGAAATTCGCCCACATCACAATCTGATTCTCTCATTTTCCCTCGCCGTAATCGATAAGAAAGCGGAGATAATTCACCCCCGCTGTGCCCCACCCCCGCCCCCACCGCCGGCCCCGGCGGAACGTAGCCGGCCTAGGTGCAAGTGCAAGAAGAATGCCGACGAGGAAAGAAAGGCGCCGCCTTGAGGAGCAGCGCCGGTTAAAAATGCAAACGACACGTGCAGTATTAAGGGCGGCGGGAAAGCTCCCGTCCCTGCGCCCCCCGGGCGTCTGGAGGACATGCATAAGTAAGGAAAGGGCCACTTATTCAACCCCCCGAGGGCCAGGAAGTGCGGAGGAGGAGGATGGCGAGGAAGGGTTCGATCGGCCAGGGGGGCGGGGGAGTTTAAAGTAGCCCGGCCGCGGATTGATACCCCGCACAGTTCCGGAATCGTAAACGGGATTTGTCTTGGAAGGACGGGAACACCGGATGTGACACAAAAGGGGTAGAGGGGAAGGACATAGGGATTTATATTCTCAGTTTTTGGTACGATTTATGCAGTATGGATAGTAGTCCTTGACATGATTCAAATATCGGATCTGCAGCTCGGCAGCTCTTATAATATTCTCATTATCATAAAAAAAACAACTCAATTGTCGGTTCTGCAGCTCAGCAGCTCTTACAATATTCTACATAATATATTTCTTGAGGTTGACTCAATTATCGGTTCTGCAGCTCGGCAGTTCTTATAATATTCTACATAATCTATTTCTTGAGGTTGACTCATGTTACGTAATCGAAGGACCAGGCGGGTGTTCGCCAATTTAAATGATAAGGTAATTAAAACTCGTCGTTTTGGAAATAATGTGGACTATAATTTAATGCGTAACAATAATTAATACACAGCGATGTACACCGGTGAAGGTAACGAATTGAAGTGTCGTCTGCTCTGCATTCTTACAATTAAATCTTTGAGTTATTGGGGTGGGGTGCAATTTGAATTGTGCACCGCGAGGGGTGGCTTGAAGATGATTCCTGATTGGTGCGGCATTTCGTTTCGGTAAGCCATGTTGCCACACTTGGTTATCACAAGCCTTGGGTAATTCCTCTATCTGGAATTTCTGAGGATTCCTAATGCCGTCCAATAAATATATTTGGGATTTCCTGGTCGCTAATTGTATTTGCCGAAGTGGCAATCCTTGCTCAATAAACGGCTTAATGTGCCTATTGATCTTCATGCGCACCGTTCTTTACTTAAGCACTTCTCGGTGAACATAATGGCTAAATAATAGCCACCCCAATAAATTGTCTTTACAATCTTAATACTACAAATGTATCGGCTGCAATAAAGGCCGACTAATGCGATTACACTTTAACCGATTTGGGGTTCGACGCTGTGCAATAGCGCCGAAATAACTCAATTGTCGGTTCTGCAGCTCAGCAGCTCTTACTTACTATATTCCACATAATCTATTTCTTGAGGTTGACTCAATTATCGGCTCTGCAGCTCGGCAGCTCTTATAATATTCTACTGAATCATTGAGATTGACTAAACTTGTTTTAGTTGTGGAATTAGTTTAGGTAGAATTTTGTTCTCATAATTGAGCGGCGTCTGAAACGTAAATGTAATGAACTCATCAAAATTCAATTACGCTCCCATGCTGCTCCAGTTTTCGCATGTCCATCATCCAATTTTACAGCGCAAAGCTGCACCCCTCTGGAATTTCCCTGTGGGAGCAGCCGCAAAGGATTTTTTTCGCTAAGCCACGTCGAATTTCTTATGTTCATCTTCGTAATGTAATTTTATCGTTCGGAATGCACAAATTTATCGGCGGGCGCGGAAATTGCGTGGGCGTAAATACGCATCATCCCCGTGGCGTTGTGAGGGGTAATCCGTTCCCGGTGGAGGTTAAGCTGCCGCACGTAAATCTTATTAAAATTATCCACGGTGTATTGAGCCCTCCCCATTATAATCTATGATGATTGATGGGGATTTGATTATCGAGGAATTATAGATACTGATATTGAATATCAAATCTTAAATTGATAAGGGTGAATGCAACAGACGATTTGGCATAATATGAATATTGATATAACGATATGTGTCTAGCCATATGTGGTTCGATGGTGCTGAGTATATTACAGTAGGGTGGAAATAACATTGGAAAATGGGTTTCCTTCAATGTCTGTTACTCTAATAAAACTATAAGGAAACTGAGACCATATAACATGAACAACTAAATAATAATGGTAGTATTTTTATCTGAAATACTTTTTACAATGTTGTTAGTCATTGTTATTTTTTTGATAATACATTACAAGTGGTATAATAATAGGTTTATTAATGTCAGTACATACAAGTGCTTACATAAGTCAAAAATAGGTTCACAGAATATATAAAATTTCGTAACTCCAGCGGTCATAAAATACATGTAATTTTTTTTTACTACATTCAGAAAAAAGTGCGTATTATTTCATGTTATAATAAGCTTCATTATTGAAATAAAATAGTATCAACTGGATACTGTACTGAGACCTTTATAAAGCAATTGTAGATAAAAGTTATTAAATGTTTCATCCTCATTCTGTTGATACTGTTTTAGTTGAATAATCAAGCTCATTGTGCCACTAGTGGTGTAATAAGCTTCACTATTCAACTAAAACAGTATCAACAGAGGATGATCAACATTTATCTAATATAAATGTTTCATCCTTATTCTGTTGATACTGTTTCAGTTGAATAATGAAATTCATTGTGCCACTAGTAGTGTACTAAGCTACATTATTCAACTAAAACATTATCAATATATGTTTTGTTATTTTTTTGATAATACATTACAAGTGGTATAATAATAGGTTTATTAATGTCAGTACATACAAGTGTTTACATAAGTCAAAAATAGGTTCACAGAATATATAAAATTCCCTAACTCTAGCGGTCATAAAATACATGTAATTTTTTTTACAACATTCCGAAAAAAGTGCGTATTATTTTATGTTATAATAAGCTTCATTATTGTACTGAAATAGTATCAACAGGATAGTGTAATAAGACCGTTATAAAGCAATTGTATATAAAAGTTATTAAATGTTTCATCCTCATTCTGTTGATACTGTTTCAGTTGAAAAATGAAGCTTATTGTGCCACTAGTGGTGTAATAAGCTTCATTATTCAACTAAATCAGTATCAACAGAGGATGATCAACATTTATTTAATAGAAATGTTTCATCCTTATTCTGTTGATAATGTTTGTTGAATAATGAAGGTTATTATGCGACTAGTGGCACAATAAGCTTCATTTTTCAACTGAAACAGTATCAACAGAGTGAGGATGAAACATTTAATAACTAGAGGTAATAAGCTTAATTATTCATCAAAAACGGTTTTAATAGGATGGGGTAATAAGATCTTTATAAAGTAGTTGTAGATAAAAGTTATTAAACATACATGTTTCATCCTCAATCCATTCAATTTAATTGCCTCATTATAATTTATTGACATTCTGTCATCTTATATTAATAATAAAAATGTAATTAAGGTTGTTGTGTTTAGTACTTACTGGTAAATATTTATTTTTATTTTACGATTTATTTATTTTATTTTATTTCAGTTGACTAGTTACACTAACAAATTATATAAACACTAAATCATTTATACATACTATAACATTGAATTGTGCCACTAGTGGTGTAATAAGCTTCATTGTTCAACTAAAACAGTATCAACAGGGGGTGATCAACATTTATTTAATATAAATGTTTCATCCTTATTCTGTTGATACTGTTTCAGTTGAGTAATGAAGCTTATTGTGCCATTAGTGGTGTAATAAGCTTTATTATTTAACTAAAACAGTATCAACAGGGGATGATCAACATTTATTTCATATAAATGTTTAATCCTTATTCTGTTGATACTGTTTCATTTGAATAATGAAGCTTTTTGTGCCATTAGTGGTGTAATAAGTTTCATTATTCAACAAAAATGGTATTAACCTGATGGTGTAATAAGATCTTTATAAAGTAGTTGTAGATAAAAGTTATTAAACGTAGATGTTTCATTCTTAATCCATTCAATTCAATTGCCTCGTTATAATTTATTGACATTCTGTCATCTTATATTAATAATAAAAATGTAATTAAGGTTGTTATGTTTAGTACTTACTGGTAAAAATTTATTTTAATTTTATGATTTATTTATTTTATTTTATTTTACCTGATTAGTTACACTAACAAATTATATAAACACTAAATCATTTATACACACTATAACATTGAACACGTAATAACAGCTATTTATGATATAAGTGAATAAAATTGCTTTATTCACTTGTATCACACAAGATTTTTTCCAATTCGTTATCAGAATTGAAGAATTTGCATGCAAGTGTCACATTTGTCACATAGTGTCAGGTTATAAAAAAAAATTCAAGAATAGTGCGTATTTAGTATTTTTTACTTTATTCACGTTATCAATAGTTATAGTGAATAAAGTGAAATTCAACCATTCGATTAAAGTGATGTTTTAAAGATGAGATTCAATATACATAATGACTCATTATGTATATTGAATATACTCATTATTAATGAGCATATTAATAATGGGAATTGGAAAAATACCATTAAAATGTATATTTAAACATTTTGTAACACACTTGACTCTAATTTTATATTTACCCTAATTAATATATTGTATTCTTCGTATATGCCTGTGATGATGGTTGTATACAACCGAAACTAGTCGGGCGAAATAAAATAAAATAAATAAATTATAAAATAAAAATATATTTTTTACCAGTAAGTACTAAGCTTATCAACCTTAAATATATAATTGGATAATAGGTAATTTATGGATAAAACCTTAAACTTAAATAAAATATAATTGATAATAATGATACAAAATTTCATAATTATAAATTATTTTGCCATAAAATCTGTAAAGCTCAGGAGTCTCCTGTTGCTTGGCTTCCTATATGATTGGCCTCTTGGTGATTTTTTTTATATTACGCCACAAGTAGTGTAATAAGCTTTATTACTCAACTGAAGCAGGTTATACAGTGTAACAAAGCCTTTATAAAGTAGTTGTAGATACATTATTTTATTGGTTCTTATCAGTATGATATCATGCTTATCAACCTTCAATATATAATTGGTAATTTATGGATAAAACCTTAAACTTATTTAAAATATAATGGATAATAATAATACAAAATTTCATAATTATAAATTATTTTGCCATAAAATCTGTAAAGCTCAGGAGTCTCCTGTTGCTTGGCTTCCTATATGATTGGCCTCTTGGTGATTTTTTTTATATTACACCACTAGTAGTGTAATAAGCTTTATTACTCAACTGAAGCAGGTTATATAGTGTAACAACGTCTCCTGTTGGTTGGCTTCTTATATGCTTAGCCTCTTGGTGATTTTTTTTTATATTACACCACTAGTAGTGTAATAAGCTTTATTACTCAACTGAAGCAAGTTATATAGTGTAACAAAGCCTTTATAAAGTAGTTGTAGATGCATTATTTTATTCGTTCTTATCAATATGATACCCAACTTTCATTGTGTAAAAATCATGCAAAGTTATCTCTACAGTTTAAGAAATTTTTGCAGTTGTAAGATATTTTAGATTCTGGTTCTGGTCAATTTTATTGCTGTATTTACTATTAAATATGAGTAATATTTAACACTTCATGTGCTTGTTATAAACAAAGTTTTGCTCTCTTTAGTGTTTTGAGGTATAGCATCTGTTTTCGTTATAATTTATGAGTGTGTAGTACGCGAATTTCCACTTTTAACTATCTACGTGTTGATGGGCAACTGTAAACTTCCCCTGGAAAGCAGTAAATCCGCGCAAATAGTATCCACAAAACTTCGCACTGCACGCCTTTCCAATTATCTCGCACACCAGGGAAACTTCAGTCTTCGGTCTTCATCCTCGTATAACTTTGCGAGGTTCGCCGCATCATCGCGATATGTTTTACTTAATTAAGTTCAGGTTCAATTCAGGGGGGTCGTCGCGTGCGCGGGGTCACGATCAACCCCGTGCCGTGACCTGTTCCCCGTTCCAGTTTAACCCCCAAGGAATTGGCCCCGTACGTCTTCCACTGGGGTTATGATTTTCTTGCACCCCCCCCTAACCCCGGCGAGTCCACCTGACGGCGCCCGAGGCCCTTTTCATTTTTTACAGGGCGCAATAAGCCGTCCCGGACAAGGCATTAATCAAACGGACGCCCCTGCCCAGGACACACAGGGGAAATATTCGGGATGAGAGTGGCGATAATCGCAAAAAGTAAAAAGGTGGAGAAAAAATGTTTCCAATCTTAACGACGGATCGTGGCTAAAAAACTAATTGGTTATTTTCGGTGAACGAACTAAAAAATAGTATATTATTTAACAGACCTATAATGTAGGCTATAATTCACGAGGATGAATTTTATATGGTCTTCGTAATCTTCAGCACGACCATCGATATCATGTTCGTGTCTATGTGATCAAGAGATCGTACGGGTTCGTGTCTATGTGATCAAGAGATCGTACGGGTTCAACTCCTAAGTCATAACTCCTAAGTCATCCTAAAATGACCTTTGGTCCGTTTTACAGATCATACCTGATTATTTGCCCTCATTTTTGGTATCTTCATTCATACTTACAAACGTTTAGTGCAAAACTGTGGAAATTCTCATTATTTCTTGCAATCAAATATCACCCTTAACGCGACGACCCTTAACACATTCCACACATGCTCACAAGCAATGCACACAATGTCCTGGTGGAAATTGCAGGGGGGCAGACACCGCAGGATAACCGTATCCGTGGCCATAGAGGCTCCTCTGTGTTTGTGTGAATATGCGGGGGTGTTCTCTTTGTGCGGGAGGGAACGTAAAGAGCGCTCCGCAACTACCACGATTAAAATCTCCGTCTTCTCCCGGGACGTCTAGGACTTATCGATGACGTCGACAAAGGCAGACGTGGGGGCCGACGCCACGCAAACGAGGGGGGCCAAGATGTGTGCATGTGAGATGAATGGCAGCGATTGTTAATTCGAGAGTTTCGAGTTGCACGTATTTCGAAGGTAAGTTGCCCCCTCACAGAGCAATAACGTCGATTAGTTATACCATTACGAACAACAGTGACGTCATAACAATGCGGTTTCTATAGTTACGCATGTATTAATGACTGACAATGCTGACAATACAATGGTTGTATTTTCAGGGTAATACCACGAACAAATGTCGGTCGCTGCCACAATTTTTGGTTAAACATTCATCGGTTACAAACAATCTAGTCGGGCCCTAATCAAAAAATAACCCGAAATATCAGTGTGTCTCAAGTACAAGAAAATAGTAAATAAAATGTGGTAATAAATGTGGCTTGATCTTTGAAAGATGAAGTGATCTAAATAAATACAGGTATCTAAACTGTATATTTAGCTGCTTGTTTATTCTGCTTTACTAGATGATTCAATCAATTCATTGTATCCCCTTCCTAAATATAATTCGTGGTGTTCTCAAAAATCGATAATGATTTTAAAAATACAACTCATTTCAACCCCAATCTTTGGAAAATGCACCTCGCTCTTCGGGCTCGGTGCATTTTCGTCGTTGGGGTTGAAATCGTTGTATTTATAAAATCATTATCGATAATGGGAACAACACAGAAAATTTAATTCAAAATTTTTGAAAAATATCTGTAGAATAGTAATGGCTTAATTTCCTTAATTGTTTCTACAATTAATAATACACTTTATTGAGTTTGCCCCTACAAGTTATTTTAGTTCTTGAATGCGGCAATTCCCCACTTATCCCAGCAATAATTAACCTGTTCTCGAGCTTCCTGGATTATAAAGTTAAATCTTCGCAATGTTCTCGCGATCATTCTTTCTCTCATCATTTCCTCGGGCACCTGGATGCTATCTTTAGCCGCTCTAGCACGGGCCACGCCAACCGGCGACGTTTTTTTCTCCTCTTTTTCTTCCACGAACATAAATACACGCACGCACGCAGCCCCCTGCGCCCCCCGCCGCCCCCGCCCGATTGCAACGTCTTTCTCCGCCGCCCACGCAATTCGTAAGCATGCGGAATGTATAATGCATCGCCCCGACTGAAGGGGAGAGAGTCGGAAACTTTTTCTTTCTTTTCGCCTTCCTCGCGGGGCAAATATTAGCCCCCCGCCGTACATGCATACATGCATACGCACGCTAATGCCACCCCCGGCGGGTTTCCGCCGCAGCACAGCAGGTACGCTGGAAGGAAGGGGGCCTTTGTCGAATTTCAAGGTGACACAAGCCCTGATGGATCGCTTCCACCCCCCACGCGAAGAGGGATTAATTACGGCGCGGGAGAAATGTAAACGAGCCCCATAGTTTATATAATCCTCCAAGTAACACGGCCTATAAAAGAATTTTTAACGCAGCTTTATTTGAGGATGGAGTTTATACACGAGCCAAAGCCGAGTGCACAATCATTCGAGCCTAGGACATCCATCTATGACTTAACTAAACTAGGCAAACTCAATTCACAATTATTAATCTTCGACACACGCATATATTGCGTACATACATTCGTATCTATGACGTCCATCTAAGACTTAACTAAACTAGGCAAACCCAATTCACAATTATTAATCTTCGGACACACGCATATGTTGTATGTGAATGAGTACACGAGCCAAAGGCGAGTGTACAATCATTCGTATCTATGCCACCCATCTATGACTTAACTAAAGTAGGCAAACCCAATTCACAATTATTAATCTTCGGACACACGCATATATTGCGTACATACATTCGTATCTACGACGTCCATCTAAGACTTAACTAAACTAGGCAAACCCAATTCACAATTATTAATCTTCGACACACGTATATATTGCGTACATACATTCGTATATATGACGTCCATCTATGACTTAACTAAACTAGGCAAACCCAATTCACAATTATTAATCTTCGGACATACGCATACGTTGCATGTGAATGAGTACACGAGACAAAAGCGAGTGTACAATCATTCGTATTTATGACACCCATCTATGACTTAACTAAAGTAGGCAAACCCAATTCACAATTATTAATCTTCGACGCATATATTGCGTACATACATTCGTATCTACGACGTCCATCTAAGACTTGACTAAACTAGGCAAACCCAATTCACAATTATTAATCTTCGGACACACGCATACGTTGCATGTGAATGAGTACACGAGACAAAGGCGAGTGTACAATCATTCGTATCTATGACACCCATCTATGACTTAACTAAAGTAGGAACCCAATTCACAATTGTTAATCTTCGACACACGCATATATTGCGTACATACATTCGTATATATGACGTCCATCTATGACTTAACTAAACTAGGCAAACCCAATTCACAATTATTAATCTTCGGACATACGCATACGTTGCATGTGAATGAGTACACGAGACAAAAGCGAGTGTACAATCATTCGTATTTATGACACCCATCTATGACTTAACTAAAGTAGGCAAACCCAATTCACAATTATTAATCTTCGACGCATATATTGCGTACATACATTCGTATCTACGACGTCCATCTAAGACTTGACTAAACTAGGCAAACCCAATTCACAATTATTAATCTTCGGACACACGCATACGTTGCATGTGAATGAGTACACGAGACAAAGGCGAGTGTACAATCATTCGTATCTATGACACCCATCTATGACTTAACTAAAGTAGGAACCCAATTCACAATTGTTAATCTTCGACACACGCATATATTGCGTTCATACATTCGTATCTGTGACGTCCATCTAAGACTTAACTAAACTAGGAAAACCCAATTCACAATTATTAATCTTCGGACACACGCATATGTTGCATGTGAATGAGTACACGAGCCAAAGGCGAGTGTAGAATCATTCGTATCTATGCCACCCATCTATGACTTAACTAAAGTAGGCAAACCCAATTCACAATTATTAATCTTCGACGCATATATTGCGTACATACATTCGTATCTATGACGTCCATATATGACTTAACTAAACTAGGCAAACCCAATTCACAATTATTAATCTTCGACACACGCATATATTGCGTTCATACATTCGTATCTATGACGTCCATCTAAGACTTAACTAAACTAGGCAAACCCAATTCACAATTATTAATCTTCGGACACACGCATATGTTGCATGTGAATGAGCACACGACCCAAAGACGAGTGTACAATCAATCGTATCTATGACACCCATCTATGACTTAACTAAAGTAGGCAAACCCAATTCACAATTATTAATCTTCGACACACGCATATATTGCGTACATACATTCGTATATATGACGTCCATATATGACTTATCTAAACTATGCAAACACAATGCACAATTATTAATCTTCGGACACACGCATATTCACTCTCCTTAAAACCGTCAGCATTTTAAACGCACCGCCGACGTATTAATCGCTCCAGTTGTGGGTGCGACAGAACGGATACGTGTCGCATACCGAAACCTCTATGTGTACTCGAATATTTCCTGCGCTCCTGTGTTGTTGATCTTTAAAGCCAGAAGCTCCGTTTAGACCAACGACTGATTTAATGCCGACGAAATTCCATAAATAAAGCCACGTATACTTAGCTCACCGTCTAAATCTCTCTGCGATCGGCTAATTAGCAATTGGGACGCGATAATTCGAACGCGTGTACACGCCGCAATTAATTAGCACAAAGAAAGCTAATGAGCGCCGCACGAATCTTGTAATTTGTGGAAGATCTGGTTGTGAAATGATGTGTAAAAATGATTACAAAAAACGGATGATGTAGTGTTTGTATGAAGGTTTTATGAACACAATTACAAAAGTAGATAAGTTATGCCAGTTCTGTACTAAAACCTCATAAAGTTTACATTAAGGCGGTTAAATTTCTTCATTTCCGGTCGGGAGCTTAAATCAGAGGGTTTGATAGATCTGGTTGTGAAATGATGTGTAAAAATGATTACAAAAAACGGATGATGTAGTGTTTGTATGAAGGTTTTATGAACACAATTACAAAAGTAGATAAGCTACGCCAGTTCTGTACTAAAACCTCATAAAGTTTACATTAAGGCTGTTAAATTTCTTCACTTCCAGTCGGGAGCTTAGATCAGAGGGTTTGACTAGATCTGTTTGTGAAATGATGTGTAAAAATGATTACAAAAAACGGATGATGTAGTGTTTGTATGAAGGTTTTATGAACACAATTACAAAAGTAGATAAGGTACGCCAGTTCTGTACTAAAATCTCATAAACTTTATATTAAGGCGGTTAAATTTCTTCATTTCCGGTCGGGAGCTTATATCAGAGAGTTTGAGTATAGGCTAGAATTATTAAAAACACAAGTTTTTGTCCTAAATTGGTATTATAGTCTGTCCAATTCTGAAAGAAGCTATAGAATAGAAAGAAGTGATACTACACTTATGTGTTAAGTATAAGTTATGTAAGTAGAATGTGCAAGCAACGAAAATTCATAATATTAAAAGCAACAAGAAAACTCAATCAAAGTTGGAAAATGGCAACGCCAAAAATTCAATACCTGTGGACGATAACCGGTGCCATTAATGAGGTGCGGCCGCTTTTTTACGATACGTATGCTCGTAAATATTATCATTTCAACATCTTATTGTATCCAATTAAATGGTGTATAGACCTGCAGCCCTTCATTACACAAAACCCACAATCGTCCTGGTAAAACACACAAATCGCCCCCTCATTAATAATGCATCTCCTCCGCCCATTCCCACCGCCGTCCGCTCAACCCCACGTCCTGAAATTGCAAATTACTTTCTTAATTTCGCGTTTAACGTTAACCGCATCGTTGCACCCCGGTGCTTAAGCATTCAATTTCTGCTCGTACCTTGGTGTTTGTCTTGCCGGGGCCTTGCACCCTTAAACACACACGCGTACAAGTGCGGGAAAACTGTGGGGTGCAGCCCGCCCCCGCCACCCCCACTCGAATGCCATCCCTGTTATGAAGTCAATTTGCAAGTAATTACTCTGCAGAGATCGCGAGCGGGGGAGTGAGTAAGTGAGGAGGGGATGGAGATTGGGTTTTCCAGGGAGGACAATGTGTAAGACACATTTTCAGCCACATGAAAACCTATTGTGTTACTGTCACAAATTGGCGAAAACAAAAAAAATCTTATTGAAGAAGACATAATAAAAATAATATAAACAAAAAACATCTTTATATATAAACATATGAACTACCAGTAGTACTCCAATAAAGAAGGAAGAAAACAATAAAAAAGAAGAACGACTAAAAATCTTCTAAAATGAACTACACTGCTCAACAAAATTAGGGGAACACCTATAAAAAAGGGTTAAAATAGAAATTTAACAACTATACGAAATTAATTATTTCTGATTAATCTTAATTCATGTTTATTTAAACAGAAAGAGGCATTTTAAAACCATGTGCTCAACATAAGCAAAAAAATACCCCGTACTATAAAAAATATTAACCATTTTTACCCTTTTTTAAAGGTGTTCCCCTAATTTTGTTGAGCAGTGTATATTAAATAGCATGTGTTACTCCACCACACCTCGAGATTATAGTATCATACGTCAATGATCTCCGATCAAAGTTAACTGGAAATTATATGACTGGTAGTCAATATTAAAACTCTGTACTAAAATTTTTTTTTTCTCAAAACTAAATCTAAAATTAACCTTACTCAAAAATCTCTTTTAATTTAACCTTCCAACCCGTAAATGAAATGTTCTTCTACTCTTGAGAATGGCTGAGAGGCCGAAACAATTGTAAAACGCATCTGTAAAATGGTGAAAATGAAATTCCTGTGGACGATAACCGGTGCCATTAATGAGGTGCGGCCGCTTTTTTACGATGCGTATGCTCGTGAATATTATCATTTCAACATCTTATTGTATCCAATTAAATGGTGTATAGACCTGCAGCCCTTCATCGAATAGTTGGGTTTTTCAAACATTAATGCTATAATGCAAGAGAACTGGTTGCTGCTTAATGTAGGATTCAGCAAAATGTGTTATCTCTTAAGAACGTTGAGTACGAGTCTCCCATAAATCACTGTTTAAACTTCGGCATTGGGATGCGGCCGAAATTAAGTTTGAAGGCAGCCCACGACAAACTCTCGTAACTAACTACACTCGTTTCCTTAATTAAGGAAAGTTTTCCGGGGCGCCTAGTGACTTTTTCCCCCTCGTGAATAAGTATTTGTATTCATGACTGCTGCTATCTCGTATTGCAGGTTGATTATTATTACTAGAAAATTTTGTAATTGGCATACATTATTTTCAATATCAAAACAATTCAAGTTGAGTCTCTTACGTATTTGCCAAAATACATGGCAATAATATATGTTCTGTAATATACTTACAGAACCTTAATAAAATTTATTAGTAAAATTTAATTCTCTAGAATTAATTATAATTAATTCTAGAGAATTAAATTTTACCAAATCAATTCATTAAAAAAAAAAAATCTGAACTATAAGAAGTAATTTTATATAACTAATTGTGTTCCAATTTTAATAATAATCTATTCGTACTAAAATATTTTTAAATTTCACCGTGGGATATAACGAACTGACCGCCACGTTATCCACAAAAAATCTCGATGAAAAATACTTGCACAATTTTATTCTAATTGCTTACAAAACATAAAGTATACATTATTTTATCTACGATCATTTAAAGAATGATTACTTTTGACACTGAAAATCGTGTAAAAAGTAAAGTTTTAAAGCTCTAGTGCTATATATTTTTAGAATGCCAAAGCATCTGTTAAAAATGCCAAAACGTGTCCAATTTAGGTTTTATTACAATAAATCTTCTCAATTTTGAAGAATCTATTATAATTTAAATTGTAATAAAATAATAGTATATTATGAAATTAGTATATAATTCATAGCATTTAGGTTATTTATTTCATTGTGATACTACACTTATGTGTTAAGTATAAGTTATGTAAGTAGAATGTGCAAGCAACGAAAATTCAACATATTAAAAGCAACAAGAAAACTCAATCAAAGTTGGAAAATGGCAATGCCAAAAATTCAATACCTGTGGACGATAACCGGTGCCATTAATGAGGTGCGGCCGCTTTTTTACGATGCGTATGCTCGTAAATATTATCATTTCAACATCATGAGTGAACGGTAATTTCTATATTTTTTTTTAGAAAACATAAACGTCATACTATCTGTTAAAACTGTCAAAACGTCTTCAATTTAGGTTTTATTACAAAAATGCCTTCTCAATTTTGAAGAATCTATTATAATTTAAGTTGTATTAAACTAACAGTATATTATGAAATTAGTATATAATTCATAGAATTAAGGTATGAGTGAATGGCAATTTCACAATATTTACCGTTAAACTTTTAATTATCACACCGAAGTTACAATTATTCTTTAAAAATCTTACATACTGCCAAAATTTCAATGCTTTTGTGGAAATCACAACGATTTACTTAAATTTTTTAATTGCTATGCCCATGTTTGTATTATTCTGGCTCAATTTCAGTTATTTCTGTCAAAATTTCTCTTAAATTTGTAATTATTCTGTTAAAATTGCAATGTTTGATGTCAAAATATAAATTATTATGACGAAGTCACAATAATTATTGTCAAATTTTTAATCATTATATCAAAGTTTCAATTATTCTTTATACATTTTAATTACTCCCAAGTTATTGAATTATTTTTACCAAAATTTTAATTATACTTTCTAAATTACATTGTTTGCAGTCAAAATTTCAATTATTATATGGAAGTAACAATAATTTCCTTCAAATTTTTAATTGTTATGCTGATATTTCTTTTATTATGGCCATATGTCAGTTATTACTTGCAAATTATGAAATTATTTCTGTTAATTTTGAAATTATTTTGTCAAAATTGCAATGTTTGATAACTAAATTGTAATTGTTATGTGAAAATTTAGAGTATGTCAGTAATTTTGTAAAAAATGCATGCAATGGTTTGCTGTCAAACTTTGAATGCTTTTATGGAAATCACAATGAGTTCCTTAATTTTTTTAATTGCTGTGTCGACTATAAAATTTATTTTATGTGTCAATTAACAAAACAATGTGTATTTTGTTACAATTTGAATGTCTGGAATGTGTGGAATGTGTGAAGTGTTCCAAGGGAATTAGTTGCAAGACGAATATATTTTCTGTTTAACTGCATTTAAGCGCGCATTTCGTTTTTTTTTTTGTTTGTTGTGAAGATTTGAGGGTAATTTATCTTCTGCCACTTCACTAGGTCTTAATTCGCTTGATTGCCTCTAATTGATACAGATGTCCCGGAGTCTGTGACTCGCCTTTCGCGCGACGCTCCCGGATTAATTCGGTTTAGATTAATTAAGGCTAAACGACAGAATTTATCTTATTAAAGATCAATTAGATCGGCTGACGCTATGTTAATGCGATGATTCGAACCCGCACAACTTCGACGTGTGCGAGCAGTAATTCGATTACAAAGATGCAATTATATGTCACAGTTGAGCCACATTTTAAGTAAATAGATTTAGTGATTGTTTGATTTGGTTTATCTGTTATATTTGGATGTTGCAAGTATGTAAAATTATACATATCAGATTTGAATACGTTTAGATAGAGAATTGGTTCACCAACGCAACTAACTGTATACCTATTTTCAATTTTAGAAAAGCGTAGTTTAACAATCAAATTGTTATCGTGAATAGAAACACACATTTTACTACGTTATTTGCTATATTATTTTATGGTGTTACGTGATATAAAATCGCCATGAAAAGTGATATAAAGCGTTGTAAAATGTGTGTCTATTTCCGGTAATTCATAGCATTAAAAACATCAAGAAAACTCAATTCAAATTGGAAAACGGCAATGCTAAAAATTCAATAGGTGTGGACGATAACCGGTGCCATTAATGAGGTGCGGCCGCATTTTTAAATATGATTATGCATAAACGATGTGTATGTAAACATGTAGATTGTGATGATTAGATGTTTTGATACTGATATAGGTGTTTGAATGGACTAAGCGTGGGTGTAAATGGTATATTTTGTCGTTTACTTCTAGATCAGTGTCTCACAGCGTCTTTTCGCAATGGAGATAGAAATTCAATTACTTGGTGCGTGCGGTGCGTGTGCGTGTGCGTGACGGTCCTGCAGGTGATCGAGACGCCGGCGTTTCTGCCGCCGCCGCTGCATGAGCAGGGGCGGATGCGTGGGTGGGTGCGTGCGCGCGTGCCGGACGGCGCCTCTCGCGCTGTCGCTTGTTTTTCAGGCGTCCGTCCTGCAGTCGAACCGGCGTCGTCGTGTGCAGGACCCGTTTCAGGAGCGCGCGCTCCTCCCTAGCAGGAGACGACGCGCGTACCAGGCCCGGGACGCCTGGCGTCGCGACGCGCACGCACTCGTTTGTTTTGCCGTCGTTGCCTTGTTTTGACGGTCGGCAGTTGTTACAACAGTTGAGTTTGTGTTTGTTTGTTTGCGTGCTGGTGCGCGTTTTATGTGGGTGAAAGTGACGGTGCGTTCGTTCAGATTAACCTAATCAAATTGCTCTCACATTGAAAATACATGAATACAGAATTTCAAAATATTAGAATAAATTTCCAAGATATCAAAGAAAATGTTCGAAGAAATTCATAAAGAGAACAAATGCTATGAACATTTTAAACGAAAAAATCTGCTATCAATAACCGCCTCATAACATTATTACCCCTAAAATACACATATAAGCAAAAAACATGATAACCTGAATCGTTAGTGGTGGAATGACAATAAAATTAATGCTAAACAAAGGAGAAATTTACAAATAAATATGTAAATAAAAATATTCAAAAATGTATGCTTAGGCTTTACGTAGAAATATTAAGATTCGTTCGGGAGGTGAAAAGACGTTCTTTACAAATATATTAAAAAAAATCCACCAGAATCACATTCAAATTAGATAAATTTTATTAAGCAAATATATGCTAAAACTTGTGATGGTACTGATGAAATTTAATATTACCTCTGCAAATATTGATTTAGTGAAAGTTTTGTAAAATTATTTTCCTCAAAGAGTTGTACACTATACTTTTTCTACGACTACATCATTAAAAAATCTAGAGGCTATTACAAAAAATAATTGCAAATAAGTTGTAACTGCTTTACAAATATGTACAGTCATGCTCACATAAATCTAGTACAAAAAATTTCACATTTCTATATAAAATTGCTATTGTAACCTAATTTCTTGTACTAGATTTATATGAGCATGACGAATTTGAATATGCCCTAAAGCTTTTCGTTTTAATAAAGTTAAAAAAGCAATACCAACTAAAACACAAATAACTAAAATTAATCTTGTGTACTTCTGACATTGTTTATCATAAAATTGATGAAGAATTTTTATAGATCTGCTTTCTTGAAAGAGGCAAAAATAGCCTCTAGAGAGCATCACATAAAACAAATGCAAATAAGTTTTACATTTTACTGCATTCAATGAGAACATTGCAAACATGCAGAGCTAAATTATTTCCCCATCATTAAATCTGCATTTAGTTTGTCCCTGGGGCTTTGCACACAAACATGTATGCATCAATTTAACACAATCGGAAGCGTACCCATTTTAAAAATCATTTTGCATTTTATCATCCGCGACTAATTCATCGGAAATCCCGTCCGGATTACATCGATGGCCATTCGATTCGTCCGTGGCTCGAGGCTCACTGAACTTTTTAACCTTTTGATGGAGCACGATTTTAAATCATTTGGTTTATTCACGTATTTCAGACTTAATAACATACATAATTATCAAGAATTAATTATGCAATCCATATAACACATTCCGTGCGAGTTATACACTATACTTTTTCTACGACTACATCATTTATAATCTTGGATTTGAGGATTTGAATCAGTCAAATAATTTATTAGTGATTACGAATGTCAAATATCAAATTACTAGGATCGTTAGAGACCATTTTTCTACGACAGTGCGTAAACTAAGTTTTTACGCACTGTTAACAGTGCGTAAAGTGATACTTTTTAGCACAAGTGCGTAAAAATTACATGTGCGCAAAATAAGTTTTACACACTATTAATTCACTCACCAATTAAAAAAAAATAGTATGCATCAAATTTTATTTAGAAGTCATCATTCAATAATATTAAAAAAAATCAAAACTTTATTCAAGTTAATGATATAATTGGCACAATGTGAGATATAATTTTTTTAATGGCAGTCGCAAAAAAAATGTATGATACACTTTCGTAAAATGCATTTGTGCATTCGTTTTTTTTTGTATTGGAGTATTAATAATGCAATTCATAAACCACATTCCTTGCCAGTTGTACACTATACTTTTTCTACGACTACATCAGTTACAATTTTGGATTTGAGGATTTGAATGTGTGATACACTATACTTTTTATACAACTGCATCATTTATAATTTTGGATTTGAGGATTTGAATGTGTCAAATAATTTATGAATGATTTCGAATGTCAAATATCAAATTACTACGATCGTTAAAGATCATTTTTCTACGACAGTACGTAAACTAAGTTTTTACGCACTGTAAATGAGGATTTGAATGTGTCAAATAATTTATTAATAATTATGGATGTCAAATATTAAATTACCACGAACGTTAAAGATCATTTTTCTACGACAGTGCGTAAACTAGGTTTTTACGCACTGTTGACTGTAAAGTGATACTTTTTAGCACAAGTGCTCAAATATTACATGTGCGTAAAATAAGTTTTACACACAATTAATTCATTCACCAATTAAAAAAGATAGTATTGTGCATCAAATTTTACTTATAAATCAACATTAAATAATACGAAAGAAGTTCAAAACTTTAAACATTCAAGTGAATAATACAGTTGGTACAATGAGATATTTTTTTTTATAATAGCTACCGCAGAAAAAAACTTTGTATGATACACTTTCCCAAAGAGCATTTTCGGACTCGTTTTCTTTTGTTGAACTCGGCTGTGCCTCGTTCAACAAAGTTCACGCAAATCAACATTAAATAATACGAAAGAAATTCAAAAATGCAAACATTCAAGTTAATAATACAATTGGTACAATGCAAGATATATTTTTTTGATAATATCTGTCGCAGCAAAAACTTTGTATGTTACACTTTCGTAAAGATCATTTTTGCACTCATTTAGTTTTGTTGAACTCGGCTGTGCCTCGTTCAATAAAATTCACGCAAATAAACATTAAATAATTCGAAGCTCAAAACTTTAAACATTCAAGTTAATAATACTATTGGTACGATGTGAGATATTTTTTTTAATAAAAGCTGTCGCAGCAAAAACTTTGTATGATACACTTTCGTAAAGAGCATTTTTGCACTCGATTTATTTTATTGAACTCGGCTGTGCCTCGTTCAACAAACGCTCGTACAAAAAGCACTACTTTACAAACTTGTGTCATAAATAACTATTTTGCGTCGTTACATTATCAGTATTTCGTATGTACTCAATCCTCGAAGTAGATGGAACATTAGTAGTTAAACTATGGGGATTCTAACGCACCCCCCGCAGAGATTTCGATTAATTTAATCCGCGTTTTAATCGAACTTTTGATTCGCGAGGAATCGACGGATTCGCGTCTAATCGCCGAAATTTGCAGGTAATGGGATAATCGCGCAAATAGCCGACGTAATTAGAGTAATTGCAGTGTAAGTACCGCGGATAATTGTTGCGATTATCCCATTACCTGCAAATTTCGCCGATTAGACGCGAATCCGTCGATTCCTCGCGAATCAAAAGTTCGATTAAAACGCGGATTAAATTAATCGAAATCTCTGCGGGGGGTGCGTTAGAATCCCCATAGTTTAACTACTAACATTACTACCCAGACCAAAATGTTGTTCATGAATCTATTTAAATATCCAATTGTAATGTTAATATTTCTATTCCATTCACAAAATGAAATTCGGACGACATTTTCTCATCTGAATGGAAATGTTTTAACTGCGTTTTCTCCCGGTTCCATTCCGCATAATGAATAGATGGGCTGATTTGCATCAATTAACATAGTCTGGACTCTTATGAATCGATGCGACAGGAGCCGGCCGAAAAGTGAATTAGCGCTGGCATTAGCCACTCGAACACATTTAAATTTTGGATGGATGGGGGGTGGGCGGATAATTAATATTCTATTCCTGAGCGCGGGGGCGTAATTAAAATCATCACCGGAATGCGAAACAGCCCCCCACCACCACCCCCGGGGGGTGGTGGTCATGAGTAATTCATGAGGGCCTGCGGGCCAATTTTCATGACGAAATTTTACATCCACCGAAAACTTTCGCCCCCCAGTAAAATTGTAATTTCATTTGCGTGATTATTGCCAGGTTTACCGGTGTACGTTGCTTCTAATGCGTAATTTAATGGAGTTAAGGCCCTAACTGCAACTGTCGTTAAACAAGCTAATTAAAAAAAGTCGTAGTCGCTTTGTAATGAATCATATTGTTTTAAATATTTAAGGCTTGGTGATATACTGTATACTATTTGGTACATATTTCAGTTCGAGTCATAAATTAGTATGCCAGGATGATAGGTACTCTGCAACTTCACCCCGTGCACAATATGCATATTGTGCACGGGGTGAAGTTGCAGCTGCACTTTTTAAAATTTCAGTACAGCTGCAACTTCACGCCGTGCACAACATGCATATTGTGCACGGGGTGAAGTTGCAGCTATACTAAAATGAAGTCATTCACAATGTACTAATTTAATAATCAATTAAAAATTCACAATAGGTGTCTATAGTCGTAGAAAAAGTCTATTAGGCTACTCACAGATAACGTGAAAAAATGCAAAGCAACAGCTCTAGAATTTCCCACATTTCACGTTATAATTTTTCGCCCGTTTTCTCTTGGGTGATTAACGTTTATGAGTGCGTTTACCGATTTTAGACGCGTGCCGCTTCTAAATCCGTGCGCCTATTTATAAACGTCCCTCTCTTTCTGCTAGCACCTCTCTGCACTGCAATTTTAAAACTTCCGACTCGCCGTGTCGCGCTTCTGGTCCATGGCGCCGCGACGCTCCTCGGAGGAGGGACGGCGAAAGCGCAGCGTCGAACTCCCCTGCTGTCCCACTTTAAATTTAGGGGGGCCCTCCCGTTACGCAACCCTGGCATCCTCGCAAATAATGGGCAATAAAACGGGAAAAGAATGGAAAAGCGGCGGCTTCGGGTTTCTCTAAATTTAAAAGTCCTCGGGGAATTGGGCGACGTGTGGCTCTTACAGAGGGAACTCAATGAAGTTTTGTGCTGATCAGTTATCGTAACTTTTGTGTGGGCATTGGTGAAATTATTAGCAATCTGTAATTAGCCTTTTTCTATGACTGTAGACACCTATTGTAATTTATTCGTTGGTTATTAAATGTAGTACATTGTGAGTGACGTCATTTTAGTGTAGCTGCAACTTCACCCCGTGCACAATATGCATCTTGTGCACGGGGTGAAGTTGCAGAGTAGCTGTCATCAACCTGGCAGTAGAAAGCAAAATTGTGAAAAAAAAGTAGCAAATTCGTACAATTCTGTGCTCGTACAATATTCTATTCCATAACTTAAGGCGTATTGTATCCAAATCTGGCATAAGATTTTCAAAATATACATTAGGAAAATTTTCAGAAATTTCAGTGACAGATATAGCGTTATCTGTCAATTAAGAAAGTTATCTGTTTGATTTTCTCACTTATTTACTTCACAACCTTCGTTAATTTTCCAGAGGATATATCCCCAGGAATACTGTATCCAAATCTGGCATAAAATTTTCAAAATACCCATTAGTCTAATTTTCAGAAATTTCAGTGACAGATATAACGTTATCTGTCAATTGAGAAAGTTTTCTGTTTGATTTTCTCACTTATTTACTTCACAACCTTCGTCAATTTTCCAGAGGATACATCCCCAGGCATACTCTATCCAAATCTGGCATAAAATTTTCGAAATATACATTAGAGAAAATTTCAGAAATTTCAGTGACAGATATAGTTTGATTTTCTCACTTATTTACTTCATAACTTTCGTCAATTTTTCAGAGGATATATCCTTAGGCATACTGTATCTAAATCTGGCATAAAATTTTCAAAATATCCATTAGACTAATTTTCAGAAATTTCAGTGACAGATATAGCGGTATCTGTCAATTGAGAAAGTTATCTGTTTGATTTTCTCACTTATTTACTTTACAATCTTCGTCAATTTTCCAGAGGATATATCCTTAGGCATACTGTATCCAAATCTGGCATAAAATTTTCAAAGTATCCATTTGAGAAATTTTCAGAAATTTCAGTGACAGATATAGTTTGATTTTCTTACTTATTTACTTCATAACATTCGTCATTTTTTCATAGAATATATCCTCAGGCATACTCTATCCAAATCTGGCATAAAATTTTCAAAATATCCATTAGACTAATTTTCAGAAATTTCAGTGACAGATATAACGTTATCTGTCAATTGAGAAAGTTATCTGTTTGATTTTCTAACTTATATACTTCATAACTTTCGTCAAATTTTCAGAGGATATATCCTCAGGCATACTGTATCCAAATCTGGCATAAAATTTTCAAAATATCCATTAGAGAAATTTTCAGAAATTTCAGTGACAGATATAGCGTTATCTGTTTGATTTTCTCACTTATTTACTTCATAACAATCGTAAATTTTTCAGAGGAAATATCCTCAGGCATATTGTATCCAAAACTGGCATAACATTTTCAAAATATCCAGTAGACTAATTTTCAGAAATTTCAGTGACCGATATAGTCAATTGAGAAAGTTATCTGTTTGATTTTCTCACTTATTTACTTCATAACCTTCAGCAATTTTTCAGAGGATATATCCTCAGGCATACTGTATCCAAATCTGGCATAAAATTTTCAAAATATCCATTAGACAAATTTTCAGAAATTTCAGAAAATAAATAACAATTGAAAGTAATATACTGGGTGATCCATAATGAGTGTATCGGCTAGGTATTCTTTTGTACTTCAAGCCATCTGATTGGTCTAAAAATGTATCACTGGTCTTTCAACATTTTGAAAATAAATAACAAATGGAAGTAATATACAGGGTAATCTATAATGAGTATATCGGCTATGTATACTTTTGTACTTCAAGCCATCTCATTGGTCTAAAAAGGTCTTATTGGTCTATCTAAATTTTGAAATTAAATAACAATTATAAGTAATCTACTGGGTGATCCATAATGAGTTTATTGGCTATGTATTCTTTTGTACTTCAAGCCATCTCATTGGTCTTTCAAAATTTTGAAAATACATAACAATTGGAAGTAATCTACTGGGTGATCCATAATGAGTTTATTGGCTATGTATTCTATTGTACATGAAGCCATATTATTGGTCTAAAAAGGTCTCATTAGTCTTTCAACATTTTGAAAATATATAACAATTGGAGGTAATCTACTGGGTGATCCATAATGAGTTTATTGGCTATGTATTCTATTGTACATGAAGCCATCTCATTAGTCTAAAAAGGTCTCATTGGTCTTTCAACATTTTGAAAATAAATAAAATAGGAAGTAATCTACCGGGTGATCCATAATTGACTATGTATTCTCATTGGACTAAAAAGTGATGTGGGAATCGCTCACCTTAAAATTGATATTTTTGTTTAATACAAGGTTTTCTTGTCGGTTATCCCTCAAGGCTTACTCTCTTGTCCCCACCACAGTCTTTGTCAGCTGTTTAATGTGCGGGCGTTAAAGGGGCGTTTAATGGTAGGTGCGTTTACACCCCCGTGGGCGGTAATTACGGGCTTAACTCCGGGGCCGTTTAATCGCTGATATTCATCGGCGGTTTTAACTGCGCCTGGAGCGACAATGTCGCCAACACGCGAAGAAATAAAGGCCGCAGCCGCCACGGTGCGACTTTATGGCCGCTTAAAGTTACGGCCCAATTCATTAACGCCGGATTTGTTACAATTTGGGGCCACGCCATTGCCGTTTCAATCGCGACTGCCGTCGCTTAATTGAGCAATCAATTTTTTTCCGGTTGCCCGAGACGGAAGTGGTTGCCAATCGTAATTGATGACGATTCATTTGTCTGAGACGTTCAAGTCGGCACTTGTTTCTAGTAGAGGTTATGTAAACTGTCACAATCGGCATTTCATTATTTGTTTTCAAGTCGGCACTTGTTTCTAGTAGAGGTTATGTAAACTGTCACATGTCACAATTGGCATTTCATTATTTGTTTTCAAGTCGGCACTTGTTTCTAGTAGCGGTTATGTGAACTGTCACATGTCACAATCGGCATTTCATTATTTGTTTTCAAGTCGGCACTTGTTTCTAGTAGAGGTTATGTAAACTGTCACATGTCACAATTGGCATTTCATTATTTGTTTGAGACGTCATAGTTGTCAGTTGATTGAGTTGTCGGGTCAAAAGTGTCCTTAGTCTTTAGTACTTATATATATTTATATAAGATGTTATACGTAATTGCCCGTACGTTGGCCGTTGGTGGTCGTGCGTAAGACCTTGCTGTGTTGCAGTCTTGTGGCCTTGAGTCGGTATAATAACATGTGTTATTCCATAACATGAGGTAGAGGTTATGTAAACTGTCATTAGCTGAATTCTGTAATTGTCAATTAATCGATGTGAGAGTAGTTTGATTATTAATTAATTGTGTTGTGGTGGTTCGCAGGTGTTAAAGATGTGTTTAATAATGGTCAACGAAAAGTGTAAGCGCATTGAGCTGTGCCAGTTAAGTTTGACTCGTTGCCTCTTGTGTTGTTGTTATTGTTTGTTGTTGCTGTTGTGACACCAGGGAATTGTGCAAAAAGGAGCCATGTTTCCAGGATGCATTCGGGGAACGCGATCCTCCCAGGGATCCACGGATGACATAAGCAAGCAGACCAAGTCGATCGTTCAGGTTGGTACTCCCTGAAACATCTTGGACAGGGTACCCTTAGCAACTTCGTGTGTGATTTTTCAATTTTTTTTTGCTCGTAACATTTGCTTTATGGAGTACGGTTGGCAACCCTGCCCTGCTTGCATCTGATTTCTGCTTAATTGCATTCCTGCCGCATTAAAAAACCATATCACGTTACTCTTCGTCCGCTGGTCATCACCAGTGTATATTATTCTTGTGGGTGGTCCTTGGTGCCACGTAGGCGATCCGCACGTGTCGCCAATTAAACGTTTCGCACGTAGCGATTTCCCGGAATGTATGCGAGATTACTATCTGGAGCGAGGAGCGGGCCGCTTAATCAAGGCACCGGGAGCGTTTGAAGTTCCCTTTCAAGTCTGCTACATTTGTCACCTGCGCCTGCACTGTTTGCCCGCGCGCCACTGAATTATTGTCGGGGGCGGAGGTGCACAAGCCGGCTTTGATTTCTTCCGCCTGTAAATCATTACCAGGCTTTGATTTCATCTGTCCTCTTTGTACCACCCAAATCATTACGTTTGTAGTTCCAGAATTATTGCAGGAACAGGCAGCGAGATAAAACAGGAAGCCGCGTGATGGAGTTATGATATTAACGTGTTTTGTAGTTGCCAAGATTAGTCTTTTAAAAAAACTATTGCTTCATAGCGCGAACGTGATGAAAACGGAGATTAAATCACGATAGGTGATAATTTTCGCATTCGCATTTCCTCCTAGTCTTCCCAATTGGTCAATACGATCGTCGTCGACACTGACTGCTTCAGTTCGCCCCGCCAGTCAAGACTTTAATCATCTTTTATAACCATTCGCGTCGAAACTCTCGCTCCACCGCATATTGGATTTGAGAGTGTTTCTTGTAATACTTTCACATCGTGGTGAAAGTTGGTAATTTGATGGGGAGTTCTTCACACGCCGACGGATGGGTTGTAGAAGGTTCTCACCCTGCATGTCAGTTTTGCTCACCCTGTATGTATAAACCGCTCTTCAATCGAATTTGCTCCCAGCTTTCCAATTCTTTCGATGCTTTCCCAATTCGTCAATACGATCGTCGTCGACACTGACTGATTCAGTTCGCCCCGCCAATCAAGACTTTAATCATCTTTTATAACCATTCGCGTCGAAACTCTCGCTCCACCGTATATTGGATTTCACAGTGTTTCTTGTAATACTTACAAATATTGATAAAGTTGGTCATTTGATAGGAGTTCTTCACACGCCGGCGGATGGGATGAAGAAGGTTCTCACCCTGTATGTCAGCTTTGCTCACCCTGTATGTACAAACCGCTCTTCAATCAATTGCATATTTCCAATTTCTTCCCTGCTTTCCAATTTCGGCGGATGGGTTGAAGAAGGTTATCATCCTGTATGTCAGTTTTGCTCACCCTGTATGTACTGTATGTACAAACCGCTCTTCAATCGAATTTCCGAATTTCCTCCCAGCTTTCCAATGCTTTCGATACTTTCCCAATTCGTCAATACGATCGTCGGAATTTTCCTGCCGCCATAATTCGCCGGGTTACCGGCCGTAAACTTTTACCACCTGCTCCCCTGCATCCAGGGGCTCTACGAGACGGGGACGGCCGAGGGCTGGGGGTTTTATCGAGAGGACTCTCGTTCCTCGCCCTCGAGTGGCTATCGGATGTGCCACGATAAGGGCGCTCTTCACTGCCTGCCTCTCCACTTCCATCCAGTGTTCCATATATAAACGTCGCTCTTATCAACGCCGTTCAGACGGTGCTCGCAGGAACGAATGAATTCTTTAAAAAATCACAAGAGGCAGCGAGAATTGAACTGATACAATAATAAAATATCGAATTCCTCCATACATACAATAAAAATATTTCCTACCTAAAAAACAAACTTTCATTAATCATATATTATTCAGCAGATGATAGTTAAAACTACCAAAAACTAACAAGAATAACAATAACAATAACAAGAATAACAAGAAAACGATAACAAGAATAAAAACGTATGTCTCATATTTCTAAAAGTATTAATAATTTGTAATTGATTACAGCCCCATTAGTTCAGTGGAAATTAGTAATTACTGTTTTATTAAGATCTCACGAGATTGGTCAGCATCTACGATCTTAATTGCAGCCGTCTAATTAGTCATTTCTAGTGTTCAATTTTAATATATTTATCATAATTTATCGCCGCTCCCTGTAAACTTATAGACACGATTAGTGTGTTCAAATTGTTTAACTAAAACTAAAATAGTTTGATGTCTGTTATCACAGTAGTTAGGCAACACGGGTTCTGGACCAACCCCCGCAGAGATTTCGATTAATTTAATTCGCGATTTGATTTGCGTTAATCGTTTGAATTTGCGGGTAATTACATCATTAAAGTGGCGGATTCGCGTTTAAATGGGATAATCGCGCAAATAGCTGGCGTAATTAGAGTAATTGTGGTGTAAGTACCGCGGATAATTGTCGCGATTATCCCATTAAAACGCGAATCCGCCACTTTAATGATGTAATTACCCGCAAATTCAGCCGATTAACGCAAATCAAATCGCGAATTAAATTAATCGAAATCTCTGCGGGGGTTGGTCCAGAACCCGTGCTGATTAACTACTTATCACATTATTTCAAAGCTGCTAAATTTACTAAAAACTTATAAATATAACGAGAATAAAAACGTATATCTCATATTTGTAAAAGTATTAATGATCCCTAATTGATTACAGTCACATTAGTTCATTGTAAATTAGTAATTACTATTTTATTAAGTTGTTACGTGATTGGTCAGCATCTACGATCTTAATTGCAGCCATCTAATTAGTCAATTCTAGTGTTCAATTTTAATATATTTATCATACTTTATCGCCGCCCTCTGTAAACTTAGATACACAATTAGTGTGTTCAAATTGTTTAACTAGACTACTTTGATGTTTATCACAATAAATATAATTTAAATTACAAAAACATAATCCTGCTGATGGCTAAATTTAAGCCAAAACTAGTCGGAGAAATAAATATATAACATAATTAAATAAATGTTTTTATTAAATACTAGTAAGTACTTAATATAACAAATAATAATCAAACTTAACTGGTAAGATGGATGAAACCCTAGCAAAAATTAATAATAATAAAGAGATATATGCACATAAACGATTTAAAGTATTATCATTTTTGAGTAAATTTACCATTAGGCCATTAAAGAATTTTGCAAAGTTGTAAATGAAATTGAAAATTCTTGATAACATTAAGATTTGGGGGGTTGGAGAAATATTTCTGGAAAATCTTATTTAAATCATAAGGTTTAGACAAAGTTTTATATCAGAGTACCGTTTTCTTGTTTTTTTGCAAATTTATGTTACCTACTCCAGTTTTAGAAAATCAATTCGAGTAAGTAAATTTACAAACATTTTGGAATAATCAATGAAAACTCCACATAAGAATACCTAACAATTGTGCAAAGTTGTAAATGATATAGAAAACAAATTCTTGGTAACACTAGGATTTGGGAATTTGGAGAAATATTTCTGTAATATATCTTATTTAAATCATAAGGTTTACAAACAGCTTTTTATCAGACAACATTTTGCTTTATTTTGCAAATTTTTGCCCACTTTCGTTTTCGAAAATGAACTGGAAATTCCCAATTCGACTACCTAAATTTACAAACATTTTGGAATTATCAATGAAAACTCCATATAAGAATACCTAAGATTTGTGCAAAGTTGTATATGAAATAGAAAAATTTGTAATAAATTCTTGATAACACTAGGATTTGGGAATTTGGAAAAATGTTTCTGTAAAATATCTTATTTAGATCATAAAGTTTAGAAAAATCTTTTGATCAGGCTACATTTTACTTTTGTTTGGAAATTTATGTTACCTACTGCAGTTTTCGAAAATTAACTGGAATTTCCCAATTCGACCACCTAAATTTACAAACATTTTGGAATTATCAATGAAAACTCCATATAAGAGTACCTAAGATTTGTGCAAAGTTGTAAATGATATACAAAATTTTGTAACAAATTCTTGGTAACACTAGGATTTGGGAATTTGGAGAAATAATTCTGTAATATATCTTATTTAAATCATAAGGTTTACAAACAGCTTTTTATCAGACAACATTTTTCTTTATTTTGCAAATTTTTGCCCACTTTCGTTTTCGAAAATTAACTGGAAATTCCCAATTCGACTACCTAAATTTACAAACATTTTGGAATTATCAATGAAAACTCCATATAAGAGTACCTAAGATTTGTGCAAAGTTGTATATGAAATAGAAAAATTTGTAATAAATTCTTGATAACACTAGGATTTGGGAATTTGGAAAAATGTTTCTGTAAAATATCTTATTTAGATCATAAAGTTTAGAAATATCTTTTGATCAGGCTACATTTTACTTATGTTTGGAAATTTATGTTACCTACTGCATTTTTCGAAAATTAACTGGAATTTCCCAATTCGACTACCTAAATTTACAAACATTTTGGAATTATCAATGAAAACTCCTTATAAGAATACCTAAGATTTGTGCAAAGTTGTATATGAAATAGAAAAATTTACAATCTGGTCTACAGACCAATAAGCAATTTGTTTCTAGCTTAATATATTACATTCATATTTAAGGTATCTCATCAGCATCCCTTACATTTTTGACTTTGGTTACACTATGATTGGCGTGGACACTAACACATGCTCTGCTTTTTACTATTGCTGCCAACTTTAAAAAACTAAATTTTACTAGGCTATTGGCGAATTCAAATAAGTCAGTAATGCACCTATATGAGTGCGGTAACAGCTCTATTACAAATGGGAAATAAAAAAAAATGTTTTCATGCATTTATTTACCAGATTAACAAATATTTTTTCTGCCTGCCTCTAAATTGTACCAGTTATTAGTTTTAACCGCCTCTGAAACTATTACAAAGATACCGGTTTATAAAAATAACCCATTCAATTATAATTAGTCTCTATCTCTGCACTTGGGGATTTATAGGCCTGGAGCAGTCCCCAGTTATAAGCACACTCATCTCATCTGCGTGCAATTTTAGAACGGTCTCTATTAATATGCGGCGATGATCTCGTCGAGTGTGTACACTGCGTACACCGTACACTCACGAGTACGCAGTCTATATTTGCTGAGCACAAACATCATTAAACGAGCCGCGTAAATCACTGGCAATCGGTAATTCTAGTGAGTAATGGGGCAGGACCCACACGGTCCGCAATCCATCACCGAATTCGATTACGCCCGTCCGGCGCCGAATTTCAATCGCTGCAAAATTCAAATCACAAGTTTCATAAGGGCATAATGGTTGTCATAATTTGTGTTTAATTGGGGCCATAAAGTAGAAATTGCAAATTTTTGCAATTTCTATATTGGTTTTGGTAAATTAGTAATTGTGTTATTTGTTTAATTAGAAAATAAACAACTATTTAAGTGATCCTAACTAGTCTCGGTACTTTTATGAGCAAACCAGTTCGCGTGCATTGCTATGGGATGTGATTTTAGCTCGCTGCCCAATTTCCGCGGATTTATCCCACTATCGTTGAAAATCGCGCACCTGAAGTTGCATAGAGTGCATCCCCATCAAACGTTGATGCGACCTAAATCGTTGTGCCTGCTGTTCTTATGTTGCATTTGTTGCAATTATTATTACATATATTTACTGATTACCTATCATCAGATATCCCCATCCACCCCTATTCTCTTATACGTAAATAATTAATATATTTACTGATTACCAAAGCGCGGATTTATAAGCATAAAAAATTACAAAATGAGCGCTTAAAAATGCATAAAAATCTTAGAAAATAAGCGTATCAAATAGCACAAAGATTAGAATAAACACAAAAACGCATGAATCTAACAACAATCTGCAACAATTAAAAAAATTTAAAAAAATAAATTGATTTAAAATTAAATTAAAATTAACAATTAAAAAATAAATAGTGATCTATTTTCTTTAAATTTAACGATTAATAACGTTTAGACGATTCTTATTGTGCAACAAAACTCTTCGCTTCCAACCACAATTCCAGTACAATTACTTCCCTCTACTCTAATAAATCCATTTTTTTTTTTGTGAAAAAGGTTCTCTCTTTACCTTTCTCATTGTGTGCGCTTTCTGTTGAAGTCTATTAGTTGCTCGCCTCGCGTTTAGTTCGTTAGAGTTAGAGTCCTGTGGCCGGACGTGCGTAACAATGGCCAGACGAAACAATGGTCAATGCATTACACAACAAAGAACCTGCAGGGTTTCCACCCTAGCCCGCTTTGATCCGGCGTACGTAGGTAATGGAGATTCTGCGGGCGAATCTGTCGGATTCGATTACCGGATGTGTCCGAGGGTCACTACCGTCGTGACCCCCTGGCCCTTGATGCAAATCGAATCGACGTAAGGGCGAGAAAAGGGAATGGATCTCATCGGAGGATTATGAGATGGTTTTCGTTGCGAGAGTGCATGAAGTTGTGTTGGTTTAGTTAATCGTCGGTTAAATTTCTTGGGTGTTGACGTGGGGTACTAGGGTACAGGGGTACTAGGGTACTAGGGTACTAGTACTGGGGTGCTAGGGGACCCATTATTAATTCCCATTAAACATAAAACAAAAAAGTTGGATAAAAAAAACTTCAAATTAATAGAAAAGGGAAATCATTATTATTATTATCAGATACTTAGTCTACCCGTAGGGTGTTAAGGAGAAAAGGGAAATATTAACATTAAAGAAAACCTGCAAAAGTATTAAATTGGACCATAAAGCTTCAAATCACTAGAGAAATATTAACATTAAGGCAAAGTTTGATGTTTCCAGACTTTTATGTAATAATTTTTAAGTAATAATTTGAATTGCCAAAAATGAGAAAGTTAGACAGGGTATAACTTATACCCTTATACTTAGGGTATTACCCTTATTACTACCCAAATACCCTTATACTTAGGGTATAAGGGTATTTGTCCAATAAGTATCACATATTTGTTCCAACCATTTTAGGGGTGGATGGTAGTCTCCAAGGGCGGGATCGATGTTGGGGAACATAACTTAAGCTAGGATAACCTGCTCACTTGCCTCCAATCCTTTGGAGTGTATAGATGCTGATCGATGGTTCTTTGCATTTTCACTATCGACCCAAGCAGTAAAGACACCACTGTTTTGCGTTACGGTCGCGGCTTCGATTCAACGACCGTTATTTAGCGCAGGCACAGAAAGTTAAAGTCTGAATTTTGTTAATTTTAAACCTTTATTCCGTACCCACTAGATGGGAGATAAACGCGTTATTTACAACTTAATTCTAAACTAATTTAGATAAAAGAATGCCAAGTTTTGAACTAATGTGCTGAGCGACACTTTAAAGAGATAGTTTGATTGTAGTGATGATACTTGTGCCTCGTTTTGGCTTCGTGTCGCGACTTATCTCCTTGGTGCCCTTCTCTGGTCCTCCCTGGATCAGGTCCATGGAGTGGGGCGCAGCAGAGGGGAGGGAACGGAACAGATGGCCCCATCTACGAGGTGTTGTTGAAGGTTTTCCCTTTCGTGGTATGAGTAATGCCCCATTATGGTGAAGATTTGGCCACTGATCCCCCTTGATGTCTTCGGAGCCTCATTAGCGTAAACGACCATGTTCCCAGAGATAATTTCCTTTGAGGGCTCGCCGCGCTATTGTTGTTATCGAGGCCGAAATCCCGAAATGCTGGTAATCTGGCCTGGAAGGTGGCCTGGTAATTCCCAGCGGATGAGCCTGATCCAGATTAGACGCACATTTAAGTATCCCATTAGGGAATACCCGATAATAATTTAATATTTACAACAAAGGATATAAAAGCGAAAACTAAATACTAAACACAGAAAAGATCTTACAATTATGTACAATATTAAACCTAATACTAAACAACCACTTTAGCGCGATCTGAAACTGAGCTGGTTCTCCTAGCTTAAGTTACATTCCCCACCATTGATGTCATCCATGTACACCGTTGATCATCCCTTTTCATTGATAGGAAAAATCAGTCCAGATACTTATTGGACAAATATGTTTGCAAAATATCAAACACCAATAAATTATTTTCGTAAAATGTGAAATATCCTCGTCAAATGTCAATTATTCTCGTTAAATGTCAAATAACCGTGTTAAACGTCAAACATCTCTGAATTTGAAGAAAAAAAAACAAATTCAGCGTTGGCTTTAGGAAAAATTACTGCTTTTTACAGTTGCACTTGAAAGTTTGTACTCAATGTCATTTTCAAATCATCGAATATGATTATAAATATCAAATATCGATATATTTTCACGATTAAATATCAAATTTTTGTAAAATGACATGTTAAATGCTGAAAATAATATCTAAATATCAATGTGTGTGGTAAGCAGTCCTGCAAAAATTGTCAAATGTCAAATAGCCTTGTCAAACGTCAAATATGTTTGCAAAATATCAAACGCCAATAAATTATTTTCATCAAATGTAAAATATCCTCGTCAGATGTCAATTATTCTCGTCAAATGTCAACTAACCTTGTCAAAGTCAAACATCTCTGAATTTGAAGAAAAAAAAACAAATTCAGCGTTGGCTTTAGGAAAAATTACTGCTTTTAACAGTTGCACTTGAAAGTTTGTACTCAATGTCATTTTCAAATCATCGAATATGATTATAAATATCAAATATCGATATATTTTCAGGATTAATTATCAAATTTCTGTAACATGACATGTTTAATGCTGAAAATGATACCTAAATATCAATATTTGATGAGCAAGTCCTGCAAAATTGTCAAATGTCAACTAGCCTTGTCAAACGTCAAATATGTTTGCAAAATATCAAACACCAATAAATTATATTAGTCAAAAGTCAAATTTTTTCATCAGATGTCAATTATTCTCGCCAAATATCAAATATGTTCGCATAAAATCAAAACTCGATAAAACATGATAAATTCTGTGAAACTGTCACTGCTAAATATCAAATATCGATATATTTTCAGGTATAAATATAAAATTTCTGTAAAATGACATGTTAAATGCTGATAATGATACCTAAATATCAATGTTTGTGATAAACAAGTCCTGCAAAAATGTTCAAATGTCAAATAGCGTTGTAAAACGTCAAATAGGTTTGCAAAATATCAAAAAACAATAAATTATATTCGTCACATATAAAATGTTCTCATCAGATGTCAATTATTCTCGCCAAATATCAAATATCTTTGCATAATATCAAAACTTGATAAAACATGGTAAATTCTGTGAAATTGTCACTGCTAAATATCATATATCGATATATTTTCAGGAATAAATATCAAATTTTTGTAAAATGACATGTTAAATGCTGAAAATTATACCTAAATATCAATGTTTGTGATAAGCAAGTCCTGAAAAAATTGTCAACTGTCAAATAGCCTTGTTAAACGTCAAATATGTTTGCAAAATATTAAATACCAATAAATTATTTTCGGCAAATGTCAAATATCCTCGTCAGATGTCAATTATTCTCGTCAAATGTCAAATAGCCTTGTCAAACGTCACATATGTTTGCAAAATATCAAACACCAATAAATTATTTTCGTCAAATGTCAAATATCCTCTACGGATGTCAATTATTCTCGTCAAATGTCAAATAGCCTTGTCAAACGTCACATATGTTTGCAAAATATCAAACACCAATAAATTATTTGCATAATATCAAAAATCGATGACATGATAAATTCTGTGAAATTGTCACTACTAAATATCAAATATCGATATATTTTCAGGAATAAATATCAAATTTCTGTAAAATGGCATGTTAAATGCCATATACCTAAATATCAATATTTCAATATCAATAAGTCCTGTAAAATTGTCAAATGTTAAATAGCCTTGTCAAACATCAAATATGTTTGCAAAATATCAAACACCAATAAATTATTTTCATCAAATGTTAAATATCCTCTACGGATGTCAATTATTCTCGTCAAATGTCAAATAGCCTTGTCAAACGTCACATATGTTTGCAAAATATCAAACACCAATAAATTATTTGCATAATATCAAAAATCGATGACATGATAAATTCTGTGAAATTGTCACTACTAAATATCAAATATCGATATATTTTCAGGAATAAATATCAAATTTCTGTAAAATGGCATGTTAAATGCCATATACCTAAATATCAATATTTCAATATCAATAAGTCCTGTAAAATTGTCAAATGTTAAATAGCCTTGTCAAACATCAAATATGTTTGCAAAATATCAAACACCAATAAATTATTTTCATCAAATGTTAAATATCCTCTACGGATGTCAATTATTCTCGTCAAATGTCAAATAGCCTTGTGAAACGTTAAATATGTTTGCAAAGTATCACACACAAATAAATTATTTGCATAATATCAAAAATCGATTAGACATGATAAATTCTGTGAAATTGTCACTGCTTAATATCAAATATCGATATATTTTCAGGAATAAAGATCAAATTTCTGTAAAATGGCATGTTAAATGCCATATATCTAAATATCAATATTTCAATATCAATAAGTCCTACAAAATTGTCAAATGTCAAATAGCCTTGTCAAACATCAAATATGTTTGCAAAATATCAAACACCAATAAATTATTTTCGTCAAATATGAAATATCCTCTTCAGATGTCAATTATTCTCGTCAAATGTCAAATAGCCTTGTCAAACGTCAAATATGTATGTTTGAAAAATATCAAACACCAATACATTATTTTCATCAAATGTCAAATATCCTCGTCAGATGTCAATTATTCTCGTCAAATGTCAAATAGCCTTGTCAAACGTCAAATATGTTTGCAAAATATCAAACACCAATAAATTATTTGCACTATATCAAAAATCGATAAGACATGATAAATTCTGTGAAATTGTCACTGCTAAATATCAAATATCGATATATTTTCAGGAATAAATATAAAATTTCTGTAAAATGGCATGTTAAATGCCATATACCTAAATATCAATATTTCAATATCAATAAGTCCTGTAAAATTGTCAAATGTTAAATAGCCTTATCAAACATCAAATATGTTTGCAAAATATCAAACACCAATAAATTATTTTCATCAAATGTTAAATATCCTCTACGGATGTCAATTATTCTCGTCAAATGTCAAATAGCCTTGTGAAACGTCAAATATGTATGTTTGCAAAATATCAAACACCAATACATTATTTTCATCAAATGTCAAATATCCTCGTCAGATGTCAATTATTCTCGTCAAATGTCAAATACCCTTGTTAAACGTCAAACATATTTGAATTTATTAAAAAAAAAAACAAATTTGGCGTTGACTTCTGGAAAAATTACTGCTTTTAACAGTTGCACCTGAACGTTTTGAACGTGATTTCCAAATCATCAAATATGACAAATTTGAAGAGATAAAGTTGAAAACTGGACATATTGCAACAGTTGCATTCGAAATCTCACAGATTTGACAAATTTGACAGATATTGACAGTAAATTTGACATATTTCGATAGTTACAGTTGCATATTTGAGAGATTTCCACAACAGGAACGTAAATTTTGATAACTGTCGAAAGAAAATTTGGCACATTTTGACAGTTAAAGTTGCATATTGAGATTTTCACAACTGGAGCTTAATATTTTACATAATTAGATACATTTTCACTTGACACTTTCTCAAGTGAACAAGCTTGCAAGTTTGAACATAATGTTAGTGCCGAATCATCGTCTTTGACAAATTTGAAGCTCAAAACTGGACATATTGCAACCGTTATAATAGAAATTTTTGACAGATTTGACAAATTTGATAGATATTGACAGAAAATTTGACACATTTCGATAGTTACAGTTGCATATTTGGGAAATTTCCACAGCAGGAACGTAAATTTTGATAGCTGTCGACAGAAAATTTGGCACATTTTGACAGTTAAAGTTGCATATTGAGATTTTCACAACTGGAGCTTAATATTTTACATATTTAGATACATTTTCACTTGACACTTGTACTTTGCAAGTTTGTACATAATGTTAGTGCCGAATCATCGAATTTGACAAATGTGAAGCTGAAAACTGGACGTATTCCAACCGCTGCAGTCGAAATTTTTGACAGATTTGGCAAATTTGACAGATATCGACAGAAAATTTTATACATTTCGACAGTTACAATTGCAAATTTGAGATATTTTTACAAATGGAGCTAAATATTTTACATATTTAGATAGTTGTACTTGCAATTAAAAAAAATAACATCCTAAGTTTAATTCACAAAAAATGGGCTGATTTTGACATTTGCAGTTGAAAGTTAGACTTTGACTGCCCAATCATTTGGTTTGACAAATTGGATCAGTTAAATTGGATCAGTTGACACCTTGTGACAATTTCAATCGAAAATTTAACAGTCAAAATTGAATATTTGGCAGATTTCGACAAAGATCACTTAAAACTTTAACAGCATTGCAACTCAAAATTTGGCAAATAAGCTTTCAGTTATCTATAAATTTTGACAGTGGTAGTTTTTATTACTGAAGTTCAAAATTCCTTCTTAAACGGTGGTAGTTGAAAATATGACAGTGTTTGACAGTTGTAATTGTAAATATGAAAAGTTTACACACGTGCAACGTAGAGTTTGTCAGTTTTGACAGTTGAAAATATGACAGTGTTTGACAGATGTAATTGTAAATTTGAAAGGTTTATACATCTGCAACGTAGAGTTTGACAGTTTTGACAATTGAAAATATGACAGTGTTTGACAGTTGTAATTGTAAATTTTAAAGGTTTATACATCTGCAACGTGGAGTTTGACAGTTTTGACAGTTGTAAATATGACAGTTTTTGACAGTTGTAATTGTAAATTTGAATAGTTTACACACCTGCAACGTAGAGTTTGACAGATTTCGGCATTTGATTTTGAAAATACTCCTGATTTTGATAAATGCAAACGAAAATTTTACATATTTTGACACTTTCAGTTGTAAATTTGAGAAATGTTATCAACTGAAGCTAAAAATTTCACTTGAAAAACTAATGCAATTTAAAATAACATTTTTATAATATTAAGTTTAAGGTTTTATTCATATTACCAGTTAATTTATTGAAGGTATTACTTTGACAAATTTGAAGCTGAAAACTGGACATATTGCAACTATAGCAATCGAAATTTTTGATAATTTCACAAATTTGGCAGTTATCGACAGAAAATTTGACACATTTCGTTCAGTTTCAGTTGGAAATTTGAGATATTTTCACAAATGGAGCTAAATATTTTACATATTTAGATAGTTTCACTTGCAATTTAAAAAACAACATATCTAATGTTTAATTCACAAAAATTGGGCTGATTTTGACATTTGCAGTTGAAAGTTGGACTTTGACTGCCCAATCATTTTGTTTGACAAATTAGATCAGTTAAAGTTGAAAATTTGACACCTTGTGACAATTTCAATCGAAAATTTAACAGTCCCAATTGAAAATTTGGCAGATTTCGACAAAGTTCACTTAAAACTTTAACAGCATTGCAACTCAAAATTTGGCAAATAAGTTTTCAGTTATCTATAAATTTTGACAGTGGCAGTTTTCATTGCTGAAGTTCAAAGTTCATACTTTAACGGTGGTAGTTGAAAATATGACAGTGTTTGACAGTTGTAATTGTAAATTTGAAAAGTTTACACACCTGCAACGTAGAGTTTGACAGTTTTGACAGTTGTATATATGACAGTGTTTGACAGTTGTAATTGTAAATTTCAAAGGTTTATACATCTGCAACGTAGAGTTTGGCAGTTTTGACAGTAGAAAATATTACAGTTTTTGACAGTTGTAATTGTAAATTTTAAAGGTTTATACATCTGCAACGTGGAGTTTGGCAGTTTTGACAGTTGAAAATATGACAGTGTTTGACAGTTGTAATTGTAAATTTTAAAGGTTTATACATCTGCAATGTAGAGTTTGGCAGTTTTGACAGTTGAAAATATGACAGTGTTTGACAGTTGTAATTGTAAATTTGAAAGGTTTACACACCTGCAACGTGGAGTTTGACAGATTTCGGCATTTGCTTTTGAAAATACTTGATAAATGCAAACGAAAATTTTGCATATTTTGACAGTTTCAGTTGTAAATTTGAGGACTGAAGCAAAAATTTGACTTGAAAAACTAATGCAATTTAAAATAATATTTTTATAATAAATTGGATAATTTATTGAAAATTTGGTAGATTTCGACAAAGTTCACTTAAAACATTAATAGCATTGCAATTCAAAATTTGGCATAATTTGCTTATTCTAATGTGTTTTTTATGGAAAGTGAAAAAGAAAGTGATTAGAATGTAGTTTGTTATTTTTGGAGTTTGTTAATTACGCGTACTTTGTTTTAATCTAAATTACCATCTTAATATAAAACTAAATATAGCTGTAGTACATAACAAAACCCTGTAATCAAAAATTCGCAATATATATTCCGAATTTTTTTTTACTTTTTACATGTTTTAAGGGGTTGTTTTTTGTGATCACCAACAAAACCCTGTACTCAAAAATGCGCAAAAAATATTTCTGATATTGAGTTTTTTTTACTTTTTACTTTTACTTATTTGTTTAATCATGATACATTCTACCCCATTTGGGTGTGTCTTCCCTACAATTCTCTATGGCGAATTCTCTATGACAGATGTTGTGTATACTCGAAGCTTTTAGTTCAAATATTTCGTATTCATCTCTCAATCTCGTTTGTCGTTAATAATAATGTGCCATAAAATCATATAAATATTCGTGTTACAAAATTCTGTAATAATTTTAGTCAATTAATTTTTATGTGGGTGGAATGAAATGAAGTTGCGAAATTGCTCGGACATTAACGATGATTGAGAAGCGTTTCGCTGTGGGGTGTATGATACCCGTCTCATTTTCTTGTGTACATCCCCCGATAGTCTCCTCTTTCATTCGCATCCACGGCCCGATGAAAACCGCACAGGCGGCAATGCTAGCGAAGTACACACAAAACAGTAGCACAAAACACCGAGTGTGAGTGAATTGGGCGTGTAATTTCGTGCGGAATGGATTTTGTGAGGCGATAAGCATCTCCACGCTTTATTGTTCGCCGTTTGTCAGTTACTCCACGCACACGAATTGTAATGAATACTATTAACGGAAAGCACGAATCATGCGAATAATACGCAGGAAAATGGGGATTATGTGGAGAATTGTACGGAATGGGGATGGAAGGAGGCAGAAAGAGGTAGATGCCATAATTTATTAACGAACGATAAGTCAGAAAAATTATTAAGTTACTGGTGTTTGTATAAAATCGAAAATTAAAGAAATCGGGGACCGATCACGTCCCGCAAGTATTTGCGCCTAAGGGCTTGGCCTGACTGGTCAGGCAAGATTCTGATTGATCCAGCGAGATTCTGATTATTAAATTTGCACTTTATCACGAAACCCTACCTACCCTACCTACCTACCTACCCTTATTTCGACACCCAATGGGTAAAAGAGGGATGGATTATGTATGTATGTATTATGTATTTATCACGAAATCAATGCTTCGGTATTACGAAGGAAGCGAAAATATGAATTCTCTATGACAGATGTTGTGTAATTGTGTATACTCAAAGCTTTTAGTTCAAATATTTCGTATTCATCTTTCAATCTCGTTTGTCGTTCAAGGTTCTGATATTATGTCTTGTCCCCTCTGTTCTGGATGAGGTGGGCGTGTAAACCGTCTCGAAATTAACGGCGGGGGAGAAGGACGACGTGGCTTCTAATTTAAAATTTTAAAGAACGCTTCCTGGTTACTAAAATTAAGCGAGGCGCATCTGTGCACTTTCACGCGACACCGTGGGGGGAAAACGTTAAATGGCACAAGAAAATAAACCGTAATTTACGTGAACGAAGACATAAAGGAGTTTAAACGGCTTTAATCAGTGTGATGTGCCGATCGCAGCTTTTATAAGTATAGATAGGATAATAGTTTATTATGTTACTAGTGAGTTAAATGCGATCGTAGATAATCGCACGTGGTTGTCAGTAGATCCTTATAAGGATCTATCTACCTTATCCATAAGCCCATATCACACTTTGTTTTAAAATTTAGAAATCGAATTTGAATTAGAATTCTAGCGTATGCAGCAGTTAATGGCGTTATAGTTATTTATGTTATTAGGCCGGGAAGTTACGTATTACAGTACGAATGAGAAGTTTTCGAAAAATTTATTTATTCATTTATTCTTTTCTGATTCTTTTATTTAAATATCAACAGAACGGGAAGTGCCGCTTAGCAACACTTCCCATACAAGTGATGTAAAGTTCCATTTCCCGGCCGCAAATGGCGACAAAAAAATCGATTTCCCGGCCACAAATGGCGTCCATAAACATTGCTAATATTACAAATTATGTAAGAAATGAATTTTGATACGCTCATTACAGTATTGGTATCGATAGGATAATAATTGAATATGTTACTAGTGAGTAAAATGTATTATTATACGTTTATTATACACACAGTAACAAGTCTCAACGTTTCTTTTTCCGTTTCGAACCATCTGATCGCGAACATATCTCTTGAATGTCAATAACACGAGACACATTTTCACATTGATGATGTTATTGTTCCCATTCGAAACGGCAATAAAAGAGACGTCTCGCAGCTTTGCCAGCCGAGACGTTCGCAAATAAACAATCTCGAGTGGGCAAAGAAACGGAACGGATTGTTATCGTGTGAGCGCGCCAGTGTTGAGGATTAAAATTAATCGAAAAAAAAACGCAACATTTGGACGTCTTTCGCGTAATGTTTGTTGATTTACACGACAACGCTTTTAACTCGCAAGCGATGAATGCGATTTGAACGCGACGCTTCCCCAAACAATTTAATAACACTCGAGAAGTTACAAGCGAAGACGTTTCTGGATTGTGTCATTGGATACGATTTTATTACACAATAAGCATTCATCAATGAGATGCGAAAGTGGATGTTTTTGTTAGTATTGATGGGATAATAGTTATATATGTCACTAGTGAGATAAATGTAATATTAAGTATCGATGGGATAATGGTTAAATATATCACTAGGGAGTTAAATGTAATATTTTGTATCGAAGGGGCTAACAGTAAAATATGTCACTAGTGAGTTAAATGTAATATTACAATGTAAGCATAAATAATTGCATGAGATTGTTAGTATCAATGGGATAATAGTTAAATATATCACTAGGGAGTTCAATCTAATATTTAGTATCGATTCGGTTAATAGTTAAATATGTTAAATATAAATAATGTAAGGGTAAATGTTTGCACGAGATTGTTAGTATCAATGGGATAATAGTTAATTACATCACTAGGGAGTTAAATTTAATATTTTGTATCGAAGGGGTTAATAGTAAAATATGTCACTAGTGAGTTAAATGTAATATTATAATGTAAGCATAAATTATTGCACGAGATTGTTAGTATCAATGGGATAATAGTTAAATATATCACTAGGGAGATTAATGTAATATTAATTATCGATTGGGTTAATAGTTAAATATGTCACGAGTGAGTTAAATGTAATATTATAATGATGTAAGCGTAAATAGTTGCACGAGATTGTTAGTATCGATGGATAATAGTTAAATATATCATTAGTGAGTTAAATGTAATATTAACTATCGTTTTTGTTAATAGTTAAATATGTCACTAGTGATGTAAAAGTAATATTTTAAATGGTTGCATGAGATTGTTGGAATCGATGAGATAATAGTCAAATATATCACTAGGGACTTAAATGTAATATTAAGTATCGATGGGGTTAATAGTTTAATATGCCACTAGAGAGTTAAATGTAATATTATAGTGTAAACGTAAATGGTTGCACGAGATTGTTAGTATCGATGGGATAATAGTTAAATATATCATTAGAGAGTTAAATGTAATATTAACTATCGTTTTTGTTAATAGTTAAATATGTCACTAGTGATTTAAAAGTAATATTATAATGTAAGCGTAAATGATTGCACGAGATTGTTAGTATCGATGGGATAATAGTTAATTACATCACTTGGGAGTTAAATTTAACATTTTGTATCGATTGGGTTAATAGTTAAATATGCCACTAGCGAGTTAAATGTAATATTATAATGTATGGGTAAATGATTGCACGAGATTGTTAGTATCAATAGGATAATGGTTAAATATATCACCAGGGAGTTAAATGTAATATTTTGTATCGAAGGGGTTAATAGTTATATATGCCACTAGCGAGTTAAATGTAATATTATAATGTAAGCGTAAATTGTTGCACGAGATTGTTAGTATCAATGGGATAATAGTAGAATATATCACTAGAGAGTTTAATGTAATATTCAGTATCGATTGGGTTAATAGTTAAATATGCCACTAGGGAGTTAGATGTAATATTATAATGTAAGCGTAAAAGGTTGCACGAGATTGTTAATATCGATGGGATAATAGTGGAATATATATTTAGGGAGTTAAATGTAATATAACCTATCATTTTTGTTAATAGTTAAATATGTCACTAGTGATTTAAACGTAATATTTTAATGTAAGCGTAAATGGTTGCATGAGATTGTTAGTATCGATGGGATAATAGTCAAATATATCACTAGGGAGTTAAATGTAATATTAAGTATCGAGATTGATTTAGACCACTAAACTTCATAGTTAAATATGTCACTAGTGATTTAAAAGTAATATTACAATGTAAGCATAAATTATTGCACGAGATTGTTAGTATCAATGGGATAATAGTTAAATATATCACTAGGGAGTTTAATGTAGTATTTTGTATTGAAAGGATTAATAGTTATATATTCTACTTGCGAGTTAAATATAATATTATAATGTAAACGTAAATGGCTGCATGAGATTGTTAGTATCGATGGGATAATAGTTAAATATATCATTAGGGAGTTAAATGTAATATTAACTATCGTTTTTGTTAATAGTTAAATATGTCACTAGTGATTTAAAAGAAATATTATAATGTAAGCGTAAATGATTGCACGAGATTGTTAGTATCAATGGGATAATAGTTAAATATATCACTAGGGAGTTAAATGTAATATTTTGTATCGAAGGGGTTAATAGTAAAATATTACTCTAGTGAGTTAAATGTAATATTATAACGTAAGCGTAAATTGTTGCACGAGATTGTTAGTATCAATGGGATAATAGTGGAATATATATTTAGGGAGTTAAATGTAATATAACCTATCATTTTTGTTAATAGTTAAATATGTCACTAGTGATTTAAACGTAATATTTTAATGTAAGCGTAAATGGTTGCATGAGATTGTTAGTATCGATGGGATAATAGTCAAATATATCACTAGGGAGTTAAATGTAATATTAATTATCGAGATTGATTTAGACCACTAAACTTCATGGTTAAATATGTCACTAGTGATTTAAAAGTAATATTATAATGTAAGCGTAAATGGTTGTATGAGATTGTTAGTATCGATGGGATAATAGTCAAATATATCACTAGGGAGTTAAATGTAATGTTAAGTATCGATGGAGTTTATAGTTAAATATGTCACTAGTGAGTTAAATGTAATATTATAATGTAAGTCTAAATGATTGCACGAGATTATTAGTATCAATGGGATAATAGTTAAAAGTATCACTAGGGAGTTAAATGTAATATTATCCTTCATCAAAATTATCAAAACATCCATTAGATAAATTTTTAGAAATTTCAGTGACAAATAACTTATACTGGTCAACTCGTAAAGTTAATTACTTGATTTTCTCACATAGTTTAAACATACTCGTTGTGAAATTTTCAGAGGATTTATCTTCAGGCATCTGTATGCAAATCAGGCATACAATTTTTGAAATATCCATAAGATAAATTTTCAGAAATTTCAGTAACGTACTGGTCAACTCGTAAAGTTAACAACTTGATTTTCTCTCTTAATTTATACATACTCGTTTGGAAATTTTCAGAGGATTTATTTTCAAGCATACTGTATACAAATCAGGCATAAAATTTTCAAAAATCCATTAGATAAATTTTCAGAAATTTCAGTGACAAATAACTTATAGTGGTCAACTCGTAAAGTTAATAACATGATTTTTTCACTTAATTTACACATACCCATTATGAAATTTTCTGAGGAATTATCTTCAGGCATACTGTATGCAAATCAGGCGTAAAATTTCCTTTAGATAAATTTTCAAAAATTTCAGTGACAAATAACTTATACTATTCAACTCCTAAACTTAATAACTTGATTTCCTCACTTAATTTACACATACCCGTTGTGAAATTTTCAGAGGATTTATTTTCAGGCATACTGTATACTAATCAGGCATACAATTTCCAATGGATAATTTTTCAAAAATTTCGGCTACAAATAACTTATACTGGTCAACTCGTAAAGTAAATAACTTGATTTTCTCATTTAATTTACACATACCAATTGTGATTTTTTTTTGAGGAATAATCTTCAGGCATACTGCATGTAAATCAGGCATACATTTTTCAAAATATCCATTACTAGCGCAAATGAGTGCACGAGGTCGTCGGTGTATCTCTCTAAAGTCACAAGTGTTATAATGTGCCCATATTGCACTTGTGATATACAAAATTTTATCTACGATCTGTCTTCCCACCCATTGATGAAGTTAGATCCCCAGGGTCCTAGGTCTTAGGTCCTAGGTCCTCTGTTATCTTCAGAGGACATGACCCTGTAAATTTCTGGAGCAATATCTTTATCTGGTGCACTTAATGGGGTGCATTTGGCGTATGTATTAAAGCCACATTATCGTGGTCCACGTGGGGGATCATTGGGGATTATCTGGAGGTGTCGGTGCAGTTCCTGGGCTTCGTTCCCAATTAGGGAATCCTCCTTGGCGCTCCCTCAGGATCCGTCTTGAGCCGCAAAAAGATTACGGTCCGCGGTCCAATTAATCCCCGACGTGAGTTATCCGCGCCCCGTTTCGACCCTCGCCAAATCCTCTCCATGCGAACCTCCACCCCATCAGGGAAGCCACGTGCAATTAGAACCGACAGATGTGCAAAAGTACGATTTTTACTGAACATTTCTCTCAGATAATTATAACATAATATATATTAATTATTATAATTATATATATTATATATTTTTATAATATTAATAATTATTATTAAATTGATAATCGTTTCGTAATTATATCATTTAAATTATTACATTAATGCACAGTGCTACATTCAAACACATTATATAGGTTTGAAATGAAAAACGTTCGAACGTGTATAATAGATAATAATAATTATTGCTCATTACTCATTACTCCACTTGTAGTGCAATACAGTTTTATATGAGTAACTATTCGTGAAATATAGTTATTATTGCATTTAAATTATTTTATAAGTGCAAAATGCTATATTCACATTTATAGTTTTGTAAACGTGTATAATAGATAATAATAATTGCTCATTACTCCACACGTGGTGTAATATTTCTTTATAATAGTAACTATTGAAGATGGCTCTTGATGAATATCTGTAGCAATTCTATTGCGATTGCTTTGTTGGGTGTTGTGCATTAGAGATGGTAGAAGAAAACTCATTACTCCACATGTGGTGTAATATAGTTTTATATGAGTAACTATTGTAATGTAGTTATTATTTCCTTTAAATGATTTTATTAGTGCATTGCATAATGCTACATTCAGTTAATACTGAAACTCTGTCAAATTTTCATGAGAATTACATTCAGGTATACTGAACACAAATCTAATATTAAATATACAAAAAATAATTTTTCAAAAATTTCTGTAATAGAGACCTAACCTCGCCTTACCTAACCTAACCTCGTTCTGACTTTCTCACTTATTTAATACTGAAACTCTGTCAAATTTACATGAGAATTACCTTCAGGTATACTGAACACAAATCTAATATTAAATATACAAAAATATTGCGATTGGTTTGTTGAGTGTTGTGTATTTAGAGATGGTTGGAGAAAACTCATTACTTCACATATGGTGTAATATAGTTTTATATGAGTAACTATTGGTGAAATATAGTTATTATTGCATTTAAATTATTTTATAAGTGCATAATGCTATATTCACATTTATAGTTTTGTGAACGTGTATAATAGATAATAATAATTGCTCATTACTCCACACGTGGTGTAATATTTTTTTATAATAGTAACTATTGAAGATGGCTCTTGATGAATATCTGTAGTAATTCTATTGCGATTTCTTTGTTGGGTGTTGTGCATTAGAGATGGTAGAAGAAAACTCATTACTCCACATGTGGTGTAATATAGTTTTATATGAATAACTATTGAATTATGGCCCTTGATAAATACCAGAAGTTATTCTATTGCGATTGCTTTGTTGTGTGTTGTGCCTTTGGAGATGGTTGTAGAAAAGTTGAACGGACGAGGATCGTCGTCTATTTACGCGGCCGTGGGTTGAGCGATGGCCAAAACGCGCACTATTAATAAATAATTTGTCCGCCACGTGATACTAATTATACCCACTTGTGTTCTCTTCGTCTCCTCTTTACGTATCATTAGTGAAGAAACTTGTGCACACCTATTCGTTGATTACGCTATAAATCTCTAGCCCCAATAACTTCTCTGAAAATACAATACAGAAATTACTAGAATTTCTCGTTGTACGGGAATATTTTGTTTGCAATAAAAAAAATGTATATACAGGGTCATATACGTTGAAGATTCGTGATTTAAGGTGCGGTTAAACAACAACACTTTGAAATTTATGACCCAAATTCTTAGGTCGTTGTAATTTATGGCTTAAACCCCTGACTAGTGTTGAATCCTAAAGTTTAGGTGGTATATAGATCTAGGTACGTTACTTGATAGCATTACATTCGAATGTCAATTAACGTACACGTTACTACTAACGTTTTTTGATGACCTGATTCAGGTGTCAAAAAATTCAACACCAAAACTCAACTTGAATAGATGTAAGTAAGAGAGAGTTTCTTATGTTTCAAAATAATAATCCTACCGACTGCGCCAATAATTTCATGACAGCACAAAAAGTATTTTATGATAATATTAATTTCAGGAGTTTCCCAAGCTAAAAACAAATTCAAGTGTGCCAAAGAATTTTTAATTTTCAATTAATTACGCTCGTATTCGACCTGATCGCCGATTCCAATTACACGTAATCCAATTTAATTAACCACCCCCATTAAACCGGAACAAAACGAATCTCCACACGTTTCGTTTCCGGATGTGCGCCCCTTCTGATTCTAATTGCGCCCCCGGCCGGAATTTACGGCCCGTGCCGTAAACAATAAGGGGGCCTTCCGAAACGAGGTCCGACTTCAGGGCTTGTTTCGGGGGGCAGCTGCTTTCCTTTAATCAACGTGAGAGCACCGCGCTTCCGGCTAATTTTAACCTTCGCCCATCCATTCACTCCCGTCAACGCGCACACATGCATACACACCTACATACACACACATATATATATATATATATATATATATATATACATACACACACACACATGCACACAAAACGTATACGACTTCGCCGACCGCAGACGAAAAATTGCCCCGCCGCACGGAAAAGCGAGACTTTTAATTAAAACACGAAAAGCGTGGATACGCGTAATTACGCGGGAATGTGAAATGAGCGAGCGGAACGTTCACGAGATTTACTGTGGGATAAATAAGTGTTAAGGGTGCGTTTACATGGGATACAAATGATTTCCTATTTTTACTTAAAGTTGAGTGGCGGATACAAAATTAGCCGGACAGTGCTATTAATGTAAATATAACTGTGAAACTGTCATAAAATTACTGGTTCACCACGTAAGAGGTTCTCGCATGAGCCACGTCAAGGTGAGGCACTGAATACGGGAGTCAACTAAATACCACGAGGCATTAAATAATTAATTAAATATAACTGTGGAATTATCCAAAATAATACTGACTCACCACGTAAGAGGTTCTCGAATGAGCCACGTCAAGGTGGGGCACTGAATACGGGAGTCAACTGGGTACGACTAGGCATTCAATAATTAATTAAATATAACTGTGGAATTGTCCAAAATAAATCTGGTTCACTACGTAAGAGGTCCTCGCATAAGGTACAATACTACGTCAAGGCGAGGCACTGAATACGGGAATCAACTAGATACCATGAGGCATTAAATAATTAATTGAATATAATTGTGAATTGTCCAAAAAAATACTGGTTCACCATGTAAAAGGTTTTCGAATGAGCTCCAATACCACGTTAAAGTGAGGCACTGAATACGAGAGTCAACTGGATACCACCAGACATTAAATAATTAATTAAATATAACTGTGGAATTGTCCAAAAAAATACTGGTTCACCACGTAAGAGCTTCTCGCATGAGCTCCAATGTCACGTCAAGGTGTGGCACTAAATACGAGAGTCAACTGGATACCACGAGGCACCCAGAGGAGTCCGTGACTAAATCCACAGATGTTTACGCCATGAGTTCACTTATAGGGTTGAACTGAAGGACCAACTCATACATCCCCCACGCCGCAACACATCGCCGGGGCAATGTTGCCAACTATGCCTATATCAAAATTACTAAAAGATTATCATTGTTGGGTAAAATTTCAAAAATTTATATATTAATTATTGCGTCAGGTTAAGGTTACGATTGGGAAAAAAATGAAATTTATATATTATATATTGCGTCAGATTAAGGATTGAGGAAAAATAATCCTTAATAGGATCAATGTGAAATTTTCTGGTATTTGATCAGACGGTATTCATTAGATGATTGCCAGTGGACATTCCACGAGTTGTGCCATACGTGGTTGCAACTGGCAGTGATCGAGGAGGCGCAATGTATTAATTAGCCGATCCGTCACGTTAATTATCTTTCCATTCCGCTGGACGCTGGCGCATTGTCCAATAAAACAATTGCGTAACGCAATCAGTTGAAACCGACCGGCGTCGTTGCGTATTGTGCGGAATTGTGTCGCGTTAATTGGGTTTGCGCATCGTGGCGAGCGCAAAAACTTTCCTCCCCGCTAATTACCCGAAGGTCCGAATTGATCCAGTTGCACGTCAGGCACGACGGGGACAATTAAAACTCGTCAACAAATTCCCTGCAGTAATTAATTAACTAGAAACGTAATTGGCTGAGCCAGTTGGAGCAGTAATCTTAGCAGTACCGACTGAGTCAATTTTTTGTACAAATGAGATTGGAGATCAAACATTAGCACGAATATCACATTTTACATACCCAGAAATATTTAGCAGAGCATAAATCTATTCCCATCAAGTAATTAATTAACTAGAAACATAATTGGCTGAGCTAGTTGAAGCAGTAATCTTAGCAGTACCGACTGAGTTAATTTTTAGTACAATTGAGATCTGAGATCAAACATTAGCACGAATATAACATTTTACATGCACAGGTATATTTATCAGAGCATAAATCTATTCTCATCTTATTATTTTGTGCGTACGATAAATGGTGGATGCGCCGGGTCAATTTTTCAGCAAGATTTTCCATCATCTGCCATCATTTCTACTTATAGTGTTTTTACTTGAAATTGAAAATCTACCTACGAAGGGTGTTTATTGCGCTCCATTGTGCGAACGGAATTTTATGACGTAATGGGAAAGGACGAGTCCAGAGCCTCTTCGCAGCACGACATACAATGGAGAACCCTTGACCGTAATAAACCCTCATTGCAGGTACATTTTCAATTTCAAGTGAAAACAATTATGACAGAATTTGATATATGAATGTGATGCTGTAAATAATTGTATACGTTACTATTCATGTTTTTTGATACGCAATGCACCTGTATACCTCCTGAAATTAATGTTAACATAAAATACTTATTGCGCTGTCATTAAATTGTTGGCGCAGTCGGTAGGATTATTATTTTGATACATTAGAAATTCTCTCTTATATGGGTTCAAGTGGAGTTTTGGAGTTTTCAAGTGAAAACACTATACTATTCTTTATTATTCCTTACCTTTTACTTACCACTGTGGTTACAGTTTCGGTGGAAATTTGCGTTGATCCCTTCACTCGGCTCACGCACCCCCTCCCCCTTACATCTTCCTTCGCCCCCGCAGCCGTGAGACATGCAAATTCGCGTGTGATTTACAGACGACGGTAATCGAGTGCGAGCTTATTACACGGATAAGGGGGGATTTCCCGGGGAAATTCGCGGGGAAAACGCGCGAGACTTTCAAAGTCGATAAATAAATTCGAGACAGAAGAAACGGTTCGCTTCCCTCGTCTAGCCTGTGCCGTATTCCCAACGGGTGATTTTCGCCCCCCTCTCCACTGCGATGGGCCCCACGACTAAGACGCCCTTGGAATCCCAAATCGAGTCAGGAAGGTTCGGAAGGTCCACGTCTGTAGGGGTAGTCCTGCGGAGGAAAAATAGAAAGGGCACGCTGGGAGTCGATAATTGATTGTGATGCGGTTGTAAAAGTGCACGGCAAGGGATGAAGGGATGAGAGGCCTCTAAGGGGGTTACTCCACCACGTGTACTTTGTAATTCCGACAAAAATTGAGTGCGCTTTCGCTTTTGCAAATCTACAATATCGTAGAGGTACATACTTTTATTTGCAATGGTCGACCTTAAGGTTGGCTTTCGAATAAAATAATAATGTATTCATATAATATTGTGTCAGTGGAGAAAGGGGGTGGATCACGAAAATCTGAAATCTGAAAAATACAAGCTATAGCAAAATATTTATAGCCTGGGAACATTTGTGCTCTCATTAGCGTACGACGAAACGAATATGTTACTGTGCAGGAGGCGCGAGTAGGGTGTGCACATGTTGGATTGCGAGCGCAGAAATTCGTAACTGTGGCCTCATAAGTTCTGAAAATGTATTTATCACATATTTATTATCAGATATCTGTTTAGCATACTTGAAGCTAATACTCCTGAAAATTTGACAAAGTTTCAGCATTAAATAAGTGAGAAATCAAACACTTAACTTTCTGCAATGACAAGTATCGGTTAGCTATTACTGAAATTTCTGAAAATTTATTTATTCCGTATTTATTATCAGATATCTGTTTAGTATACTTGAAGCTAATACTCCTGAAAATTTGCCAAAGTTTCAGTATTAAATAAGTGAGAAAATCAAACACTTAACTTTCTGCAATGCAAGTATCGGTTAGCTATTACTGAAATTTAAAGCTCGAAACTAGATAAGGTACGATGTAATTAATCGGTAGTTCATCGTGATCCGGAGCATGAAGGTCCTTTATTTTCAACAAAAAAGCATAAATAAATATTTTACCCATTTCTCAAATTCTCAATTCTCAGGGAAGTCTTGGCGGATATAAAAAAATAAAATTCATCACAATTTCCACCTTTATGCCCGCATAAAAGCCCCGTTCCTCGGCCGTTTTATTGCTTATCAAACGTTCAACCGTTTCGGGCATCACTCCCCCAATTTTTTTTCCCTTCGCGACGTCCCTTTAATATCTCTCCCCGTCCGCGCGGATGTTATTACATCCAGAATCCGATCCTGTCCGGAACGGGATGAGCGCGGGGGCGCTAATACGGGAACATGAAGGGGAGGGGGGCTTATCCGGGGAAATGTAGCGGAAGGCTGCGATCGCGGAATCGGTCCGAGTATTATTACTCCTACCCCCAAAGGCAATATTGCGAATGAAGTCAGTGGTCGGTGTAATTTGTTTGGCTTGGATTAAAGTATATGATAGTGGGATCCGGTTCACTCGAGCGGCACGAACCTCTGGGGCTAACTGGATCCGAACTGGGGCTTAGGAAAACATTTCGGGTTTTAAGTGCGCACACCAAAAAACGGGTCAATGTAAAGAAAACTGCAGCTACAGGTCAATAATGATAAAATTGCGTCGTTATGTTTACCTATGTATCAGATGCAAGATGCAGATACTTCGAACATAGATGCACCAGATGCAACAGATGTGGTTGACCATACACAATTGATTTGCATTTTTTACAATCGCATGCAAGAATGACTCAAAATTTGAATCTAAATCTTAAATTACTTAAGAATCAATAATCAGATACCGATAATAAGGGCGCCACTAGGCCCTTAACATGTTACTATGCAGGAGGCGCGAGTAGCACTGGTCATCGATTAACTACTTTAACGATGTATTCGCACGGGCTCCAGTTAAAAGCCTTGAACTGAGTCTAAAAGATAAGAAATCCTAGGACACACTCTCGATAGAGATTCCGTTCGGCCTCTGTCCCGTCACTCTGACCTCATTGTCGATCACCAGAAACCTCTGACCAAGAAGGAACTGCAGGCACTGAATACGGGAGTCAACTGAATACCACGAGGCATTTTGCTCTCTATGAGTCAGCCGGAGAGTTCAGCCTATATCAATTGTTGCCTTACTTTGCTAAACGGTGATAATATTGTGGCGATTATTCATGGAATGTTCAATACATCAAAAGGAACTACAGGCACTGAATACGAGAGTCAACTGAATACCACGAGGCGTCAGCCGGAAGGTTCAGCCTATATCAATTGTTGCCTTACTTTGCTAAACAGTCATCATATTTTGGCAATTATTCGTGGAATGTTAAATACATCAAAATTAACTGCAGGCACTGAATACGAGAGTCAACTGAATACCACGAGGCGTCAGCCGAAAAGTTCAGCCTATATCAATTGTTGCCCTACTTTGCTAAACGGTCATCATATTTTGGCGATTATTCGAAGAATGTTCAATGCATCAAAAGGAACTACAGGCACTGAATACGAGAGTCAACTGAATACCACGAGGCATATTGTCATCTATGAGTCAGCTGGAAAATTCAGCCTATATCAATTGTTGCCTTACTTTGCTAAACGGTCATCATATTTTGGCAATTATTCGAGGAATGTTCAATACATCAAAAGGAACTGCAGGCATTGAATACGAGAGTCAACTGAATACCACGAGGCATATTGTCATCTATGAGTCAGCTGGAAAATTCAGCCTATATCAATTGTTGCCTTACTTTGCTAAACGGTCATCATATTTTGGCAATTATTCGAGGAATGTTCAATACATCAAAAGGAACTGCAGGCATTGAATACGAGAGTCAACTGAATACCACGAGGCATATTGTCATCTATGAGTCAGCTGGAAAATTCAGCCTATATCAATTGTTGCCTTACTTTGCTAAACGGTCATCATATATTGGCAATTATTCGAGGAATGTTCAATACATCAAAAGGAACTGCAGGCATTGAATACGGGAGTCAACTGAATACCACGAGGCGTCAGCTGGAATGTTCAGCCTATATCAATTGTTGTCTTACTTTGCTAAACGGTCATCATATTTTGGCGATTATACGTGGAATGTTCAATGCATCAAATGAGTTAGATATCAATTAAAACTTGAAACATTTACTTAATTGAGAAGAAAAACAAAAGCCTTCTACCAATGATTGAAAGGTCACAAATGTCAACAAACCAAACCACATAGCAATCGGTAATCAGTTAACGTTAATAAGGGCGCCACAAGGTTAAAAGTCTCGAAACTAGATAAGGTACGGATTATGGGTTAATGGGTTAAGGAAAGTTAAGGATAAGGTAATGGGCTCAAATAATTAAAAAAAAGATAAGATGTGATGTAACTAATCGGTAGTCCAGAGTCGTCCGTAGGAATTGCTGCGTGTAGGGTACGGCCTTTATTTTTTTCTAACATTTTCGTTTACAATTAATATTTACATCCCAAGTGAGCACATCAAAAGTTGGTATCAAATGCCCGATTGAATTTGGGGCCTCCACGAACACGATCCACGTCCATAAAAACTAATTGAACCCAATCGAATTTCATTATTAAATCCGCGCGGACGTCGCTCGTTACTCACTGTCCATTTGACGCGAAGCTGACCCCACAATGCGCACACGGACACAGTCTCACGTGGACGCGTCCATATTTTCGCATACAAATGTGTGCAGACGCAATGTATGCGAGAGAGAGGGGGCATTCACGTGGGGACGTTAATAAATCATGACGGACACCTATGTGTGGCGTCGCGACGCCCCCCTCCCCGCAACCCCACCGGGGGATGACTTAATTTGCCGTGCAGCATGTGGGGGTGTACATTGCGAGAGAACACAGGCGCTCAGGTAACTAATAACTGATCAATCGATATTTGCAAATTTGTGTGCGTACTGTGTATCGGCATGGGGTGGATTGGTGCGGTCGAATAATTACAAATTTATAATATACACGGTGAGCCAATAGCAATTTATAGAATAAGTTACGAAATTTAATTGTTTTTTCACTAGTACTAGTAGTAAAACTTTTGTTTCTCGAAGATTAATCTGATACTTGACACCGGGTAGTTCACCGGAGAAAGAGGAGTGGATCACAAAATCTAGGAACAGAAAAGAATAAAGTAGTTTTACGACATTTATAGATAGATCGATAGATAGATAGATAGATAGATAGATAGATAGATAGATAGATAGATAAATAGATAGATAGCCAGACAGATAGATATATAGATAGATAAATAGATAGATAAATAGATAGATAGCCAGACAGATAGATAGATAGATAGATAGATAGATAGATAGATAAATAGATAGACAGATAGATATACATATAGATAGATATTTATTCGTGTTAAAACAATAAAGTATCCATACGTCATAAATTACACTAGATAGCCTGGGGTGCTCTCGTGCTCTCGTTAGCGTGCTACGAAACGAACATGTTACTGTGTAGGAGGCGCGAGTACCCCTGGCCATCGATTAACTGCTTTCACGATGTAAGTGTCGTCACACTTTGTCGCGTTAGTTCAGTACCACGTTAAGGTGAGGCACTGAATACGGGAGTCAACCGAATACCACGATGCGTCTGAAGGGGACTATGACCAAATCCGCAGATGTTTTCGGAATAGTTCACGAATTGGACTGAACTAAAACCCAAGCAATGATGCTATCTATGAATCAGCCCCGAAAATCCAAAAGTGAACGTTTTTTTTGCATACTTTGCCTGTAATTTTTATTCATAGGCGTCCTAAAATGTCAGTTTGAATAGTAACTCATGTTGCAATGAAGGGATAATGAACGAATCCTGATTTAATCTAATAAAAAGTTCGGGAATTTTCACTAAGTATCAAGACAAATACACAGATTCATCGTTGTCCGATTATTTGGGGTTTGTTAACTACGCTCAGACTCGACTAACCTTAAAATCTTCTCGGCTAAAAATTCGCGGCGTCGTTTAAGAATCTGACGTCCTTCATCAAACCCGGGGGGCTGTTGATAAATCACCGCCCCCGATATGCACCCCCCAACGCCCAGCCCCACCCTTGGCCAGGATAAACGCCCGGGGTGGCACTTTTCGCCCCCAGAAACGGGGGAAAGCCGACGGTTTCAGATCGAAGCCGTGCAACTGTGCACCGCACCGTGCATTTTTCATCCTCGACTCCTTGAAGTCCTCCCCCGTTAAGCCCCCGAGGAAAACGCCAGATGAAACAGTTTCACTGAAGACTCCGCAAACTGCACGAATTCAATTTCTCGCAGCAAAGCAGTGCGGGCCCTTTGTTGCTTTGTTATTTTAGACAGAAAAATAACGCGTGTGCGGTTTTCATTCATGTAATATGAATTATAATGGGATATTATTGCATAAACGCTTTGTAAATAATTTTATTACAGCGTTTATGTTGATAATAGACGTAATAAAGCTTGTACTACTACTAATTCTATCAGATAATTACAGCACTCGCCGCTTCGTAGGCGTGTGTTGTTTTTATTTCAGTATAGCTGCTACTTCACCCAGTGCACAAGATGCATATTGTGCACGGGGTGAAGTTGCAGCTATACTGAAAACAGTATAGCTGCAACTTCAGCCTGTGCACAATATGCATCTTGTGCACGGGCTGAAGTTACAGCTATACTGAAAGAGGTATAGCTGCAACTTCACCCCGTGCACAATATGCATATTGTGCACTGGGTGAAGTTGCAGAGTAGCTGTCATCCTGACAATAGAAAGCGAAATTGCGAAAACAAGTAGCAGAGTATTAATGAAAAAAGTATAGCTGCCACTTCACCCCGTGTACTATATGCTGTCTTGTGCATATATCTTGTGCACTGGATGAAGTTGCTTTCCTTTATGAACAATTTTATAACAGCATTTATGTTGATAATAGGTTTAATACAGCTTGTACTACTTCTAATATTATCTACAACTTTCAGATGATTATAGCACTCGCCGCTTCGTAGGCGTGTGTTGTAATTTTCATCTTCGGGCATAATAGCATTCATTATAGCACCGTTGTAAAATATCCTATACTCTACAACTATAGAACAATACACCTATTGTTATTTATTCATTGGTTATTAAATGTAGTCCATTATGAATAACTGTTTTTATTTCAGTACAGCTGCAACTTCACCCCGTGCACAAGATGCTTATTGTGCACGGGGTGAAGTTGCAGCTATACTGAAATAAAAACAAGTATAGCTGCAACTTCACCCCGTGTACAATATGCATCTTGTGCGCCTATTTGCAGCTACACTGACATAAAAAAGGTATAGCTGCAACTTTACTCCGTGCACAATATGTATCTTGTGCACTGGGTGAAGTTGCAGAGGAGCTGCCATCTTGATAGTAAAAAGTAGAATTTCCTGACACATAATATTATAAGTCATTCATTACATAATGAATACTTCACCCAATACTTCACCCAGTGCACAAGATGGATATTGTGCACCGGGTGAAGTTGCAGCTGTACTGAAATTTAAAAAAACAATAGCTGCAACTTCACTCCGTGCACAATATGCATCTTGTGCACCTATTTGCAGTTATACTGGAATTAACAAAAGTATAGCTGCAACTTCACCCCGTGCACAATATATATCTTGTGCACTGGGCGAAGTTGCAGACTAACTGCCATCTTGATAGTAAAAAGAGAAATTCCCTGACACACATAAAATTATAAGACATTCATTACATAATCAATACTTCACCCAATACTTCGCCCAGTGCACAAGATGCATATTGCAGCTGTACTGAAATAAAAAAAAAAGTATAGCTGCAACTTCACTCCGTGCACAATATGCATCTTGTGCACCTATTTGCAGTTATACTGGAATCAAAAAAAGTATAGCTGCAACTTCACCCCGTGCACAATATGTATCTTGTGCACTGGGCGAAGTTGCAGAGTAGCTGCCATCCTGATAGTAAAAGCGAAATTGCTTGACACACATAATATTATAAGTCATTCATTAGATAATCAATACGAATAGAAAGTGGAAGTTGCAGCTATTCTGAAATAATAAAAAGTATAGCTGCAATTTCACCCCGTGTACAATATGCATCTTGTGCGCCTAATTGCAACTACATTGACATAAAAAAAGGTATAGCTGCAACTTCACCCCGTGCACAATATGCATCTTGTGCACTGGGTGAAGTTGCAGCTGTCATCCTGACAGTAGAAAGCAAAATTGCCTGACACACGTAACATTATGTCATTCATTAGATAATCAATATAAATTGAAAGTGGAAGTTGTAGCTATACTTTTTTTTTTATTCCAGTATAACTGCAAATAGGTGCACAAAATACATATAGTGCACCGGGTGAAGTTGCAGTTGTACTGAAATTAAAAAAAGTATAGCTGCAACTTCACTTTGTGCACAATATGCATCTTGTGCGCCTATTTTCAGCTACACTGACATAAAAAAAGGTATAGCTGCAACTTCACCCCGTGCACAATATGCATCTTGTGCACGGGGTGAAGTTGCAGAGTAGCTGTCATCCTGACGGTAGAAAGCAAAATTGCCTGACACACATAATATTATGTTATTCATTAAATAATCAATACAAATTGAAAGTGACAGTAATATGAATACGAATTAAACCAACATCTACTATAACAATAAACTACAACAATAATTAACAACAATACACTATAACATCATTACTGAAGAATGAGTAATCCTTAATATTATGTCATTCATTAAATAATCAATACAAATTGAAAGTGACAGTAATATGAATATGAATTAAACCAACATCTACTATAACAATAAACTACAACAATAATTAACAACAATATACTATAACATCATTACTGAAGAATGAGTAATCCTTAATATTATGTCATTCATTAAATAATCAATACAAATTGAAAGTGACAGTAATGTGAATATGAATTATGTGCATTATCTGGTTCTACACTAAGTCAAGGCACCTGCAGGTTAACAGGGATTATGAACGTATTTAAGATAAATGCCTACTAGTTATGGCGTTAATATCTAATTAATAACTAATAACTAATTTTGAATCTTAGCTCAAGTCATTGGTTCTTTTGTTTTCTTTGAGTTGCCAGAAATCGACTGCCGCGTGATAGAGCACGAGATGCTGCCAACCTATTTTTTGTTGCCTTAATGTCTTAATGTCAATTGTATTTGCTGAGAGGTATTCTGTGAGAGACTAAAAATTGGGTGTAATTAATAACTAATAACTTACTTTGGATCTTATCTTAACTCATTGGTTCTTTTGTTTTCTTTAAGTTGCCAGAAATCGACTGCCGCGTGATAGAGCACGAGATGCTGCCAACCTATGTTTTGTTGCCTTAATGTCTTAATGTCAATTGTATTTGCTGAGAGGTATTCTGTGAGAGACTAAAAATTGGGTGTAATTAATAACTAATAACTTACTTTGGATCTTATCTTAAGTCATTGGTTCTTTTGTTTTTTTTTAAGTTGCCAGAAATCGACTGCCGCGTGATAGAGCACGCGATGCTGCCAACCTATTTTTTGTTGCCTTAATGTCTTAATGTCAATTGTATTTGCTGAGAGGTATTCTGTGAGAGACTAAAAATTGGCTGTAATTAATAACTAATAACTTACTTTGGATCTTATCTTAAGTCATTGGTTCTTTTGTTTTCTTTAAGTTGCCAGATATTGACTGCCGCGTGATAGAGCACGAGATGCTGCCAACCTATTTTTTGTTGTATTAATATCTTAATGTCAATTGTAATCGCTGGGAGGTCTTCTGTGTGGGAGGCTTTAAAAAATGGGCAAATTGGCAAGGTGACCTGGCGTTTTGTGATTGATGAGCTCGCGTTTTTTTTTTTTTTTTTCAAGTGGAAAGTGGACGAGGAACGTTTTGTAATGGAAATCCGCTGGGAGGGGTGGGCGGGGCGAGGGCATGCATATACAAAGGGAAAAAATGATTTACGAGCCGCTGGGAAATTGATGAGCCTACTCTTGAAACAGGCCGGAAAGTGAACCCGATTTCCGCAAAACTGCATGATTTAATAATTATAACACAATCTCGTGTTTGAAAATAAAGTGATTTTCGTGTCCGCAAAAAATATTAATTTATTTCAGCTTTTACGCGTAACAAGATTTTAAATTACAATCAAATTTCGGGGTGGTTTTTTTTTTAATCCTCCAACCCTTCCGACGTTATACTTGCCATAAATCGTGGAACTGCGCGCAATTTTAAACGATTGTTTTGACTAACTCGCGATCTGGGAGTTACGATCGCAATAAATTACCCGCTTCACGCCTGGCTCTGGGGGCGACGGGGGCGCAGGGGCCAGAATTGAAAAGTTAAATATAGAAAAGTCAATTAACCCAAATGGGTTCCGTCGCTCAGCCCTCTCCCCCGTCTCCTTCGCGGAGGGCGGAAACCGCGTCCTCTCGCGCCTCCGGGCATCGCAGGGGGGCGGGGGGGGGGGGGGGGGGCATGGGGGCGGCGTCATAATACGTGCCCTGAATTATTTACACACCTTCGACCGGGAAAATCCATAGCCGAACGGGCACAAAGTGTCGTAAGGGCGCTTTTTTTGGGGGCGTGCAAATGATTGAGCGACTCATAAGGGTTGTTACGATAATAATTTAGGGCGTAAATTGACTTTTTTAAGTCCTTGAGTTCATAAGAGATAATATTAGAATAATAGGATATATAAATAATAGAAAATATAATTTAAGGTTGTTTGCATATACGATCTTAATTGCAGCCATCTAGTAAATTCTAGTATCAATTTTAATATATTTATCATAACTTATCTTCGCATGAGTATTGGAGACATTCCATAAGAGTTATACACGCATATTGCTTCGACGATATGCCATAATGTAACAATAATAATAATATTTATTAGTTTAACTCGTAAAGTACGTTATTACATATCAATAGTCATTTCTGTTTAACTTTACGACAGTTATCTGGTCGAGGAAGCAGGCTCGAATTTTATCGACCCATTTGGAGGTGTCTGTCGGCTAGCCGCACGTGTAAGTCCTTTGTGATTGCCGATGGGACACTTTATGCCGGCCGCAAGAAACGAGATTATACATTTAAATGGGCCCACGTGTGGCCGCCTATTTATGTGCCCTCTGAGCCGATCTGGCGGCCGAGTGTCGTTATATTTCTCCTGGGCAGGTCAAAGGAACGATAATTTCACTGATTTACGTCCGGATTCTTACTGCAGCACCACCAAGTAACATACCTTAAGAAACAAAACAAAAAACAACAAATTTTAGACAAAAATAATCAGACGTAGAAGAATCTACAAAGTTATTTGACATTTTTCATAGTTTTGATGTACTGGGTGATCCATAATGAGTGTAGTGTTGTCACACCATGTCCACAACGATCAAAGTATCGTTGCATAAAAATTACATTCGGCAATATCTCTCAATAAAAATTCACGAAAATTCGATGCGAACAATCAAAATATCGTTGCAGTAAGAATTACGTTGGGCTATTTAGTATCAATTGATATGTCAGGTCCAGAGAAAGTACCTCAATAAAAATTCACGAAAGTTCGATACGAACCATCAAAATATCGTTGCAGTGCTTTCACGATGTAAGTGTTGTCGCATGAGCTCCAGTACCACGTCAAGGTGAGGCACTGAATACGGGAGTCAACCGAATACCACGATACATCAATAAAAATTCACTAAATTTTGGTACGAACAATCGAAATACCGCTGCAGTAAGAATTACGTTGGGCTATTTAGTATCAATTGATATGTCAGGTCCAGAGAAAGTACCTCAATAAAAATTCACAAAAGTTCGATACGGACCATCAAAATATCGTTGCAGTGCTTTCACGATGTAAGTGTTGTCGCATGAGCTCCAGTACCACGTCAAGGTGAGGCACTGAATACGGGAGTCAACCGAATACCACGATACATCAATAAAAATTCACTAAATTTTGGTACGAACAATCAAAATATCGCTGCAGTAAGAATTACGTTAGGCTATTTAGTATCAATTGATATGTCAGGTCTAGAGAAAGTACCTCAATAAAAATTCACGAAAGTTCTATACGAACCATCAAAATATCGTTGCAGTGCTTTCACGATGTAAATGTTGTCGCATGAGCTCCAGTACCATCAAGGCGAGGCACTGAATACGGGAGTCAACCGAATACCACGATACATCAATAAAAATTCGCTAAATTTTGGTACGAACAATCAAAATATCGTTGCAGTAAGAATTACGTTCGGCTATTTAGTATCAATTGATATGTCAGGTCCAGAGAGAGTGGAGGTAACGATACCTGGATACCTGGATACCTGGATACCTTGTACCTCAATAAAAATTCATGAAAATTCGATACGAACAATCAACATATCGTTGCAGTAAGAATTACGTTCGTCTATTTAGTATCAATCAGACCAGTTCTAGTCCTAAAAAGCATATGCGGTTAAAAATAATTAAAGTACTTGTTTGAAATTGTTTGATATAAATCAATAGGTAGCTTAAATTCATAATTGCTATATTTTTTGTTCCAGATTTACACGGATTGGGCCAACCATTACTTGGAAAAGGCCAGGAGCAAGAAGAGAGTCAGCTCCCTGGCATCAGACTGCAGTGACGGTGTCTTATTAGCTGAAGTCATAGAATCAGTCAGTAAGTATTATGTCTGGCTATTGAGTATCAACTGTATGTTAGGATCAGAGAGAGTGAAGGTAAAGATACGTGGTACATCAATCAAAATTCACGAAAATTCGATACGAACAATCAAAATATCGTTGCAGTAAGAATCACGTTGTGCTATTTAGTATCAATTAATATGTCAGGTCCAGAGAGAGTGGAGGTACCTCAATATTGGAGGTACCTCAAGGTACCTTGTACCTCAATAAAAATTCACGAAAATTCAATGAATCAATTAAGTCGCCTGTGATATTACAGTGGAAATGGCATCTACGTTTCAGCAGAGGCGCGGAGGTAATCTCTTGATCTTGATCTTAATCTCTTGATCTTGATCTCTTAGGCCCAGTGTACGATCGTGGATTATCCTTGACCATGGTACAGTTACCTTAGGATATAATTGTTAATACAATGGTATCCTTAGAAACTTAATCATGATCAAAAATAATCAACGATCGTACAACTGGGATTTAATGTTGATCTCTTAATCTTGATCTCTTGATAATTTGGCTGACGAACGAGTCAATTAAGTCGCCTGTAACATTATAGTGGCAGTGGCATCCACGTTTCAGTAGAGGCGCGGAGGTAATCTCTTGATCTTGATCTTAATCTCTTGATCTTGATCTCTTAGGCCCAGTTATACAATCGTGAATTATCCTTGACCTTGGTTTAGTTACCTTAGAATATAATTGTTAATACAATTGTATCCTTAGAAAGTCAATCACGATCAAAGATAATCAACGATCGTACAACTGAGCCTTAATGTTGATCTCTTAATCTTAATCTCTTAAACTTCATCTCTAATTTTGATAATTTGGCCAGCCAATGAATCAATTAAATCACCTGTGATATTACAGTGCCAGTGGCATCCACGTTTCAACAGAGGCGCGGAGGTAATCTTTTGATCTTGACCTTAATCTTTTGATATTGATCTCTGGATCTTAATCTCTAGATGTTGATCTCTTGTTCTTGGCCCAATTGTACGATCGTGGATTATCATTGGCCATGGTTCGGTTACCTTAGGATATAATTGTTAATACAATGGTATCCTTAGAAACTGAATCATGATCAAAGATAATCAACGATCGTACAATTGAGCCTATATGTTGATCTCTTAATCTTGATCTATAATCTTGATAATTTGGCTGACGAACGAAACAATTAAGTCGCCTGTGACATTACAGTGGCAGTGGCATCCACGTTTCAGCAGTGGCAGTAGAAGTTATTACAGTGGCAGTAGAATTCGCGTTTCAGCGGAGGCGCTGACGGAATCTCTTGATCTTGATCTTAATCTCTTAACCTTGATCTTTTAATCTTGTTCTCTTAATCTTAATCTCTTAAACTTCATCTCTAATCTTGATAATTTGGCTGGCGAACGAATCAATTTAGTCGCCTGTGACATTACAGTGGCAGTGGCTTCCACGTTTCAGCAGAGGCGCGGAGGTAATTTCTTGATCTTGATCTTAATCTCTTGATCTTGATCTCTTGATCTTGGCCCAATTGTACGATCGTGGATTATCATTGGCCATGGTACGGTTACCTTAGGATATAATTGTTAATACAATGGTATCCTTAGAAACTGAATCATGATCAAAGATAATCAACGATCGTACAACTGAGCCTTAATGTTGATCTCTTAATCTTAATCTCTTAAACTTCATCTCTAATATTGATAATTTGGCTAGCCAACGAATCAATTAAGTCACCTGTGATATTATAGTGCCAGTGGCATCCACGTTTCAGCAGAGGCGCGGAGGTAATCTTTTGATCTTGACCTTAATCTCTTGATATTGATCTCTGGATCTTAATCTCTAGATGTTGATCTCTTGTTCTTGGCCCAGTTGTACGATCGTGGATTATCCTTGACCATGGTACAGTTACCTTAGGATATAATTGTTAATACAATTGTATCCTTAGAAACTGAATCATGATCAAAGATAATCAACGATCGTACAACTGGGAATTATTGTTGATCTCTTAATCTTGATCTTTAATCTTGATAATTTGGCTGACGAACGAATCAATTAAGTCGCCTGTGACATTACAGTGGCAGTAGAATTTGCGGTTCAGCGGAGCCGCTGACGTAATCTCTTGATCTTGATCTTAATCTCTTAATCTTGATCTTTTAATCTTGTTCTCTTAATCTTAATCTTTTAATCATGATCTCTAATCTTGATAAATTGGGTGGCAAACGAATCAATTAAGTCTCCTGTGACATTGCAGTGGCAGTGACATCCACGTTTCAGCAGAGACGCGGAGGTAATCTCTTGGTCTTCATCTTAATCTCTTGATCTTGATCTCTTGATCTTGGCCCAGTTGTACGATCGTGGATTATCCTTGACAATGGTTCAGTTACCTTAGGATATAATTGTTAATACAATGGTACCCTTAGAAACTGAATCATGATCAAAGATAATCAACGATCGTACAACTGAGTCTTAATATTGATCTCTTAATCTTGATCTCTAATCTTCATAGCTTGGCTGACGAACGAATCATTTAAGTTGTCCGTGTTATTACAGTGGCAGTAAAATTCGCATTTCAGCGGAGGCGCTGACGTAATCTCTTGATCTTGATCTTAATCTTTTAATCTTGATCTTTTAATCTTGTTCTCTTAAACTTAATCTGTAATCTTGATAATTTGGCTGGCGAACGAATCAATTAAGTCGCCTGTGACATTACAGTGGCAGTGGCATCCACGTTTCAGCAGAGGCGCGGAGGTTATCTCTTGATCTTGATCTTAATCTCTTGATCTTGATCTCTTGATCTTGATCTCTTGATCTTGATCTCTTAATATTGATCTGTTGATCTTGATTTCTTAATCTTGATCTCTTAATCCTGTTCTCTTGATCATGTAAATCCGAAAAATTTCAAGTCATCAGGCTTTAATGGCATTCATCGATTAATCGCCTCTGGCGAGATGAAATCATCCTATCACTTAAATTGCGTAAACACAGTCGTCAGGGTTGACTGCATGATTTAATCCAATGAACTCATCGCCACGTATATAATTCTGATTCTAACGAACGCAATGGCGTGGAAATGATTTACGCCCATTTAAAAATTGGTGATTGCAACGGGAGGACAATGCACTTTCGTGTTGCCACACATAATGCGTCCTGTTTGTAAATTTAAATGTAAACACACGGCACAAATGATATGCGCAAACCCACCTTTGTCGGGCATTGTTGCTGCATTGGTGTTACCGTTTTGCTAGATGAACGAGTCGCTCATTAGGCTTCTCGGAAACAAAGCGGAAACACGAAACTTGCATAAGCGCGGCGAAAGCGTACTGCACATTAATTACCAGTTTACGTGGAAGAGGGTCCGAGTGTAATTTTAGTTAGGCAATTAATTAGTAATTAATCCATTCACGATCACAACAATCCACGACGAAGGGAAATATTTAGATGACAAGATTGTTTAAAGTTGAATAGTATATTATGATACATGTGCATAAGAGAGCCTTTCAAGCACACTCGACGGGTTTGTGAGTACTAAGCGCAGCCGAGTGCTTGGAATGCCCCTATGCACGCGAATCATACGTTGTTTTTTAATTATACCTGAATACCTTAACAAAAAATTAGGTTAGTGTTACGTAATCGAAGGACCAGGCGAATTGTATCGCCAATGTAAATGAAAAGGTAATTAAAATTCGTAGGTTTGGAAATAACGTGGACTAGAATTAATATGTAACAATAATAAATACACAACGATGTATACCGGTGAAGGTAACGAATTGAAGTCTCGTCTACTCTGCACTCTTACAACTAATTTTTGAGTTACTGGGGTGGGGCGCAATTTGAATTATGCACCGCGAGGGGTGGCTTGAAGATGGTCCCTGATTGGTGCGGCATTTCGTTTTGGTAAACCATGTTCCACACTTGGTTCTTACAATCCTTGGGTAATTCCTCTATCTGGAATTTCTGAGGATTCCTAATGCGGTGCAATTAATATGTTTTGAATTTCCCGGTCGCTAATTATATTTGCCGAAGTGGCAATCCTTGCTCAATAAACAGCTTAAGGTGCCTATTGATCTTTATGCGCACCGTGATTTACTCAAGCACTTCTCGGTGAATATAATGGGCAGCTAATAGCCACTCCAATAACTCGTCTTTTCAATCTTAATACAAATGTGTCTGCTGCAAAAAAGCCAAATACCGAGAATACACTTTAAAACAGATTTGGGGTTCGACGCTGTGGAATAGCGCCGAAACAGTTAGGTTTAATAAAAGTATCTAAGATTATAGAAACCAGTTTTACAAAACAAAGAAAAGTGCTTATTTCATTTAATAAGGAACCAATAAATTATTAATAATCAAACTAGAAATATGCAAAAGGCTAACCAAATTTAGAATAGAGTAAGTTCATTCCGTTTTGTGTGTAGGCGCTCTCTCTGTGTGTATATAAATTAAACCGTCGCGTTGAATATGCATCCCAAATTGTAATTGTGACTTTGTAATTGTAATGAACGCGACCTGGGCGGACAACAGGCGCCTATAAACAATACAAGGGAGAGACACGGAGAATGCGGAGTAAATGAATTAATTACTTTTTACGTTTTGCGGCTACGTACTTTTGCTTTCAGCCAAAACAAAAATCGCACCTGCATAAATTCACTAAAAGTCACACTCGTACACTTCCAGATAACTATAACCAACGGTTAGTATTGATAACTAGCGTTGTATCTATCGAATACAGTTATTCGGAGATTGAAAGATGATGAAGTGCGTGAGAAGCAAATAAAAGTATAATTACATAATACCTTGTATATATTATTGAATGCTAGAATTGACTAATGAGATGTGTTACGTAATCGAAGGACCAGGCGAGTTGTATCGCCAATGTAAATGAAAAGGTAATTAAAACTCGTAGGTTTGGAAATAACGTGGACTATAATTAATATGTAACAATAATAAATACACAACAATGTATACCGGTGAAGGTAACGAATTGAAGTCTTGTCTACTCTGCACTCTTACAACTGATTTTTGAGTTACTGGGGTGGGGTGCAATTTGAATTATGCACCGCGAGGGGTGGCTTGAAGATGGTCCCTGATTGGTGCGGCATTTCGTTTTGGTAAACCATGTTGCCACACTTGGTTCTTACAATCCTTGGGTAATTCCTCTATCTGGAATTTCTGAGGATCCCTAATGCGGTGCAATAAATATGTTTTGGATTTCCCGGTCGCTAATTATATTGGCCGAAGTGGCAATCCTTGCTCAATAAACAGCTTAAGGTGCCTATTGATCTTTATGCGCACCGTAATTTACTCATGCCCTTCTCGGTGTATATAATGGGCAGCTAATAGCCACTCCAATCACTCGTCTTTTCAATCTTAATACAAATGTGTCTGCTGCAATAAAAGCCAAATACCGAGAATACACTTTAAAACAGATTTGGGGTTCGACGCAGTGGAATAGCGCCGAAACAAGATGGCTGCAATTAAGATCGTATATGCAAACCAATCGGGCGAGGACTTAAGCCCAGTGGTACGATCGTGGATCATCCTTGAATATGGTTCAGTTACCTAAGATACAATTGTTAATACAATGGTATCCTGCAATTAAGATTACCATTGATTTTTAATTTTTGGTATCCTTAGATGATCAATGGTAATCCATGATGGTGCAACTGGGCCTTAATTAAACGGTAATTCATAATTTTGACTGTACTAGTGTGACTGGGGGAAGTTTGCGTAAAATATTTGGTTGTGGTTGTGGTTTATTGTAATGGCGATTTTATTTGTTTTTTATTTTTTATTTTATGTTTTATTTTATTTGCTGTAGAGTATGTGTTAACATATTGATTATTTGTTTCAGCGTGCCAGAAAATTCCAGACATCAATAGAAAACCGAAGACTCCTACACAAATGGTAATTTATTTCCTATTTAATTCTGCAAATGCTTTTCCAACATTTAGGTTAAAAAAAATAACACATCAACATTGTCTGCGCTCATCTCTAAATCGTGATAGTGCTGCAAAGTTCGCAACAGCTATCGATTTATTGAAACCCATAATTTTTAAGTATTTTAAATTTACTTTAAGTAAAATTAAGTTTAAAATATTTTTTTACTTATTTCACTGATTTATCACTGAATTTGGTTAAACCTTTATATGTTATAGACATATGTGTTATATATATGTTATATATGTTAAAAAAAAACACTTGGTAAAGTTTCACAAGTTTTATAGAATTGCTCTACAATTGTTTCGGCACTGGTGCCATTCTCAAGAGAGATAAAACTGAATACAAATTCAGATTGTGTAACTTAAATACTAAACGCGCTTAATTGATAATGGTGGTGGGATTGCTCGTTCATTCATTACACGGCTTTCCATGATGCCGTTAAATATTGGCGTGTTTTCAAAGCACACTTGGTCGTTAGCTATGTTCCCCGTAGCTTTCTTGATTTCGAGGATTTATAATAATAGATTTAATTATCTAACATAGATTATCCAATATTATTCAATCTTCTTGCTTTGTTGCCATTATGGAGCAGCGATAACCCTTCCTTATATGTACATAATGGTTATATTTGATACGATGGTCAGCAATCCCAGTGGACGCTTTATTGTCTAAAACTTTTTTTTTGTTTTTTTTTGCATTCTTGGTGGTTCTTTATATGTGTAAATTTTGAAGCCATCGATTTTTTTGCGCTTTTTTACCGTCTCATGGCCAAGTTTTAACAGTTAACGGCGATCACCGGCGATAATTGCTCACTTTTTGCTCCTCTTCGTTGTGTCTGCTGTGCGGGTTCCCATTAAGAACCGTTGCCTGCGACCGATTTATCTGAAGCCCAGAGGGCCTGGGCCGCCAAAAATTTGAATTACAAATGCCCCGATCGACCCGGTTCGGCCCAATCGATCGATACATCGATTCGCCGAGTCAACAGCTTTCAGTTCACTGTTATAATTTGGATCCCAACAAATGATTTACGGCGGCGATTAATTATAATTGTCGGCGAGGAATCGTTGCACAAGAATGTAATTAATACAGCGACGATATTGGGTTATAACAGTACAAAATCGGCAATGCATGACATAGTGTCGTACAAAAATTGGTATCTAAAATTAAAGTGTATGTAAATAGTTGGGCGATAATAGAATATTATTTAACGAGCATATAATGCAAGCTATTATTCATTAGAATGAGATTTATCACGGGCGAGTGCTGTAATCGTCCTAATGAATAAAGGTAATTATGCGTCAGTTCAATGTGACATTTTATCTACAGCGCAATTCGATTTTTAGTTTTAATAACATCAATGAAAAGCGTCGAAACTCAGAAAGAATAAAATTGTCAGTTAGTTCAGTAATTTATGCAAAAAAGTGGTGGTGGTATCAATCTTTTTCATTAATATATCGTTTGATTAGAGATATAATGATAGGATCACACTTTTAGTTTCCCCAAAATGCGAGTTGTGCGATAATAGAATATTATTCAACGAACACATAATGTAGGCTATTATTCACGATTATGAAATTTAGTGCAGTAGTCGTCCGTAATCGTATGTACGAGTTCAATATGACATTTTGTCTACAATTAATGATTTCTCAATATCAAATGATATAAAATTGGTAATAATTAATTCATCAATACTAAATCACATATCACATCGGCAATGCATGATATAGTGCCGTACAAAAATTGGTATCTAAAGTATCTAAAATTCGTTAGTTTATGTAAATAGTTGAGCGATAATAGAATATTATTTAACGAGCACGTAATGCAAGCTATTATTCATTAGGATGAGATTTATCACAGGCGAGTACTTTAATCGTCCTAATGAATAATGGTAATTATGCGTCAGTTCAATATGACACTTTATCTACAGCGCAATTCGATTTTTACTTTTAACAACATCAATGAAAAACGTCGAAACTCAGAGAGAATAAATTTTTCAGTTAGTTCAGTAATTTATGCAAAAAAGTGGTAGTGGTATCAATTTTTTTTATTAATATATCGTTTGATTAGAGATATAATGATAGGATCACACTCTTTGTATCCCCAAAATGCGAGTTGTGCGATAATAGAATATTATTCAACGAACACATAATGTAGGCTATTATTCACGATTATGAAATTTAGTGCAGTAGTCGTCCGTAATCGTATGTACGAGTTCAATATGACATTTTGTCTACAATTAATGCTTTATCAATACCAAATGATAAAAATTTGGTAATAATTAATTCATCACCAAATGATAAAAATTTGGTAATAATTAATTCATCAATACTAAATCACATATCACATCGGCAATGCATGATATAGTGCCGTACAAAAATTGGTATCTAAAGTATCTAAAATTCGTTAGTTTATGTAAATAGTTGAGCGATAATAGAATATTATTTAACGAGCACGTAATGCAAGCTATTATTCATTACGATGAGATTTATCACGGGCGAGTGCTGTAATCGTCCTAATGAATAATGGTAATTATGCGTCAGTTCAATATGACATTTTATCTATGGCGCAATTCGAAGTTTAGTTTTAACATCAATAAAAAGCGTCGAAACTCAGAGAGAATAAAATTGTCAGTTAGTTCTGTAATTTATGCAAAAAGTGGTAGTGGTATAAATTTGTTTTATTAATATATCGTTTGATTAGAGATTTAATGATAGGATCACACTTTTAGTTTCCCCAAAATGCGAGTTGTGCGATAATAGAATATTATTTAACAAACACATAATGTACGCTATTATTCACGATTATGAAATTTAGTGCAGTAGTCGTCCGTAATCGTATGTACGAGTTCAATATGACATTTTGTCTACAATTAATGATTTCTCAATACCAAATGATAAAAATTGGGTAATAATTAATTCATCAATACTAAATCATATATCACATCGACAATGCATGATATAGTGCCGTACAAAAATTGGTATCTAAAGTATCTAAAATTCGTTAGTTTATGTAAATAGTTGAGCGATAATAGAATATTATTTAACGAGCACGTAATGCAAGCTATTATTCATTAGGATGAGATTTATCACGGGCGAGTGCTGTAATCGTCCTAATGAATAATGGTAATTATGCGTCAGTTCAATATGACACTTTATCTACAGCGCAATTCGATTTTTAATTTTACAACATCAATAAAAAACGTCGAAACACAGAGAGAATAAAATTGTCAGTTGGTTCAGTAATTTATGCAAAAAAGTGGTGGTGGTATCATTTTTTTTTTATTAATATATCGTTTGATTAGAGATATAACGATAGGATTACACTTTTATTTTCCCCAAAATGCGAGTTGTGCGATAATAGAATATTATTCAACAAACACATAATGTAGGCTATTATTCACGATTATGAAATTTAGTGCAGTAGTCGTCCGTAATCGTATGTACGAGTTCAATATGACATTTTGTCTACAATTAATGATTTCTCAATACCAAATGATATAAAATTGGTAATAATTAATTCATCAATACTAAATCACATATCACATCGGCAATGCATGATATAGTGCCGTACAAAAAATGGTATCTAAAATATCTAAAATTCGTTAGGTTATGTAAAAAGTTGAGCGATAATAGAATATTATTTAACGAGCACATAATGCAAGCTATTATTCATTAGGATGAGATTTATCACGGGTGAGTGCTGTAATCGTCCTAATGAATAATGGTAATTATGCGTCAGTTCAATATGACACTTTATCTACAGCGCAATTCGATTTTTAATTTTAAAAACATCAATAAAAAACGTCGAAACACAGAGAAAATAAAATTGTCAATTGGTTCAGTAATTTATGCAAAAAAGTGGTAGTGGTATCAATCTTTTTCATTAATATATCGTTTGATTAGAGATATAATGATAGGATCACACTTTTAGTTTCCCCAAAATGCGAGTTGTGCGATAATAGAATATTATTCAACAAACACATAAAGTAGGCTATTATTCACGATGATGAAACTTAGTGCAGTAGTCGTCCGTAATCGTATGTACGAGTTCAATATGACATTTTGTCTACAATTAATGATTTCTCAATACCAAATGATATAAAATTGGTAATAATTAATTCATCAATACTAAATCACATACCACATCAGCAATGCATGATATAGTGCCATACAAAAATTGGTATCTAAAGTATCTAAAATTCGTTAGTTTATGTAAATAGTTGAGCGATAATAGAATATTATTTAACGAGCACGTAATGCAAGCTATTATTCATTAGGATGAGATTTATCACGGGCGAGTGCTGTTATCGTCCTAATGAATAATGGTAATTCCAATGTCACATTCCATCTATTACTTCAGGATTCACTAACTAGGTTTTGATAGATACAATTTTGTTAAATATGTCATGTAAATTGTTCGTATGACTGATATTAACGAATTTGCAATATGATTGTTTATAACTCGTCTATACTCATTACACAAAACAACCAATAATTTGCCACAGTATTACCCAGTTATTATGTAAACTATACCTTAATATTTTATACTTATTCCCTGGAGAACATTATCGTGTTGTCGCCACTTCATGAAATATATCACTGTTTGTGCCTTCCAATGCCACATTCCATCTATTACTTCAGGATTCACTAACTAGGTTTTGATAGATACAATTTTGTTAAATATGTCCTGTAAATTGTTCGTATGACTGATATTAATGAATTTGCAATTTGATCATTTATAACTCGTTTATACTCATTACACAAAACAACCAATAATTTGCCATAGTATTACCCAGTTGTTATGTAAACTATACCTTAATATCGTATACTTATTCCCTAGAAAACATTATCGTTTTTTGATTTCACCTTTAAATTTTAAATGAAATTTATTAAACAAGCAATTTATTCTCAATTAATATCAGAAATGTTTCGTGGTTTTATATTAAATTAATAAAATATGGATATTCCGAACCCTTACAATTTGCTAAATAATATAAAATGTGGCTAATTAATGAATTAATAATAAATTATTCTGCTCGCGCATAACGCATTAAATGTTAATTGCTATATAATTTTTAGTGCCAATACGATTTAATCGCAGCTGAGGCAATCGATACGTAGAGAGTTAAACATTGCACACAATTAAATGCCCACGACATTTGTGCAACGTTCTCGTGATTCATTAAATTTTGCAATTAGAAAATTGGCGAAGAGGCGTCGCCCATTAAACGGCGAGGGAGTAAATGATCGTTCTTCAATGGGAAAATGTGGGCTTTCAGCTTAAAATACAGCAGGGCGTTAATGCCGGAGATGATTCAATTGCTATTTAAAGAAGTTGTTAAGCAACTGCTTCGGGCGCGCCTAATTAATTTAACTTTGAACTTATAATTTTGTAAACTCAAATTGGCTGAAACGCGAGGAGTAGTACCTGAGCGAATGAATGGGGGGAAATTTAAGGAATTTTGGGGTCTTGTTGATTAAACGTTCAAAATCGTCCTAAGTTATCGAATCTAAAAAACCTAAACAAAGTGTTTATAAATCGGGTGGGTTAAATGGACTGTATATTAATTTTAACTATGATGATAAAATTTCTTGCTGTGAGCGCGGCGTGGGCGTTAAAGTGGTCGGCGAAATGGGGTTCTGACTTACCCTCTGGTAGGCTGCTCAGGGGATGACGGCACGGGTTCCGTGGCACGGTTTTCGAACGACTCTGGCGTGTCCACTCTTTTCGAGCAGGCTTAAGGTCGGGCCTGCGCTCTCGTCAGTTCCCGACAATTGGCCGACCATAGGCGCAAAAAAAGGCGAAATTTATCCGAACAAACAATATGCAAATAATAAGTAAACCACCCAACCAAAGTACTAAACACAAAGTTTACAAGGAAGGTATTTAAGAAATTGCATGTTTCGATTATTAATTTATCGAATATACAGGGTATCTCTAAATTATGTGGACATGGCTTAACCACAGATTACTGGAATCAAAAAAAGATGATTTAACAAAACTTATCTACACATAAATGCGTTTGGTTTTGCCAGTATTCAGCTTCAAAGTTAATTTAAAAAATACAAAATCTTTTTGATCCCAGTAATCTGTGGTTAAGCCATGTCCACGTAATTTAGAGACACCCTGTATATGTATGACTGAAAAAAAGTTGCGAGGTCAACATTTGGCCGGGATGAGGCTGCGGAATCGTTAATTGCCAAAAATTTATAGTTTCGGGCTTTCGTGGCCCGCGGCGATGCCAGCAAATTGCCGTTATTACCGTGCAATTTGCGTTCTTACGCAACGTCCCAGACGAGCCTGTCTAAAAATCCAATTAATATCATGATTCGCGGTTCGCGCAGTTTGCGTGCCGCGAACGTGGAAGTAATTTGATTTTTCTGAGAGGAAAAAACGCAGAAAAATTAATAAAACGATTATTTTTTTTATGGCGGGTTCAAGGTTTATGCGGTTTAAAAAAATATATAATGATAAATTATTAGTACAAAGGTTATAATAGTTTGTTATTACGTACAATTTTGTGCCACTGAACGATGCAATACACACCTTTTTAGCCCTCCACCCCCCCACTCTCCCACATCGACAGCTAAGCCCTCCTCGGGACATCCAGTTGCTCTACGCTCTTATGTGTCCCCTTTGGGGACACATAAGGGACACAACCCTTTGGGGACACATAAGGGACACAACCCTTTGGGGACCCATAAAGGACACAACCCTTTGGGAACGTTGCATATTTTAATATCATTCTCTTTAAGGCTTACCAACTATGCCAATTTTTATAGAAACGTGTAAGATATTCAACTTATGTAATGTTTACATTACATCGTTAGAAGTTTACACAGATTTGTCTCAGGTCGTGACTCTATGGCACAAACAGCGCTAGAATTTCCGCGAAAACATGCGCTAACGTCACTTCCGCTTGCCCTGTTCCCTGCATTCTTCCCCGTTTCCTGCACGTAGGTGTGGAGACTGTAGACAAAACAGTGGTCAAGTAATGCGATACACAAAAAATTCTGCTCGCCTCGCTTTGGCTCTCAAAAAGTAATAATAAACGTGGCAGGCGAGCTGTTGAATGGAAAGTGAGGAAGTAATGAAATGCGTATATGCACGCAGAAATATACAGGGTGTCCAAATTGCGAAGTATTGCGTGGATATTTTTTTATTAACAAATCAATCGCTTAACGTGATGGTGTGTAATTTTGTTGTTGCTTATTTATATTCTGATAGCATCGTAAATACCATTAGTTTTTCCTTAATGTTTCTTGGATTTTCACAGAAATTTTCCAAACCAGTAGTTACAAAAAAAGTTCTTCACTGCACTTATGTCTCACTTATTTGAGACATACTCGTTGTCAAATTTTCAGAGGATTTATCTTCAGGCATACTGTATACAGATAAAATTTGCCAAAATATCAATAAAATGTCGGAATATTAAAAAAAAAATGGAATAAATGACTCAAAATTTTACCAAAACTACGAATCAGTTATGATTTCAAAAGTTTTATGAAAAAGGGATTGATTCCATTAAAATTTCCAAATATATCTGTTACGTAATCGAAGGACCAGACGGGTGTTCGCCAATTTAAATGATAAGGTAATTAAAACTCGTCGTTTTGGAAATAATGTGGACTATAATTTAATGCGTAACAATAATTAATACACAGCGATGTACACCGGTGAAGGTAACGAATTGAAGTGTCGTCTGCTCTGCATTCTTACAATTAAATCTTTGAGTTATTGGGGTGGGGTGCAATTTGAATAGTGCACCGCGAGGGGTGGCTTGAAGATGATTCCTGATTGGTGCGGCATTTCGTTTCGGTAAGCCATGTTGCCACACTTGGTTCTTACAATCCTTGGGTAATTCCTCTATCTGGCATTTCTGAGGATTCCTAATGCCGTCCAATAAATATATTTGGGATTTCCTGGTCGCTAATTGTATTTGCCGAAGTGGCAATCCTTGCTCAATAAACGGCTTAATGTGCCTATTGATCTTCATGCGCACCGTACTTTACTTAAGCACTTCTCGGTGAACATAATGGCTAAATAATAGCCACCCCAATAAATTGTCTTTACAATCTTAATACTACAAATATATCGGCTGCAATAAAGGCCGACTAATGCGATTACACTTTAACCGATTTGGGGTTCGACGCTGTGCAATAGCGCCGAAACAATACCAATAAACCTTTTGAAAAAAAAAAATTGCGACTAATTATTAAATATTGGATCATAACTGCAAAAAACATTAATAATTACAAAAATGTAGAAAAATCGATCATTAATTTTATAGAGTTTCGAAAAGATAAGATGAGATAGTTTATTAATGTTAGAACACAATTGTTTTTTTACACAGCTCAGGGTCAAAAATACAGTAAATAGTATACATAAAAAATACAAGTAATCACAATAACCACACAAATAATCATACAATTAATTAAAGCAGTATAAGCAATCAAAGATAATCACACAATTAGGCATATCAATAGTAACAGTAACTTTTCACAATTTTCAGAAATATTAATTAATATTCGAAAAAATTGCAATGAATCATCAAAAATATCGATAAAAAACATTTTATAGAATTTGGAAAAGATAAGATAAGATAGTTGATTAATGTTAGAACCCAATTGTTTTTTTTTACCCAGGTCAGGGTCAAAAATACAGTAAATAATATACATAAAAAATACAAATTATCACAATAACCACACAAATAATCATACAATTAATTAAAGTAGTATAAGCGATCACAGATAATCACACAATTAGGCATATCAATAGTAACAGTAACTTTTCACAATTTTCAGAAATATTAATAAAATGTCTAAATATTCGAAAAAAAAATCAATGAATCATTAAAAATATCGATAAAAAACATGAAAACCATTGGCGATTTCGATTTGTTGAGAAAAAATAGATGTTGATTCTATTGATTTTCCAAAAATACCAGCAAAATTTAAAAGCCCTTGAAACATTGCAACAAAAATTGAAACTTTCAACACCTTAGAAAATGTAGATGGTTGGGTTAGGTTAGGTTAGGTCAACATTGATGATTTCAAAAGTTTTATAATAAATAGATATTAATTCTAGAGAATTTCCAAATATTTTGATTGATATATTTGGAAATTCTCTGTCGAATTAATTGCAACTAATCATTAAATATTTGACCATAACTGCGAGAAACATCGATGATTGCAAAAATGTAGATGTAATATGTAATAAAATGTAATAAAATGTAATAATCACAATAACCACACAAATAATCATACAATTAATTAAAGCAGTATAAGCAATCAAAGATAATCACACAATTATGCATATCAATTGTAACAGTAACTTTTCACAATTTTCAGAAATATTAATAAAATGTCTAAATATTCGAAAAAAATTCAATGACGCATTAAAAATATCGATAAAAAACATGAAAACCATTGGCGATTTCGATTTATTGAGAAAAAATAGATGTTGATTCTATTGATTTTCCAAAAATACCAGCAAAATTTAAAAGCCCTTGAAAAATTGCAACAAAAATTGAAACTTTCAACGCCTTAGAAAATGTAGATGGTTGGGTTAGGTTAGATCAACATTGATGATTTCAAAAGTTTTATGATAAATAGATGTTATTACATACAATTTTGTGCCACTGAACGATGCAATACACACCTTTTAGCCCCCCCCCCCCCCCCACTCTCCCACATCGACAGCTAAGCCCTCCTCGGGACATCCAGTTGCTCTACCCTGTTATATTTATTCTATAGAATTTCCAAATATTTCAATCAAACTTTCGAAATAATTGCAACTAATGATTAAATATTTGACCATAACTGCGAACATCAATGATTGCAAGAATGTAGAATCATCAGTTATAAATTTTATAAAAATTAAAGAGATTTCAATAAAATGTCTTAATTTTCAAAAATAATGCAATGAATCATTAAAAAATCGATGAAAACCATGAAAAACATTGGCGATAAATATTAATAATTAAATTTATAAATACTTGCTTTATAAAAAATCTCACTTATTTTCAACACAATCGTGCTCAAATTTTCAGTGGAGTTATCTTCAGGCATACTGTATACAGATCAGTCATAAAATGTTCATAATATCCTTTAGATAAATTTTCAGAAATTTCAGTGACAGATAATTTGTACTGTTGAACTCAGAAAGATAACAGCTCAATTTTCTCACTTATTTGAGACATACTCGTGGTCAAATTTTCAGAGGATTTATCTTCAGGCATTGAGTATACAGATCAGGCATAAAATTTTCATAATATACATTAGATAAATTTTCAAAAATTTCAGTGACTTGTGACTAAAAATCTTTTCTTGAAAATTCAAGATGTTTATTGTTTCTAACGTGAATCAAATATTTGTTGTGCTATTGGGACAACTGTTCTAAAAATAATAATTAATGAAGCAACGAATGGGTTACTTATTTCTTGTATTAATTACCAATTTAAGATTAAATCAGATGGCACACATTAAGCCGCCTCTTCCTGTTCCTCCTCGACTTTCCATCGGATCAGATAACCGGTCTGAATACTTAAGTCACCTCTTCCTGTACGCACCGAGGCCCCCTTGCACCCCTTTGGCATTACCATCTAGCGCGTGGGCGAGGGCCTACCCCAGGTGGTACACCTTCTCACCTTACACAGGCACACCGAATTAGATCTGCCATCTTCACGTCATCTCCTCTCATCTCCCTTCGCTCACCATTCCACATCACCTCCCTTCGTCGAGTTCTTCACACCACCTTCTTTCGTCTCCGTTCATCCCAAGCGGGCGCACCTGTGAATTGTATACCTGCTTCTTTTGTGGTCGCTCTTTCTCTTCCACTCTTCTTCTTTATCTGGCCCATGTGTGTTGTTGGTGTTACGTTGTATTACGTGTGCTGTGGGAGTCTGACCAGTGACCAGCAGAATGCATCTACACAGCACACCTGAGTGGGGTCCCTCTCCGGATTATGCACATACACCACATGAACACACAGCACATCACAGAACGGGACGGACACTTGCCCACAAACCGCGGCATTGGGTGGACGTGAAACTGTGGACTAACTCCGCGATGCACGCGAAATTATGTGATCGCAATCAATTGCGCGGTTTTTAATTAAAACTGAAGAAGTGCGTTTACGAAAATTCCAATTTTTTGTGTTTTAAGTGTGTGAATTTTTGATTATAAAAAATTGTGTGGGGTTTCTGTTACCTGGAGGTAGAAATCGTGGAGGTGCCGGGGAGGTGAGTGTGCTATGTTATAGGGGTGGGTGGTCGAGAGGGCGCCGTGTGACCCATTACTCCTCCGTGGCGTGAAATTGTGCTTGGGGATGCGTGCATAATCGGGGGGGATAAAGTAAAAGAGCAGCTCGTAAAACGCGAAGAGATTATAAAAAAAAATGTCAAAGCTGAAAAAGCTGAAGCTAAAAAAATCTACTCATGGAAAGTACAATGTAGTAGTAATGTAATAATAAATATGCCCAACTCTATATTTTGCAATTTGAATTTATTAAACCACTAGCAGCAGGGCTTTTATACACGCCTTCTAAAGCAGTAAAAGGTTCAAACTCCAAAACAAGACATGTTTTATCTTCAAATGGTAAATAAAAAAATTTGAAAAATTGTCGAGCAATCATTATTCAAAGTTTTCAAAAATATCTTCTTCTTTTGGTGCCGATGTAGTTCATTAAAATTAATACATATTTGTTCATCTGATGATTGGAATTTTCACGAAATTACTGACGTGATGATAGCCAACATCTGAATATTGACAACGGTATTCAGATGTTGGCTATCATCACGTCAGTAATTTCGTGAAAATTCAAATCATCAAATGAAGAAATATGTATTAATTTTAATGAATGATATATTCAGGAACTGTTTAAGAGTTTTCTGGAATCTTTAGGAAATTGCTGACGTGATGATAGCCAAAATCTGAATATCCTTGTCAATATTCATATGTTGGTTATCATCACGTCAGTAATTTCGTGAAAATTCCAATCATCAGATGAACAAATATGTTTTAATTTTATTGAATGATATTTTCAGGAATTGTTTAGAGTTTTCTGGAATTTTCACGAAATTAGTGACGTGATGATAGCCAAAATCTCAATACCCTTATCAATATTCAGATGTTGGTTATCATCACGTCAGTAGTTTCGTGAAAATTCCAATCATCAGATCAAGAACTATGTTTTAATTTTAATGAATGTTATTTTCAGGAATTGTTTAGTTTTCTGGAATTTTCACGAAATTAGTGACGAGATGATCAAAAATCTGAACACCCTTGTCAATATTCAGATGTTGGTTATCATCACGTCAGAAATTTCGTGAAAAATCCAATCATCAGATAAAGAAATATGTTTTCATTTTAATGAATGAAATTTTCAGGAATTGTTTAGTATTTTCTGGAATTTTCACGATATTACTGACGTGATGATAACCAACATCTGAATATTGACAAGGGTGTTCAGATTTTGGTTATCATCACGTCAGTAATTTCGTGAAAATTCCAGAAAACTCTAAACAATCCCAGAAAATATCTTTCATTAAAATTAAAACATATTTGTTCATCTGATGATTTGAATTTTCACGATATTACTGACGTGATGATAACCAACATTTGAAAATTGACAAGGTTATTCCGAATTTGACTATCATCACGTCAGCAATATCGTGAAAATTCCTGAAAATACTAAACAATTCCTGAAAATGTTATTCATTAAAATGAAAACATATTTCTTTATCTGATGATTGGATTTTTCACGAAATTTCTGACGTGATGATAACCAACATCTGAATATTGACAAGGGTGTTCAGATTTTGGTTATCATCACGTCTGTAATTTCGTGAAAATTCCAGAAAACTCTAAACAATCCCAGAAAATATCATTCATTAAAATTAAAACATATTTGTTCATCTAATGGGAATTTTCACGAAATTGCTGACGTGATGATAACCAACATTTGAATATTGACAAGGATATTCAGATTTTGGCTATCATCATGACAGTAATTTCCTAAAGATTCCAGAAAACTCTAAACAATTCCCGAAAATATCATTCATTAAAATTAATACATATTTGTTCATCTGATGATTTGAATTTTCACGATATTACTGACGTGATGATAACCAACATTTGAAAATTGACAAGGTTATTCAGAATTTGACTATCATCACGTCAGCAATATCGTGAAAATTCCTGAAAATACTAAACAATTCCTGAAAATGTTATTCATTAAAATGAAAACATATTTCTTTATCTGATGATTGGATTTTTCACGAAATTTCTGACGTGATGATAACCAACATCTGAATATTGACAAGGGTATTCAGATTTTGGCTATCATCACGTAAGTAATTTCGTGAAAATTCCAGAAAATCCTAAACAATCCCAGAAAATATTCATTAAAATTAATACATATTTGTTCATCTGATTATTTGAATTTTCACGAAATTACTGACGTGATGATAACCAACATCTGAATATTGACAAGGATATTCAGATTTTGGCTATCATCATGACAGTAATTTCCTAAAGATTCCAGAAAACTCTAAACAATTCCTGAAAATATCATTCATTAAAATTAATACATATTTGTTCATCTGATGATTTGAATTTTCACGATATTACTGACGTGATGATACCCAACATCTGAATATTAACAAGGATATTCAGATTTTGGCTATCATCACGTCACTAATTTCGTGAAAATTCCAGAAAACTCTAAACAATCCCAGAAAATATCTTTCATTAAAATTAAAACATATTTGTTCATCTGATGATGGGAATTTTCACGAAATTGCTGACGTGATGATAACCAACATTTGAATATTGACAAGGATATTCAGATTTTGGCTATCATCATGACAGTAATTTCCTAAAGATTCCAGAAAACTCTAAAAAATTCCTGAAAATATCATTCATCAAAATTAAAACATATTTGTTCATCTGATGATTGGAATTTTCACGATATTACTGACGTGATGATAACCAACATTTGAAAATTGACAAGGTTATTCAGAATTTGACTATCATCACGTCAGCAATATCGTGAAAATTCCAGAAAATACTAAACAATTCCTGAAAATGTTATTCATTAAAATGAAAACATATTTCTTTATCTGATGATTGGATTTTTCACGAAATTACTGACGTGATGATAACCAACATATGAATATTGATAACGGTATTCAGATTTTGGCTATCATCACGTCAGTAATTTCGTGAAAATTCCAGAAAATACTATACAATTCCTGAAAATATCTTTCATTAAAATTAAAACATATTTGTTCATCTTATGATTGGAATTTTCACGAAATTACTGAGGTGATGATAACCAACATCTGAATATTGACAAGGCTATTCAGAATTTGACTATCATCGCGTCAGTAATTTCGTGAAAATTCCAGAAAATACTAAACAATTCCTGAAAATATCATTTATTAAAATTAAAACATAATTATTCATCTGATGATTATACAAGTTGTATGATAAATGCATATTTGTTATACAGAATTACCAAAAAATGTCAATAAATTGCAAAAAAAAAACATTGATAAAAAAATTGCCAGCGTATTCTAATCATCTATTAAAATGAAGAAAACTATAACATTAATAGATTAAAATTTGTCAAGAAAAATCAAGAAAACTGTTGCACATATAATTAACTAATATCCAGAAGATTCTATAGAATTTCCAAACTTGAACCTGAACCTGAAAAACCTGAAAATATCATTCATTAAAATTAAAACATATTTGTTCATCTGATGATGGGAATTTTCACGAAATTACTGACGTGATGATAACCAACATCTGAAAATTGACAAGGCTATTCAGAATTTGACTATCATCACGTCAGTAATATCGTGAAAATTCCAGAAAATACTAAACAATTCCTGAAAATTTCATTCATTAAAATGAAAACATATTTCTTTATCTGATGATTGGATTTTTCACGAAATTTCTGACGTGATGATAACCAACATCTGAATATTGGCAAGGGTATTCAGATTTTGGTTATCATCACGTCACTAATTTCGTGAAAATTCTAGAAAACCCTAAACAATTCCTGAAAATATCATTTATTAAAATTAAAACATAATTATTCATCTGATGATTATACAAGTTGTATGATAAATGCATATTTGTTGTACAGAATTTCCAAAAATGTCAATAAATTGCAAAAAAAAACATTGATACAAAAATTGCCAGCGTATTCTAATTATCAATTAAAATGAAGAAGAAAAAGATTTTTCTCCCGGTTTTATTTAATAACTTTCACAATTTCCAATACTTTAATATTAATAATACTTTCAAAAAATTGCAACAAATGATTACAAATTTAACATAACTACAAAAATCATGAATGATTCCAAAAATCATCAACAATACTTTCGAAAAAATTGCAACAAATGATTACAAATTTAACATAACTGCAAAAAACATTAATGATGTCAAAAACCATAGGAAAATTAAACATTAACTTCGTAAAATTTGGGAAAATATCAATAAAACTTCTAAATATTAGAAAAACTTGAAATAAATATTTACAGAAAACACGACCACAGTATGAAAAACATTGATGACTTATTTTTTTGAATTTTAATCATTAAAATATCACTAAAACTACGAAAAACATGGTGATTTCAATTTTTTTTTTAGAGAGATTGGTATATATTCCCACATTCTCATAAAATATATTTTATATTATCACACAAATGATTACAAATTTACCATAACAGCAAAAAACATTGATGATTTCAAAAACCAGGGGAAAATTAAACATTAATTTCATAGAATTTTCGAAAATATCAATAAAACTTCTAAATATTAGAGAAACTTGAAATAAATATTTACAGAAAAAACGACCACAGTATGAAAAACGTGATGACTTATTTTTTTTAGTTTTAATCATTACAATATCACTAAAACTACGAAAAAAAATGGTGATTTCAATTTTTTTAGAGAAATTGTTATATATTCCCACATTCTCATAAAATATATTCTATATTATCACACACATGATTACAAATTTACCATAACTGCAAAAAACATTAATGATTTCAAAAACCATAGGAAAATTAAACATTAATTTCATAGAATTTGGGAAACTATCAATAAAACTTCTAAATATTAGAGAAACTTGAAATAAATATTTACAGAAAAAACGACCACAGTATGAAAAATGTGATGACTTATTTTTTTTTGTTTTAATCATTACAATATCACTAAAACTACGAAAAAAAAAGGTGATTTCAATTTTTTTAGAGAAATTGTTATATATTCCCACATTCTCATAAAATATGTTCTATATTATCACACAAATGATTACAAATTTACCATAACTGCAAAATACATTAATGATCTCAAAAACCATAGGAAAACTAAACATTAATTTCATAGAATTTGGGAAAATATCAATAAAACTTCTAAATATTTATAGAAAACTTGAAATAAATATTTATAGAAAAAAACGACCACAGTATGAAAAACATTGTTGACTTAATTTTTCTAATTTTAATCATTACAATATCGACTAAAACTACGAAAAACATGGTGACTCAATTTTTTTTTAGAGAAATTGATATCTATTCCCACATTTTCACAAAATAGATTCTATATTATCACATTTCTAAATACCAAATAAAAATACCAATAAAAATTGCAAAAATTCGAAAGAAATCCAATAAATCATTAAAAACATTCCACTATCTATGAAAAACATTGATGATTTAAAATGTTTTAACAAAAACTGATATTGATTCTGTAGTATCTCCAGATATCCTAAAATAAAACTTGTAAAAATTCGAAAGAAATGCAATAAATCATTAAAAGCATTCCACATCTATGAAAAACATTGATGATTTAAAAAGTTTTAACCAAAAGTGATATTGATTCTGTAGTATTTCCAGATATACTAAAATAAAATCGAAAAAATTGCAACAAATTGTTAAAAATTAGACCATATCTACAGGAAACGTTCATATTTTCAAACATAATAAGAAATTTGAGCACATTTCAAGAATGTAATGTTAATTTTATAGAATTTCTATTAATATCAATAAAACTTCTAGAAATTCGAAAAAAAAAATGCAAAAAACCGTTAACAAGTCGACCAAAACTACGAAAAACATTTAAATTTTTAGGAAAAATTGATATTGGGTCTATTAAATTTCCAAAAATACCGATGAAATTTATAAATTTTCGAAAACTTGCCACAAATTATTAATATTCAAAAATTGATCACATCTTTGAAAAACATTTATGATTTAAAAAGTTTTATAGAAAATGATATTGATTCTATATAATTCCAAAAATTTCAATAAAATTTTCGAAAATATTGCAACAATTTATTAAAATATAACCATGAAAAACACTATCAACGTTATTCATAAAAATTTAAAGCCTGGTTTAGCGGTGTTTTACAAAGGGTTGCCAAGGTTACTAAGCCTAACACTATTAGTGTTATTCATAAAAAAAAAAACTTAGTAACCATGGCAACCCTTTGTGAAACGCCGCTAAACCACGTTTTAAATGTTTATGAATAACGCTGTTTGAAAATGATTGATTTGAAAAATGATTTCAAAAATAATCGGTGTTTTACAAAAGGTTGCCAAGGTTACTAATACTATTACAGTGTTATTCATAAAAAATAACCTTAGTAACCATGGCAACCATTTGTGAAACGCCGCTAAACCACGTTTCAAATGTTTATGAATAACGCTGATTGAAAATAATTGATTTGAAAAATGATTTCAAAAATAATAGCAAAAACGATGCTAATTTTATACCGGGTGATCATATAAATTTGAACTCTGGTGATTTGGTGATTTGGTGATCTGAAAGATATTTTAATGATAAAAAATTTACGTCGAGACTGGTGATTGGTGATTTGGTGATCTGAAAGAAATTCTATTGATAAACAATTTGCGCCGACTCACTTTTACCACATTGTAATTCTTGTATGTTGTGTTATTTTTGGTAATGTTTTGAGCGGTCCACCAATTCACGGAACAACCGAATTAATATTGCGTGGAAGTGGGCGAGGATCGTCACAGTAACAATGCACGGCCTTGTTCGCTAATCTCACAATTCTGCGAAGCCTCTGGACTACCAAGAAAACATCGGCGAATCGAAACACCCAGCCACTTTCGGACTAATTATCGTAATCAAATCTGTCGGACTTCTCGAGCTTTGTGGACATTAATCACCGCTATGTTTAGAATTTGCATACAAGAGATTGACGGAAAGTTCCATGAATAAATTACCCACAATCACAGAAAATGATAATAATAACAGCAATAACAATAGCAAAAGCAATAATAAAGAATTATTATTATAATTATTATTAATGTATAAAAAAATTCAAAATACTAAAATTTTTACTCTACATTTACTATTTTTTCGCCATTGTCCTTGTTTAATCTGAGAACTGACAATAGTAATTACTCTATTTAAAAAAAAAAATCAGTTCTCAAAATAAGTAATGACAATGCAATGGCAAAAAAATAGTAAATGAAGAGTTAAAACAATTTTTTCGCCATTGTCATTGTTTATTTTGAGCACTGACAAAAAAAAGTAATTTCTCTGTTTTTACTATTTTTTTTTCAGTTCTCAAAATAAGTAATGACAATGACGAAAAAGTAGTTTTTACTCTTCATTTACTATTGTGGCACAAACTTTACTATTATGGCACAAAAATTATAAATGAAGAGTACAAATTTTAGTATTTTGAATATTTTATATATTAATAATTATTATTATGATAATGAATCTTTATTTTTGAGTCTTTTGAATCTCAGTCGAAAATTGTTAAGTCGAATAAGTAAAACCTAGTGGTGCAACGACCCACCGTGAAAACAATAAACCATAACACAATTTTTACTACCTATAATTGCCTTATACAAATAAGCGTCGCTTTTAATGGTCGTCTGGTGGACTTTTAGTGTCTCCCGAGGAGAGGTCATTCCGTATTCTCACAGAATCCGCCCCCACATTGGCTCACCGACTGTCGTTAATTACACGGCACCCACGAAGAAGGCACACACCCCGACCGTGTGGGTACACCTCATTAAAATTTACCACGTGTCCGTCCTAAGGGTACAGATATTTTCAAATTGATTTACAAATAGTAATTTATATTGTTTAAAATAAGAACACTTAACTTTGTAAATATCGCACAATTTATTGAAAAGTTGCTAAGGTTTCGATCAAGCACTGATCATAATCAAACTAAAAGTTTTCTAAGAAAACACTTTTAGTTTGATAATGATAATGAGTTTTTTGTTTCACGAATTGTAACATTTGTTACATTACGTATCCTGGTCACGGCACCAAAAGTGAAAATCGATAATGCATTATTGTACGACCTGAGACTTAGGCGTTTCATTAATTCATATGACCCCCTTTTCTTCGTAATTACGAAATTTTTGAATTAAAATGTTCATTTCAATTAAATTTTGTGTTGTGAATCTCTTTGGTTAAAATCCAAAAATTGAGATTTATTATCACGTAAGTGATAAATACACGTATACTAGCAATAGGATTATTTACTCAGGAGTAAAATGTTGAAACGAGACCAATGAAACTTTGAAATCATTACCCTGACAACACAGGTACGTGGTACGTATCCTGGTCACGGCAGCACCAAAGGCCAAAATCGAAAATACATTATTGTAGGACCTGAAACTTAGGCGTTTAATTAATTCATATGACCCCTTTTCTTCGTAATTACGAAATTTTGGAAATAAAAGGTTCATTTTAATTAAATTTTGTGTTGTTAATCTCTGTGGTTAAAATCCAAAACCTGAGCTTTATTATCACGTAAGTGATAATACACGTATTACTATCACTAGGATTATTTACTCAGGAGTAATGTTGAAACGAGACCAATGAAACTTTGAAATCATTGCCCTGACAACACAGGTACGTGGTACGTATCCTGGTCACGGCACCAAAGGCCAAAATCGATCCTAAAATTATATATTATTGTACGACTTGTGACTTCTTATGCATTTAATAAATTCATATAACCCCTTTTCTTCTTAATTACGAAATTTTTGTAATAAAAGGTTCCTTTTAATTAAATTTTGAATTGTTTAATTTCTTTGGTTAAAATCCTAAAATAGAGTTTCTTCCGGATTAGATAAGATTTTTTCAAACAGTTTCTCGTTTGTTTTTGTGTTATACCTCTTATCTTCTTCGCCAAAAACAAGCAGTTAGCGCTACTTAAACTTTGCTCGCAATAAATCATTTCAACGTGTCCGTATCCCACACTCTTATCAACGAATTGCTTGATTAGAGCTCGAGGCCGTCGTGTCGCAATGCAGCGCCTTGAACGTCGTCGTGTTTCTCTCATTTCCGTTAAGTTCCACGGCGATTTTCGCGAGGACCTAGATCCGAAAAGCCGTTAGAGCGTGCCTCTTGGGGGGGCACGAGCCTCCATTAATCGCCTGCATTCGAGCCGCTCAAACGAGACATCAATTAATTACGCAAACAAGTCGCGTCCTCGACCTCCGAGAAGCCGAAAAGTTCCGCCGAACAGTAAACAAGCAGGTGCCTCAAATCCATCAAAAGTGAGGACGTGAAATGAATTGGCGTTACGAAAACACATTTTCAGCCGAAATCGTCAGTAAAGTAAACAGGAATCGACACTAAAGTAATCTTAGAAGTTTTAACTTGGAGGGGAATTGCAAAATATTTGTTTAATTAACGATTTTTGGAAATTAAATGATATTTCAGAGTTAATTAGGAACATATTTTTGGCTAAAATGGTATGTGCCAGGTGTCACACAAATTTGTAATCATGATTTGTCTCGTGATTAATGATAATTATTTACGTTATATTTGATTTTGAAATCATTACCCTGACAACACAGGTACGTGGTACGTATCCTGGTCACGGCACCAAAATCCGAAATCAACACAAAAACAATACATTATTATACGATTTTGTGTCTACTGCGTTTCCTCCAGAGAGAAAATGTCTAGTTGTCGTCGAGTCAATGCATTGGAAATATCAGAACCAATCATTCTCGTCCACATTGTCTTCTTATTTCAAATTTATCTACCAATGCTACTTGTTTTAGTGGTCTTTTCGCTGTAAAAATGTTGTGAAAACAAGGCGATGCTTGATTGTTGCTGATATTTTAATTATTACGTTGCTCGAGTGAGTTGTGGTGATTTGGGTCACAGCTTAATCAATCCACGTCTCGAACGTGGTAAACACTGAAAATATTAAGCCGTGCGGATCGGAGCGTTGCATAAGTGCGATAATAACCGATTAATTTTTTAAACACCGAAGGCTGCGTGAATAACGCTATTCGATTTGAGGCACGGCGAAAGTGGGCTGTTACGTGCAAGCATTTTGACCATTTCTGGACACCAAACTGCAAGGACGATGAGTTGCGTTTCTCCTCCGCGATCTTTCGACTACTGCAGATTATTTCATCAACGCGAAACCTTGAAAACCCTGTGGCGCTTAGCTATCGTTTGGACACCTTCAATGTTATTGCTATCAGTAGACTGCTAGGGATAGGTAAGACGATAGCTAAGCCCCACAGAGTTTTCAAGGTTTCGTGTTGATGAAATAATCTGCGGTAGTCGAAAGATCGCGGAGCAGTCTACTGATACTGAAGAAGGCACGAAAAAAGCTGAAAATTTCGAGAATTTATCAACATTGGTCTCGTTTCAACGTATCACTCCAGAGTCCCTAATGATAGTAATTTACGTTATATTTGACTTAGAAATCATTGCCCTGACAACACAGGTATATGGTATGTATCCTGGTCACGGCACCAAAATCCTAAATCGACACAAAAACAATACATTAATATACGATAGTGTATCTACTGGGTTTCCTACAGAGATCAAATGTTTAGTTGTCGTCGAATCAATACATTGTAAATATCAGAAACAATGATTCTCGATCGGATTTTCTTTATTTTCTTATTTTTTCTTATTTTCTGGTGAGAGGCAAACCGTTTAGGACGATATTGTAAAAACTTCTTGTGAGCAACGTATTTTCCGTATTAACGCACGAATTCGATATATTATTTTGAAAAAAATATATCCCAAGGTCGTATTTGTAACTTGAAAATTCAAACCTCGAAAATAGGTTTAATCTCAGATTATGTTTTAAAAAAGGAACAGACTTACATTGCTAGCTTCTACACCAAAAAATAACATTAATCCATGTAAAGGAGAGTTTCTTATACAGGGTGTTAATACTAAGTTGTAACACCCGAAAATGGCAGTTAGAACTCATTGAAACAAACAACTTTTCTTAGTTAATTTTTTTTAATTGGAGCCCAATTTCATAGTTAATGGCGTTCTTTTGTTTTTGGAAAAATCGTCATTAGTCCCTTATATTAAGGAATATTTAAAAAATACAAAAACTTCCAACATGCGCTTTCGGTTCTCTAAAACATTTGTATTTACAATTATTTTCTATTTCATCAAATAACAAAATGGCAACCGATCAAAAATTTCTAAGCAAGGTATTTTGAAAACCAATCGATCGATTTTTGAAAATAAAACATTTATAAAATCCTTGAACTATCTTATAACATTTGTCTGTTTTGATAATTATGCATTTTTATACACAAATGATGCAAAATACGCACACAAATGATAAACGTGACAGAAACTTTTCAAGATGAAGCAGAAATTTCTGAAGAACAAGATCAAAAAGTATTTAAATTTGAACGTACAAACTAGAAAACACGTGCCTCAACTTGTTTAATGGTCTAACTTAAGGTTAGCCTTTTTTGTTTTAAATGATTGTTGCAGTTTGTTAAAATTTATCTTGTAATTCAATTTGAATAATAACTTTTTTGGACAGATCGAAGAAAATGTTTCAGACAACTGTTATAATATAGTTTAAGGATTTCATAAATGTTTTTTTTTTCTTCAAAAATCAATCGAGTGATTTTCAAAATATCTTGTTTCGAAATTTTTCTTCGGTCGCCATTTTGTTATTTGATAAAATAGAAAATAATTGTAAATACAAATGTTTTAGAGAACCGATAGCGCATGCTGAACGTTTTTGTATTTTTTAAATATTTCTTAAAATAAGGGAGTAATGACGATTTTTCGAAAAACAAAAGAACGCCAATAACTATGAACTTGGGCTCCAATTCAAAAATTTTAACTAAGAAAAGTTGTTTGTTTCAATGAGTTCTAACTGCCATTTTCGGGTGTTACAACTTAGTATTAACACCATGTATATTAATACAATTATCCTACCGACTGCGCCAATTATTTAACGTTTATTTTGTTAACATTTTGTTCAAGATTGCCTCAAATAATTAGTTTTGACTCAATTTTCTAGGAAATTTGCTCACCACACCACAAGATGTTTTGCAAGGTTAATTTCTATTGCTATTACTATATTTTTTTTAACTTGGGTAGTAAAATGTCATTATTTTTAACGAGCATGTTATTTAACTGTACCGATTACTTGAAAACTAGCATAATTATGCCATGCAAATTGCAATTTTGGCCTTGGTTTGTCATTTCAAGGTTCGCCACGCTTCGTGGAGTTGGAAAGCGCGAGTGAAATACGCGGAAAATTATTAACGACTGGAGGAAAACGCGCGTAAACAGATGTGTTTTCGTGCATTCGCCAAGGAAAACGCGTTCTGGCGGTGATTGAAAAGTGCCGACCAAATTACAGAGCTATCGCGTGTGCCAGAGGATCTCTTTCGCAACGCGGCTTCCTTGGCGTGACTCATTTGTTTGCGCGATTATGCGGATTATCCAGCCGGTAGATTATGCCAAAGATATGCGCAAGCAAATTACTAAAGTAAAATCATATTTAGTATTCATACGTAAACATATGATGACAAGTATGGGTATGTAAATTTGTAATTTATAGTTTCGCTCATTAATAATTAACAATTATTAAAAATTATTCATAATTCATTAACTAATTGTGTTCTTAGCACCGTGTTCTTAGCACCGTTCAAGTACAGTGTGTACTTAGCACCGTACACTCGATAACATGGAGGCAGTTATGTAAGGGTACAATGTGGATACCAAAATATGTTGTTAGTGGACTGTATTTATTGTAGTTCAAATTTCTACAAGCTTTTCTGTGTCGTTGGTCTGCACCTTGCAAACGCTGATAAGTGAATGAGTATTCTAGACGAGAGGCGTACAAGGGGTCGTGGCGACGACCGTCAATTGTAGGGAAACATTTGCATTTCTTGGAGCCTCGTAGGGGTTTTACCGAAACATGCGGATTACGCCGTAATGGAATAGGTCCACGGAAAGCCCGCCGAAGACACAATACATTTTAATCCGTCCAATATACAAATGATGCCGCCACTTAATGACAGACACAACAAATTGTCCAAAAATTGATTAAAACCGGATATCTTTTTTTGAAATTGAATAAATATTTTATCAATATTTCCTTGTTCTACAATAAAATATACAATTTGGGTAGATTTAAAACGTTACAACCGTATAATTGTGTACACTCGGATTTTTCTATTTTGGCAGTTCTAGTCGAAGAGGCTTAATATTTCTAGCTCCTACACAAAAAATATTAATAACAATATAAATAATAACTATGAATTCTTATGTATTAAATCAATGATCCTACCGACTGCGCCAATTTTAAAAATGAATCAGTAATTCACGACGAATGCACGAAATCTCTGGATTGTTGCAACATCATCGTTATCGTTTTCGGGAGGAAAATTGGCTATCGAATGAGAGATTCTTCAGCAGTGTAATTAATCGACGGCGAGGCGATTGAAAAATACAGGGCCCCTTTTTTTGTGGCGTAGCGTGACGTGAAAAAAAAAATCTGCGCCCTAATTCGAGAATAAATGAGCCGCGGCGATGCGATTTGGGCCGTAGATGTGTGCGGGTGAGAGGTGATGAGGAGCTTTTCATTCACACGCCAAATACAGAAATAATAAATTGAAACTGAAATCGCTTCCCATTTGATGTGTGGGCGTTATTGATGATGGGAAATAACTGTTTGAAAGATGCGGACTTGTTTTTTTTTTGTGCGTTATTAATAGCATTTTAAATTATATAGTAATAATAACAATGATAAGATACAATCATAGACATCATAAAGGAAATGCAAAAGTAAAAAAAATCACACCACGTGGTATGACGTGATGTGGTGTGACCACGTTAAACTCAGATCATGTAAAATTTCAAAAGTGGACTTAATATTCTTAGCTTCTACACCAAAAATTAATTGTAATCCATGTAAAGGAGAGTTTCTTATATATTAATACAAATATCCTACCGACTGCGCCAACAATTTAACGAGAGCACAAAAGTCCATAGCTGATATGTGCAGAAATTCTAGAAATGAGCCATTGAAAATCAAAGTGGGGTGGTCTGGGCTTATTTGGACTTATCTTAATTTAAAAAAAATAACTTATCCGACTTTAATTTTCAACGGCAAAAATATTGAGAAAGAATTTCCCCTAATAAACGAAAAGTATAGCAAACTGTTAATCCTAAAATTACAAAAAAAATTAAGAATGAAATAAAATAAAACATGTAAAATAATATTTTATTGGTCTAAATTATGACACAATGCATTGTGCATTTGCATCGCTATTACACGACACTCTCGCTGTGGCTGCATTTGCAAGTGAGCAATATTTTTTCGTGGCCAATCAATGGAATGATTGCCTTAACGACGTTTTTAATCAGGTAATTGCCATTGTGGCTTTCTCCAGGGCCGTGCCCAGACGGGGACACACAATGGGGCCGTTCGTTTATATGCAAATTCGGTAGATTCGCCTTTGACTCCACTTAATTCGCTGAAGAGAGCAACAACAGACGCCAATGCACGAAGCCCACATTAGAAGGTGCAAGAAAATAGTGCTATGATTATTTCCATAATGTGGAAATAAAGAGATAATAAGAAACATTTGGAGTAGTTAAGCAACAAGAGTTCCACTTCACCCTCGGAGAGATTTCGATTAAATTACTCGCAATTTCCGCAATCATCCCATTGTAATTGCTCGCGGAGATTAGAATGTCGATTAAAACCGCAAATAAATATCGCGAATTAATTTAATCGAAATCTCTGCTGGGGGTGAAGTGGAACTCTTGTTGCTTAACTACTATTTAGATTAATTTTATATGGAAGATGCGTGGATGTCATTTTTAATTGTTAACATGAATAGGGTAGGCATTTGTTACATCTATGTCATCTGCGATAGATTCAATATCATCAATTAAATTTTGAAGGTTAGGTTAGACGCCAATGCACGAAGCCCACATTAGAAGGTGCAAGAAAATATGTGACGTGCCTGAAGGGCTATCAGCGCGTTAGGCCGCGGAGCTAGTGGAGGGTCCCTTCGAAGCAGCGACGAGGGCCGGCTCTCGGTGTCGGAGAGTGGGGGGGTTAAAAAAAAGGCTCCACGTAATTTTAACCTCGCCACTACTTCGTCGCAAAGGGGGGCTCCACCCTACCTGCGTGGGTTGACGGCAGACAGTCAGCGAAGTTCAGAAATTACGAACTGTCGCAACGACTGACCATCTGGCGCCCACACCACCAGATTTAAATCTCGCAGTGAGAATAGGAAGTTAAACTGAAAAGAATGCCCGATTGAGAATTAAAAGACAGTTTCCGTCGGAGGCAATACCGGACCGTTACAAATAGTACTATGATTATTTCCATATGTGGAAATAAAGAGATAATAAGAAACATAAGAATAGGGTTGGCATTTGTTACATCTATGCCATCTGCTATATATTCAATATTATCAATGATATTTTGAAGGTTGCTTCAGTGTATCAAACACAGAGCAAGGCAATATCGGAATTTTTTTTTACGCCAAACATCAACCACACCATTTTGAATCAATAACCATTTATTAAAGAATATCATCAGTCATCAAACTGCAACTTATTTACGCAAACAACGGAATTTCCGCCCTTGGCCCTCGGTCTTGTGGTAAATTTCCACTCGTGTGTTAACTGTCACTTTCCTTGTTCGTTATGTGTACACCTTTGTTTCGCTCGGTTTGTTTCCAGATAAGCCTTTAAATATTTGCTGAAATCTTGTCGCTATTTGCACAATCCTCCAGATCTCTGCGATTTCTGGTAACGACCGTGTTAGAGGACACGAGAGGCACATCTCGACACACGACGAGCGCAATTTAACGGATTAGCGAGCGCATCAGTGCACTCGTCTATCAGCGTGCATCCGTATTTGCGTGTATCTGGCTCGCTAATTAGCGTCACTCCACAATTGCCAATTAACACGAGGCGGCGGATTAATTAGCGCCCATTTACATAAGGAATTTCCTAGCACCAGTATCGAGGAATTCACCGAACTTGATTCATGCTTAGGCCTAAATTTGTGGACCACCAGATTTAAATCTCGCAGTGAGAATAGGAACTGAAAACTGAAAAGAATGCCCGATCGAGAAAACGTGGGGGGAACAAAAGATAACAGGTGTGAATTTTGTGGTGTAAAATATCTGCGTTTATTCACACAAACGACAGGACACCGTGCCTACGCTTCCTGAAATAAATACCTCCGTCCGCAACCCTATCACGCAGGGTTCACCATATTCGGCCGAATATCGCGAACTTCTAATCGCGCGATTCAAAGGGCCGTCGGAGCGACATTTTTCTTACACAAGCGCAAAACACGTACGGCACGAAACACGTAACGCAAATTTTACACAAAAGAAATAAACGATATATCAAATGGAATTAAATTCAAATGAGAACAAAAAAATAAATATAAAGATCTGGCCTGTGTTCCTGGTCTGCGACTTTGCTGGCGGGCTGAGCTCGGCTCCTGGGCGGGCGGCGGCCGATAAGCGTCGGGGACGCCGATCTCTTGATTCCAGACCTCAGAGCAGGATGGTCGCTGCCTCTAGCCAAGAGCTGGCTGGCTGAGCTACTTAGCCCTTACCCCGTAAAAAAACGCCTGCAAAGCACATGGCCTTAGTAACAATGGCCGGACACGTGGCTTTATGAAAAGGAAAAAAAATGTCGGGTGTAAGTATTTACTCGGATGTTGTGAGCGTATGGATAGTACCTTGCCTTGTACTCGGTGCCTCAATCCCCTCAAGGGTGGTTAAATGAGCCCCCGTTTATTATCCCGGAAACCGGATGGTGGTATACCAATTAAAACGGGACCTCTGGCACGTCTGCACTATCAGGAAGGCGACTGGTTTCTGTCTTCATGGTGGCGTTTCGCCGGCGATTTTAAAAATCACACACATATAGGAAACACGTCACCACAACAAAAAAATTGTGAGTACGGTCGCCTACAGTGGAGGTCTGTGCGCCAAATTAATTATTAAAAGGCAGTTTCTGTCGAAGGCGTTTCCGGACCGTTACAATATATTTCAATAACTATATTCATTAGATGCAGTCATGTCGGTTTGTTCGTTCCATAACATTGCTCTTATAGAGCTGCACGGATCCGACCGTCTATTGATCAATCGGAGCCTTAACTCATCGTGCTAGACGGGCTTGCTTGTTTACATTTAGATTAGATTTATAATTCAGTGGGCGAAGTTTACGTCGCGAATATCCAACATCACGCAATCGTCTAAATCGCGAGGATTCTTTGGATGTGATGGCTTCCCCCCGCTTGGGGGGAGGGGGGTTTTGCAATACCACCCTACTTTACGATCGACGCGCACGCGACGCGGTCGTGAACCCATTCCCACATAGATAAATTATTACCCCGTTGTCTACTAAACGATAGCAAGTGATAACACTGAGGGACACATTGTTTTAAGGGAAAATAAACGGAAAGCTATTAATTTAAATTAAACTGGTGCAAATTATTTTCTGGCTAAAATTGACGCAACTGTGGATACACAATACGCATCATAAAACACGAGTGTTTTATGATGTATAAAACACTCGCGTTTTATGATTTATAAAGGAGTTCAATAATATATTTATTTTTGACACAACTGTGGATACATAATACGCATCATAAAACACGAGTGTTTTATGATGTATCTGAAAGTCAAGAAGTTGACGATACTTATAGAAACGAGTGTTTTATAATGTATAAAACACTCGCGTTTTATGATTTATAAAAGAGTTCAATAATATATTTATTTTTTATGCAACTGTGGATACATAATACGCATCATAAAACACGAGTGTTTTATGATGTATCTGAAGGTCAAGAAATTGACGATACTTATAGAAATTAAATGCAATGCCTAAACAAATGTTAATTTATTGTGGTTGTTGAATAATACAGATATTTTTCACGCAACTGTGGATACATAATACGTAACACGAGTGTTTTATGATATTTAAAACACTCGCGTTTTATGATTTATAAAAGAGTTCAATAATATATTTATTTTTGGCGCAACTGTGGATACATAATACGCATCATAAAACACGAGTGTTTTATAATGTATCTGAAGGTCAAGAAGTTAACGATACTTATAGAAACGAGTGTTTTATAATGTATAAAACACTCGCGTTTTATGATTTATAAAAGAGTTCAATAATATATTTATTTTTTACCGCAACTGTGGATACATAATACGCATCATAAAACACGAGTGTTTTATGATGTATCTGAAGGTCAAGAAATTGACGATACTTATAGAAACTAAATGCAATGCCTAAACAAATGTTAATTTATTGTGGTTGTTGAATAATACAGATATTTTTTACGCAACTGTTGATACATAATACGCATCATAAAACATGAGTGTTTTATGATGTATAAAACACTCGCGTTTTATGAGTTATAAAACAGTTCAATAATACATTTATTTTTAACGCAACTGTGGATACATAGTACGCATCATAAAACACGAGTGTTTTATGGTGTATCTGAAGGTCAAGAAATTGACGATACTTATAGAAATTAAATGCAATGCCTAAACAAATGTTAATTTATTGTGGTTGTTGAATAATACAGATATTTTTTACGAAACTGTGGATACATAATACTCATGATAACAGAAACACACAACAAAACGAAAACTAAACAAAAACTAAATAAAAACAAAACAGAAATACAAATAAACGAAAAAATTTAACAAATACTAAAGAAAAGCAAAACAGAAATGTGTAACAAAACGAAAAGTAAACAAAAACTAAGCAAAAACCAAATAAAAATACAACAGAAATAGGAGCAAAACACAAAATTCTGTGGATATTGGAATGATAACAGTTATTTTTGTTTAGTTACTCTGTCGAAATTTCAATTATTACTGTAAATGTGAAATTATATTGTTTTTTATTCACAATTTAAGTATTCTGTCAAAATTGCAAAGTTTGCTGTTCAAATTTCAATTATCCTGTCAAATTTTGTATTATTCTGTCAAAATTCTGTCTTTTTTTCATAGTTATAGTTTAAATGGTTGAAACATTTTTTGAATGGTCGAAATTTAAGTAGAAATCATTGAAAATTTGACAGAAATCATTGAAATTTTGACTGAAATTGTTGTAATTTGTAGTAATCTTTTTTTTTATATATATAGTAATAGTGAATTGGCTGAAACTTATTTTGAATGGTCATTGAAATTTTTACTGAAATTACAACGATTTTAGTGAAAATTTCAATGATTACTTTCAAATTTTCAATTTCTGTTTATGGTTGAAACTTGTTTTGAATGTTCGAAATTTAAGTAGAAATTATAGAACATTTGACAGAAATCATTGAAATTTTGACTGAAATCGTTGTAATTTGTAGTAATCTTTTTTTTATATAGTAATAGTGAATTGGCTGAAATTTATTTTGAATGCTCATTGAAATTTTTACTGAAATTACAACGATTTCAGTCAAAATTTCAGTGATTACTGTCAAATTTTCAATTTCTGTTTATGGTTGAAACTTGTTTTGAATGTTCGAAATTTAAGTAGAAATTATAGAAAATTTGACAGAAATCATTGAAATTTTGACTGAAATTGTTGTAATTTGTAGTAATCTTTTTTTTTTATATAGTAATAGTGAATTGGCTGAAACTTATTTTGAATGGTCATTGAAATTTTTACTGAAATTACAACGATTTCAGTCAAAATTTCAATGATTACTGTCAAATTTGCAATTTCTGTTTATGGTTGAAACTTGTTTTGAATGTTCGAAATTTAAGTAGAAATTATAGAACATTTGACAGAAATCATTGAAATTTTGACTGAAATCGTTGTAATTTGTAGTAATCTTTTTTTTATATAGTAATAGTGAATTGGCTGAAATTTATTTTGAATGGTCATTGAAATTTTTACTGAAATTACAACGATTTCAGTCAAAATTTCAGTGATTACTGTCAAATTTTCAATTTCTGTTTATGGTTGAAACTTGTTTTGAATGTTCGAAATTTAAGTAGAAATTATAGAAAATTTGACAGAAATAATTGAAATTTTAACTGAAATCGTTGTAATTTATAGTAATCTTTTTTTTTAAATATTGTAATAGTGAATTGGTTGAAACTTATTTTGAATGGTCATTGAAATTTTTACTGAAATTACAACGATTTCAGTCAAAATTTCAATGATTTCCGTCGAATTTTCAATGATTTCTACTTAAATTTCGACCATTCAAAAAATGTTTCAACCATTTAAACTATAACTATGAAAAAAAAGACAGAATTTTGACAGAATAATACAAAATTTGACAGGATAATTGAAATTTTAACAGTAAACTTTGCAATTTTGACAGAATACTTAAATTGTGAATAAAAAATATATAATTTCGTTTTGTTATATGTTTCTGTTTTGTATTAATTTAGTTTTTGTTTAGTTTTTGTTTTGTTATGTGTTTCTGTTTTGTTTAAATTTGGTTTTTGATTAGTTTTGATTTAGTTTTCGTTTTGTTTCTATTTCTGTTGTTTTTATTTAGTTTTTGTTGTGTTTCTGTTTTGTTTAAATTTTGTTTTTGTTTAGTTTTTGTTTAGTTTTGATTTGGTTTTCGTTTTGTTTCTCTTACTGTAATGTTTTTATTTAGTTTTTGTTTAGTTTTCGTTTTGTTATATGTTTCTGTTTTGTTTTAATTTAGTTTTTGTTTAGTTTTCGTTTTGTTGTGTGTTTCTGTTTTGTTTAAATTTGGTTATTGTTTAGTTTTGATTTAGTTTTCGTTTTGTTTCTATTTCTGTTGTTTTTATTTAGGTTTTGTTTTGTTTTCGTTTTGTTATGTGTTTCTGTTTTGTTTAAATTTGGTTTTTGTTTAGTTTTCGTTTTGTTTCTCTTACTGTTGTGTTTTTATTTTATTTGATTATTCATTAGAATAATCTTTTTTTTTTCTAGTAATAGTTTAAATGGTTGAAACTTTTTTTGAATGGTCGAAATTTAAGTAGGAATCATTGAAAATTTGACAGAAATCATTGAAATATTGACTGAAATTACAACGATCTCAGTTAATATTTCAATGATTTCGTCAAATTTTCAATTTCATAAAAGGTTGAAACTTTTTTTGAATGGTCGAAGTTTAAGTTGGAATCATTGAAAATTTGACAGATATCATTGAAATATTGACTGAAATTACAACGATCTCGGTTAAAATTTCAATTATTTCTGTCAAATTTTCAATTTCTGTTTAAATGGTTGAAGCTTTTGTTGAATGGTCGATATTTAAGTAGAGATCATTGAAAATTTGACAGAAATCATTGAAATTTTCAATTATTTCTACTTTCGACCTATTACTGTTGTGTTTTTATTTAGTTTTTGTATTGTTGCTTGTTTCTGTTTTATTTACATTTTGATTTCTTTAGGTTTTGTATAGTTTTCGTGTTATTTTCGTTTTGTTTCGTGTTTCTGTTTTGTTGGTTTGGTCATTAAGCTGCATATTTTGATAATCTAAAATAGTATCTTATGATATATCTTTCTCTTAAAAAAATTAAACCTAATGGCACCCTTGCTTTGCAGACAAAAGCAGATTTGGGAAGAAAATTTTGCCAATTTTTTTTTTGTAGATTATTGCACTTTTTTATTCATTCTTTCTTTAATGACTCTGTGCAGTTTGCTATTGTCGATTGATTCGAGAGTCAATCGATTCAATTATCGACCACTTGTCGGTGTTTCAATAAAAGGCGACCAAGAGTGCGCACCTCGGGCCGGATTAGAGTTACTGACCCGTTTCTTCCTCTCTCTTTTGTGCACGAGAAATGTGAGCACGGAGACGGATGACCGGACAGTCTCGGAATTGGGGCGAGAGAGACTGAGAAGACCCGAGCAGTTCAGCCTCTCGTTTGTTGCGCGTTTTACGCTGAATTTGGGTCACCTCCAGAAACCATCAACAAACCGAACTGGAACACATTACTCATACAATGAGTTCATACAGTGTGTTCGTAGAGTTATACAAGTAATAGTTATAATTTTTTTCCTACAAATGACACGCAAAGTAGGTCTTTCTACACTTGCTAACGCGAGCGAAAAGTTGACGTTTTCCGAGGACCGCCACTTTGTCGCGCGTTGCTATTGACAACAAGCGCAAAGTTCGCGTAAACACTTTGTCGCTTGCTAGTTTTTCAGTGTTGTAACTATTTTCTTCATATCTTGTGTCCGCTGTGGACGTGGAATTTCTAGAGGCATCCATCAATAGGGAATAGTACAAACATATTTAAGCCATAAAATTCTTCTGGGCTCTGGACAATCCAAGCCACACTTCTTGGAACCTTGCACTCTCGCCCTGCCATTAAATGTGAGTCAGCCGATAAGGCGGCGGCACTTCGCGGTTTCGAGAAACGCTCATTATACGTCTTGTACGGCGAGTGATTCAGCCATCCGTTTCCTCGTACACACAAACGTACACACGTACAAACGGAACTGAAGAAAGGTGCGAGCAGAGTTACGAAACGGGGACGCCCACGCGACATTGCGACATATCGGTGAGACGAAGAGGTTAATCGTCCCGGCTGATTAATTGCCTCCTAAGTAACGCCGGGCTTAGTGGAGGTCGTTTCTGCTTGTTTTGTAACTATTACGCTTGATAGATGGCTCTAGAAATTCCACCTCCACAACAAACACAAAGATATGAAGAAAATAGTTACAACACTGAAGAACAGGAATTTGCTCCACATTGAATAGTAATGGTCAAACGGTCGAAATTTGAGCAGAAATAATTGAATATTTCACAGAAATCATTGAAGCTGTGACTGAAATCAGTCAATTTTTTTATAGAATAATTCAACATTTGACAGAATAATTGAAATTTTAACACTCTTTTTTATGCACTTGTACTAAAAAGTATCACTTTACGCACTGTTCAAAACTTCAATGATTTTTGTCAAATTTTCAATGATTCCTACTTAAATTTCGACCATTCAAAAATAGTTTGAATCATTTAAACTATTACTATAAAAAAACTATTATTCTAATGAATAATCAAATAACATAAAAACACAACAGTAAGAGAAACAAAACGAAAACTAAACAAAAACCAAATTTAAACAAAACAGAAACACACAACAAAACGAAAACTAAACAAAAACTAAATAAAAACAAAACAGAAACACACAACAAGACGAAAACTAAACAAAAACTAAATAAAAACAAAACAGAAATAGAAACAAAACGAAAACTAAACAAATACTAAACAAAAGCAAAACAGAAATGCGAAACAAAACGAAAAGTAATCAAAAACGAAACAAAAACCAAATAAAAACACAACAGAAATAGGAGCAAAACACAAAATTCTGTGGATATTAGAATGACAACAGTTACTTTTGTTTAGATCTCTGTCGAAATTTCATATATTACTATCAAATTGTCAATTTTTTTAGACACAATTTAAGTATTCTGTCAAAATGGCAAAGTTTGCTGTTGTAATTTCAATTATCCTGTCAAATTTTGTATTATTCTGTCAAAATTCTGTCTTTTTTGTAGTAATAGTTTAAATGGTTGAAACATTTTTTGAATGGTCGAAATTTAAGTAGAATTCATTGAAAATTTGACAGAAATCATTGAAATTTTCAATGATTTCTACATAAATTTCGACCATTCAAAAAAGTTTTAACCATTTAAACAGAAATTGAACATGTGACAGAAATCATTGAAATTTTGACTGAAATCGTTGTAACTTCAGTCAAAATTTCAATGATTTCTGTCAAATTTTCAATGATCTGTACTTAAATTTAGACCATTCAAAAAAAGTTTAAAAAAAACTAAGCAAAAACAAAATAAAAATACAACAGAAATAGGAGCAAAACACAAAATTCTGTGGATATTGAAATGATAACAGTAATTTTTGTTTAGTTATTCTGTCGAAATTTCAATGATTACTGTCAACTTATCAATTTTTTTATACACAATTTAAGTATTCTGCCAAATTGCAAAGTTTGCTGTTGAAATTTCAATTATCCTGTTAAATTTTATATTATTCTGTCAAAATTCTTTTTTTTATATATTAATTGTTTTAAATGGTTGAAACATTGTTTTAATGGTCGAAATTTAAGTAGAAATCATTGAAAATTTGACATAAATCATTGAAATTTTGACTGACATCGTAATTTGTATAATCTTTTTTTATATAGTAATAGTTAAATGATTGAAACATTATTTGAATGGTCGAACCTTAAGTAGAAATCATTGAAAATTTGACAGAAATCATTGAAATTTTGACTGAAATTACAACGATTTCAGTCAAAATTTCAATGATTACTGTCAAATTTTAAATTTCTCTTTAAATGGTTGAAACTTTTTTTGAATGGTCGAAATTTAAGTAGAAATCATTAAAAATTTGACAGAAATCATTGAAATTTTGACTGAAATCGTTGTAATTTCAGTGAAATCGAAATTTAAGTAGAAATCATTGAAAATTTGACAGAAATCATTGAAATTTGAGATTGAAATTGAAATTCTAATTATTTCTGTCAAATTTTCAATGATTTCTATTTAAATTTCGACCAATCAAAAAAAGTTTCAACCACCCACACAAAAATTGAAAATGTGACAGAAATCATTAAAATTTTGACTGAAATTGTTGTAATTTCGGTCAAATTTTCAATGATTTCCGTCAAATTTTCAATGATTTCTACCTAAATTTCGACCATTTAAACTATAATTACTTAATAGTAATAGTTAAATGGTTGAAACTTTTTTTGAATGGTAGAAATTTAAGTAGAAATCATGGAAACTCTGACAGAAATTGAAATTTTGACTGAAATCGTTGTAATTTCAGTCAAAATTTCAATTTCTGTCAAATTTTCAATGATTTCTACATAAATTTAGACCATTCAAAAAAGTTTCAACCATTCAAACAGAAATTGAAAATTTGTAATTTCAATCAAAATTTCAATGACTTCTGTCAAATTTTCAATGATTTCTACTTAAATTTCGACCATTCAAGAAAAGTTTCATTTATTTAACTATTACTATATAAAAAAAGAGTATTCTAATGAATAATCAAATAAAATAAAAACACAACAGTAAGAGACACAAAACGAATACTAAACCAAAACTAAACAAAAACTAAACAAAAACAAAATTTAAACAAAACAGAAACACACAACACAACGAACAGTAAACAAAAACTAAATAAAAACAAAACAGAAATAGAAACAAAACGAATACTAAAACAAAACTAAACAAAAACTAAACAAAAACAAAATTTAAACAAAACAGAAACATACAACACAACGAACACTAAACAAAAACTAAATAAAAACAAAACAGAAATAGAAACAAAACGAAAACTAAACAAATACTAAACAAAACAGAAATGTAAAATAAAACGAAAACTAAACAAATACTAAACAAAAGCAAAACAGAAATGTGAAACAAAACTAAAAGTAAACAAAAACTAAGCAAAAACCAAATAAAAACACATCAGAAATAGGAGCAAAACACAAAATATGTAGAAATGTTTTCCTTTTGTTGTGAAATTGTTTGGAAACACTCTAGTTTTCGGTTCAAATGAAACGTTTTTTGTTTTCTTGTTTAATGTTTGAGGTTTTCTGAGAACCTCCTGATTTTCCCTGTTGTGCTGGGAATACAAGGGATAACATCTCTTATATATTTCTGGATTGATCTTAAAAAAAAAATCTTCAGGTCTTCAGAGGTTCAAATGGAACGTTTTTTGTTTCATTGTTTAATTTCTGAGGATTTGTGGGAACCTCCTGGATTCCTTGTTAGGCTGCGAATACAAGGGATAACATCTCTTATATATTTCTGGATTGATCTTAAAAAAAAAATGACTTGCACCTCTCTGGTCTTCAGAGGTTCAAATGGAACGTTGTTGGTTTCCTCGTTTATTTTCTGAGGATTTGTGGGAACCTCCTGGATTCCCTGTTGGGCTTAGAATACAAGGGATAACTTCTCTTATATATTTCTGGATTGAACTTAAAAAAAATTGACTTGCACCTCTTTAGTCTTCAGAGGTTCAAATGGAACGTTTTTCGTTTCCTTGTTCAATTTCTGAGGAACCTCCTGGATTCCCTGTTGGGCTGCGAATACAAGGGATAACATCCCTTGTATATTTCTGCATTCCTGAATTGAACTTCAAAAAATTGAATTGCACCTCTCTGGTCTTCAGAAGTTCAAATGGAACGTTTTTCGTTTCCTCGTGTATTTTCTGAGGATTCTTGGGAACCTCCTGGATTAGCTGTTGGGCTAGGAATACAAGGGATAACATCTCTTGTATATTTTTGGATTGAACTTGAAAAAAATTGACTTGCACCTCTCTGGTCTTCAGAGGTTCAAATGGAACGTTGTTGGTTTCCTCGTTTAATTTCTGATGATTTGTGAGAACCTCCTGGATTCCCTGCTGGGCTACGAATACAAGGAAAACATCTCTTGTACATTTCTTGATTGAACTTCAAAAAAATTTGATTTGCACATCTCTGGTCTTCAGAGGTTCAATGGAACGTTTTTGTTTTCCTCGTTTAATTTCTGAGGATTTCTGGGAACCTCCTGGATTCCCCGTTGGGCTTAGAATACAAGGGATAACATCTCTTATATATTTCTGGATTGAACTTAAAAAAAAAAATGACTTGTGCCTCTGTGGTCTTCAGAGGTTCAAATGGAACGTTTTTCATTGCCTCGTTCAATTTCTGAGGATTTCTGGGAACCTCCTGGATTCCCTGTTGATACAAGGGATAACATCTCTTGTATATTGCTGGATTGAACTTCAAAAAAATTGACTTGCACCTCTCTGGTCTTCAGAGGTTCAAATGGAACGTTTTTTGCTTCCTCGTTCAATTTCTGAGGATTCCTGGGAACCTCCTGCATTCCCTGTTGGGCTGCGAATACAAGGAAAAGCATCTCTTGTATATTCTGGATGAACTTGAACCGTTTTTCGCTTCCTCCCCCAAATTCTGATTATTCCCTGTCGTATCGTCCCTTCACCCTGGGAACCTCCTAGATTCCCTGTACCTCCTGAGGACAACTTTGGTGAAACCAGCATAACAATATCGCCGCTTCTTAATTGGTCTTCTCTCCGTCTACCGTGCGATTATGGGAGACCGTTTAAAGGCACACAATGGGAAAAAGAGGGCAAAAAAGGTACTGCATTGTCTGCGTCTCTATAAGGCCCGATTGTGGAGTATACCGAAGAGACAGCCTTATTAGGCAGCGATAAATTGCGCGAGAAGCATGCAGACTCCCTTATCCGCGGCATGAGTTAAGGCTGGCGGCCAGCAATTGCGCTCCCAGACGATGCATCGATCTGAAGAGAAAGTTTCGAGGTCATCTTACTAACTAGTCGCGAATTCAGGAATAATAATGATTGTTCTGAAATTCCGTTAACTGAAAAATTGATGGTAGTTTTTTGTTGAAACACCCTGTATATAAACAATCTTTATTGGGATATCGACCCCATGGGGTCTTTCCACCTTATCAAACATTACATTACATCTACATTCCATTATACATTACATTAAATATTATATTAGATTACATTACTTACATATGATTTACGATATATATATATATATATATATATATATAAACAATCTTTATTAGGCTATTACGGCTATTATTATATTAGGCTATTTACGATTTTCACGAATTTGTCGATAGTTATTTATGATACAAGTTCGTAAAGTAGTCTTTTTTGTATGATCGTGAATTTTGTTGAACGAGGCGCAGCCAAGTTCAACAAATAACGCGAGTGCCAAAAAGCACTACTTTACGAACATGTGTCATACAAAGTTTTTTTTTACGACACCTATTATGAAAAACAGCTGAAACTTGATGCAACATCTTTTTTTTTTAATTGGTGAGTGAATGAATTTTGTGGAAAACTTATTTTTGATTTGGAAGGTGTGAAGATCTCTTTCTTACTAATGTTTTTTATAAGATGGGATTTTTGCAAAAAATTTAATTTACAAAAAAATTGAAGTAAGCCTTAGGAACAAACAACAAACCCTTTGAGTCACAATTTTGTTCACACAGCCGAGCAGCAAAATTTAATTTCGCACTTCAATCCGGCGAAACTGACACCTCAATGCGGAAAAGCTTTTCAGGTCGGGCCGGGAAGTGAATTAAGGTGACGGAGGAATTTTCCGGGCAATTAAGGGCGAGCCGGGTTTCCGCGCGGGCATGAAAAACGGGAAATTGCCGCGGGAAAGCCCGGCAAATTAATTGTCCCCGTATATCATCGTTACGTGGGCGCATTTTTCACAGGCTCACCGCCAAAATCAACCGGAAATATTCACAATGTTAATCGTAACTAATGCATTGCTCGACGCATAACAAATAACGGAAGTGTCTAGCACAAAATGGTGCAACAATATTTATTAGTAGTTATACTGTGACAGTTCCAACGCACCCCCAGCAGAGATTTCGATTAATTTAAATGGTCAGCGTGACAGCGTACAGCTAGAGTGAGACGAAAGTGTCATCTCTTTACACTATCTATCTCCTATCTATCTTATCCTAGGTATTTATATCTACTGTGATGGCCGTGTAGGTTCCTTGCGTAGTGGTCGTATGCAATACTGGTAACCTTGCGTGCTTGCAGTATTCTGTTATTGTTGTCGTCAGCTTTGACGCTTTTAATTCGCAATTTCCGCAATCAACCTATTGTTACTGCTCGCGGTGATTGATTAAAACCGCGAATCAAAAGCGTCAATTAAATTATTCGTTATCTCTGCGGGGGGTGCGTTGGAACTGTCACAGTATAACTACTTCTATTTATTATTATTATTATCAAATAGTCTACATTGTAACAAATAACGGATGTATTTAGCACAAAATGGTGTCCGATAAACAATATTTATTTATTATTATTATTATCAAATAGTCTACATTGTCTATAAACTAATTATAGAATAGGATAATGCATCAACATTTACACATATCTACTTACACTTCACAGTTGCCATTATAACTATATTTGCTATACGTTCTTGCCAAACTGCAAAAAAAAAAATCTCAAAAGCTTTGTGCTCTTTGAAACCGATTCCTTCTCGCACGTTTCTTTCGTTATTTCGTTTACCTGGCAGGCCAAGCAACCCACTGACATTTCCAGCGGAGCTCCAGGCGTGATTTATCATCGGGCGAGTGATAAACGGGGGCGCCCTCGATCTCACACACATACAAAGCCACGTATAGACACGCTCATACATACATACATGCATACAAAGACGTATACATATACGGAATCGTGTACACATTTGCACGCATTTAAGTTACCGCCGGATTAAAGGCGCCGTCCCTTATTTGGCACCGACCTTTCGATACAAATAATCATAAGTTATGCTGAATTTTGGGACTTACGATTTAAATTGCAAAATAAGGTTTCATTCTCTCAAATCACCAGTAAAGTTCGACAAATCGCCAGTTAAGCAACCCATTATTGTACGATTTTATGCGAATTGGGTTGCCTACATGACATAGTGTAACTACAGAATCCATAACTTCTTGTAAGTAATTTTGAATATTGGGTTGCCTACATGACATAGAACTACAGAATCCATAACCTATTATAAGTAATTTTGAATATTGGGTTGCCTACATGACATAGAACTACAGAATCCATAACCTATTATAAGTAATTTTGAATATTGGGTTGCCTACATGACATAGAACTACAGAATCCATAACCTATTATAAGTAATTTTGAATATTGGCTTGCCTACATGACATATAACTACAGAATCCATAACCTATTATATGTATTTTGTATAAACGAAATATCACTTTTGAGATCTTTTCAGTCCATCAAGACAATTTTTGATAAATCGGTCCATCTGGTTATGTGTGGCTCAAGTAGCGCAATATCTATTCTTACCGTAGTATCAGAATTTTTGGCAAGACATTAGAATGGACCCCAAACATTGTGGTCCATTCTAACATCTCGCCAAAAATTCCGTTGAGGAGAGGAAAACATGTCCCGAGCAGATCTGGCAATGACTCATGTTTTTTCGAAAGAAGAATGGCATTTTCTATGCTCGTTCACATGCTCAATGCTCACATCAAATGAGAAACGTATATCAAATGATGGCAATATATATGGTTCTCCTATAGAATCAATTATCAAAATCATTACTCGCACTTACATAATTTTATTCATCACACATCTACACGTACCATAAATAACGCACAGAAAATCTGGAAGCCTCATCTTCTTCAATAACTACTGCAGCTCCTGGTGTGACCAATTCTTGCCTGCTGCCATATCCTCGTCTGAGCAAACTCTCTCAGCAGCTGAATAGTCCGCGTAGATGTCTGTCTGCGACATCTTCTGCCTGATGACCTCGTAGGTGTTGCGTACATGCTTCATCGATTCGTCTGCCAGGCTTCTGTTCTTCATGATCAAGGCCACGATGAAGATGACCGCGAGGACGAAGCGCATGTAAGCAGGCAGCACCTCCACGAGCGAGTTGAGCGGGAATCTTGTGACTAAGTTGTAACCCATTGTGAAGACTCACCTAGATGATATTCATAGATAACTCTTGATGAATCACAATTCAATATTGGCTATCTGTGAAGAATGATAAGCAGAAAGTTCTTGATGAATCACTGTTCAATATTAGCTATCTGTTAAGAATGATAAGTAGAACGTTCTTGATCAATCACTATTCAATATTGGCTATATGTGAAGAATGATAAGTAAAAAGTTCTTGATCAATCTCTATTCAATATTAGCTATCTGTTAAGAATGATAAGTAGAAGGTTGCTCAACTCTATTGAAACAAAAGTTCTCACTATAGTTTCATTTTTGTTGATCAACTATAATCGATCTAATTGATTGATTGTAGTTGATCAACAAAAGATGAATGAAAACTTTTGTTCAAAGTTGCTCAACTCTATTGAAACCTAGATGATATTCATAGATAACTCTTGACGAATCACTATTCAATATTGGCTATCTGTGAAGAATGATAAGCAGAAAGTTATTGATGAATCACTATTCAATATTAGATATCTGTTAAGAATGATAAGTAGAAAGTTCTTGATCAATCACTATTCAACATTAGCTATATGTGAAGAATGATAAGTAAAAAGTTCTTGATCAATCTCTATTCAATATTAACTATCTGTTAAGAATGATAAGTAGAAGGTTGCTCAACTCTATTGAAACAAAGGTTCTCACTACAGTTTCATTCAACTTTTGTTGATCAACTATAATCGATCTAATTGATTGATTGTAGTTGATCAACAAAAGATGAATGAAAACTATTGTTCAAAGTTGCTCAACTGTATTGAAACCAAGATGATATTAATAGATAACTCTTGATAAAGCACTATTCAATATTGGCTATCTGTGAAGAATGATAAGCAGAAAGTTCTTGATGAATCACTACTCAATATTAGATATCTGTGCAGAATGATAAGTAGAAAGTTCTTGGTCAATCACTACTCAATATTAGCTATCTGTGAAGAATGATAAGTAGAAAGTTTTTGATCAATCTCTATTCAATATTAGCTATCTGTTAAGAATGATAAGTAGAAGGTTGCTCAACTCTATTGAAACAAAGGTTCTCACTATAGTGTCATTCAAGTTTTGTTGATCAACTATAATCGACCTAATTGATTGATTGTAGTTGATCAACAAAATGAATGAAAACTATTGTTCAAAGTTGCTCAACTCTATTGAAACCTAGATGATATTCATAGATAACTCTTGATGAATCGCTATTCAATATTGGCTATCTGTGAAGAATGATGAGCAGAAAGTTATTGATGAATCACTATTCAATATTAGATATCTGTTAAGAATGATAAGTAGAAAGTTCTTGATCAATCACACTATTCAATATAAGCTATCTGTTAAGAATGATAAGTAGAAGGTTGCTCAACTCTATTGAAACAAAGGTTCTCACTATAGTTTCATTCAACTTATGTTGATCAACTATAATCGATCTAATTGATTGATTGTAGTTGATCAACAAAAGATGAATGAAAACTATTGTTCAAAGTTGCTCAACTCTATTGAAACCTAGATGATATTCATAGATAATTCTTTATAAATCACTATTCAATATTGGCTATGTGTGAAGAATGATAAGCAGAAAGTTCTTGATGAATCACTATTCCATAATAGCTATCTGTTAAGAATGATAAGTAGAAAGTTCTTGATCAATCACTATTCAATATTAGCTGACGAATGATAAGTAGAAAGTTCTTGATCAATCTCTATTCAATATAAGCTATCTGTTAAGAATGATAAGTAGAAGGTTGCTGAACTCTATTGAAACAAAGGTTCTCACTAGAGTTTCATTCAACTTTTGTTGATCAACTATAATCGATCTAATTGATTGATTGTAGTTGGTCAACAAAAGATGAATGAAAACTAATGTTCAAAGTTGCCCAACTCTATTGAAACCTAGATGATATTCATAGATAACTCTTGATGAATCACTATTCAATATTGGCTATCTGTGAAGAATGATAAGCAGAAAGTTCTTGATAAATCACTGTTCAATATTAGCTATCTGTTAAGAATGATAAGCAGAAAGTTCTTGATGAATCACTATTCAATATTAGTATGTGTGAAGAATGATAATAGAAAGTTCTTGATCAATCTCTATTCAATATTAGCTATCTGTTAAGAATGATAAGTAGAAGGTTGCTCAACTCTATTGAAACAAAGGTTCTCACTATAGTTTCATTCAACTTGTGATGATCAACTATAATCGATCTAATTGATTGATTGTAGTTGATGAACAAAAGATGAATGAAAACTATTGTTTAAAGTTGCTCAATTCTATTGAAACCTAGATGATATTCATAGATAACTCTTGATGAATCACTACTCAATATTGGCTATCTGTGAAGAATGATAAGCAGAAAGTTATTGATGAATCACTATTCAATATTAGCGCTCTGTTAAGAATAATAAGTAGAAAGTTCTTGATCAATCACTATTGAATATTAGCTATCTGTGAAGAATGATAAGTAGAAAGTTCTTGATCAATCTCTATTCAATATTAGCTATCTGTTAAGAATGATAAGTAGAAGGTTGCTCAACTCTATAGAAACAAAGGTTCTCACTATAGTTTCATTTTTGTTGATCAACTATAATCGATCTAATTGATTGATTGTAGTTAACCAACAAAAGATGAATGAAAACTATTGTTCAAAGTTGCTCAACTCTATTGAAACCTAGATGATATTCATAGATAATTCTTGATGAATCACTATTCAATATTGGCTATCTGTGCAGAATGATAAGCAGAAAGTTATTGATGAATCACTATTCAATATTAGCGCTCTGTTAAGAATGATAAGTAGAAAGTTCTTGATCAATCACTATTGAATATTAGCTATCTGTGAAGAATGATAAGTAGAAAGTTCTTGATCAATCTCTATTCAATATTAGCTATCTGTTAAGAATGATAAGTAGAAGGTGGCTCAACTCTATTGAAACAAAGGTTCTCACTATAGTTTCATTCAACTTTTGTTGATCAACTATAATCGATCTAATTGATTGATTGTAGTTGATCAACAAAAGATTAATGAAAACTATTGTTCAAAGTTGCTCAACTCTATTGATACCTAGATGATATTCATAGACAACTCTTGATGAATCACTATTCAATATTGGCTATCTGTGAAGAATGATAAGCAGAAAGTTCTTGATGAATCACTATTCAATAATAGCTATCTTTTAAGAATGATAAGCAGAAATTTATTGATCAATCACTATTCAATATTAGCAATATGTGAAGAATGATAAGTAGAAAGTTCTTGATGGATCATTGTTCAATATTAGCTATCTGTGAAGAATGATAAGTAGAAAGTTCTTGATGAATCACTAATACCTACCTTGTCGAGAAGAGTGATGAGGACCAAATTGGACTCTACAGTAGAAAGTTCTTCAATTACTTTTCAATATTTAGCTCGATGAGAAGAGTGACAAGGGCCAGACCGGATTCAAAAGTAGAAAGTTCTTGAATTACCTTCCAACATCTAGGTCTCTAATTAGATTGATAAGGACCAGACTGGATTCATAAGTAGAGAATTTTTGATGAATCACTTTTCAAATTGATACGCGAAATTGTTAATTTTGACACGTGATTTAAACGAAGAACGGTTTTGTGGATTATTGAAGAATTTCAAGTGATTCAAGTTCAAGTTAAAAGTGGCACTCAGTTTTTAGGATGTTTTTGACATATTTCAAATACCTATGGCATGTGACAGATCAGTGCATCACTTGATTTGATCATGATATGCTAAAGGCGCGTTCTCACGAATCAAGTATAATTCATCTATTGTAGTTGATCAACAAAAGTTGAATGGAAAATATTGTTCAAAGTTGCTCAACTCTATTGAAACAAAGGTTCTTACTATAGTGTTTCTCACTGTAGTTTCATTCAACTTTTGTTCAAAGTTGCTTAACTCTGTTGAAACAAAGGTTCTCACTATAGTTTCAGTCAACTTTTGTTGATCAACTATAATCGATCTAATTGATCGATTGTAGTTGATCAACAAAAGTTGAATGAATACTATTGTTTAAAGTTGGTCAATTCTATTGAAACAAAGGTTTAAAACTATAGTTTTCATTCAACTTTTGTTGATCAACTACAATAGATCTAATTGATCGGTTGTTGTTGATCAACAAAAGTTGAATGAAAACTATTGTTCAAAGTTGCTCAACTCTATTGAAACAAATGTTCTCACTATAGTTTCATTCAACTTTTGTTGATCAACTATAATCGATCTAATTGCTCGTTTGATGTTTGATGTTTTTAACGAAAAATTGAAACATTAAGATTAACTGCAAATTACCCTTGAACAATTTTTTTCACAAAAAAATAGCCAAATTTTAGTTTTCAAAAGGCACTGAAAAATTAAAAGCCTAAGGTGTTTAAGCAAGTTATAATTGCTAAAAATATGAAAATATTTTTTCAATTGATAATTGAGTGATAATTTCACTCTCTGATATTTTTCTGTGCTAGATCTGTGTTAGATATCATCAACTATTGCTCAATTTGCGCCATTGCAGGGTCGCTGTGGAATTATTCAGTGTAGGCCGCGTGTCGTTGTGAAATGCATGCAAATGTATGCACTTTAAACTGCATAAATGATAATCAAAGTGCATACGAAAGTAGCCACTTAGCAATCGGCCGGCCGTTTCTTTTAACAGTTAACGCCGACGGGGTTAATGCATCCAAAATGCTTAATTGTAGTTAAGTCTACTTATCTTTATGGATCAACAGTTACTCGTAAAAAACAATATGGAAAAAATAATTATACTTGCACAATACAAAAATCTGCTTAAAGATTTTATATATAACCAATCTTTATTAGTCTAAAAAAAAAAAAAAAAAGATTGTTTATATATAAAATCTTTAAGATTTTATTATGCAGGATTTTATAATTCTGATAAATTCTTTATAAATCAGTGAAAATTTTATAAAAATTGCTAGAAAATTTTCAAACAAAATTAAGATACATATAAACGTGTACCTCACAAACATATATTTTTATTTATTGTTATATTTATTATCTATTTTTGGTTATTATTTGTTATATTTATTATATATTTTTATGTTCTTGTTTCAGTTGGACAACATAAATTTATGCCTGAGTGTGCTCAGGGTCCAGCATGTCGCCGGAGTGGAGAGCGTGTCCGGCCAGGACCTCCGCGACGGCCGGCTGAAGGCCATCCTGGCACTCTTCTTCGCCCTCTCAAGACACAAACAGGCCACCAAGCAAAGGTCTCACCAGCAGAACGGCCAGATACAGACCGAAATGACGCCGAATAGGTATGCATCGTATGAATCCGCCCACGCACTGGAGTACTGTGTGTTGCCTAGCTCGCATGCCTACAAATCTGAAAGTATTGATTTCCGCACCGAAATTTGAAACTGAAACCATAAGCGCGACGAATGATGGGTTTACAAGTAATGAGCCATATATTTCAGGGCTCAAATTGTAAATAGTTGCGAGAATGGTTAATTTTTTCTGCAGATGGGTATATGCCAACTAGAACTAATCAGGACATTTACCTGAAAACAATAAAAAAAAGAGATATCTTTGCGACATTCTTTCACATGGGTCTTCGTAATTCTGATTAAAAAATGCAGTTCCTTGCAAAGTTTTCTCGTTTTCCACTAACTTTGACATGTGAACAGTACGATATTGACACTTGCAGTTGCATAAAAGTTTTTCTTTCCAGAGAGAAGAAAGATAATTTAATCAAATTTCAAAAATCTTATAAACATGTAAAACGATTGTTATAAATACATAAATTTTCGAGGTTTTCGAACAACCCGTAAAAAATTCGAACTCCATAAATATTGCAGAAAATTCTATAAACATTCTAGAATATCATAAAGTATAATGAAAATTGTTAAACGTCCACATACATTTATACATAATAAAAAAAAACCATACATTTTTGACAATTTTCAAAAAGTCTTTCAGTAATTTTCATCAATCAATTTTTCAAACAATCCGTATAGATATTTAAAAAAATTCATAAATATTATGGAAACTCTAATTAAAAATCTCTAATGTCCTATAAATATAATATAACGTGCTACATTTCTGAGAATTAAAAAAAAAACATTGTTTTCGAGAAGAAAATACCAAATTCAAAAGTCCAAATTGCTAGAAGAACATAAATATAACAAAAAAATTCCTTTGCTGAACTGCCAGAGGTTGTATCTTCGTGGGAGCATATATTTATACATAATAAAAAAAACATTCATTTTCGATAATTTTTAAACGGTGTACAAACTTTCAGTATTTTTCATCAATCAATTTTTCAAACAATCTGTGTAGATATTTGAAAATTTTCATAAATATTATACAAATTTTAATAAACATGCTATAAAGTCCTATAAATGAATAAAACTTGGTACATTTCTGAGAATTTAAAAAAAAAATCAATGCTTTTCGAGAAATGAATTAATGAAAATTGTTAAAAAAACACATACAAGGAATGTACACATTTTCAGCAATTTTCAAATAATCGGTATAGAGATTTGAAAATTTTCATAGATATTATAGAAACTTTAATAAAAATTCTCTAATGTCCTATAAGTGTAATAAAAATTGCTATGAACTACAAACCAAAAATCCATAGATATTATAGAAGCTTTAATAAGAATTCTCTAATGTCCTATAAATGTAATAAAATTGCTACAAACATTTCAATTTATTTTAAAGGTTTGATAGAGGATTCATAAAATCTAAACCAAAAAATGCAGACCTGATTTCTGTAGTTACAAGTTTTTGAATACTTTTCGTTCGTTTCAATTTATTTTGGAGGATTGATAGATGGATCCATCTAAACAAAAAAAACAAAAATTATGATATCTGTAGTTGCAAATTTAGAATGCTTCGTCATTTCAACTTATTTTTGAAGTTTGATAGATGGATCCATCTAAACCAAAAAACTAATTCATGATTTGTGTAGTTAGACATTTAGAATGCTTCGTTCATTTCAATTTATTTTAAAGGTTTTGATAGAGGATCCAAAAAATCTAAAACAAAAATTGCAGAAAAACTTCAAGACCCTTACGTGGAAATGATAAGGAAAGTCATTCTTGATGCTTTCTTTGTGACTTTCTTTCACATGGGTCTTCTTAATGTTGATACAAAATGCAATTCCTTGTAAAGTTTTCTCGTTTTTCACTAACTTTGACATGTGAACAGTACGATATTGACATTTGCAGTTGCATAAAAGTTTTTCTTTCCAAAGAGAAGAAAGATAATTTAATCAAATTTCAAAAATCTTATAAACATGTAAAACGATTGTTATAAATACATAAATTTTCGAGGTTTTCGAACAACCCGTAAAATATTCGAACTCCATAAATATTGCAGAAAATTCTATAAAAAATCTACAATATCATAAAGTATAATGAAAATTGTTAAACGTCCACATACATTTATACATAATAAAAAAAATCCATACATTTTTGACAATTTTCAAAAAGTCTTTCAGTAATTTTCATCAATCAATTTTTCAAACAATCCGTATAGATATTTAAAAATTTTCATAAATATTATGGAAACTTTAATTAAAAATCTCTAATGTCCTATAAATATAATATAACGTGCTACATTTCTGAGAATTAAAAAAAAAACGTTGTTTTCGAGAAGAAAATACCAAATTCAAAAGTCCAAATTGCTAGAAGAACATAAATATAACAAAAAATGTCCTTTGCTGATTACTTCCAGAGGTTGTAACTTCGTGGGAGCATATATTTATACATAATAAAAAAAAATCATTCATTTTCGATGATTTTTAAACAGTGTACAAACTTTCAGTAATTTTCATCAATCAATTTTTCAAACAATCTGTGTAGATATTTGAAAATTTTCATAAATATTATACAAATTTTAATAAACATTCTCTAATGTCCTATAACTTAATAAAATTTGCTACATTTCTGAGAATTTAAAAAAAAATCAATGCTTCTCGAGAAATGAATTAATAAAAATTGTTAAAAAACCACATACCAGGAATGTACACATTTTCAGCAATTTTCAAATAATCGGTATAGAGATTTGAAAATTTTCATAGATATTATAGAAACTTTAATAAAAATTCTCTAATGTCCTATAAGTGTAATAAAAATTGCTATAAACTACAAACCAAAAATCCATAGATATTATAGAAGCTTTAATAAGAATTCTCTAATGTCCTATAAATGTAATAAAATTGCTACAAACATTTCAATTTATTTTGCAGGTTTGATAGAGGATTCATAAAATCTAAACCAAAAAGTGCAGACCAGATTTCTGTAGTTACAAGTTTTGAATGCTTTTCGTTCGTTTCAATTTATTTTGGAGGATTGATAAATGGATCCATCTAAACAAAAAAAACAAAAATTATGATATCTGTAGTTGCAAATTTAGAATGCTTCGTCATTTCAACTTATTTTTGAAGTTTGATAGATGGATCCATCTAAACAAAAAAACTAATTCAGGATTTTTGTAGTTAGACATTTAGAATGCTTCGTTCATTTCAATTTATTTTAAAGGTTTTGATAGAGGATCCATAAAATCTAAAACAAAAATTGCAGACAAAATTCAAGACCTTTACGTGGAAATGATAGGTAAAGTCATTCTTGAGGCTTTCCTTGTGACTTTCTTTCACATGGGTCTTCTTAATGTTGATACAAAATGCAGTTCCTTGTATAGTTTTCTCGTTTTCCACTAACTTTGACATGTGAACAGTACGATATTGACACTTGCAGTTGCATAAAAGTTTTTCTTTCCAGAGAGAAGAAAGATAATTTAATCAAAATTCAAAAATCTTATAAACATGTAAAACGATAATTATAAATACATAAATTTTCGAGGTTTTCGAACAACCCGTAAAAAATTTGAACTCCATAAATATTGCAGAAAATTCTATAAAAATTCTACAATATCATAAAATATAATGAAGATTGTTAAACGTCCACATACATTTATACATAATTAAAAAAAATCCATACATTTTTGACAATTTTCAAAAAGTCTTTCAGTAATTTTCATCAATCAATTTTTCAAACAATCTGTATAGATATTTAAAAATTGTCATAAATATTATGGAAACTTTAATTAAAAATCTCTAATGTCCTATAAATATAATATAAAGTGCTACATTTCTGAGAATTAAAAAAAAACATTGTTTTCGAGAAGAAAATACCAAATTCAAAAGTCCAAATTGCTAGAAGAACATAAATATAACAAAAAATGTCCTTTGCTGATTACTGCCAGAGGTTGTAACTTCGTGGGAGCATATATTTATACATAATAAAAAAAAACATTCATTTTAGATAATTTTTAAACGGTGTACAAACTTTCAGTATTTTTCATCAATCAATTTTTCAAACAATCTGTGTAGATATTTGAAAATTTTCATAAATATTATACAAATTTTAATAAACATTCTCTAATGTTCTATAAATTCATAAAACTTGCTACATTTCTGAGAATTAAAAAAAAACATTGCTTTTCGAGAAATGAATTAGTGAAAATTGTTAAAAAAACCACATACAAGGAATGTACACATTTTCAGGAATTTTCAAATAATCGGTATAGAGATTTGAAAATTTTCATAGATATTATAGAAACTTTAATAAAAATTCTCTAATGTCCTATAAGTGTAATAAAAATTGCTATGAACTACAAACCAAAAATCCATAGATATTATAGAAGCTTTAATAAGAATTCTCTAATGTCCTATAAATGTAATAAAAATTGCTACAAACATTTCAATTTATTTTAAAGGTTTGATAGAGGATCCATAAAATCTAAACCAAATATTGCAGATCTGATTTCTGTAGTTACAAGTTTTGAATGCTTTTCGTTCGTTTCAATTTATTTTGGAGGATTGATAAATGGATCCATCTAAACAAAAAAAACAAAAATTATGATATCTGTAGTTGCAAATTTAGAATGCTTCGTCATTTCAACTTATTTTTGAAGTTTGATAGATGGATCCATCTAAACAAAAAAACTAATTCAGGATTTTTGTAGTTAGACATTTAGAATGCTTCGTTCATTTCAATTTATTTTAAAGGTTTTGATAGAGGATCCATAAAATCTAAAACAAAAATTGCAGACAAAATTCAAGACCTTTACGTGGAAATGATAGGTAAAGTCATTCTTGAGGCTTTCCTTGTGACTTTCTTTCACATGGGTCTTCTTAATGTTGATACAAAATGCAGTTCCTTGTATAGTTTTCTCGTTTTCCACTAACTTTGACATGTGAACAGTACGATATTGACACTTGCAGTTGCATAAAAGTTTTTCTTTCCAGAGAGAAGAAAGATAATTTAATCAAAATTCAAAAATCTTATAAACATGTAAAACGATAATTATAAATACATAAATTTTCGAGGTTTTCGAACAACCCGTAAAAAATTTGAACTCCATAAATATTGCAGAAAATTCTATAAAAATTCTACAATATCATAAAATATAATGAAGATTGTTAAACGTCCACATACATTTATACATAATTAAAAAAAATCCATACATTTTTGACAATTTTCAAAAAGTCTTTCAGTAATTTTCATCAATCAATTTTTCAAACAATCTGTATAGATATTTAAAAATTGTCATAAATATTATGGAAACTTTAATTAAAAATCTCTAATGTCCTATAAATATAATATAAAGTGCTACATTTCTGAGAATTAAAAAAAAACATTGTTTTCGAGAAGAAAATACCAAATTCAAAAGTCCAAATTGCTAGAAGAACATAAATATAACAAAAAATGTCCTTTGCTGATTACTGCCAGAGGTTGTAACTTCGTGGGAGCATATATTTATACATAATAAAAAAAAACATTCATTTTCGATAATTTTTAAACGGTGTACAAACTTTCAGTATTTTTCATCAATCAATTTTTCAAACAATCTGTGTAGATATTTGAAAATTTTCATAAATATTATACAAATTTTAATAAACATTCTCTAATGTTCTATAAATTCATAAAACTTGCTACATTTCTGAGAATTAAAAAAAAACATTGCTTTTCGAGAAATGAATTAGTGAAAATTGTTAAAAAAACCACATACAAGGAATGTACACATTTTCAGGAATTTTCAAATAATCGGTATAGAGATTTGAAAATTTTCATAGATATTATAGAAACTTTAATAAAAATTCTCTAATGTCCTATAAGTGTAATAAAAATTGCTATGAACTACAAACCAAAAATCCATAGATATTATAGAAGCTTTAATAAGAATTCTCTAATGTCCTATAAATGTAATAAAAATTGCTACAAACATTTCAATTTATTTTAAAGGTTTGATAGAGGATCCATAAAATCTAAACCAAATATTGCAGATCTGATTTCTGTAGTTACAAGTTTTGAATGCTTTTCGTTCGTTTCAATTTATTTTGGAGGATTGATAGATGGATCCATCTAAACAAAAAAACAAAAATTATGATATCTGTAGTTGCAAATTTAGAATGCTTCGTCATTTCAACTTATTTTTGAAGTTTGATAGATGGATCCATCTAAACTAAAAAACTAATTCATGATTTTTGTAGTTAGACATTTAGAATGCTTCGTTCATTTCAATTTATTTTAAAGGTTTTGATAGAGGATCCATAAAATCTAAAACAAAAATTGCAGAAAAACTTCAAGACCCTTACGTGGAAATGATAAGGAAAGTCATTCTTGGGGTTTTCTTTGTGTCTTTCTTTCACATGGGTCTTCTTAATGTTGATACAAAATGCAGTTCCTTGTAAAGTTTTCTCGTTTTCCACTAATTTTGACAAGTGAACAGTACGATATTGGCACTTTAAAAAATTCAAGACCCTTACGTGGAAATGATAAGGATAGTCATTCTTGGGGCTTTCTTGGTGACTTTCTTCCACATGGGTCTTCGTAATTCTGATTAAAAAATGCAGTTCGTTGGAAAGTTTTCTTACCTTAGGTAAATTTAATTTAATTGTCCAAATTTATTACAATTATTTCATAAATTCATCACTTCTTGTAACAAAACGTTGCAGCTACAAACCGACTAATCTCAGACCTCGTCAATTATCTCTCGAAGACGTTTAAGCAATCTCCGTAGTCGTTAGCTTCCGCCCCTTGGTAAAAAACGGCGCTCGTTGTGCTTAATTAGTTGTGCTTAATTAATCCGCGCTTATTAATTTTTCCGCCCCCCCCCCCCCACCCCCCCTCTACACCATTAACAAATGACTGCCGAGAATAAATATATCTAACGGCGTGGAGGGTTCAAATTCCGCATCCCTAATTGTTGCAATCGAGTCTGGGGAGTTTCAATGCCCGGAAGGGCTCACGAGGAGCCGCAAGCTCCCCCGGTTTAATCGTTTTTCGGGGATGCCGGGGGGATTAAAATTTAATCCCTTGGACCGGAGGATTCCTCCATCCGGCATCTGAGACCGCCCGAAAGTCGAACTGGGGACGCAATATTAAAGTTTTAAGCTTCCCTCTCGAGGAGTTAAGAGAGTACTTGAAGGGTGATGTACGTATGTGCATGGAGGAGGGTATGGTTAAACGAAGGATGCAGCTGTTTGCTCAATGTAATCGGACTTTACGAGATGTGTGTACGCAGTTATGTTAGCATATCGCGATGTTGTTGATGTTTGTGGGGTAAACATTGAGCTGAGGCTACGGTTTAATCAACGTGCCCTGGAAGTACGAGAAGTAATCAGTGATGTTGAGTACGCCGGAATCATCAGTATCGAAATAATGGATTCCCAATGCTACAACGAAAATTACTAATTACGTGTTTAATTAGGAAGTAAACAACAATTTAAGTGATCTTAATTAGCCTCGGTACTTTTATGAGCAAACCAGTTCGCGTGCATTGCTATGGGATGTGATTTCAGGTCGCTGCCCAATTTTCGCGGATTTATCCCACTATCGTTGAAAATCGCGCACCTGAAGTTGCATAGAGTGGATCCCCATCAAATGTTGATGCGACCCAAATCGTTGTGCCTGCTGTTCTTGTGGCGCATTTGTTGCAATTATTATCGCATATATTTACTGATTACCTATCATCAGATATCCCCATCCACCCCTATTCTCTTATACGTAAATAATTCATTGCACACAATCCCTATTTACGCTCGAACTTTTCGATTTCCCATTGCCGCTCCTTGATCCGATCTCTTATCTGCACACTATCAATTCGGGATGGCACGTTTCCCCCGTAAATCACCTGCGGGGGTGCAGGCTGCGCCAGGACGTCATAATCGCGCCTTCCTCATCCCCTGCTTCCTGCATCCCTGCTGCAACAGAAGCCGGGCTCTGCGGGGGCGTTCAATAAAAGGGAAAGTGTGATGGCTGCGGTGACTGCAGGAGCCGCTGCAGTCGACGTGATAATGCGAAAATGAAAAATGAAGCAGTAGAGGAGTTGTGACGAAGGGGTGGCTGGGGGTTGGTTATATGGTGGCACCGTACGTGTGGGGAATTTTGAAGGGTAATGGGGTGAAATTTCGATATATAAAAAACTGCAGCTTTGCCATAAGCCAGTTGCTGTAGTAAAACATCGTTGGATGAAGTTCAGTCTCATCCAAAATTCTTGTTGTTGCAATGTTCGAAGAACCGTTGTTTGGGTTGTTGAGTTATAGGGGTATATAGGGCAATAATTGGTAACCCGGTGAAGGTAACGAACTGAAGTGTCGTCTGCTCTGCATTCTTACAATTAAATCTTTGAGTTATTGGGGTGGGGTGCAATTTGAATTGTGCACCGCGAGGGGTGGCTTGAAGATGATTCCTGATTGGTGCGGCATTTCGTTTCGGTAAGCCATGTTGCCACACTTGGTTATCACAAGCCTTGGGTAATTCCTCTATCTGGCATTTCTGAGGATTCCTAATGCCGTCGAATAAATATATTTGGGATTTCCTGGTCGCTAATTGTATTTGCCGAAGTGGCAATCCTTGCTCAATAAACGGCTTAATGTGCCTATTGATCTTCATGCGCACCGTACTTTACTTAAGCACTTCTCGGTGAACATAATGGCTAAATAATAGCCACCCCAATAAATAGTCTTTACAATCTTAATACTACAAATGTATCGGCTGCAATAAAGGCCGACTAATGTGATTACACTTTAACCGATTTGGGGTTCGACGCTGTGCAATAGCGCCGAAACATAACCTGACAAATCAAAATAACTCGAAAAATATGCATCGTCATCTAACATCCTGCTCCACATGTTTCATTCATTTGCAATAAATTCTTCTTATTAATGGCGCGATAAAAACAAATTTAATGATTATCGCTTGTAATGTGGCACTGGAATCTTTGAAACGTACGATTTGGCAGTATAATTTAACGTGCGGGTAATTGGCAGTTCGGAGGAGCCAGTTTCTGGCTGCGGTCTCGAGGAGGTCGTAAAAAGCTCGTAAAGCGGACGATCCTCGTCATCTTCTCGAAAGGTCTCCTCCTCATTCACGCCCGTGCATGATTTAATAACAACGTAACAAGATTTAATTGAATTACGCCTGGACTTACGATTCGTAGCGCTGCATTTTTATCACGGCCCAGTTGAAGCCAATTGATTCAAATTGAATTATAGAAACGTTAGAGATACATTGATTTAAGCAAAGACTCCACTCGAGAATAAGCAAATTCATATCTGTCGTATTCAAAAGCTAAGTATCAACATTCAGGAATAAATATAAAATTTCTGTAAAATTGCATGATAAATGTTGAAAATGATACCGAAATAACAATATTTGATAAGAAAGTCCTGCAAAATTGTCAAATGTCAAATAGCCTTCTCAAACGTCAAATATGTTTGCAAAATATCAAACACCAATAAATCATTTTCCTCAAATGTCAAATATCCTTGTTAAACGTCAAACATATTTGAATTTGTAAAAAAAAAGCTATTACGGAAATTTCTGAAAATTTATTTATTGCATATTTATTATCAGATATCTGTTTGGTATACTTAAAGCTAATACTCCTAAAAATTTGACAAAGTTTCAGTATTAAATAAGTGAGAAAATCAAACACTTAACTTTCTGTAATGACAAGTATCGGTTAGCTATTACTGAAATTTCTGAATATTTATTTATTGCGTATTTATTATCAGATATCTGTTTGGTATACTTGAAGCTAATACTCCTGAAAATTTGACAAAGTTTCAGTATTAAATAAGTGAGAAATTAAACACTTAACTTTCTGTAATGACAAGTATCGGTTAGATATTACTGAAATTTCTGAATTTTTTTTTATTGCATATTTATTATCAGATATATGTTTAGTATACTTGAAGCTGATACTCCTGAAAATTTGACAAAGTTTCAGTATTAAATAAGTGAGAAATTAAACACTTAACTTTCTGTAATGACAAGTATCGGTTAGCTATTACTGAAATTTCTGAAAATTTATTTATTGCATATTTATTATCAGTTATCTGTTTGGTATACTTGAAGCTAATACTCCTGAAAATTTGACAAAGTTTCAGTATTAAATAAGTGAGAAAATCAAACACTTAACTTTCTGTAATGACAAGTATCGGTTAGCTATTACTGAAATTTCTGAAAATTTATTTATTGCATATTTATTATCAGATATCTGTTTAGTATACTTGAAGCTAATACTCCTGAAAATTTGACATAGTTTCAGTATTAAATAAGTGAGAAATTAAACACTTAACTTTCTGTAATGACAAGAGTCGGTTAGCTATTACTGAAATTTCTGAAAATTTATTAATTGCATATTTATTATCAGTTATCTATTTAGTATACTTGAAGCTAATACTCCTGAAAATTTGACAAAGTTTCAGTATTAAATAAGTGAGAAATTAAACACTTAACTTTCTGTAATGACAAGTATCGGTTAGCTATTACTGAAATTTCTGAAAATTTATTAATTGCATATTTATTATCAGTTATCTATTTAGTATACTTGAAGCTAATACTCCTGAAAATTTGACAAAGTTTCAGTATTAAATAAGTGAGAAATTAAACACTTAACTTTCTGTAATGACAAGTATCGGTTAGCTATTACTGAAATTTCTGAAAATTTATTTATTGCATATTTATTATCAGATATCTGTTTGGTATACTTGAAGCTAATACTCCTGAAAATTTGACAAAGCTTCAGTATTAAATAAGTGAGAAAATCAAACACTTAACTTTCTGTAATGACAAGTATCGGTTAGCTATTACTGAAATTTCTGAAAATTTATTTATTGCATATTTATTATCAGATATCTGTTTGGTATACTTGAAGCTAATACTCCTGAAAATTTGACAAAGTTTCAGTATTAAATAAGTGAGAAATTAAACACTTGACTTTCTGCAATGACAAATATCGGTTAGATATTACTGAAATTTCTGAAAATTTATTTATTGCATATTTATTATCAGATATCTGTTTAGTATACTTGAAGCTAATACTCCTGAAAATTTGACATAGTTTCAGTATTAAATAAGTGAGAAATTAAACACTTAACTTTCTGTAATGACAAGAGTCGGTTAGCTATTACTGAAATTTCTGAAAATTTATTAATTGCATATTTATTATCAGTTATCTATTTAGTATACTTGAAGCTAATACTCCTGAAAATTTGACAAAGTTTCAGTATTAAATAAGTGAGAAATTAAACACTTAACTTTCTGTAATGACAAGTATCGGTTAGCTATTACTGAAATTTCTGAAAATTTATTAATTGCATATTTATTATCAGTTATCTATTTAGTATACTTGAAGCTAATACTCCTGAAAATTTGACAAAGTTTCAGTATTAAATAAGTGAGAAATTAAACACTTAACTTTCTGTTATCACAAGTATCGGTTAGCTATTACTGAAATTTCTGAAAATTTATTAATTGCATATTTATTATCAGTTATCTGTTTCGTATACTTGAAGCTAATACTCCTGAAAATTTGACAAAGTTTCAGTACTAAATAAGTGAGAAATTAAACACTTAACTTTCAGTAATGACAAGTATCGGTTAGCTATTACTGAAATTTCTGAAAATTTATTTATTGCATATTTATTATCAGATATCTGTTTGGTATACTTGAAGCTAATACTCCTGAAAATTTGACAAAGTTTCAGTATTAAATAAGTGAGAAATTAAACACTTGACTTTCTGCAATGACAAATATCGGTTAGATATTACTGAAATTTCTGAAAATTTATTTATTGCATATTTATTATCAGATATCTGTTTAGTATACTTGAAGCTAATACTCCTGAAAATTTGACATAGTTTCAGTATTAAATAAGTGAGAAATTAAACACTTAACTTTCTGTAATGACAAGAGTCGGTTAGCTATTACTGAAATTTCTGAAAATTTATTAATTGCATATTTATTATCAGTTATCTATTTAGTATACTTGAAGCTAATACTCCTGAAAATTTGACAAAGTTTCAGTATTAAATAAGTGAGAAATTAAACACTTAACTTTCTGTAATGACAAGTATCGGTTAGCTATTACTGAAATTTCTGAAAATTTATTTATTGCATATTTATTATCAGATATCTGTTTGGTATACTTGAAGCTAATACTCCTGAAAATTTGACAAAGTTTCAGTATTAAATAAGTGAGAAATTAAACACTTAACTTTCTGTTATCACAAGTATCGGTTAGCTATTACTGAAATTTCTGAAAATTTATTAATTGCATATTTATTATCAGTTATCTGTTTCGTATACTTGAAGCTAATACTCCTGAAAATTTGACAAAGTTTCAGTACTAAATAAGTGAGAAATTAAACACTTAACTTTCTGTAATGACAAGTATCGGTTAGCTATTACTGAAATTTCTGAAAATTTATTTATTGCATATTTATTATCAGATATCTGTTTGGTATACTTGAAGCTAATACTCCTGAAAATTTGACAAAGTTTCAGTATTAAATAAGTGAGAAATTAAACACTTAACTTTCTGTAATGACAAGTATCGGTTAGTTATTACTGAAATTTCTGAAAATTTATTTATTGCATATTTATTGTCAGTTATCTGTTTAGTATACTTGAAGCTAATACTCCTGAAAATTTAACAAAGTTTCAGTATTAAATAAGTGAGAAATTAAACACTTAACTTTCTGTAATGACAAGTATCGGTTAGCTATTACTGAAATTTCTGAAAATTTATTTATTGCATATTTATTGTCAGTTATCTGTTTGGTATACTTGAAGCTAATACTCCTGAAAATTTGAAAAAGTTTCAGTATTAAATAAGTGAGAAATTAAAAACTTAAGTTTCTGCAATGACAAGTATCGGTTAGCTATTACTGAAATTTCTGAAAATTTATTTATTGCATATTTATTATCAGATATCTGTTTGGTATACTTGAAGCTAATACTCCTGAAAATGTGACAAAGTTTCAGTATTAAATAAGTGAGAAATTAAACACTTAACTTTCTGTAATGACAAGTATCGGTTAGTTATTACTGAAATTTCTGAAAATTTATTTATTGCATATTTATTGTCAGTTATCTGTTTAGTATACTTGAAGCTAATACTCCTGAAAATTTAACAAAGTTTCAGTATTAAATAAGTGAGAAATTAAACACTTAACTTTCTGTAATGACAAGTATCGGTTAGATATTACTGAAATTTCTGAAAATTTATTTATTGCAAATTTATTATCAGTTATCTGTTTAGTATACTTGAAGCTAATACTCCTGAAAATTTGACAAAGTTTCAGTATTAAATAAGTGAGAAATTAAACACTTAACTTTCTGTAATGACAAGTATCGGTTAGCTATTACTGAAATTTCTGAAAATTTTTTTATTGCATATTTATTATCAGTTATCTGTTTGGTATACTTGAAGCTAAACTCCCGAAAATTGGACTTGACAAAGTTCACTTAAAACTTTAACAGCATTGCAACTCAAAATTTGGCAAATAAGCTTTCAGTTGTCTATAAATTTTGACAGTGGCAGTTTTCAGTGCTGAAGTTCAAAGTTTCACTATGCAAATTAGTCACCTCTGTGAGTTTCGTGAAATTAAACGGTGACTAATGCATGGTACACCCAAAAATCCATACGGGGATGATGTAACTAGATAGGGGTGCATATACATATACACGTGCGAAAAGCGATAAGTGGGGTGGTCGCTACCCTATAACTCATCCAACCCAATACCCTACAACCCCAGACGGATCGATATTACCGAAAATTCGGCAGAACTATTAAAAACCGAAGCTATAATTAAAAATTTTGGGCTCTCCCGCATAAACGGTTGTTTTTTTTTCTTTCTTAGTTTTGCAGAATTTTCGGTAATTTCGATTTGTCTGGGGTCGTAGGGTATTGGGTTGAAATTTGTTACATTGTTTGTATGTAGGTTTTGGTATTGTATTTATTGAGAATTTTGGACTCCCGTAAAATTAGATTTTTCTTTAGTAGTTTTTCAGAATTTTCAGTAATTTCGATTTGTTTGGGGACGTAGGGTATTGGGGTATAATTTGATACATTGTTTGTATTGGTATTATATTGGATTTGTATTGGATGTGTATTGGGTATTTTACCCAATTGTTGTTGGGTTGTTGATGTTGTTGTTATTGGGTAATTTACAGCTGTCAAATTATATTTACAAAACCCAATACCCAAGTTTTGTAAATATAATTTGACAGCTGTAAATATCATAGTTACTCATCAATAGTTACCCGACGAGAGCTGACAATGACTCATGCTTTTTCGAACAAAGAATCGCGTTTTCTATGCTCGTTGGCATGCTTAAAGTAAATGTAGTATCTATAATAGTAATATCATCTAGATCCACACACATTCCAATAAATGTAGTAGAGTGAAATGAAATTCGAAACGTATGTCGAATTTCGGCAATATCGAGCAATAAGTCATTGCCAGATCTCAACGGGTGTACTATACGCCTAAAAATATATTATTCAAATTATTTCACGTCCGATGCCCCGATTGGTTTACTCATACGTCATCTGTATTTTGATTGGTTAAATCAAAGATGACGTATTAATGCTGGACCAATCGCGTGAGGGCATTCGCGTAGTTTTACGCGGGAAATTTAAAACTCGTTTTAAATTTCGACCGCATTAACGAAACGCCCTGTATGAACGATTACGTATGGACGATTTAAAATTAAAATTGCCAATTATGCCGTTCGATATGTTTGCGCTAACGCGAATTTGTGGCGCGTGACTTGCCGAGGGCGCACGGACGGAATTCGAAATTTCCCAATTTCGCGCAATTATTTATTTAGCCCGTGGGAATGCGAGTTATGATTGCCAGTCCCCCGCCCCCTTCCATGCCCGCCGCCACTGATTAACACCGTCCGATCCTCGAGCGGCGAAAAAATTCGACGTCCGAGGAATTATTCATGAGCTTCCCATGCAAACGTCCCATTTTCATGGGCAATAAACAGTCAAACAGCAACTCGAATGATCACCGCAAAAAAATGTAAACGGCATGAAAACATTCAGGTGAAAATTCAGGATTTCTGAATTACTCTTTTTACATGGTTTTTGTTCTGTAACTATTGAGAATACCGAATATGACTTACGTCCATATAACATTTTTTTCTTATTATTACTTCCTGAACTAGACGGCAAAGTTATTTACACCTATTCTAAATCACCCTGTATATCTGATGTTCAATAGCAATACATATTTGATATTTGAAAGTTTATTATAGTGTTTTCACTTAAAATTGAAAATGTACCTGCAATGACATGGAGTCAGAGGGAGGGAGGGAGGTGACAGGGAGAATGACATGAGGGTTTATTACGGTCAGGGGTTCTCCATTGTATGGCGTACTGCGAAGAGGCGGGCGTCCAGGAACGTAACCAAATAATTTGTTGTTATTTGTTATTTGTTATTTATTTCACGAATCATACTGTATATAAATTTTCCATGAAATTATAACTACATTTGTAAAACACAAGGCTCTGGACTCTGTTCTCTTCCCATTGCTATATGTCATAATTGTTTTCACTTGAAACTGAAAATGTACCTGCAATGAGGGTTTATTACGGTCAAGGGTTCTCCATTGTATGGCATGTTGCGAAGAGGCTCTGGACTTCTCTTCCCATTACCCGTCATAAAATTCCGTTCGCACAATGGACCGCAATAAACACCTTCCGTAGGTAGATTTTCAATTTCAAGTAAAAATACTATACTTTTTTTTTAAGTAAATGATTTTTTTTTGTGGCCTCCAGATGAACTTTGTGCACTACTACTACTGCACCCCTAGCTCGTTTCTCGTTTCTTTAAGTACATCCCCAATTTATTTAGAATTAAATTCGTGCAATTGTGTAACTGAATCTGCAAAGAAAAACTCGCATTCCGGCCATCTGCGTTTCTCACGTCACTCCCTTTCTCCTCGCGACTTTCTTCCTCCCCATAACTTCGACGGGAAATAAATACGAGGTCGTAAAACAGCCCCACCCGGCACCTCCCTTCCAGCCACCCCACGGTAATATCCCGGATTCACGTGCATTCAGCCTAATGAGGGACATTCATACTGACGAGGAAAAAATGTATGCCATAATCTACGAAACGCAAGATTACAGGCTTGAACCTGATGATTACAATTTGCCGTGATGGCCTGTAACGGGTTTTCATGTTAATACGTTGATTGAATTGAATTGAATAGGATACAATCAAGAATGGAAGTGTGATGACAGTTTTATGGATTATTAGATGGTCGTAAAGTGTATGAAAAAGTTTTGTTATGCACTCGGCTTGGGCTCGTGTATAAACTTCGTCCTCGTAAATTATAGCTTACATTATGCGTTCGTTAAATAATAATTTAAAAAAATATATTGTACACTCGGCTGCGGCTCGTGTACAAACTCCATTTTCGTGATATATAAATAAATCTAGGTGTGGTACATAACAATATACTATAACTAGTATATTTGTTTAATAAATCGGGTGGGTTAAATGGACTGTATATTAATTTTAACTATGATGATAAAATTTCTTGCTGTGAGCGCGGCGTGGGCGTTAAAGTGGTCGGCGAAATGGGGTTCTGACTTACCCTCTGGTAGGCTGCTCAGGGGATGACGGCACGGGTTCCGTGGCACGGTTTTCGAACGACTCTGGCGTGTCCACTCTTTTCGAGCAGGCTTAAGATCGGGCCTGCGCTCTCGTCAGTTCCCGACAATTGGCCGACCATAGGCGCAAAAAAGGCGAAATTTATCCGAACAAACAATATGCAAATAATAAATAAACCACCCAACCAAAGTACTAAACAATATTATTTCATATAAACTGAATAGAGTAGTGAACTATTGATGAAATGACTTGCACAATGGCATAATAATTTATTTAATTAGCATTACGGTTGTCGTTCAAAAAAGTAATAACGCAATAATAATACGGTGGCAAGAAAGCGGTGGAATAATGCAGAGGAAGCAGCTCTATTATACTGATTACACTTAACATTTACGGTGAATGAGCGTCGATTTAATGAATGGAAACGCGACAGTTAAATAATGGTACGAATCTATTATTCAGTGCTCGAATGTAAAGTACTGAAAGCACGACATGGAAATGTCGTTGAGCTTCAAATTCAGGCACGTGCACGAAAAATCTATTTATCGATATAATAAACTTATCGATAAATAGATTTTTACGAAACAACGGAACAACGAAACTTCCAAATAATCAATAATATTAATTGGGCAATAACTTTGCGTAATTAATTACACGTAACACTGTGTTGTTAACACTAATTGTAGTGTTAACAATAACACTACAATTACACTGTCATAGAGAAAACTATTAATTGATAAGTTTTTTTTAAATAACGAAACCAAAATTTCAATAATATTGATTGTTTTATTACAAAAAAAAAAATGTGCGTTCAAACACGGTTTTTTAAAGTTTTTCCATTAAATCTTTTAGCTTTTGAAAATTTTCGGAACAAGCTAAAATTCTCGTGACAAAAAGGATATTTATTTGAAATTTCCAATCATTTTCTTTTAATCCACAAAGTTTGTGAATCCTAAAATATATTTTTCGAGTATTTAACTCGAAATTTTTATTTCAACATTTCGAGGCATTTTTGGAATTTTAAGTTGTTCTTAAAATTCCAAAATTGCCTCGAAGAAAAGTTGTTCATGAACAAAACTATGTTTATTGTAATATTTCTACAAACTTTGCGAATTAAAATCAATTTTTTTTAAGTTTTTTCATGGCATTTTTGGAATTTTAAGAACAAACAAAAATGTTCACGAGCAAAACTATATTTATTGAAAATTCCAATCATTTTGTTATATTCGAGTGTTTTTTTCGAGTATTTGCATAAATAATTTTCAACATTTCGTGGTATTTTTGGTATTTTTTAACTAGCAAACATGTTCATGAACAAAACCATGTTTCTTTCAACATTTAAACAAATTGGTTTTATTCCACACATTTTGTACATTCAAAAATAGTATTTTTATAGTTTTCTCATCAAAACTTTCAATACTTCTGAATAAAAAACATACATTTCGGGAATTTTTGGCACAAGCAAACATTTTCATGAGAAAAATAAGTATTTATTTAATAATTCTTCATTTTGTTTCATTCCCAGACTATTACAACTACTTGGAATTTTGAGAACATGCAAGAAAATTCATTCCCCTATTATGTGTTTTTAGAGTATTTTAATTATTATTTTCCACATTTCGTGGCATTTTAGGTTTTTTTAGAACTAGCAAAAATGTTCATGGACAAAACTATGTTCCTTTCAAAATTTCAACAAATCGATTTTATTCCACATATTTTGTACATTCAAAAATAGTGTTTTTATAGTTTTCCCCTTTTCAATACTTCAATACTGAATGAAAAAAAAACATAGTTTTGAAATTTTTGGCATAAGCAAACATTTTCATGAGAAAAATCAATATTTATTTAATAATTCTTCATTTTGTTTTATTCCCAAACTATTACAACTTCTTGGAATTTTGAGAACATGCAAGAAAATTCATTCCACAAATTATGTGTTTTTAGAGTATTTTCGTTATTATTTTCCACATTTTGTGGCATTTTTTGTATTTTTTGAACTAGCAAAAAAGTTCATGAACAAAACTATGTTCCTTTCAAAATTTCAACAAATTGGTTTTATTCCACACATTTTGTACATTCAAAAATAGTGTTTTTATAGTTTTCCCCTTTTCAATACTTCAATACTGAATGAAAAAAAAAACATAGTTTTGAAATTTTTGGCATAAGCAAACATTTTCATGAGAAAAATCAATATTTATTTAATAATTCTTCATTTTGTTTTATTCCCAAACTATTACAACTTCTTGAAATTTTGAGAACATGCAAGAAAATTAATTCCACATATTATGTGTTTTCAGAGTATTTTCATTATTATTTTCCACATTTTGTGGCATTTTTGGTATTTTTTGAACTAGCAAAAATGTTCATGAACAAAACTATGTTCCTTTCAAAATTTCAACAAATTGATTTTATTCCACATATTTTGTACATTCAAAAATAATGTTTTTTATAGTTTTCCCCTTTTCAATACTTCAATACTGAATGAAAAAAAAAAACATAGTTTTGAAATTTTTGGCATAAGCAAATATTTTCATGAGAAAAATTAATATTTATTTAATAATTCTTCATTTTGTTTTATTCCCAAACATTACAACTTCTTGGAATTTTGAGAACATGCAAGAAAATTCATTCCACAAATTATGTGTTTTTAGAGCATTTTCATTATTATTTTCCACATTTTGTGGCATTTTTGGTATTTTTTGAACTAGCAAAAATGTTCATGAACAAAACTATGTTCCTTTCAAAATTTCAACTAATTTGTTTTATTCCATACATTTTGTACATTCAAGAATAGTGTTTTTATAGTTGTTTTCATTAAAAATGTCAATACTTCTGAACGAAAAGAACATACATTTTTGGTATTTTTGGAACATATTCATTCATTGAATATGTTCAATCATATTGAACATATGACTCATTGATATATTCATGAGAATATATCAATATTTATTAATAATTCTTCAATTTGTTTTATTCCACAAATTATGTGACTTATAATTTCTTGGAATTTTGAGAACATGCAAGAAAATTCGTTCCACAAATTATGCGACTTACAAGATCCTGGAATTTTGAGAACATACAAAAAGTTTATGGAAAAAAGTATGTTCATTTGAAATTCTAATGATTTTGTTTTATTCTACAAACTTTTTTGGATGTGGATTTTGAGAACAAGCAAAATATTTCACGAGTACAAGTATATTTATTTCAAAATTCCAATCATTTTGTCACATCCACAAATGTTGAATAATACTTTCTTTTTAGTCTAATAAAATTAAATTAAACATTAATAAAACTAATATTTTTCTCTTGTGAATAATAGCTTTTTTTGTCATTCAATGCGAGGGTACAATGTTTAATTATAATACTAACATTTTTGAATACATAAAATATATAGAATAAAACAGAATTATTGGAATTAATAAATAAATATTGGTTTATCTCATGAACATTTTTGCATGTTCTCAAAATTCAAAGAAATAAATGTTACTAAATGTCACTAAATTTGTCACAATGTCGCAATTTTACAATTTTAAATTGTGGACTGACAAAATTACAAAATTACAAAAACCTAAAAATATCACATGGCGACATAAATATACCAATGCCTTTTATTTTTTCAAAAAATGTCATTCTTCAAGAAAAGTTTTGCTTTCAGAAAATATCCTTATAATGTGAGTGACTTTGGTTAAAACGAAGTATATTTGTTTGAAAATTCCAATCATTTTATCACATTCCACAAATTTTGTGTATTGAAATACAGTTTTTTAGATTTTGTACGTTAAAATTTTTTTTGTTCGTTAAAATTTTTAACATTTTGTGACATTCTTTGAATTTTGAGAACATGCAAAAATGTTCATAGGATAAACCAATATTCCAATCATTTTATCACATTCCACAAATTTTATGTATTCGAATAAAGTCTTTTTAGATTTTGTTCGTTAATTTTTTTTTTGTTCGTTAAATTTGATAACATTTTGTGACATTCTTTGAATTTTGAGAACATGCAAAAATGGTCATAGGATAAACCAATATTTATTTATTAATTCCCATAATTCTGTTTTATTCCATATATTTTATGTATTCAAAAATGTTTTTGTAGACTTTTAGCATTAACATTTTCAGTAATTCGTGAAATTTTGAGAACAAGCAAATATCTTATAGAAAAAGTGCTTTTATTACAAAATTCCACTCATTTAATATTCCACTCATTCCACTAATTTCGCAAATGATTAATTTTTCCGTGCAATCAAGTGATCTGAAATTTTTTTTTTCAGAAAAATAAATCATTGCCCATAGATTTATTGTTCTGAAATCTGCAATCAAGTGATCAGAAATATTTTATTTTTATTGATTCCACTGGTCAACACTACTTTTGTCCCTTAGACGTAAATAGACGATTCCAATAGATTTTTTTTTTGCGGATTTCAGAAACGTCAACAAAAATCTCTAGAACGTCTGGTTTTTGTTATGTTTATGTTGAGAACGTGTTTTGGTTTTGTAAGCAAAATAGTGGAAAAACTATGTAAAAAATCCAAACAAAAAAATTACCTCCAACATTTTTTTTTTCTTTTCGCACATATGCATGTAGTAATACTGGATTCAAATTTCTGTGTGACCAGTGTCACTTTTCTAACCTAACTTTAACTGAGAACGTGTTTTGGTTTTTGTCAGCAAAATAGTGGAAAAGCTATGTAAATTAAAAAAAAAAATTACCTCCAACAGTTTTTTTTTTCTTTTTGCACATATGCATGCAATAGTTACCAGTGTCACTTTTCTAACCTAACTTTAACTGAGAACGTGTTTTTGTTTTTGTAAGCAAAATAGTGGAAAAACTATGTAAAAAATCCAAACAAAAAAATGACCTCAAATTTTTTTTTTCTTTTCGCACATATGCATGTAGTAGGTAAATACTTTCCGAAAAATGCATTTAAATTGAAGGTACAATACATTCGTCAAAATTTGACAACCAGTTTTATTTGGTAATAAAAAAATGGGTATTGGGGAATTATTATTCGTTTCGAAAAAACAACTTGAAGACTTGAGGAAATATTTAAATTCATTTCATCAAGTCTTCAAGTGACTAAACAACCTTTTAGTAACCAACTTTTGAGGACTGCCCCCCACCCCTTCAGTCATTTTCACGCACGTAGCCCCATTTCTTCCGCATATATCGCCCGAATTACCGATGATTTACAGCGCGATTTGCGATAAAAACTCCAGCGTTTATCATGCAAATGGGGGGGCAGGTGCGGCACGCACGGCCCCCCGGACCGTGCCCTTAAGCCCAGCCAGCGGGATTTGGAGCCCTTCCATGGGACCCGTTTCGAACCTAAGCCCATGGGCTGATCGACGATCGCAGAATCAATCGCCGATTCAGGCATCTGACGGATAATCTGACTGAAATTTAAACGTCCCAGCCCTCGCACTTCCTGGGGTTGGGGTTATTTATGGGCCCAATTATCGCGGGGAAAAATCGGCCACGCGTAAAGGGTGCAGTCGCATCTGGCTATGCTGATTTGGTGGAGGCGACGAAAGGATAAGTGAGGCAGTCCCGAAGCGATAGAATGGAACGAGCCGTTGAAAATCATAGTAGTCCATTTTTTTTTAAATTGAGAAAGTTCAGAAATATATAGTCGACCCAAAAATCTAAGAATATTACGACTTTGACTTTTAAGTATTTTATGGGGGTTTTATTTGGTGTTGCCATAAAATCATAAAAGTCCTGCTAATATTATTCAGTTATCTAGGGTTGCCCGGCTGTCTTTCTGGTATTGACGACGGCGTGCGATTCTTCCGCCTTGACCATCCGTTTGCTTTATGGTGACCCTAAATTAAACCCCGAATATAACTATTAAGAAGTCAAAGTCATAATATTCTTAGATCTTTGGGTCAAGTATACAAGGGGCAACATTCCATGTGTATTTCTGGACTTATCTCAAATTTAAAAAAATAAAGGACTTACCCCACTTTCATTTTTTCAACGGCTCAGATGTTTCTTTCGATGTAGATTTTCTATAGTAACCATAGATAGGATTATTAAAAATGCAAGTTTTTGTACTAAATTAGTATTATAGTCTGTCCAATTCAAGATAGAGGCGTAAATAATATTACATGCGTAAACGGCCCGTGAATACCTTAACATAAGGCATTTGATTGGTCGTCCGCAGTCTGCAGTCTAGCAGGTCTAAGCGGAAGTGGATTTTCTCTGCTTGATATCTCTAGAACGGCTTGGAATTTTTCGTTGAAACTTGATATTCAACAGTTGCGCTGTCTAACTTAGTGTTGACCAGATTTTTGGTGAAAATGACCTACTATTAGTGGGATTTTACTGGGGTTATTCATTTTTATTTTATGTTTCCTTTTGAATTTGAAAGAGGCAAGACGAAATGTGCGACGCAAATTTCCATTTGGGAAAATACGAGCAAGAATTTTCAGCGCTTCCAGTGGGATTTTCAGGATGGGCTTTGTTGTTGGCTTTGGGATGCAAATGGTCCTCTCCCGTGCGGCTTTCGGTGCGCCGACGTGGAGGGACCCGCCGAAGAGATTGGGGGAGGGGCCGAGGGGGGAGCAGATGCAGTTTCCCATTGTTGGGGTGAGAGCGCGTGCTTTACAACACACACACACAAATATATGTATACGTATATACAGGGGCATACGAAGTCAGACAGAAAGAGAGCCATCGGGAGGCGCAGTCAAAACAGAAACGCAGACACACACGGCCGGCCAGACACGCCGGTCGTCGCTGTGCTGCTGCGAAGAAGAACCGCGTGGAAGTCGCGTGTGTAGTGGTCAAGTGGTGGAGTGCGCCCGAGATGGGCAACAGCACCAGCGGCGGCTCTTCGGCCACCAGGAAGTCGCGCTCGCTGCCGACGTCGCCGGAAGTGCGAAGGTGATTGCGCTACCTCTTCGCGTGTTGCGTGGTGTATGCCCGTCCATCGGGTTCTTGTGGCCTCTTTGTTCTTTAACGGTGTTGTAATAATGGTGACCGCGTTGGTGTGTGCGCCAGAAGAGTGGTCGGACGTGTTTTGCGTTCCGAGGTCTTCGCCACCAGTGATAATGCAACTCCTCAGTGGTTGTCGTGAGCAAGTCTGCCTGTTCGTGTATTTGTGTGTGTATAATGCGCGAAGATGTTTGGAGATTATGGCTAATTGCAAATTAATCTTTGGCCTTTGAGGAAATAATTAATATTCCACAACACCAATTATCACAATTATCCGCTGATTATACCAAGTGTTTCAAGTTTTACCTCAGAGACCAAAATTGCCCCTTCTGATAGATATAAAATGTCCAGGCACCAAGATTAGTTTATTGCAACCACCTGATTTATAGGATTGCCCCAATGCTGTATTGCCATTTGACTTTGAAATTGTAAATGGCCATCTCTTTGGGTTCGCCATCGCCATCCTACATACTTTGCAACGGTGTATGTAGCTGTTCAAGGTTTCGTCTTTTGGGGAATCTTTTTGTAGTTCTGGCGTGCTAATTATAGGTACCACAATTAGCCGGCCTCAGCTGGTCGCATGTTCACTATATTCGTTAAAAACATCAATGACAAATTTTGATTGATGTAATGACAGATGTTTGTTGAATTTTAATATTTAATTTTAAATTATGGTAGTGAAAAAATAGTATATACACAACGGTTGTGAATACTATTACAGCCTCGGGTCATGTAACCCTCAGCGCTATCAATAAAAGAAAACCATAACTATTATTACAGCTATTAAATGGTTCTATTCTATGTATTATTCACGAAAAGCAGAGTTGTTTGCCTCCCGTTTAAGCAAAACTAAAACTTTCTACCCTCGTATGAGGGACGAAAGGGCCTACTTTCTATTAAGGGAGTAGAAAAAAAAATGTCTTAAATGGTTTTGTTAATTCAAGGGACACATTTGGGCATACAATTTAAAAAAAAACTCGCGAAAAGAGTTTTATAGTCAAGTTTGAAATGATATTAAAAATTTTACACTAATTTATGCATGTTTGGAATCGTATGTATATACTGACAAATTCAAATTTTTCTTATTCAACTGTAAATGGCCAAAAATCCGTATAAATTAAAACTCGGTATTAATAATATCATTGAAAACAGTGTCTTATCCTTACTCAACATATCAACATTGGTTTACAAATTGAGTTACGACGATATTTTTCACAATACCACTTGTACCACAGAAAATATCCTCATAATGTGTGTCATATCGTTTGTCAATAATCACACAAATTTTGTAAAACCTGGGTAACGTCAGCTCTAGTTATCCATCGAAATTTAAATGATCACTCGGTATAATGTTCTTAGATTTCTCTTAATTGATGGAGTATTCAATGCCATAGGTTTAATAATTCTTATGGGTAATTGTGTTGTTTGAGTTTTCCTGATTTTTTATGTTTCACACAATTTTCCATTGCCATTGGATTCTATTTTGGTCTCTGATTCAGCTCTAACTATCCATGGAAATTTACATGATCACTCGGTATAATGTTCTTAGATTTCTCTTAATTGATGGAGTATTCAATGCCATAGGTTTAATAATTCTAAAGGATAATTGTGTTGTTTGCGTTTTCCTGATTTTTTTATGTTTCACACAATTTTCCATTGCCATTGGATACTATTTTGGACTCTGATTCAGCTCTAGTTATCCATGGAAATTTAAAGGATCACTCGGTATAATGTTCTTAGATTTCTCTTAATTGATGGAGTATTCAAGGCTATATGTATAATAATTCTTATGGTTAATTGTGCTGTTTGAGTTTTCATGATTTCACACAATTTTCCATGTTTTGTGATTGTTAATTAACAAATTTTCATTTCATTTTCAAACAATTTTGAATCAATCCACTTTCGTAGATTTCTCTTAGTGGATGGAGTATTCAAAATGATTCACTATTATTTGTGTTATGTTATTCTGTATTAAATGTTCGACATTTTTGTTCTTCGATAATTTTGTTATGGTTTTCGTATTGGCAAAAATTTGAAAAATGTTAGTCCTTACTTAACAATTAACTACAATAATAAGTAAATGCCTAACTTCTGTGGGTAACTTCTTCCCCAGTTCGAACCCAGGCCTTCTTGCTTTGATTGCCTCTTTGCTTTACTTGGCACACAAAAAGACGTGGGTTCGAACCCCGTTATTTATTTATAAAATATCTGGAATTAATGGGGAGAGATTTCCTAATTTTTCAGGATATCTCAGAATTTTTCTAAAATATTAAGATTTACTACCAACTTATTTTTTTTGTATTTGCATGCACAGCTCTTCATTAATAACGTACACGTGTACCAGAATTAAGTACCCAAATCCAGATTTACTTTAAATTATCTGGAATTAATGGGAAATTTCCTAATTTTTCAGGCCTTTTCAGGATTTTTCTGAAAATATTAGTACTTACTACTACATAGTTTTTTTTTTTTTCTGAATTGCACGGATTTGCATTAATAACGTATGCCAGAATTAAGCAGAAAAATTCAAATTTACTTAAAAATATTTAAAGTGTCTATATTTTCGGAAATGTCCTCCATTTAGTTGGTAATTTTATTATTCAATATCTGGATTTAACCAAAAATGTCCTGATTTTTTGCAGTATATTTTTAATAAATCATGATATTTTCGATGAAATCCTGAAAATCGAGAGATGCTGAAAATTCAGTTTATTCCACACTAATATCAGTTTTTTGCGAGTATTTTCTGACATTTTCATGTAAAATCTGACGTTTTAGAAAATCCTGAGCTATCCTGCTGAATCCAGAGATATCCTCAACAATATTTTTAGTAAAACATGATATTTTAAAGAAAGTTCACCTGAAAATCGAGGGATGCTGAAAAGACAGATTATTTCACAATAATTTCAGATTTTTTAAAGTTCTTCCTGATATTTTCATGTAAAATCTGACATTTTAGAAAATCCTGAGCTACCCTGCTGAATTCAGAGATATCCTCAACAATATTTTGAGTAACACATGATATTTTGAAGAAAATTCAGCTGAAAATCAAGGGATGTTGAATATTCAGTTTATTTCACACTAATTTCAGTTTTTTTAAAGTACTTAATGACATTTTCTTGTAAAATCTGACATTTTAGAAAATCCTGAACTATCCTGCTGAATCCAGAGATATCCTGAACAATCAGGATATTTTGGTGTGAAATTTCCGGATTGTTCCTGGCTATTTCAGATATTTTCGTGTAAAACCTAACATTTTACACGAAAATTGCAGGAATATCTTTTCTTTTTCACTGGTGAATTTTCGTGTAAAATCTGACATTTTATATCCAGATATATTCTGAAAACTAAAAAATGCACACTAATTTAAGATATTTTCAAGTAATTCCTGATATTTTCTTGTAAAATCTGACATTTTATATCCTGATATATACTGAAAACCAAGAAATTTACACTAATTTCAGTTATTTTCAAGTAATTCCTGCTATTTTTGTATAATATTTCAGGTTTTACAGGAATATATATGAACTTGGTGTGAATTTTTTGATATTTTTGTGTAAAATCAGACGTTTTATATCCAAATATAAACTGAAAACCAAGAAATTTACACTAATTTCTGTTATTTTCACGTAATTCCTGCTATTTTTTATATAATATTTCAGGTTTTACACGAAAATATTTTAAATTGGTGTGAATTTCTTACATTTTCGTATAAAATCAGACGTTTTATATCCAGATTTATACTGAAAACCAAGAAATTCGCACTAATTTCAGTTATTTTCAAGTAATTCCTGCTATTTTTGTATTATATTTCAGGTTTTACACGAAAATATATGAAATTGGAGTGAATTTCATGATATATTGGTGTAAAATCAGACGTTTTATATCCAGATTTATACTGAAAACCAAGAAATTTGCACTAATTTCAGTTATTTTCAAGTAATTCCTGCTATTTTTGGAAAATATTTCAGGTTTTACACGAAAATATATGAAATTGGTGTGAATTTCTTGATATTTTGGTGTAAAATGAGACGTTTTATATCCAAATATAAACTGAAAACCAAGAAAATTGCACTAATTTCAGTTATTTTTAAGTAATTCCAGCTATTTTGTGTATAATATTTCAGGTTTTGCACGAATATACATATGAAATTAGTATGAATTTTTAGATATTTTCGTGTACAATCAGACGTTTTGGAAACTCCTAAATCCAAAGATATTCTAGACAATCAGGAAATTTCATATTAATTTTAGATATTTTCCTGTAAAACCTGATATCGTATACGAAAACATTATGAAATACTTTAAAATATCTGAAATTACTAAAAAAATCCAGATTTTTCCTGATAATGTATTGAATATATCCTGATGTATGGATTCACTTGGAATTGTCTTGATTTTTTCCTGGGTAAATCTGGACTTATCTGGATGAATCAAAGTATTTGTGGATATATAGGGATTTATTTAACTAAAACCTGATATTGTATACGAAAACATTATGAAATACTTAAAAATATCTGAAATTACTAAAAAAAAATCCAGATTTTTCCTGATCATGTTTTGAATATTTCCTGATATCTGGATTCACTTGGAATTGTCCTGATTTTTCCTGGGTAAATCTGGACTTATATGGATATATCAAAATATGTGTGGATATATAGGGATTTATTTAGAAACGTTTGAATTGACAACTCAGAGAATTACAACTCTTAATTTTTCCTGGATATTTTCGGATTTACGCGAACCTCTTAAAAAATAACCAAAAAATATTGTTATCTACTTCCATTTTATTAATTAATTTTTATAAATTGCTGTTAAAATTTGCTATTTTTTTTAATATTTCAGATGTCAGAAATTACGACGCAATATTTGGGTTTACTTGGATTATCTTAACTTATCTCTAATACTCTTATACTCTTAACTTATCTGGATATATCAGAATTTACAACAGAATATCAGATTCCATTTACAAATATACAAATTTACGGAAATATAGATGGGATCTCGCATTCCTTCCACTTCTTCTCTCGGTGTTTTTGAAGTACTCTATTTGTACGGCGAATGATTAACTTTGCGACGAGATCTTTCCGAGAGATTGCAATCCGCGTGTTTACCAACGACCTGTAAGTGGATCGTAAACGAGTCCAATTCCGTGGCAAATGCGCGACTTCGATTTCCATTTACGCTCACGACACCAAGAACCAGTTTCTCCACGTCCCTCACCCATTGACGAATTCAATTGCAACTATTGACACACTGCACACTGCATTTAACATTATTACTTTTTTTCGTTTCTGAAATACTTTTAGATTTTTTCAATTTCTGCTGGTTTGATTAGTTTTAGTTACCAAAAGTAGGTAGATGTTTTCTTGATGTCAAAAAAGACAAAGTATTGAAGTTTTACAAATAAATTGACATTTGACGTGACGTGACGTGATGACGTGACGTGACGTGACGTGACGTGACGTGACGTGACGTGATAATATTCAACGTGACCTTATTTTGGTAATCTTTTGTTTTATTCAGATAAGAGTATATAGATAGAGATGACACTATTCCGACGGGGTGTTAAAGTTACTATAGCACTGTTAAATCTTTTGACCAATGAACACATTTTGATTTATTGCAATTATTTGGCTTTATAGACACGTTGCATATTTTGCTATGCAAAACTATACCCATAAAATATTCTAATCTACTTGCTGATAGCAACCCATTCTACACACCCTGCATCACAGCATCGCCATTTTCATATTTGAACACTATAAATTTACATTCTCCCCATCAGACTGCTTGCATTGCCGTTCTCGCCATTATAAAATCACGATATTTTCATGTAAAAGTGCAAGGGTGAGTCGTCTCCAACTCATCTCTCCTCGAGATATAAATAATCGCAGCGCCTCGTTAAAGCTATTCCCGGTGCACTTGGAGGAATCGTACGTCCTTCTTCAGCATCTCATCGCCGTTTATTGGCCGTAAAATTCCTACTTGTGTGAACGCCAACTCGGCCCGAGCGAGCGTGGGCGATGGCGCGAATGCAAGCGAGATAACGACAATTATGCGCCTGGTAATGGCCTCGAAGACATTTTACGACCTCCTGGGAGGTGGAGGAATTCATAACAACCACCGGCCACTTGCTCGGACGGCTCCCATATGCCAAGATCATTGGAGTTGCAAAAACATCTATTCCACAGCGTCGAACCCCAAATCTGTTTTAAAGTGTATTCTCGGTATTTGGCTTTTATTGCAGCAGACACATTTGTATTAAGATTGAAAAGACGAGTTATTGGAGTGGCTATTAGCTGCCCATTATATTCACCGAGAAGTGCTTGAGCAAATTACGGTGCGCATAAAGATCAATAGGCACCTTAAGCTGTTTATTGAGCAAGGATTGCCTCTTCGGCAAATATAATTAGCGACCGGGAAATCCAAAACATATTAATTGCACCGCATTAGGAATCCTCAGAAATGCCAGATAGAGGAATTACCCAAGGATTGTAAGAACCAAGTGTGGAACATGGTTTACCAAAACGAAATGCCGCACCAATCAGGGACCATCTTCAAGCCACCCTCGCGGTGCATAATTCAAATTGCGCCCCACCCCAATAACTCAAAGATTTAATTGTAAGAATGCAGAGCAGACAAGACTTTAATTCGTTACCTTCACCGGTATACATCGTTGTGTATTTATTATTGTTACATATTAATTATAGTCCACGTTATTTCCAAACCTACGAATTTTAATTACCTTTTCATTTACATTGGCGATACAACTCGCCTGGTCCTTCGATTACGTAACACTAACCTAACCTAATTTTTTGTTAAGGTATTCAGGTATAATTAAAAAACAACGTATGATTCGCGTGCATAAGGGCATTCCAAGCACTCGGCTGCGCTTAGTACTCACAAACCCGTCGAGTGTGCTTGAAAGGCTCTCTTATGCACGTATAATAGTATATTATGAAATTAGTTAATATACTGCCCGACGGTTTGATGCTGAGTGGTGTTGACTGGTGTTGGTGATGACGTGTTGTTGATTGCGCCTTCCTGCCTGGAGGACATGCTCCCTTTTGGTCGGGGTTGTAGTATGGGGTGGTGTCTAGAAGTCCCATCTTCTTGGGTTCGTGTCGTCGCACACAAAACTGTTTCTGGGAAGACCATTAGAGGCTGCACATAATTGTTTGTGCCTTCAGACGTTGGAGCACCTAATAGTTTGTGTTGAATTCGGATGTTGAAAGGTTTTGAATTTTTTCAACCGTTTCGTATCCGGTTCGAAGGACCAACGTGGTTTTGTATCCGGTTAGAAGGACCAATTTGTTTTGTACCCGGCTAGTAGCACCGAAATTGTTGTATGTTGTAAGGTTCGAAATTTGTGGGGCTTGGCAGTATGGGGTGGAGTCTAGAAGTCCCATCTCCTTGGGTTCGTGTCGCCGCACACAAAACTGTTTCTGGGAAGACCATTAGAGGCTGCACATAATTGTTTGTGCCTTCAGACGTTGGAGCACCTAATAGTTTGTGTTGAATTCGGATGTTGAAAGGTTTTGAATCTTTTCAACCGTTTTGTACCCGGTTCGAAGGACCAACGTGGTTTTGTATCCGGTTCGAAGGACCAATTTGTTTTGTACTCGGCTAGTAGCACCGAAATTGTTGTTTGTTGTAATGTTCGAAATTGGTGGGGGCTGGCAGTATGGGGTGGAGTCTAGAAGACCCATCTCCTAGGGTTCGTGTCGTCCCACACAAAACTGTTTCTGGGAAGACCATTAGAGGCTGCACATAATTGTTTGTGCCTTAAGACGTTGGAGCACCTAATAGTTTGTGTTGAATTCGGATGTTGGAAGGTTTTGAATTTTTTCAACCGTTTTGTACCCGGTTCGAAGGACTAACATGTTTTGCATCCGGTTCGAAGGACCAACTTCTTTTGTACCCGGCTCGTAGCACCGAAATTGTTGATTGTTGTAATGTTCGACATTGGTGGAGGCTGGCAGTATGGGGTGGAGTCTAGAAGTCCCATCTCCTTGGGTTCGTGTCGTCGCACACAAAACTGTTTCTGGGAAGACCATCAGAGGCTGCACATAATTGTTTGTGCCTTCAGACGTTGGAGCACCTAACTGTTTGTGTTGCCTTCGGATGTTGAAAGGTTTTGATTTTTTCAACCGTTTCGTACCCGGTTCGTAGGACTAACATGTTTTGCATCCGGTTCGAAGGACCAACTTCTTTTCTACCCGGCTCGTAGCACAGAAATTGTTGTTTGTTGTAATGTTGAAAATTGGTGGGGGCTGGCAGTATGGGGTGGAGTCTAGAAGACCCATCTCCTTGGGTTCGTGTCGTTGCACACAAAACCGTTTCTGGGAAGACCATTAGAGGCTGCACATAATTGTTTGTGCCTTCAGACGTTGGAGCACCTAATAGTTTGTGTTGAATTCGGATGTTGAAAGGTTTTGAATCTTTTCAACCGTTTCGTATCCGGTTCGAAGGACCAACGTGGTTTTGTATCCGGTTCGAAGGACCAACTTCTTTTGTACCCGGCTCGTAGCACCGAAATTGTTGTTTGTTGTAATGTTCGAAATTGGTGGAGGCTGGCAGTATGGGGTGGAGTCTTGAAGTCCCATCTCCTTGGGTTCATGTCGTCGCACACAAAACGATTTTAGGGATCCCAGAATCCGTTACTGGGATTCACAGCTTACCAAATGTTCTCAATAGGCCAGATCTGGGTAATTCCTAATGACACACGGTAATGTGTGTCCCAGAATCCGTTACTGCCTTATTAACAGCTTACCAAATGTTATACCATATTTGCTTTTTGTCCTCCAGACACTAATCTATTTGTTTTGTTTCTTGTTGCAGATCGACGGCTATACCCCACAAGGGCGGCAGCAGCATCCCCCTGCCTGGCTCTGCGCTTCCAGCTCGTAGATGCCCCCCAGACAAGGTGCGCCCTGTGGCGGGGTCCAGCAGGGCCTCCAGCCCGGCGCTCTCGATGATCCCGAGGGCGCCTCCGACCTCTGCTGTGGGCAGCCCTTACCAGACGCCGCCGCCGCAGCAGCAGAACCAGCCCCAGCTGAACCACCACCAGCAGTCCACGAAGAATTCGTCGATGCTGGACAAGCTGAAGCTGTTCAAGTCGGGCGACCGGCCGGTGCAGACGACCACGGGGAAGAGGACTAGCAGCTCGAGCGGCGTCTCCTCGGCGCGGAGTGAGCGCTCGGACAGCAGTCTGAGCCTTGAGCCTACTGTCGACGTGAAGCCGGCGAGGAACAGCGCGCGGATCAAGCAGCAGAGGCCTGGCAAACCGGCGCCATCGTCGAAGGGTAGCCCCTCGCAAGGCAAAAAAGAGCTGAACGGCCCACGTGGAGGTGCCGCCAGGACCGCCGTGGAGGTCGAGAAGCATGCGAACAAGGTGGCCCACCTGGGGAAGCTGGTCGAGCCGAAAGTAAAAGTGCCCGCCGGGAAACACGTCGGCGACGTGGGCGCCAGGAGTTCGCCCCAAGGCCCCCATCCCACGCAGCAGCAGCAGCAGCCTGGAACGGGCATACCCAAGCCCACGGCCGCCGTCAAAGGCACGACCAAGATACCCAGAGAGGAGAAGAGGTCGCCGCTGTCGCGCGAGAGCTCCCAGGTGGGCATGACGCAGACGGGGAACGTGGTGCAGGCGCCGGCGAAGCCCGCCGTGGGCATCGTCTCCCCGATGAAGAGCGCCGAGAAGGAGGCTTCCAACGTGCTCTCGGAGAGCAGCCACAGCGCCTCCACGGGGCACCACAGCAACTCCAGCGAGAGCAGCGTCATCTACAAGCCGTCCAGCGAGAGCGGCTCCGAGCACCACAACGCCGTCATCCCCAACAGGAAGGAGGCGCTGGAGTACATGGCGGAGGCGCCCAAAGTGCAACTGAACGAGGAGAAGCCCCTCAACACTCAAATCACCCACGTGAAGGACGTATCACTGGGAGGCGGCGAGGAGGAGGGAATGAGCGTGGAGCCCATGAGGCCGCTCTTCAGGGGCTACTGCAGCACGTTAACGCTCCCAGCGCGCCCCAGGCACTACCCCAGGGTGCAGCCCGACGGCGCCGGCGACTACTGCGAGATCGCCCTGGCCAACGGCTACCTATCGGACGGTGAAGTGCTAAGGAATCCCAACGGGGGCGAAATCTGCGACGGCTACATGTCCGAAGGTGGGAACGCTCTGTACGCCAGGAGATTGCACACCATTCCAGCTCACATACCTAATGGGTAAGCCGCAAAGATCATTAACTATAAATGCGTTATAAACCTGCCCCCGCTTTTGTGTTGTGTTTGCAGGCTGCAATGTAATTTACCCTTGAAAACTTTGGGCTGTGCCATTAATTTTCGGCACAATCGCCCACTTGGGGCATATTCCTTATGCGGCAGAGTGTTAAAATTCCTCCTGATAAATGGCGAAATCGTAATTACGCAAAGCGCACCTCGTGTGTAGCGAGACGTCGTAATTAGCGACGTGTTGTAATTGTAACCGTTATGCCCTCCCGGCCACCGTACATTACGTTCGTTTCCTGGCCATCAGGAAGTACTAACATCCAGAAAACTGCACTGTTGCTCGTACATTACTTACAACTAATCCCTACGTCAAAATTTCACAGAGATTACTTTAAGTATGCAAATCAGGCATAAAATATCAAAATACCCATTAGATAAATTTTCAGAAATTTCATAGACTGGTAAGAAAATAACTCGATTTTCTCACTTAATTTACACATACCTATTGTGAATTTGTGGGAGGAAATATTTTGAGGCATACTGTATGCAAATCAGGCATAAAATTTTCAAAATACCCATTAGGTAAAGTTTCAGAAATTTCAGTAACCAATAACTTACACTGGTCAAAGTTAATAACTTTCTTTTCTCACTTAATTTACACATACCTGTTGTCAAATTGTGGGATGAAATATCTTAAGGCATACTGTATGCAAATCAGGCATAAAATTTTCAAAATACCCAATAGATAAATTTTCAGAAATTTCAGTGACAAACTGGTCTACTCGTAAAGTAATAACTTGATTTTCTCACTTAATTTACACATACCTGTTGTGAAATTGTGGGAGGAAATATCTTGAGGCATACTGTATGCAAATCAGGCATAAAATTTTCAAAATACGCATTAGATAAACTTTCAGAAATTTCAGTGACAAACTGATCTACTCGTAAAGTTAATTGCTTGATTTTCTCACTTAATTTACACATACCCGTTATTAAATTAGCAGAGGATTTATCTTCAAGCATACTGTATGCAAATCAGGCATACATTTTTCAAAATATCCATTAGATAAATTTTCAGAAATTTCAGGGACAAACTGGTCTACTCGTAAAGTAATAACTTAATTTTCTCACTTAATTTACACATAGCTGCTGTGAAATTGTGGGAGGAAATATCTTAAGGCATACTGTATGCAAATCAGGCATAAAATTTTCAAAATACCCAATAGAAAAATTTTCAGAAATTTCAGTGACAAACTGGTCTACTCGTAAAGTAATAACTTGATTTTCTCACTTAATTTACACATACCCGTTGTCAAATTTGCAGAGGATTTGTCTGCAAGTATACTGTATGCAAATTAGGCATAACATTTTCAAAATACCTAATAGATAAATTTTCAAAAATTTCAGTGACAACTGGCCTACTCGGAAAGTTAATAGCTTGATTTTCTCACTTAATTTACACATACCTGTTGTGAAATTGTGGGAGGAAATATCTTGAGGCATACTGTATGCAAATCAGGCATAAAATTTTATAAATACCTAATAGATAAATTTTCAGAAATTTCAGTGACAAACAGGTCTACTCGTAAAGTTAATAACTTGATTTTCTCACTTAATGTACACATATTCGTTGTCAAATTTTCAAAGGAATTATCTTCAGGCATACTGTATGTAAATCAGGCATAAAATTTTCAAAATACCCATTAGATAAATTTTCAGAAATTTCAGTAGCTAATAACTTACACTGGTCAAAGTTAATAACTTTCTTTTCTCACTTAATTTACACATACCTGTTGTGAGATTGTGGAAGGAAATATGTTGAGGCACACTGTATGCAAATCAGGCATAAAATTTTCAAAATACCCAATAGATAAATTTTCAGAAATTTCAGTAGCTAATAACTTACACTGGTCAAAGTTAATAACTTTCTTTTCTCACTTAATTTACACATACCTGTTGTGAGATTGTGGAAGGAAATATGTTGAGGCACACTGTATGCAAATCAGGCATAAAATTTTATAAATACCTAATAGATAAATTTTCAGAAATTTCAGTGACAAACAGGTCTACTCGTAAAGTTAATAACTTGATTTTCTCACTTAATGTACACATATTCGTTGTCAAATTTTCAAAGGAATTATCTTCAGGCATACTGTATGTAAATCAGGCATAAAATTTTCAAAATACCCAATAGATAAATTTTCAGATATTTCAGTGACAAACTGGTCTACTCGTAAAGTAATAACTTGATTTTCTCACTTAATTTACACATACCTGTTGGGAAATTGTCAGAGGAATTATCTTGAAGCATACTGTATGCAAATCAGGCATAAAATTTTATAAATACCTAATAGATAAATTTTCAGAAATTTCAGTGACAAACAGGTCTACTCGTAAAGTAATAACTTGATTTTCTCACTTAATTTACACATACCTGTTGTGAAATTGTGGGAGGAAATATCTTGAGGCATACTGTATGCAAATCAGGCATAAAATTTTATAAATACCTAATAGATACATTTTCAGAAATTTCAGTGACAAACAGGTCTACTCGTAAAGTAATAACTTGATTTTCTCACTTAATTTACACATACCTGTTGTGAAATTGTGGGAGGAAATATGTTGAGGCATACTGTATGCAAATCAGGCATAAAATTTTCAAAATACCCAATAGATAAATTTTCAGATATTTCAGTGACAAACTGGTCTACTCGTAAAGTAATAACTTGATTTTCTCACTTAATTTACACATATCTGTTGTGAAATTGTTGGAGGAAATATCTTGAGGCATACTGTATGCAAATCAGGCATAAAATTTTCAAAATACCCAATAGATAAATTTTCAGAAATTTCAGTGACAAACTGGTCTACTCGTAAAGTAATAAATTGATTTTCTCACTTAATTTACACATACCTATTGTCAAATTGTGGGAGGAAATATCTTGAGGCATACTGTATGCAAATCAGGCATAAAATTTTCAAAATACCCGATAGATAAATTTTCAGAAATTTCAGTGGCAAACTGGTCTACTCGTAAAGTAATAACTTGATTTTCTCACTTAATTTTAACATACCTGTTGTCAAATTGTGGGAGGAAATATCTTGAGGCATACTGTATGCAAATCAGGCATAAAATTTTCAAACTATCCATTAGATAAACTTTCAGAAAATTCAGTGACAAACTAGTCTACTCATAAAGTTAATAAATTGATTTTCTCACATAATTTACACATACCCGCTGTGAAATATTCAGAACAATATATCTACAGGCATAATAGTGTATGCAAATCAGGCATAAAATTTTCAAAATACCCATTAGATAAATTTTTAGAATTTTCAGTAACCAATAACTTCTTTATTAATTATTAATAATAAAATTAACTTAATTAAATTAACCAATAAATTAACTTTATGAGTAGACTAGTTTGTCACTGTATACAAATCAGGCATAAAATTATAAAAATACCCAATAGATAAATTTTCAGAAATTTCAGTGACAAACTGGTCTACTCGTAAAGTAATAACTTGATTTTCTCACTTAATTTACACATACCTGTTGTGAAATTGTGGGAGGAAATATGTTGAAGCATACTGTATACAAATCAGGCATAAAATTAGAAAAATATCCATTAGATAAACTTTCAGAAAATTCAGCGACAAACTGGTCTACTCGGAAATTTTAGTGGGAACATTTAAATATGTATCCATGTTTTTATACTTAAATACTGATAAGTCAAGAACCATCGTATCAATATGAATGCAATTTATTACTGAAACTACGTGATATACTAGTATACAATGTGTGTAATTAAATTAATATGCAATAAGTGATTATTAAGATATTTCAATTTTTGTGTGAAATTCGATATTTTAGGACTGTTTTAAATATTACTCCAATTAGCCTTATGTTTAAATTATGATATCTTGAAAACCACAACATCTATATAAGTAAAATTTGTTACAGATATAGCACGATATACTAGCATTACTTTGGTGTAATTAAATTCAAATCAAATGGGCGTTTCTAAAGATATTTCCATTGTAAGGCACACATTCAAATGTGTATCCATTGTTTCGTACTTAAATACTGATTTCTCAAGAACCAGCGTATGAATATCATAGCAATTTATTACTGATATTAAGCGATTTACTAGAATACAATGTGTGCAATTAAATTAGTATCCAATGCGTGATTATTAAAATGTTTAAATTTTTGTGCAAATATCGATATTTTGGGGCTATTTTGACAGTCTCATATTTCATTTTATTAACGATATCTGGAAAATCACCGTATCAATATAAATATAATTTACTGCAGGTATTGCATGATATACAAGTATTGTATTGCTATAGATAAATTTATTTTCAATGGCTGTTTCTAGACATATTTATATTTTAGTGCGAACAATTAAATGTGTATCCATGTGTTCATATTTAAATACTGATAAGTAAAGAACCATCGTATCAATATGAATGCAATTTATTACTGATACTACGTGATATACTAGTATACAATGTGTGTAATTAAATTAATATACAATGAGTGATTATTAAAATTTTTCAATTTTTATATGAAAATTGTTATTTTGCTGCTATTTTGATTTTCTCTTATACTGGTCAACTCGTAATGTTAATAACTTGATTTTGTCACTTAATTTACATATACCCGTTGTCAAATTTTCAGAGGATTTATCTTCAGGCTTACTATATGGAAATCAGGCACAACATTTTCCAAATATCTATTAGATAAATTTTCAGCAATTTCAGTGACAAACTGGTCTATTCATGAAGTTAATAACTTTATTTTCTCACTTAATTTACACATCTCCTTTGCGAAATTTTCAGAGGAATTATCGTTTCCCATCTCATTTTCATAATAATCAGTCAGATTTTTTCTGTATCCCAAGACACCGTCATCAGTTTTTCTGAGAAACTTTGACTTTCGTGGTGGAGATCCCATAGCAAATTCTAATTCTTCTAAGTTTAAAAATACTTCTAAGCATATAAATTATTATTTTGTAATCCGTTGCTTTTGTTTTTGGGATCACATGTACAATCGTTTAATTAAATATTTCCAGCAGTAAAATGAATGAAATTGCGCTCTTTGCCCGTGTTTTTTCCATTAAGCTGGCGGGATAAACCGGGATCAACTGCGGAGTAATTTGCATGCAAATTCGCCTATGCGCTCTTCCGGACGAGCCGATCAATTAGCAATGTTTGCCCACGGAAATGAAACGGGAGATTTCACAGGCTTACAGTGTTAAGGATTTTTTTTTTTAATTAATCGATTTACAACTGTACATCGAGTAACTAAGTAAAGCAGACAATTTATTAACCAGACAGTTGACTGTGATAAGTATTTTTTTACTTAATTAATACACAAACACAAACAAACTTTTAGTACAGTAGGAATAGATTTAAGTTACTTATTAGTCTAAGACTAGATTGTAACATTATTAAAAAAAAAAAAAACCTAATTAATGCAGCAAATTTAATGCAGGAATTCGCACGATGTTTAAATATTGTTTACAATTATATAATTTATATAATTATATAATTTATAAGTTAACCGTGACAAGAAATTTTCTAATGATTTTTTTTTAATTTAGCAGTAGCTAAATTATATATTATTTAGAGAATTATGAAAAAGTACAAATTATTAATACAATGTAGAAAATTCTGTACTTACCCAAACACCCACAAAAGTGTAAAATTAACGGTAATAACGGTAAATTTAATATCTCAAATTTATCGTTATTAGCTTTAATTGTTATTTTTGTGGAAATTTTTGCATGTATAGAATTTTCTAAATTGTACTAATAATTTGTACTTTATTTTCTAAATTATATATAAATGGTGCTACATTTAAAAAAATAAATAAATATTACTTATCACCGTTAACTTCCAAATTATATATAACTGGTGCAATTGTAAAAAATGTTTTGACTTCGTGTGAATTATGCATTAATGATTTTTAAATTTGTGAGAAAAATGTTGAAAATTTGAAATTATTTGCAAGTTTTAAATCAAACACTTTGCTGAGGTGCGAATTCCTGCATTAATGATTTTAAAATTTGTGAGATAAACGTTGCCAAATTTGAAATTATTTGTAAGTTTTAAATCAAAAATTTTGCTGAGGTACGAATTCCTGCATTAATGATTTTAAAATTTGTGAGAAAAATGTTGCCAAATTTGAAATTAATTATAAGTTTTAAATCAAACACTTTGCTGAACAATAAAATAAATATTGTAACATTTTACTTAAGAAAATATCATTCATACTCGAAAATATATGAAACTTAAACATTGAATTTGCAAAAAATGTGTGATTTTATGATTTGGTTTTATTTTAACTAAACACGACAAAAAAAGTAGTTTTCAATACTTGCTGCCCCTTAGAAAAATTATTTTTACCTTTTAAGCCCGGCGCCTCCACCATTATTGCTATTGCCTTTTAAAGCCCCTATTCAAAATTAATTCTTATTATAACCATTTCTCCGTGCGCTGAATTTTTGTGCGACCGTGGTGGAGTGTCGGAGCACCCGCTGGCGTCCCCGTAGTGGCCCACTGCGATCCTCGTTTCGCCCGCTGGAATCGAGTAATCTTCAGGTCCACACCGCCATGACTCACGCGAGAGCCACGACGCGAAACGATTCGCCATGCGTGTCTCTCTCGCACTTCCAGCTGCCCCCAGCTCTCTCTCGCTCTTGCACTGGAAGCAACGGTCCAACAGTTTGACCCTTCGAACAGAAAACAATACTCACACATTGCACACACACAGTCACACACACACGCAAACGAGAGGCGATTAACTAAAAGCCCAAAGAATCGCGTACGAAATAAGCAAACAATCACTTCACGAAGATATAGTTATATTGTAATAATGAATTTAGTCATGCAATTTAATTGTTATCAAATAATAATTAAAAAAATATATATTAATAATTAAACTTAATAACTGTAATTAAACACAAAAATTAAACCATTGCATTGAGGTAATGTCAACACTACAATATTGCTTCTTCGGAAATTGGGAGGCCTGCAAATATTAGTCTCTTACAAAAATTGTGCTTTTTGTGCAAAAATTAACTGCGACTTTTATTAAAATGCTTTTCCATATGGGGAAGACCCCATATGGGGTCGATAGCCCAATAAAGGGCGATTATATATATATGCTTTTCGTGTATTTTAGACAATAATAATAAATCATAAAACACAAATTATAATTAAGCAAAAAACTCTAGCAAATTCAAATCAAACTATTTTAGTACAAAACTAGTTAGTGATGAATTGTTTAAAAAAATATATTACACCTAAGAAAATGTAAGCAAATTCCATCCAAACAATTTGTGTATGAAATACAAGTTCAAATAAATTCTAATAGAAAATTCTATCCAAACAATTTATGTATGAAATACAAGTTCAAATAAATTCTAATAGAAAATTATATCCAAACAATTTATGTATGAAATACAAGTTCAAATAAATTCAAATAGAAAATTCTATCCAAACAATTTATGTATGAAATACAAGTTCAAATATATTCAAATAGAAAATTTGAATCTATCCAAACAATTTATGTATGAAATACAAGTTCAAATATATTCAAATAGAAAATTCTATCCAAACAATTTCTGTATGAAATACAAGTTCAAATAAATTCAAATAGAAAATTATATCCAAACAATTTATGTATGAAATACAAGTTCAAATAAATACAAATAGATAATTCTATCCAAACAATTTGTGTATGAAATACAAGTTCAAATAAATTCGAATAGAAAATTCTATCCAAACAATTTATGTATGAAATACAAGCTCAAATAATCTTCATGTCATTATCTGAAACTAATTGGTGACGAATAGTTTACAGAAAATTATTGCAATCACCAATGCATTTTATAATTGATTGATATCCGTTGATTGATTGTGATTATATTCATCGTCACTGCTTTATCATTCCGGTCAGCCTTTTTCCAATCAATTCCTCCCATTCTCTCTGTCGTGTCCGTGTTTCGTTATTAATGGTTCTTGTAGTTTATGTCGGTCAAGTGAAAGTGACGATATTGGGGCCTCGCTGGACAATGGTTTATTTAAGTACACACAGTGCGTGCAAAACACGAGATTCCCTGCGACACTCCATCTTCTTCGCTGTCCTTTGTCCTGTGATGGACATTAAAGTTTCACGCTTGATCCTGTAGGAGCGTAGGAGGAGACCCCTGTTTCGTCCTTGATCCAGGACGGGAAATGAGGAGGGGGGCACGAAGTTTCCGGGGATTTGTGCATTTATATTCCGGCTGGGCAACACATAATTCCTCTGGAATGAAAGAGGAATGTGTCAAGGGATGGGGACTGATGTTGAATTGATAATTGCATGACTATACATTTCTAAAACGTAAATATAACAAAAAATATTGCTGCTTTGCACAAAAAACACAACTTTTCTCAACTATGGCTAATACAACTCAACTATGACTTAGAAATACCAGTAGATAAGCAACAAGAGTTCTAGATCGCCCCCAGCAGAGATCTTGATTCGCGGTTTTAATCGGCGGTCTAATCACCGCGGGCAATTATCCTATTGTGAATGCTGTAATTGTAATTGGAGTACTTGCAATTGTCGCAATTATCCTATTATAATTACCCGCGGTGATTAGACCGCCGATTAAAACCGCGAATCAAGATCTCTGCTGGGGGTGATCTAGAACTCTTGTTGCTTATCTACTAATACCTACATTTCTAAAACGTAAATATAACAAAATATATTGCTGCTTTGCACATAAAACACAATTTTTCTCAACTATGGCTATTACAACTCAACTATGAATATTCTATGACTTATAAATACCAATTCATAATTTAGAGCCTGAAAAAATTCGAAGAATTTTTGGTATACTTAGAAATGAAAATTTAAAATCGGTAATCAATATAAGTCGGTACCTGCAAGACTTTTGTAAATAAACAAAACGTTTCGAGTGATCCAAACTTTCTAATACTTAATAATGGTTTCAAATATTTCGATACAAAATTATAAAAATTAAGAATATGTTTTTCTTTAAGAAGAAAACATAAGTCAATCAGAATAGGATACAAAATTTGAAATCGTGGGCAATCTAAAATAATTCAATTTGCGTGGAAATTTTGAGTGAAGAAACACCAATAATTTTGCAAAAAACAAACATTTCGTGTGGACCAACAATTCTAAAATTAGACAAGACTGTGAAACATTGATATGAAAGTTTTATGAAATTGTTATGATATTGAAAATAGAATAGAAACTTTGTTTCTTAAGAATGTTGTGGAGAATCAAATATAATCCAAATTATCCAAATAATCCAAAATTTTACTAGTCTTTGAATCATTGATATGAAAATTTTATGAAATTGTTATGATATTGAAAATAGAATAGAAACTTTATTTCCTAAGAACGTTGTGGAGAATCCAAAATAATCCAAATTATCCAAAATTTGACAAGACTTTGAAACATTGATATGAAAATTTTACTAAATTGTTGCGATATTGAAAATAGAATGGAAACTTTATTTCCTAAGAACGTTGTGGAGAATCCAAAATAATCCAAACTATCCAAAATTTGGCAAGACTTTGAAACATTGATATGAAAATTTTACAAATTTGTTACAATATTGAAAATAGAATAGAAACTTTATTTCCTAAGAACGTTGTAGAAAATCCAAAATAATCCAAATAATCCAAAATATGACAAGACTTCGAAACATTGATATGAAAATTTTACAAAATTGTTATTATATTGAAAATAGAATTCTAACTTTATTTCCTAAGGACGTTGTGGAGAATCAAAAATAATCCAAATAATCCAAAATTTGACAAGACATTGAATCATTGGTATGAAAATTATACAAAATTGTTACAATATTGAAAATAGAATAGAAACTTTGTGTCTGTCAAATTTTCAATTATCACTGTCAATATTTTAATTATATGTATACTTTGTAAATGTCTTGCACTATTCAAATTTTTTTCTGTCAATTTTTTAATTACTTTTATGAAATTGTTAATCATTCTAATAAAAGGAGTAATGAATAATGATTACTGTTAAAATGTCAATGATAATTAGGTTATTGTGTTAATTCATGCATCTTGTCAAATTTTCAATTATCCCTATATTTTTTTAAATTATTTCTGCCCACGTATTAGAAGATTTTTTGCACTATTTCAATGTACTACTGTCGAATTTTCAAGAATTTCTGTAAATATTTCAATCGTTATGTCAAAAATTGCAATGTTTCTGTCAACATTCCAACGATTATTGGGAAAATGTGTTAATTAATGTAATCTGTAAAATTTTCATACATTTCTCTCAATATTTCGAAGATTTTGCCAATATTTCAATTATTTATGTCAATTTTTTAATGATTTCTGTGAAATTGTCAATCATTTTAGCAAAAGTCGTAATTATTACTATTAAAATGTCAATGGTAATTGGAGAATTGTATTAAATGTCAAATTTTTAATTATTACTGTCACATTTTTAATTATTTATGTCAACATATCGATTTTTTTTCCAACATTTCAAATAATTCTGTCATTTATTTTAATGATTTCGATGAAATTGTTAATCACTGTGACAAAAGTGGCAATTATTATTGTCAAAATGTCAATGATTATTGGAGAATTGTGTTGATGTAATCTGTAAGACTATCATTTCTAAAATTCTTTAAACATTTCAATTTATTTCTGTCAATGTTTTAATTATTTCTGTGAAATTGTGAAATTGTCAGTCGTTCTAACAGAAGTAGTAATTTTTACTGTTAAAATGTCAATGGTAATTGGGGAATGGTATTAATTCATGCATTTTGTAATTTTTTAATTATATTTGTCAACATTTCGAAGAATTTCATATATTACTGTCAATTTATATGTATAAGAATATCAATCATTCTGTAAACAATGCAATCATGATTGACAAAGTCTCAATGATTATATGTATAATATGCTAATCATTCAGTAAAAAAATACTATTATTCGACAGGATTTAGTGAAATTTTGAGAAAAATTAACACTAATCTTTAAAAGTTTGAGAGTCGTGATTGAAATTTTTACACAATGATTGACATTTTTATACATATAACAATTGAAACTTTGTCAATCATGATTGCAGCTTTTACAGAATGATTCACATTTTTATACATATAATCATTGAAACTTTGTCAATCATGATTGCAGCTACGTATAATAATTGAAACTTTGTTAATCATGATTGCAGCTTTTACAGAATGATTGACATTTTTATACATATAATCATTGAAACTTTGTCATACATGATTGCAATTTTTACAGAATGAATGACATATTATACATATAAAAATTGACAGTAATAATTGAAGTATGGAAAAATTCTTCGAAATGTTGACAAATATAATTAAAAATTTGACAGTGACGATTGAAAATTTGACAAAAAAAAAAATTCGATATTTAATCCGAAAAATATTGAATTGTTAGTCATTTATTATTGCTGAAATTTCAATGATTATTGCTAAGAAATCTAAATTAAGTTATCATCTGGCATTGCAATCTGTCACACAATCATCTGTCACATAATTCTGTCAAAATTGCAATGATTACTGCCAAAGTGTCAATGATGAAGACTGCAAATTCTCTGTTCATAAAAGATTCGATATTTGATCTGAAATTTTTCAAATTATGTGTCAATTATTTCTTCTAAAATTTCAATGATTAATTATCGAAGTTAAATTATCATCTGTCATCACAATGTGTCACACAAGCAACTATGAAAATTGCAATGATTACTGTCAAAGTGTCAATGATGATTGTCAATAACTAATTATTAATGTAATAATCGTTCTGTCAAATTTGCAACGATTACTGCCAAAGTGTTAATGATTACTGTCAATTACTTACCATTTAGGTCAAAATTTGATAGACTGCAAATTCTCAGTTTATAAATGATTTGATATTTGATCTGATTTTTTTTAAATTATGTGTCAATTATTTCTGTTAAAATTTTAATGATTATTTATTGATGGGGAATCGAAGTTAAATTATCATATGTCATCACAATGTGTCACACAATCATCTATAAAAATTGCAATGATTACTGTCAAAGTGTCAATGATGATTGTCAATAACTAATTATTAATGTAATAATTGTTATGTCAAATTTGCAACGATTACTGCCAAAGTGTCAATGATTACTGTCAAGTACTTACCATTTCGGTCAAAATTTGATAGACTGCCAATTCTCTGTTTATAAATGATTTGATATTTAATCTGATTTTTTTTTAAATCATGTTACAATTATTTCTGTTAAAATTTCAATGATTTTTTATTGACGGGGAATTGAAGTTAAATTATCATCTGTCATCACAATGTGTCACACAATCATCTATTAAAATTGCAATGATTACTGTCAAAGTGTCAATGATGATTGTTAATAACTAATTATTAATGAAATAATCATTCTGTCATATTTGCAACGATTACTGCCAAAGTGACAATGATTACTGTCAAGTACTTACCATTGCTGTCAAAATTTGATAAGACTGCCGATTCTCTGTTTATAAATGATTTGATATTTGATCAGAATTTTTTTAAATTATGTGTCAATTATTTCTGCTAAATTATTTCAATGATTTTTTATTGATGGGGAATCAAAGTTAAATTATCATATGTCATCACAATGTGTCACACAATCATCTATTAAAATTGCAATGATTACTGTCAAAGTGTCAATGATGATTATCAATAACTAATTATTAATGTAATAATCGTTCTGTCAAATTTGCAACGATTACTGCCAAAGTGTCAATGATTACTGTCAAGTACTTACCATTTCTGTCAAAATTTGATAAGACTGCCGATTCTCTGTTTATAAATGATTTGATATTTGATCAGAATTTTTTTAAATTATGTGTCAATTATTTCTGCTAAATTATTTCAATGATTTTTTATTGATGGGGAATCAAAGTTAAATTATCATATGTTATCACAATGTGTCACGCAATCATCTATTAAAATTGCAATGATTACTGTCAAAGTGTCAATGATGATTGTTAATAACTAATTATTAATGAAATAATCATTCTGTCATATTTGCAACGATTACTGCCAAAGTGACAATGATTACTGTCAAGTACTTACCATTTCTGTCAAATTTTGATAGACTGCAAATTCTCTGTTTATAAATGATTTGATATTTGATCTGATTTTTTTTAAATTATGTGTCAATTATTTCTGTTAAAATTTCAATGATTATTTATTGATGGGGAATCGAAGTTAAATTATCATCTGTCATCACAATGTGCCACTCAATCATCTATCATAGTTGCAATGATTACTGTCAAAGTGTCAATGATGATTGTCAATAACTAATCATTTCTGTCAAAATTTGATAAACTGAAAGTTCTCTGTCGCACAATCATCTGTCACATCGTTCTGTCAAATTTGCAACGATTACTGCCAAAGTATCAATGATTATTGTCACTTACTAATCATTTTTGTCAAACGTCAAATTTTGATAGACTGAAAGTTCTCTGTTTAAAAATGATCTGATATTTGATCCTAAATATGTTGAATTGTGAGTTAATTATTGTTGCTAAAATTTCAATGATAATTGTTAAGAAATCGAAGTTAAGTTATCATCTGTCAAATTTGCAATGATAACTGTCAAAGTGTCAATGATTATTGTCAATACCTAATAATTTCTGTCAAAATTTGGTAGACTGAAAGTTCTTTGTTTAAATTTGGACTACCACGTAGTAAAGGTCGAAAAGTTCTTGATGATTACTGTCTTTGTTTTGCCCCTTTTGTCAAATCTGTTTTAGAAGGCTGAAATACTGGATTTTTTTTTAAATTTTCAAAAACAATTTTCTAATGATAAAAGGGTAGAAGGAGCAGTTAGCGATTGTATCAATGTTTGTTCCAAAGTCGTTGATATTTTTTTTTAACTGAAATACATAAGACTTAAAGGTTTGAGAACCACCGGAGAATTGATGTAGATTTTCGCGCGAATTTTCAAATTTTCTTTGCGAATAGAGAAAAAAAAGGAATAAAAAGGCGATTACCGCCGTTGTCACCTCCTCCGTCCAATTAGTTTTAATTAATCCGGCGTCGGGGCCACTTGGCCCTCCGACGCTCCTCGAGGGTGCCTCTCTCTCCGTCTCGCTCTAGACGCCCCCGACGTGTGCCGACCGTGGTGCAATAATCCGCGGAATGTGTACTTACAGTGTACATGCGCCCCCGCATCGATTTGCCTGTTGTGCCCCCCGTGTAGACTCTATCTAGACAGACAGACATGGTCACTGGGCCTAACCGAAACGCCATCCGCGCGCTCGTGGCGGCTCCTGGACTCGTGCACTGAATTGTTATTACTGCACTTTGTGTCCGTCCGTCTGTCTGTGTGTGGGTGTGTGCGCGTGTGTGTGAGGTCCTGCGAGCCAGTGATGGTATTATTGCACCCCGACAGGACGAAGGACCACGGCGCAGAGGCCGCCCCAACGCCCCGCCAGCCTTTCGGTATGTCCTCGCGCCTTCATCCCCTGTGTTTTTAGCCCTTTTACACCTTGATTCGCGTTAATTCGAGTGTGCAGGGCGTCTCTGAACTGTCAAAGGTTAAAGGTTTTGGGTGTGTGGATTTTTACAAAGGGATTTTTACTTGTGCGACGTATCAAAACCCAATGCAGCAATCAAAGGCGAAAATTACAGGGGATCCACAATTATTACACTCAAGACAAGGCCTGTATTATACAGGGGGTTAATAAAAAAATCCCACGCTTTGACAGGTGACAGTAGTGATCAAAACAAGAAACAAATTAATTAATTTAATCTGATATAAAATGGTTTTCGAAACTTAAAATTTTAATTACACCTTCCAATATGAATGAATTTAACAGAATTGCCCGTAAAACAAAAGTTGTCCTGTTGGCAGTGACAGTAAACAAGGGTTTGTCTCCATGACACGTAAAGATTCGTTTACTGTCATCTAGACTGGCCCGATAAGTGATTCTTTACAGCTCATGTGCCTGTAAAGGGTTGACATGATAACTTTACCAAACACCTTCCAATTTGAATGAATCTAACAAAATCAAATATCGTAAACCATCAACTTTTGTATATCAAAAAATATCACAGTGTAGTCATCTTCTAACTTGATGCGACATTACAAGCTATCATCATTATTATTTGATTAGCTGGAATATATTTTAATTTGCTAGTAATATTGCATCCAGTTAGGGGATGATTATACAGTGCCCACCCACACACCTTCCTGTCCATAATGACACAAAATTTACATCAGTGGATGATCATTTTTTCAAATTATTGCAAGAACGATGATCTATATTGATGTATAATTGAATAGAATATTTTTTAAATGTATTTCAGTTAAATTAGAAGTTCAATCATCATTACAATTCGATGCAGAGGGTGAGTGGGTAGGCACAGTATAATCATCCTCTAATTTGATGCGACATTACAAGCTATCATCATTATTATTTGATTAGCTGGAATAAATTTTAATTTGCTACTAATATTACATCCAGTTAGGGGATGATTATACAGTGCCCATCCACACACCCTCCTGTCCATAATGACACAAAAGTTAGATCAGTGGATGATCATTTTTTCAAATTATTGCAAAAACGATGATCTATATTGATATATAATTGAATAGAATATTTTTTAAATGTATTTCAGTTAAATTAGAAGTTGAATCATCATTACAATTCGATGCAAAGGGTGAGTGGGTGGACACAGTATAATCATCATCTAACTTGATGCAACATTACTAGCTATCATCATTATTATTTGATTGGCTGGAATAAATTTTAATTTGCTAGTAATATTGCATCCAGTTAGGGGATGATTATACAGTGTCCACCCACACACCCTCCTGTCCATAATGACACAAAATTTAGATCAGTGGATGATCATTTTTTCAAATCATTGCAAGAACGATGATTTATATTGATGTATAATTGAATAGAATATTTTTAATATGTATTTCAGTTAAATTAGAAGTTGAATCATCATTAAAATTCGATGCAGAGGGTGAGTGGGTGGGCACAGTATAATCATCCTCTAACTTGATGCGACATTACTAGCTATCATCATTATTATTTGATTAGCTGGAATAAATTTTAATTTGCTAGTAATATTGCATCCAGTTAGGGGATGATTATACGGTGCCCACCCACACACCCTCTTGTCCATAATGACACAAAATTTAGATCAGTGGATGATCATTTTTTCAAATTATTGCAAAAACGATGATCTATATTGATGCATAATTGAATAGAATATTTTTAATATGTATTTCAGTTAAATTAGAAGTTGAATCATCATTACAATTCGATGCAGAGGGTGAGTGGGTGGGCACAGTATAATCATCCTCTAACTTGATGCGACATTACTAGCTATCATCATTATTATTTGATTAGCTGGAATAAAATTTAATTTGCTAGTAATTTTGCATCCAGTTAGGGGATGATTATACAGTGCCCACCCACATACCCTCCTAGTCATAATGACACAAAATTTAGATCAGTGGATGATCATTTTTTCAAATTATTGCAAGAACGGTGATCTATATTGATGTATAATTGAATAGAATATTTTTAATATGTATTTCAGTTAAATTAGAAGTTGAATCATCATTACAATTCGATGCAGAGGGTGAGTGGGTTGGCACAGTATAATCATCATCTAACTTGATGCGACATTACAAGCTATCATCATTATTATTTGATTAGCTGGAATAAATTTTAATTTGCTAGTAATATTGCATCCAGTTAGGGGATGATTATACGGTGCCCACCCACACACCCTCCTGTCCATAATGACACAAAATTTAGATCAGTGGATGATCATTTTTTCAAATTATTGCAAAAACGATGATCTATATTGATGCATAATTGAATAGAATATTTTTAATATGTATTTCAGTTAAATTAGAAGTTGAATCATCATTACAATTCGATGCAGAGGGTGAGTGGGTGGGCACAGTATAATCATCCTCTAACTTGATGCGACATTACTAGCTATCATCATTATTATTTGATTAGCTGGAATAAAATTTAATTTGCTAGTAATTTTGCATCCAGTTAGGGGATGATTATACAGTGCCCACCCACATACCCTCCTAGTCATAATGACACAAAATTTAGATCAGTGGATGATCATTTTTTCAAATTATTGCAAGAACGATGATCTATATTGATGGATAATTGAATAGAATATTTTTAATATGTATTTCAGTTAAATTAGAAGTTGAATCATCATTACAATTCGATGCAGAGGGTGAGTGGGTAGGCACAGTATAATCATCCTCTAACTTGATGCGACATTACTAGCTATCATCATTATTATTTGATTTGCTGGAATAAATTTTAATTTGCTAGTAATATTGCATCCAGTTAGGGGATGATTATACAGTGCCCACCCACACACCCTCCTGTCCATAATGACACAAAATTTAGATCAGCTGATGATCATTTTTTCAAATTATTGCAAAAATGATGATCTATATTGATGTATAATTGAATAGAATATTTTTAATATGTATTTCAGTTAAATTAGAAGTTGAATCATCATTACAATTCGATGCAGAGGGTGAGTGGGTGGGCACAGTATAATCATCCTCTAACTTGATGCGACATTACTAGCTATCATCATTATTATTTGATTTGCTGGAATAAATTTTAATTTGCTAGTAATTTTGCATCCAGTTAGGGGATGATTATACAGTGCCCACCCACACACCCTCCTGTCCATAATGACACAAAATTTAGATCAGTGGATGATCATTTTTTCAAATTATTGCAAGAACGATTATCTATATTGATGTATAATTGAATACCAACCGTCATAATATTTTTAATTTGTATTTTAGTTGAATTAGAAGTTCAATCATCATTACAATTCGATGCAGAGGGTGAGTGGGTGGGCACAGTATAATCATCATCTAACTTGATGCAACATTACTAGCTATCATCATTATTATTTGATTATCTGGAATAAATTTTAATTTGCTAGTAATATTGCATCCAGTTAGGGGATGATTATACAGTGCCCACCCACACACCCTCCTGTCCATAATGACACAAAATTTAGATCAGTGGATGATCGTTTTTTCAAATCATTGCAAGAACGATGATCTATATTGATGTATAATTGAATAGAATATTTTTAATATGTATTTCAGTTAAATTAGAAGTTGAATCATCATTACAATTCGATGCAGAGGGTAAGTGGGTGGGCAGAGTATAATCATCATCTAACTTGATGCAAAATTACTAGCTATCATCATTATTATTTGATTTGCTGGAATAAATTTTAATTTGCTAGTAATTTTGCATCCAGTTAGGGGATGATTATACAGTGCCCACCCACACACCCTCCTGTCCATAATGACACAAAATTTAGATCAGTGGATGATCATTTTTTCAAGTTATTGCAAGAACGATGATCTATATTGATGTATAATTGAATAGCGTCATAATATTTTTAATTTGTATTTCAGTTAAATTAGAAGTTGAATCATCATTACAATTCGATGCAGAGGGTGAGTGGGTGGGCACAGTATAATCATCATCTAACTTGATGCAACATTACTAGCTATCATCATTATTATTTGAATAGCTGGAATAAATTTTAATTTGCTAGTAATATTGCATCCAGTTAGGGGATGATTATACAGTGCCCACCCACCACCCTCCTGTCCATAATGACACAAAATTTAGATCAGTGGATGATCATTTTTTCAAATTATTGCAAGAACGATGATCTATATTGATGTATAATTGAATAGCAATCATCAAAATATTGTTAATTTGTATTTCAGTTGAATTAGAAGTTCAATCATCATTACAATTCGATGCAGAGGCTGAGTGGGTGGGCACAGTATAATCATCCTCTAACTTGATGCGATATTACAAGCTATCATCAACATTATTTGATTTGCTGGAATAAATTTTAATTTGCTAGTAATATTGCATCCAGTTAGGGGATGATTATACAGTGCCCACCCACACACCCTCCTGTCCATAATGACACAAAAGTTAGATCAGAGGATGATCATTTTTTCAAATTATTGCAAGAACGATGATCTATATTGATGTATAAGAAAAGAATATTTTTGATATGTATTTCAGTTAAATTAGAAGTTGAATCATCATTACAATTCGATGCAAAGGGTGAGTGGGTAGGCACAGTATAATCATCATCTAACTTGATGCAACATTACTAGCTATCATCATTATTATTTGATTAGCTGGAATAAATTTTAATTTGCTAGTAATATTGCATCCAGTTAGGGGATGATTATACAGTGCCCACCCACCACCCTCCTGTCCATAATGACACAAAATTTAGATCAGTGGATGATCATTTTTTCAAATTATTGCAAGAACGATGATCTATATTGATGTATAATTGAATAGCAATCATCAAAATATTGTTAATTTGTATTTCAGTTGAATTAGAAGTTCAATCATCATTACAATTTGATGCAGAGGCTGAGTGGGTGGGCACAGTATAATCATCCTCTAACTTGATGCGATATTACAAGCTATCATCAACATTATTTGATTTGCTGGAATAAATTTTAATTTGCTAGTAATATTGCATCCAGTTAGGGGATGATTATACAGTGCCCACCCACACACCCTCCTGTCCATAATGACACAAAATTTAGATCAGTGGATGATCGTTTTTTCAAATCATTGCAAGAACGATGATCTATATTGATGTATAATTGAATAGAATATTTTTAATATGTATTTCAGTTAAATTAGAAGTTGAATCATCATTACAATTCGATGCAGAGGGTGAGTGGGTAGGCAGAGTATAATCATCATCTAACTTGATGCAACATTACTAGCTATCATCATTATTATTTGATTAGCTGGAATAAATTTTAGTTTGCTAGTAATATTGCATCCAGTTAGGGGATGATTATACAGTGCCCACCCACACACCCTCCTGTCCATAATGACACAAAAGTTAGATCAGTGGATGATCATTTTTTCAAATTATTGCAAGAACGATGATCTATATTGATGTATAATTGAATAGCAACCGTCATAATATTTTTAATTTGTATTTAAGTTGAATTAGAAGTTCAATCATCATTACAATTCGATGCCGAGGGTATGTGGGTAGGCACAGTATAATCATCATCTAACTAGATGCAACATTATAAGCTATCATCATTATTATTTGATTAGCTGGAATAAATTTTAATTCGCTAGTAATATTGCATCCAGTTAGGGGATGATTATACAGTGCCCACCCACATACCCTCCTGTCCATAATGACATAAAATTTAGATCAGTGGATGATCATTTTTTCAAATTATTGCAAGAACGATGATCTATATTGATGTATAATTGAATAGAATATTTTTAATTTGTATTTCTATTACTATTACTATTACAATTGAAATTTTGCCAAAAATTATTCGAATTTGGCAGTAATCATGGCAATTTTGACAGAATTATTTGACAAATAAAGTTGTTGACAAAGTTGTCATATTGGCAGTGACAGTAAGCAAGTGTACGTTCCCATGACACGTATAGATTCGTTTACTGTCATCTAGACTGGCTCGATAAGTGATTCTTTACATGCTATGTCTCTGTAAAGGGTTGCCATGATGATTTTACCGAACAAGTTTTGTTTTACGGTATTGTGATTCTGTTGGATTAAATAAAATTGGAAGGTGTAATTAAAACTTTGAAATTTTATATTTCGAAAACTACTGTAGCTGACTTATAAATTAGTACTTTGAACTTTGTTGGTATATGGTTGAAACTGTGACCACTTATTATTATTTTATAATAATATCTTTTGAATTTTGAAATAAATATATAATAATAAATTTTGATACCAAAAAAGATCACACATATATATATATATATATATATATATATATATATATATATATATTATATATATATATAATATATTTTATGAGTCGTGAAGTAAAAGCATCCAGTGCTAATAAAATAATCCTTAACAATATTACAATATTGTATTTTTGTAAAGTAAATCGTGCAAGCAAATCCTCGTGTTTTGGGTCTCCAATATCCTTAGGGGGCTCTCAGGAAACACGTGAATGAGCCGTGCATGGTATTTCCTTCGGGGGTAATGGAGGTGCAAGGATAAGCACCACTTGGGCCGCTCGGGGCTGCTCGAGGAGCCCTGGGGCTTCAAAAATCCCATTTTCCAGACTCCTTCAGAGCATTTTTTGCATTATCCCAGGCGAAATTCAAAAAATCCAATCAGTTTAGAATATAATGGAATATAATATCGAATTGGCACCAAGAGGCTTAACAAAAGTACTTGATTTTTTTATATTGCTACAGAAATTTACTTTAAGTTAGTTGTTACTAATCTATTTATGGTTGTTATATTATTATTTGGTAGGGACTTACTGGTGAATAATAATTTTTATTTTATTTTATTATTTATAAACTATCCTTTAGTTATATCACCAGCAGCAATTCAATTATTACTTTATTTATACGAAGTAATGAATAAATTGTATGATTTAAGTTTGTGCTCTAAATAAATATACAAATAAAGCTGACACGTAGAATTTAGGGGATGATTATACTTAAGGCCACATGCCTACAATCGACTTTTTCTAGTGTGCTGCTTAAAACTAAATTTTTCAATTGGTTCCATTAAATTATTAGTTGTCATCTAGTAATTTTATGGGATCAAAATAGCTGTTTTTTCTTGCCTTTAACTGGGTCAAAATTGCAAAACTATAAAAAGTGGCAATTGCATTAAATCCCTTTGAGGGAGGGAAGAAGGATAATTTCGTTATGCAGAACGCCCGAGGGCCCCGAGAGTCGAGCGTCCTCAACCTACCCCAAACCTACCCCAAGTCCTCGTCCTTGCGCCCATGGAGGAACACCGACGAAAATAAATAGGGCTGAAACTGGCACAGACGTATTCAACCGTTGCAGCCTCGAGCAAAGCGAATTCGATTTCAATGAGCGACTTCGTGCTATAAAATTTATTTGAACGTCCTTCAATAAGGATTTTTCATTACATTGACTTGGCTCACTTTTGGGAACACTCATATTCGTGGACAATTATAAACTAGACAATCGCACCCACAGCTATTGACTAGAATTAGACTATTGATTGATTATTGATTGACTGTTGATTGACTATTGATTGAAGTAAGCGCCAGCTGTGGGTGTATATTCAGATTTGGATAAGGCGTTAACTGCCTAAGTCTGTGGATGTTATTTAGATCTGGAGGTGTTCCGTGGGCGGCTAATGCGAATTTGCTGAAAGAAACAACAGGCGGAGTGGAGGTGGTGGAGGCGGTGGAGGCGGTGGAGAGACAGTGGAGGCGCTGGGTAGATTAATTGATCCCGGTGTTGGGGGCGTAATTGAATTCCGGTTCACGTGGCGTTCTGTGTGAGCCTCGTGCGTCTTAATCACACGCGACTGCCGTTAATTACTATCACTACAGAAACGCCCAATCGCGCCTCTGCACAGGCAAAACAAGAAGCGCAGGAAGTGATAATTAAGCGCGACAATGAAGCGAAGGTTGAGATAGAAATTAGATAAAGTTTCAGTATTAAATAAGTGAGAAAATCAACACTATAGCTCTATGCAATGACAAGTGTTGGTTAGCTATTACTGAAATTTCTGAAAATTTATAATTTGCAAATTTGATATTAGATTCGTGTACAGTACACCTGAAACTAATTCTCCTGAAAATTTTACAAAGTTTCAGTATTAAATAAGTGAGGAAATCAAACACTTATCTTTCTGCAATGACAAGTATCAGTTAGCTATTACTGAAGTTTCTGAAAATTTATTTATTGCATATTTATTATCAGATATCTGTTTGGTATACTTGAAGCTAATACTCCTGAAAATTTGACAAAGTTTCAGTACTAAACAAGTGATAAAATCAAACACTTAACTTTCTGCAATGACAAGTATCGGAATGTTACTACTGAAATTTCTGAAAATTTATTTATTGCATATTTATTATCAGATATCTGTTTAGTATACCTGAAGCTAATACTCCTGAAAATTTGACAAAGTTTCAGTATTAAATAAGTGAAAAATCAAACACTTAACTTTCTGCAATGACATGTATCGGTTGGCTATTACTGAAATTTCTGAAAATGTATTTATTGCATATTTATTATCAGATATCTGTTTAGTATACTTGAAGCTAATACTCCTGAAAATTTGACAAAGTTTCAGTATTAAATAAGTGAGAAATTCAAGCACTTAACTTTCTGCAATGACGAGTATCGGTTAGCTATTACTGAAATTTCTGAAAATTTATTTATTGCATATTTATTATCAGATATCTGTTTAGTATACTTGAAGCTAATACTTCTGAAATTTTGACAAAGTTTCAGTATTAAATAAGTGAAAAATCAAAACTATAATTTTATGCAATGACAAGTATGAATTAGTCAATACTGAAATTTCTGAAAATTTATTTATTGCATATTTATTATCAGATATCTGTTTAGTATACTTGAAGCTAATACTTCTGAAAATTTGACAAAGTTTCAGTATTAAATAAGTGAGAAAATCAAACACTTATCTTTCTGCAATGACAAGTATCGGTTAGCTATTTCTGAAATTTCTGAAAATTTATTTATTGCATATTTATTATCAGATATGTGTTTAGTATACCTGAAGCTAATACTCCTGAAAATTTGACAAAGTTTCAGTATTAAATAAATGAGAAATCAAACACTTAACTTTCTGCAATGACAAGTATCGGTTAGCTATTACTGAAATTTCTGAAAATTTATTTATTGCATATTTACCATCAGATATCTGTTTAGTATACTTGAAGCTGATACTCCTGAAATTTAGACAAAGTTTCAGTATTAAATAAGTGAAAAATCAAACACTTAACTTTCTGCAATGACAAATATCGGTTAGCTATTACTGAAATTTCTGAAAATTTATTTATTGCATATTTATTATCAGATATCTGTTAGGTATACTTGAAGCTAATACTCCTGAAAATTTGACAAAGTTTCAGTACTAAACAAGTGATAAAATCAAACACTTAACTTTCTGCAATGACAAGTGTCGGAATGTTACTACTGAAATTTCTGAAAATTTATTTATTGCATATTTATTATCAGTTATCTGTTTGGTATACTTGAAGCTAATACTCCGGAAATTTTGATAAAGTTTCAGTATTAAATAAGTGAAAAAATCAAACACTTAACTTTCTGCAATGACAAGTATCGGTTACCTACTACTGAAATTTGTGAAAATTTATTTATTGCATATTTATTATCAGATATTTGATTAGGTATACTTGAAGCTAATACTCCTGAAAATTTGACAAAGTTTCAGTATTAATTAAGTGAGAGAATCAAACACTTATCTTTCTGCAATGACAAGAATCGGTTAGCTATTACTGAAATTTCTGAAAATTTATCTATTGCATATTTATAATCAGTTTTCTGTTTGGTATACTTGAAGCTAATACTCCTGAAAATTTGACAAAGTTTCAGTATTAAATAAGTGAGAAAATCAAGACTATAGCTCTATGCAATGACAAGTATTGGTTAGCTATTACTGAAATTTCTGAAAATGTATTTATTGCATATTTATTATTAGTTATCTGTTTGGTATACTTGAAGCTAATACTCCTGAAAATTTAACAAAGTTTCAGTATTAATTAAGTGAGAAAATCAAACACTTAACTTTCTGCATTAACAAGTATCAGTTAGCTATTACTGAAATTTCTGAAAATTTATTTATCGCATATTTATGATCAAATATCTGTTTAGTATACTTGAAGCTAATACTCCTGAAAATTTGACAAAGTTTCAGTATTAAATAAGTGAGAAAATCAAACACTTATCTTTCGGCAATGACAAGTATCGGTTAGCTATTACTGAAATTTCTGAAAATTTATTTATTGCATATTTATTATCAGATATATGTTTAGTATACTTGAAGCTAATACTCCTGAAAATTTGACAAAGTTTCAGTATTAAATAAGTGAGAAAATCAAACACTTATCTTTCGGCAATGACAAGTATCAGTTAGCTACTACTGAAATTTCTGAAAATTTATTTATTGCATATTTATTATCAGATATCTGTTTAGTATACTTGAAGCTAATACTCCTGAAAATTTGACAAAGTTTCAGTATTAAATAAGTGAGAAAATCAAACACTTATCTTTCTGCAATGACAAGTATCGGTTAGCTATTACTGAAATTTCAGAAAATTTATTTATTGCATATTTATTATCAGATATCTGTTTGGTATACTTGAAGCTAATACTCCTGAAAATTTGACAAAAGTTTCAGCATTAAATAAGTGAGAAATCAAACACTTAACTTTCTGCAAAGACAAGTATCGGTTAGCTACTACTGAAATTTGTGAAAATATATTTATTGCATATTTATTACCAGATATCTGTTTAGTATACTTGAAGCTAATACTCCTGAAAATTTGACAAAATTTCAGTATTAAATAAGTGAGAAAATCAACACTATAACTTTCTGCAATGACAAGTATCGGTTAGCTATTTCTGAAATTTCTGAAAATTTATGTATTGCATATTTATTACCAGATATCTGTTTAGTATACCTTAAGCTAATACTCCTGAAAATTTGACTTAGTTTCAGTATTAAATAAGTGAGAAAATGAAACACTTAACTTTCTGCAATGTCAAGTATCGGTTAGCTACTACTGAAATTTCTGAAAATTTATTTATTGCATATTTATTATCAGATATCTGTTTAGTATACTTGAAGCTAATACTCCTGAAATTTTGACAAAGTTTAAGTATTAAATAAGTGAGAAAATCAAGACTTAACTTTCTGCAATGACAAGTATCGTTTAGCTACTACTGAAATTTCTGAAAATTTATATATTGTTTATTTATTATTAGATATCTGTTTAGTATACTTGAAGCTAATACTCCTGAAAATTTAACAAAGTTTCAGTATTAAATAAGTGAGAAAATCAAACACTTATCTTTCTGCAATGACAAGTATCTGTTAGCTATTACTGAAATTTCTGAAAATTTATTTATTGCATATTTATTATCAGATATCTGTTTAGTATACTTGAAGCTAATACTCCTGAAATTTTGACATAGTTTAAGTATTAAATAAGTGAGAAAATCAAGACTTAACTTTCTGCAATGACAAGTATCGTTTAGCTACTACTGAAATTTCTGAAAATTTATATATTGTTTATTTATTATTAGATATCTGTTTAGTATACTTGAAGCTAATACTCCTGAAAATTTGACAAAGTTTCAGGATTAAATACGTGAGAAAATCAAACACTTATCTTTCTGCAATGACAAGTATCGGTTAGCTATTACTGAAATTTCTGAAAATTTATTTATTGCGTATTTATTATCAGATATCTGTTTAGTATACTTGAAGCTAATACTCCTGAAAATTTGACAAAGTTTCAGGATTAAATAAGTGAGAAAATCAAACACTTATCTTTCTGCAATGACAAGTATCTGTTAGCTATTACTGAAATTTCTGAAAATTTATTTATTGCATATTTATTATCAGATATCTGTTTAGTATACTTGAAGCTAATACTCCTGAAAATTTGACAAAGTTTCAGGATTAAATACGTGAGAAAATCAAACACTTATCTTTCTGCAATGACAAGTATCGGTTAGCTATTACTGAAATTTCTGAAAATTTATTTATTGCGTATTTATTATCAGATATCTGTTTAGTATACCTGAAGCTAATACTCCTGAAAATTTGACAAAGTTTCAGTATTAAATACGTGAGAAAATCAAAAACTTAACTTTCTGCAATGACAAGTATCGGTTAGCTACTACTGAAATTTCTGAAAATTTATTTATTGCATATTTATTATCAAATATCTGTTTAGTATACTTGAAGCTAATACTCCTGAAAATTTGACAACGTTTCAGTAGTAAATAAGTGAGAAAATCAAACACTTAACTTTCTGCAATGACAAGTATCGGTTAGCTATTACTGAAATTTCTGAAATTTTATTTATTGCATATTTATTATCAGATATCTGTTTGGTATACTTGAAGCTAATACTTCTGAAAATTTGACAAAGTTTCAGTATTAAATAAGTGAGAAAATCAAACACTTATCTTTCTGCAATGACAAGTATCGGTTAGCTATTACTGAAATTTCAGAAAATTTATTTATTGCATATTTATTATCAGATATCTGTTTGGTATACTTGAAGCTAATACTCCTGAAAATTTGACAAAGTTTCAGTATTAAATAAGTGAGAAAATCAAACACTTATCTTTCTGCAATGACAAGTATCGGTTAGCTATTACTGAAATTTCTGAAAATTTATTTATTGCATATTTATTATCAGTTGTCTGTTTGGTATACTTGAAGCTAATACTCCTGAAAATTTGACAAAGTTTCAGTATTAAATAAGTAAGAAAATGAAACACTTATCTTTCTGCAATGACAAGTATCGGTTAGCTATTACTGAAATTTCTGAAAATTTATTTATTGCATATTTATTATCAGATATCTGTTTGGTATACTTGAAGCTAATACTCCTGAAAATTTGACAAAGTTTCAGTATTAAATAAGTGAGAAAATCAAACACTTATCTTTCTGCAATGACAAGTATCGGTTAGCTATTACTGAAATTTTTGAAATTTATTTATTGCATATTTATTATCAAATATCTGTTTGGTATACCTAAAGCTAATACTCCTGAAAATTTGACAACGTTTCAGTAGTAAATAAGTGAGAAAATCAAACACTTAACTTTCTGCAATGACAAGTATCGGTTAGCTATTACTGAAATTTCTGAAAATTTATTTATTGCATATTTATTATCAGATATCTGTTTAGTATACTTGACGCTAATACTCCTGAAAATTTTACAAAGTTTCAGTATTAAATAAGTGAGACTAATTTTCAATTTCCTTGCAGAGCTCCTCGTATCTCGCCAAGCCTCACGGTGTTGACAGAGCAGACGGGGAGGAGGGGGCGCGTGGAGGAGCCGCCGCCGCCCCCGACTGGACCCAGGCGCACCTCGAGGAACGGCTCGGCGCAGTTCCCCGAGGGGGGCGGCGGCGGCGGGGGCCTAGGGAACGGCTCCGGCAGCGCCAACAGCAACTCCTCGTCCTCCGGGGGCGGTGGCGGGGGCGGCAAGCACGGGGGCCAGCAGTGGAAGCGCTACACGGACTCGCCGGGCGTGGGCAGCCCGCCGCCGCCACCGCCAGCCCCCTCGAGCCCCACCAGCTCGCGCAGGGAGCGCCGCAGCAGCCCCCACGGGGGCGGCAAGGACAAGGGCTCCTCGAAGGTCCGCGGAGTGCCCCAGAGCTTTGGTTACGTGAAGAGGGGCAGCGCCAGCAACAACGGGAGCAACGGGCAGACTAATGGAAGCTCATCACCACAGAATGGTGAGTCAGAAACGAGTAATCAATTGATAAGTAATCAATGGTATTAATAGTAGTTGTACAACGCCGATTCCAGACCACCCCCCGCGAAGGTTTCGATTAATTTAATGCTCTAATTACCCCCAAATTGCTCTACTTACGCGAATCAAAAGTTCGATTAAACCGCGGATTAAATTAATCGAAAACTTCGCGGGGGGTGGTCTGGAATCGGCGTTGTACAACTACTATTAATAAGTAATCAATGGTCAGTAACCAGACTAATAAGCTACACAATTCGAAATATATGGTACTTTTTGATTTCGGCTCTAACTTTGATTATCGTCGGAAATAAATAACGAGCTTTAGTTATCCTTCTTCCATATAGATTTTCATCCTTATCTCATTCGATTGCCTGCAATCATCAATTGTAAACAACTTGTCATCGCAAATTGATCATAATAGATTTGTTCAAACTGATACAAATTTAAATTTTTAGCTGTAATTTCTTTCTTTCCATTTCTTAGCTCTTCCCGCACAGTCTGGGAAAACTGCCCAAGTCTCGGCAGTACCAAGAACGAAAGTCAAGGTCTCAGGAGGTACTCAAACATGTTCCAGTGATCTTCAACCGCACAGTAAGTTTCTTCTTCCACCTTCCACATTATGTGGAAATTACGCATCATACAGTATGCATACACAGTCAACAGCTTATACATACAGTATGTATAAATGGCCAAATACAAATATCACAAAAGTCTGGAGCTAAATATTTAGTTCCTAACTTCCTAACTAAATATTTGGCTCAACAGACTTAGCTGCGGACTCTCAAAGTATAGATCCTATATACAGATTTAGGACATAAATATTTAGCTCTAAAGTCTACATACTTAGGCCCTCACTTAAATATTTAGTTATAGATTTACTCATCTAAGTCTAAATAAGTACCTCCAGATCTAAATATGTACCTCCGGATCCTAAATATGTACATCCATATCAAATATGTACCTTCAGATCTAAATATGTACCTCCGGATCCTAAATATGTACATCCATATCAAATATGTACCTTCAGATCTAAATATGTACCTACAGATCTAAATATGTACCTACAGGTGTAAATAAGTACATCTATATCTAAATTTGTACCTCCAGATCTACATATATACCTTCAGTTCTAAATATGTTCGTCCAGATCTAAATATGTATCTCCAGATTATACTTTGAACCTCCAGATGTTTATGTGCTTCATACATAAGTACCTCTAGATCTAAATATATACCTCCAGTTCTAAATATGTACCTCCAGATCTAAATATGTAACTCCAGATTATATTTTGAACCTCCAGATGTTTATGTACTTCAAGCATGAGTACCTCTAGATGTAAATATGTACATCCAGATCTAAATATATACCTTCAGTTCTAAATATGTACCTCCAGATCTAAATTTGTATCTCCAGATTATATTTTGAATCTCCAGATGTTTATGTGTTTCAAGCATAAGTACCTCTAGATCTAAATATGTATCTCCAGATTATATTTTGAACCTCCAGATATTTATTCTAGATGTTTATGTGCTTTAAGCATAAGTACCTCTAGATCTAAATATGTACATCCAGATCTAAATATATACCTTCAGTTCTAAATATGTATCTCCAGATCTAAATATGTACCTCCAGATCTAAATATATACCTTCAGTTCTAAATATGTACCTCCAGATGTTTATTCCAAATGTACGTATGCTAGTGACAACATATTATTTTATCAAAGAGATTATACGATTTATACTTATATAACGAATTTGTATCAAGTATTGTCTTTAATAATTAATCTTGATAATAATAATTAATAGTAGTATTAATTACTATTAATATTGTCATTATTAATACGTTAATACTGTTATTGTTTTTGTTCCAGAAGCTCCCCAATTCAAGAGCTATTCCCTGACAGGAAACGCTGCCAGCCAGCTGAGCCAGTCTGTCAGGGAGCGGCTGATGGGTTCCCAGAGCCTCCCTAAAGGGACGGCCCAGGAATACAGCCTGATACTTAGGCAGGGAAGGCCCAAAGTTAGCGATGGGTCACTCTCGGACACGCAGGCAATTGACGCTTCCAGCCCTTATGCTCCGTGGTTAAGACATAGGTAATCAAATTTATCAAAGTGACAATGAGAAAGAAATTTATGTGTAGGTCAAAATTTGACTTTTTTATGTCAAAATTTGACTTTTTTATATCATAATTTGACTTTTTTATGTCAAAATTTGACTTTTATGTCAAAATTGGGCCTATTTCGTCATCATTTGTTTTATCTAAACACGAATTTTGACATTATAATATCGTCATTGGGCCTATTATGTCAACATTTGTGTTAACGAAGCATTAATTTTGACATTATAAATATAATGTCAAAATTAATTGTAGAACGACGACAAATATTTATTTTAATAAGAAATCAATGAAATATTGTTCTATCAACATTTGTGTCAAAACAAATGTATGTCAAAGAAACACGAATTTTGATATAATTAATATAATGTCAAAATTCGTTGCAGAATGATGAAACATTTTGCTTTATTCTAATGAAAAATTGCCAGCATTTGTTTTGACGAAACACAAATTTTGACATTATAAACATAATGTCAAAATTCGTTATAGAATGATGACAAATTTTTCTTTTTATAACGAATTATGATGAAAAATTGTACCTATTCTATCAACTTTTGTGTCAAAACCAATGTACATCAAAGAAACACGAATTTTGACATAATAAATATAACGTCAAAATTCGTTGTAGAATGATGATACATTTTGCTTTATTGTAATGAAAAATTTCCCGCATTTATTTTGACGAAACACAATTTTTTACAACATAAACAAAATGTCAAAATTCGTTATAAAATAATGATAACTTTTTTTCTTTTTATAAGGAATTATGATAAAAAATTGTGCCTATTCTATCAACTTTTGTGTCAAAACCAATGTACGCCAAAGAAAGACGAATTTTGACATAATATATATAACGTCAAAATTCGTTGTAGAATGATGATACAATTTGCTTTATTATAATGAAAAATTGTCAGCATTTGTTTTGACGAAACACAAATTATGACATTATAAACATAATGTCAAAATTCGTTGTTGAATGAGGACAAATTTTTCTATTTATAAAAAATTATAATGAAAAATTGGACCTATTCTATCAACATTTATGTCAAAACAAATGCACGTAAAACAAACACGATGTTTGACATAATAAATATAACGTCAAAATTCGTTGTAGAATGATGATATATTTTTCTTTATTATAATGAAAAATTGCCAGCATTTGTTTTGATAAAACACGAATTTTGACATTATAAATATAATGTCACAATTCGTTGTAGAATAATGATAAATTTTGCTGCATTATAATTTTAAAATTTATTCTCATAATGAATTGGTTCTCATATTGTCAATTAAATTTATAATGTCAAAATTCGTTCTAGAATGATGACAAATTCTGCTCTATTTACTATCATTCTGACATTATAATACAGCAAAATTTGTTATTATTCTACAACGAATATTGACATTATCTTTATATTGTAAAAAATGTATTCCAAATCCTGGAAGAATTAAAATATAAACTTCTGGGTGTCCAAAAAATCAAAATTCTCATATTATCATATGTGTTCTTTTATAATTTTAAAATTTGTTCTGTAAAAATGTCATGGCAAATTCTGCTCTATTATAATATAAAAGTTCTTTCTCATAATGTCAACATATTTGTTCCTTTACAATTTTAAAATTTGTTCTGTCAAATGGCTTTTTTTTTCATTTAAGATCCCAAAATTTCTTATTTATTGATATAAAATAAAACTTTGACTATGACTTTAGTTTAAACAGCTACACGAAAAAAAGTGTATGTCAAAATGTGTGCCTTCTATTATGTCAAAATTAGTTCTGTTATGTCAACAGTTCTACGTTTTATAATGTCAATATTCGTTATTGTAATGAAGGCGAATTTTGTTATTTTATAATGTTTAGGTTGGTTCTTTTATAATGTCAAAATTTGCTCTTTTGTGGTGAAAACAATTTTATAATGTTTAAGTTGATTCTTTTATAATGTCAAAATTTTCTCTTTTATGATGAAAATAATTTTCCTTTCTAACTTTTACATTTAATAATGTTAAATAATTTTAACATTCACAATATGACAATTAACAATTTTAACATTACCAATTTACCATTGACAATATGAGAGAACTAATGTTCTCTCATATTGTCAAAATTTGTTCTCTTATGCTGTCAAAGTTTATTCTTAAATGATGCTGAAACTAGTTCTTTCAGGACTCTAAAAGTTGTTATTTTACAAAGATACTAAACTATAAAATTTGTTCTTTTACAAAGCCAAAATTTTGCTTTTATTAATGTTGACATTTTGCTTTTACATGGTAACATAATTTGTTAATTTATGACGTCTTTTTTTTTTAATGTTCCTGTATGATTTCAAAATTAGCTGCTCAGTGATGGCAAAATTTGTTATTTTAGGACGCCAAAATTGCCTTTCTAAAATTGTCATCATTTGTTCTTTTATGTCAAAATTTGTTCACTTATTATTTCATTATGTCAAAATTTATTGCTTATTATGTCAAATTTAGTTTCCTTATAAACCATTGCTCTTAAATCTCAAAATTTGTTCTTTTATGATGAATACAAGTTTCTTTTATAACTTTTAGATTTAATAATGTTAAAATTGGTTCTCTCATATTGTCAAAATTTCTTCTCTTATGCTGTCAAAATTTGTTGTTTAATGATACTGAAACTTGATCTTTCAGGACTTTAAATGTGTTCTTTTACAATGCAGAAATTTCGCTTTTATTAATGTTAAAATTTTGCATTTACATGGTGACAAAATTTGTTAATTTATGACGTCTTTTTTCTTTTTTTAATGTTCTTGTATGATTTCAAAATTAGCTTCTTAGTGATGGCAAAATTTGTTATTTTAGGACGCCAAAATTGTCTTTCTAATGTCATCATTTCTTTCTTTTATGTCAAAATTTGTTCACTTATTATTTCATTATGTCAAAATTTATTGCTTATTATGTTAAATTTAGTTTTCTTATAAACCATTGCTCTTAAATGTCAAAATTTGTTCTTTTATGGTGAAAACAATTTTCCTTTGTAACTTTTATATTTAATAATGTTAAAATTGGTTCTCTCATATTGTCAAAATTTCTTCTCTTATTCTGTCAAAGTTTATTGTTTAATGATACTGAAACTTGATTATTCAGGACTTTAAATTTGTACTTTTACAATGCCGAAATTTTGCTTTAATTAATGTTAAAATTTTGCTTTATATGATGACATAAATTGTTAATTTATGACATTATGTTTTGCTTTGTTTTAATGTTACTATATGATTTCAAAATTAGCTGTTTAGTGAAGGCAAAATTTGTTATTTTAGAACATCAAAATTGTCTTTCTAATAATGTCATCATTTGTTCTTTTATGTTGGAATTATTTTACTTATTATGTCTTATTATGTCTACATAGCTCAGGGTTTTCTCTCTAATGTCACCATTTGTTCTTGTATGTCAAAATTTGTTCACTTATTATGTCATTATGTCAAATTTTGTTTGCTTATTATGTCAAGTTTTGTTTCCTTATCAAACATTGGTCTTAAATATCAAAATTTGTTCACTTATTATGTCATTATGTCAAATTCTGTTTGCTTATTATGTCAAGTTTTGTTTCCTTATCAAACAATGGTCTTAAATATCAAAATTTGTTCACTTATTATGTCATTATGTCAAATTTTGTTTGCTTTATGTCAAGTTTTGTTTCCTTGTCAAACATTGGTCTTAAATGTCAAAATTTCTTCACTTATTATGTCAAATTTTGTTTGCTTTATGTCTAGTTTTGTTTCCTTATCAAACATTGGTCTTAAATCTCAAAATGTGTTCACTTATTATGTCATTTTGCCAAATTCTTTGTTTGCTTAATGTCAAGATTTGTTTCCTTACCAAACATTGGTCTTAAATATCAAAATTTGTTCACTAATTACGTCATTATGTAAAACAATCTTTGCTTATTATGTCAAGTTTTGTTTCATTATCAAACATTGGTCTTAAATATCAAAATTTGTTCACTTATTTCGTCATTATGTAAAATTTTCTTTGCTTATTATGTCAAGTTTTGTTTCCTTATCAAACATTGGTCTTAAATATCAAAATTTGTTCACTGATTATGTCATTATGTCAAATTTTGTTTGCTTTATGTCAAGTTCTGTTTCCTTACCAAACATTGGTCTTAAATGTCAAAATTTGTTAACTTATTATGTCATTGTGCCAACTTTTGTTTGCTTTATGTTAAGTTTTGTTTCCTTATCAAACATTGGTCTTAAATGTGAATATTTATTTGTTTATGAGGATAATATTTGTCAGGTAATACCAAACTTTGCTTGCACCCTTAGTTAAGACCCCATTTTAGAGTTCAGAACAAATTTTTGCAAAGACACTTTGATCTGATGCAAAATTATCAAATGTATTTATATATCAAAATTTTCTTTTACAGTAATACTTACTCCGTGGCCCCACGATTATCTGAGACGGACAGCATGGAGAGCCTGACGAGCCTTCCGGGGCACCGGGGAAGCCTGACACATGCCAGGCTGCTCAGGGATTCTCCGTCTCGGTTAAGCAGGAGTAACAGCATTAGGTACGAATAGGTTCACAAACCAACAAAATTAATAATACCACATTGATAATAACATTTACTTCGTTCGTTAGCAGGTAATTTACTGAACACAATACAAAATAAGAATACTTTCATTCTAATATAGATAATAGATAATAAGATTATTGATAGATATAGATAATATGCAGGACATATTTTAAACCTTCTTCTAGAGAATTTAATGATTAATAAGTAAATGGATTAATAGTTCCACGTTGATAATAACATTTACTTTATTACCGGTAATTTACTGAATACAACACAAGATATTAATACTTTCATTCTAATATAGATAATAAGATAATTGATAGATTTGGATGATATGCAGGACATATTTTAAACTTTTTTCTAGAGAATTTAATGATTAATAACTAAAGGGATTAATGGTTCCACATTGATAATAACATTTACTTCGTTAGCAGGTAATTTACTGAACACAATACAAAATATGAATACTTCCATTCTAATATAGATAGTAGATAATAAGATTATTGATAGATATAGATAATATGCAGGACATATTTTAAACCTTCTTCTAGAGAATTTAATTATTAATAACTAAAGGGATTAATAGTTCCACATTGATAATAACATTTACTTTATTATCAGGTAATTTACTGAACACAATAGAAAATATGAATACTTTCATTCTAATACAGATAATAGATAATAAGATAATTGATAGATATAGATAAATGCAGACGTATTTTAAACCTGCTTCTAGAGAATGAGAGAATGGGAGAATGAGAGAATGAGAATGAGAATGATTATCATGCACGGGAGGAATTAATTCATTGATAAAATTTGAATTAGAGTTTTAGTTCATTTCTTGATAGTAAATACTAGTGGGGAATCATTCGATCAATTGTGTTGGAACCAGATTAATTTGAATTTTATCATTCACAATTATTTCTCAATAGCAATGTGATAAAGTATTTTGCTTGGCGTTGTTTGTGCAAAAGTAAATAAATGAGTTAATCAAAATATATAATCACATTGATATCACATATTTCAGCGATTGATTATATTCAAATTAATTTGATCCCGACTATATTTATTGGTTTTATAGCCCATTTATGAATTTCGGGTCGATTATGAAAATGTGCAATATATGCAGCCACATATACACGTTGGTTCCTCGAAAATACCGTGGGGTGGCGCTAGTGGTATCTTGAGTCGCATTTGTTTTGTATACAATTATTTCAAATAACCTCTAATTCTTGTGCATGTTTACGAAAATTATTCAGTGCAACGATTTAAGCTCTAATACTGTGGAAATAATAATATTGAGTAAGTTCTAAGTTAATTATGTTGCTTGGAAAATTATGGCAGTTTTCCACAAGCAAATATCACTTATTTGTGGAAAAAAGTTACAATTTTGTCTGCATTAAATGTTGTCAGTTAACAGTTAACCTATCAATTAACGTATTCACATATTTATTATGTATTATTACCGTATATTATTTATGGGCAAAATAATGTAAGTCGCATTTTTTGGAAAACCAAGTTTATGTTGCTCTTAGGGCTAGTTGTACGATCATGGGTTATTTTTCATCGTGATTCAGTTTCTGTGGATACCATTCTAGTTACCGAGTTATCCTAGGTAACTAAACCATGGTCAAGGATGATTCACGATCTTACATTGGGGCCTTAGACCCAAGTATACAATATCGAATTATCTTTGGTCATAATTAAGTTTCTATGGATACCATTGTGCCAACAATGTTATCCGCGGTAACTAAACCATGGTTATATGTAATCCAAAAACGTACAATATTGGGCTTTAGGCTCGGATATCTCGAATTATCTTTGAGCATGGATTGGTGATTCAACGATTTTCATAAGAGCAGCAATCAAAGATATTGTACAATTCTGCTTTAATAATTCACACGTGAATAAGTGCGATCTTCTCAAGTTTGCGACTGTAAACCTGCAAAGTTGCATCGGAAATTGTCACCGATATACAATATAAAATTCAAACTTTCAATAAAAAACAGTTTACTTTTCTGTCTGCCCTCCATATAGCTACCTCAGAGAACGGACATTCCCAAGGTACATTACAAGCAGAGAATGAAACACATTCTGGGGCTGTATGTTCTATAAGCTTCCCGTTGAATTATTTTCTTTCGCCTTTGTTACCAATCATCAATTTTAGCAGCAGTTTCAGCCAGTGGCATAGCGATTGGGTATCTAACTAAATTAATCTAATCAATATTATAACATCGTAAGATTTTAATTTGACTTATTCTGAACCCCCATAAATTTATTTATAACTTTCTGTCCGGTAAATTGCAGCTACGCCGCTGGCTTCAGCTTAACTCGCTTACAAACTTTCCTGTACACACACATACACAACCGAAACTTTACATCCTACTCATCTGCGCTTTTTGGCACCCACCCAGTAACTGTGCGCTTTCGATGTACCGACCCATCGATGAACCCGTACCGCAATCGATGTTCGCTTTGAGGCAGTGCTGCACACAAAAGCTCGCTACATTACGCATAAACCACGCACAGAAGCCCGCAGAGTTTTTGCTGACATGTTTGTGGTCGCCCCTTGTTGCAGGTCCACAAAGTCGGAGAAGCTCTACCCGTCCATGCTGCACAGAAACACCGAGCAGGAGACCGAGCCCTACTACTGCCTGCCCATAGGCGCCGTGCTGAACCACTGGTCGCAGCCCACGAGCCCCGCGCCCGGGTCCGCAAGGACCTTTCCGCTATCACCCACACACTCCAATGCCAGGCATAGCATACCGAAAAACGATGACAGTAAGTAGGAATTCAACACAATTTTAAAATAATATAACAGATCTTTTATAATAGTAAAAATGCTTATCATGAACTACACCATTCAAAAGAATTATTGCATATTCATTATTAATAATAATGTTTATATGTATGTTAATGCGATTAAAAAAATGTATATTAATATACATTTTTTTTAAATGTGATAATTCTTTTGAGTAGTGTAATTCATGACAGGCATTTTTACTATTATAACAGATTTGTTGTACACTACTCAAAAGAATTATCGCATATTCATTATTAATAATAATACTTATATGTTAATGCAATTATAAAAATGTATAACATAATCGGTTGGAGCTTGTGAAATATTAACATTTAAAGAAAAATAACAAATTATCCTTTTTCACGACATTTATTTCGCTAAATGTACATTTCAACCACTACGTGGTCATCTTCAGTAGACAATTTGTACGATTTGTTCCTGTGCTCAGTACAAATTGTCTACTGAAGATGACCACGTAGTGATTGAAATGTACATTTAGCCAAATAAATGTCATTGTCAAAAAGGATAATTTGTTATTTTTCTTTAAAAAAATTAAAATGTATATTATTAATATACATTTTTTTATACATGTATATTATTAATATACATTTTTTTTTTTTGAATATGTGATAATTCTTTTGAGTAGTGTAATTTTAAGGGCATATTAAAAGTACAGATTATTAATTTTTGCACTTTTTATTTGCAGTTCACGGGTCTTCCATCAGCCTTGTCTCTACGGCGTCGAGTCTCTACTCTTCGGCGGAGGAAAAGCAGGCGCACGAGATCAGGAAGCTGCGCAGGGAGCTGATGGAGGCACAGGAGAAAGTCAAGACCCTCACCTCGCAGCTCAGCACCAATGTGAGTACAATTTTGTATTACCGCTTGCTCGTTTGGAGATTTGATTGCAACAGTTTTTCGGAAACATAAATTTGCGCCAAATTTTGTACATGTTACTTCTTAAGAAGTAAATTTAGCACACACATCAAGAAGGTGCTTTTTTTTCTTCTTATCCTTCTTTATTCTCTCCACTCTCATTTTAGGATATTGGTTGATGAGGAGAAAAGCTTATTTTTATGATTGTTCTTCTTTTCTTCTTATTTTTTTTATCCCCACCACTCTCATTTTAGGATATTTGAAGTTGAAGTGCATTTCTTCTCTTTGTTTTATTTTTATTCTTCTTTTATCCCCTCCACTCTCATTTTGGGATATGTGATGATGAAGTGCATTTCTTCTCTTCGTTTTACTTCTATTCTTCTTTTATCCCGTCCACTCTCATTTTGGGATATCTGAAGATGAAGTGCATTTCTTCTCTTCCAATTTACTTTTACTTTATCCCCTCTACTCTTATATTTGGATATCTGAAGATGAAGTGCATTTCTTCTCTTTGTTTTACTTCTATTCTTTTTTTATCCCCTCCACTCTCATTTTGGGATATCTGAAGATGAAGTGCATTTCTTCTCTTCTTTGATTTTTATTCTTCTTTTATCCCCTCCTCTCTCATCCTCTTTGGGATATGTGAAGATGAAGTGCATTTGTTCTTTTCGTTTTACTTTTGTTCTTCTTTTATCCCCTCCACTCTCATTTGGGGATATCTGAGAATAAGGATGGGGTGCTTTTTTGTGTTTTTCTTATTCTTTTATCCCCTCCACTCCTGTTTTAGGATATTCGAGGGTGAAGAGGTTTTTCTTGTAAGTCTTATTTTTTTTTCCTTTATTCGTCTATTCCTCTATTCTTCTTTTATCTCCTCCACTCGCATTTTGGGATATCTGAAGATGCAGTGCATTTCTTCTCTTCGTTTTACTTTTATTATTCTTTTATCCCCTCCACTCTCATTTTGGGATATGTGAAGATGAAGTGCATTTCTTCTCTTTGTTTTACTTTTATTATTATTTTATCCCCTCCACTCTCATTTTGGGATATCTGATGATGAAGTGCATTTCTTCTCTTCATTTTACTTTTATTATTCTTTTATCCCCTCCACTCTCATTTTGGGATATCTGAAGATGAAGTGCATTTCTTCTCTTTGTTTGATTTTTATTCTTCTTTTATCCCCTCCTCTCTCATCCTCTTTGGGATATGTGAAGATGAAGTGCATTTCTTCTCTTCGTTTTACTTTTATTCTTCTTTTATCCCCTCCTCTCTCATTTTGGGATATCTGAAGATGAAGTGCATTCTTCTCTTCATTTTACTTTTATTTTTATGTTATCCCCTCCACTCTCATTTTGGGTTATCTGAAGATGAAGTGCATTTCTTCTCTTCGTTTTACTTCTATTCTTCTTTTATCCCCTCCACTCTCATTTTGGGATATCTGAAGATGAAGTGCATTTCTTCTCTTTGTTTGATTTTTATTCTTCTTTTATCCTCTCCTCTCTCATCCTCTTTGGGATATGTGAAGATGAAGTGCATTTGTTCTTTTCGTTTTACTTTTGTTCTTCTTTTATCTCCTCCACTCTCATTTTGGGATATCTGAAGATGAAGTGCATTTCTTCTCTTCGTTTTACTTCTATTCTTCTTTTATCCCCTCCACTCTCATTTTGGGATATCTGAAAATGAAGTGCATTTCTTCTCTTTGTTTTACTTTTATTCTTCTTTTATCCCCTCCTCTCTCATCCTCTTTGGGATATGTGAAGATGAAGTGCATTTGTTCTTTTCGTTTTACTTTTGTTCTTCTTTTATCCCCTCCACTCTCATTTGGGGATATCTGAGAATAAGGATGGAGTGCTTTTTTGTGTTTTTCTTATTCTTTTATCCCCTCCACTCCTGTTTTAGGATATTCGAGGGTGAAGAGGCTTTTCTTGTAAGTCTTTTTTTTTTCTTTCTTCGTCTATTCCTCTATTCTTCTTTTATCTCCTCCACTCTCATTTTGGGATGTCTGAAGATGAAGTACATTTCTTCTCTTCATTTTACTTTTATTATTATTTTATCCCCTCCACTCTCATTTTGGGATATCTGAAGATGAAGTGCATTTCTTCTCTTCATTTTACTTTTATTATTATTTTATCCCCTCCACTCTCATTTTGGGATATTTGAAGATGAAGTGCATTTCTTCTCTTCGTTTTACTTTTATTCTTACTTTTATTCTTCTTTTATCCCCTCCACTCTCATTTTGGAACATCTGATGATAAGGATGGGGTACTTTTTTATGTTTTTCTTATTCTTTTATCCCCTCCACTCCTATTTTAGGATATTCGAGGGTTTTCTTGTATTTTTTTTATCATCCTTTCCTTCTTCACTTAAAACTAGTTTATCTTCACAACGCATTTTCACGCATCACACGAAATTTTAGCATATGAGACCCCCAATCACAATCATCACAATTGTCATGGGAAAATGCTCCTTGCGCAAAGTAGGCTGTCATTAAAGCAGCATTTCGTGCGTGTCCCTTTCTTCGTTTCCTCTTTTTGCGCCCACTTGGCCGTTATGCGCTCCCTTCCTCTGTCCTCTGGTTGGATTCCGGTGAATCCTGTGCACGCGATCCGGAGAGTCTTCTGTTGAAAGACAGAGAAAGCAATAGGTGATGAAGGTGAGGTAGAAGGAGCGCGCAAATCGAAGCTTAATTACTATTACCGTATTATGATGCAGAGTAATAATTATTAAAACGCATTTTGTACGTATGTTTCATGTGCTATTAAAACGATACAATGAACATTAAAAGTAATTGATAAATTGATGGACTACAGAGTAGTCCAGATAGAACTAGAATTTGTTTTTCTTATAACTCAAAATCTGACAGTAATTTTGAGCATGGAATTTGTTTTTTCTTATAACTCAAAATCTGTCAGTAATTTTGAGCAAGTTATAATTTTACAATAATGGAGTCCATTTCTAGGCCGCCCTGTATATATTTTTTATAAACTGACTTACGGGTGCACACATAGCCATTATTTTAGTATCTCCTACTGGTAACCAAATCCCATAAAACAAATACAAATACAAAAACAAATCAAAATAAACCAAATCCCATAAAACAATACAAATACAAAAACAAATCAAAATAAACCAAATCCCATAAAACAAATACAAATACAAAAACAAATCAAAATAAACCAAATCCCATAAAACAAATACAAATACAAAAACAAATAAAAATAAAACAAAACACTAAACAAAATTTAAAAGAATAGTAGCAGTAACAGAAAATCAAACCCATGAATCAATCAACTAAAATTTTAGTTCCTGCCTTTATTTTAAAACATAAAACATGCAAGTTATTCATCATCGGCGGAGGTGTGAAAATGCGGCGGTCCTCTTCATTTAAGCCCACGCGAATGCTAATTAGCACCGATCCGATTACGTATACATGGCGATGATGCAATCGATGAATCGCTAATTGTGTTATTAGATGCACGCTAAATTGATTGTTATTGCCTAAGAGGCGGCTTTGCGACGTGGGAGGTAATTGCAAGGTGCGCAGTAATATATTTCTTACGATGTAAAAGAAAATGCAAGACGTCAGCGATAATAAACTCGTCTTCGAGGTAATCATCAAAAGTAAAATGAACGACGCAAATGCAAAGCTAATAAAACACAAAAACTTGTCAATGCAGAAAGTTATATATTTGAATATCTCACTTATTTAATACTGAAACTTTGTCAAATTTTCACGAGATTTATCTTCTAATATAATTTACAGATATCTTATAATATATAAGCAATAAATAAATTTTCAGAAATTTCAGTAATAGCTAACCGATACTTGTCATTGCAGAAAGTTAAGTGTTTGATTTTCTCAATTATTTAATACTGAAACTTTGTCAAATTTTCAGGAGTATTAGCTTCAGGTATGCTAAACAGATATCTGATAATACATATGCAATAAATAAATTTTCAGAAATTTCAGTATTAGCTAACCGATACTTGTCATTGCAGAAAGTCAAGTGTTTGATTTCTCACTTATTTAAGACTGAAACTTTGTCAAATTTTCAGGAGTATTAGCTTCAAGTATACCAAACAGATATCTGATAATAAATATGCAATAAATAAATTTTCAGAAATTTCAGTAATAGCTAACCGATACTTGTCATTGCAGCAAGTTAAGTGTTTGATTTCTCACTTATTTAATACTGAAACTTTGTCAAATTTTCAGGAGTATTAGCTTCAAGTATACGAAACAGATATCTGATAATAAATATGCAATAAATAAATTTTCAGAAATTTCAGTAATAGCTAACCGATACTGGTCATTGCAGAAGGACAAGTGTTTGATTTTCTCACTTATTTAATACTGAAACTTTGTCAAATTTTCAGGAGTATTAGCTTCAAGTATACCAAACAGATATCTGATAATAAATATGCAATAAATAAATTTTCAGAAATTTCAGTAATAGCTAACCGATACTTGTCATTGCAGAAAGTTAAGTGTTTGATTTTCTCACTTATTTAATACTGAAACTTTGTCAAATTTTCAGGAGTATTAGCTTCAAGTATACTAAACAGATATCTGATAATAAATATACAATAAATAAATTTTCAGAAATTTCAGTAATATCTTACCGATACTTGTCATTGCAGAAAGTCAGGTGTTTGATTTCTCACTTATTTAATACTGAAACTTTGTCAAATTTTCAGGAGTATTAGCTTCAAGTATACTAAACAGATATCTGATAATAAATATGCAATAAATAAATTTTCAGAAATTTCAGTAATAGCTAACCGATACTTGTCTTTGCAGAAAGTTAAGTGTTTGATTTCTCACTTATTTAATACTGAAACTTTGTCAAATTTTCAGGAGTATTAGCTTCAAGTATACTAAACAGATATCTGATAATAAATATACAATAAATAAATTTTCAGAAATTTCAGTAATATCTTACCGATACTTGTCATTGCAGAAAGTCAAGTGTTTGATTTCTCACTTATTTAATACTGAAACTTTGTCAAATTTTCAGGAGTATTAGCTTCAAGTATACTAAACAGATATCTGATAATAAATATACAATAAATAAATTTTCAGAAATTTCAGTAATATCTTACCGATACTTGTCATTGCAGAAAGTCAAGTGTTTGATTTCTCACTTATTTAATACTGAAACTTTGTCAAATTTTCCGGAGTATTAGCTTCAAGTATACCAAACAGATATCTGATAATAAATATGCAATAAATAAATTTTCAGAAATTTCAGTAATAGCTAACCGATACTTGTCTTTGCAGAAAGTTAAGTGTTTGATTTCTCACTTATTTAATACTGAAACTTTGTCAAATTTTCAGGAGTATTAGCTTCAAGTATACCAAACAGATATCTGATAATAAATATGCAATAAATAAATTTTCAGAAATTTCAGTAATAGCTAACCGATACTTGTCTTTGCAGAAAGTTAAGTGTTTGATTTCTCACTTATTTAATACTGAAAGAGTATTAGCTTCAAGTATACTAAACAGATATCTGATAATAAATATGCTATAAATAAATTTTCAGAAATTTCAGTAATAGCTAACTGATACTTGTCATTGCAGAAAGTTAAGTGTTTGATTTCTCACTTATTTAATACTGAAACTTTGTCAAATTTTCAGGAGTATTAGCTTCAAGTATACTAAACAGATATCTGATAATAAATATGCAATAAATAAATTTTCAGAAATTTCAGTAATAGCTAACCGATACTTGTCTTTGCAGAAAGTTAAGTGTTTGATTTCTCACTTATTTAATACTGAAAGAGTATTAGCTTCAAGTATACTAAACAGATATCTGATAATAAATATGCTATAAATAAATTTTCAGAAATTTCAGTAATAGCTAACTGATACTTGTCATTGCAGAAAGTTAAGTGTTTGATTTTCTCACTTATTTAATACTGAAACTTTGTCAAATTTTCAGGAGTATTAGCTTCAAGTATACTAAACAGATATCTGATAATAAATATGTAATAAATAAATTTTCAGAAATTTCAGTAATAGCTAACCGATACTTGTCATTGCAGAAAGTTAAGTGTTTGATTTTCTCACTTATTTAATACTGAAACTTTGTCAAATTTTCAGGAGTATTAGCTTCAAGTATACTAAAGAGATATCTGATAATAAATATGCAATAAATAAATTTTCAGAAATTTCAGTAGTAGCTAACCGATACTTGTCATTGCAGAAAGTTAAGTGTTTGATTTCTCACTTATTTAAAACTGAAACTTTGTCAAATTTTCAGGAGCATTAGGTTCAGGTATACTTAACAGATATCTAATAATAAATATGCAATAAATAAATTTTCTGAATATGTATTATACATAGTTTTTTCTACGATGGCAACTGAATTTAAGTAGATTTTTTTTAACTCTTTCTTTTATAACTTTAACTTGCATCGTTGATTGAAGATACAAACTCTTTCACTCTTCGCCTGTGAGTTTCGCAAATCGCTTTTCCATGCATGGTTGACTCTAATAATCTAAACAAACAAATAACATCCGTGACGTTTGGATCTCCTCTTGTCGTCGCAGCCGTCGTCTTTATTCCGCTCTTGCGGCCATAAATTTCGTCTGAGAGGCACACAGAAAGCCCAGATGCACAGATGTGCCTTGCCGAGGGCAAGGTCGCCAACCGCCCTGACCCTAAGCACAAGAAGTCGAGTTCCGGCCAATTAAAACTCCTCTGCTCCGTGGCTGCTTTCCTCTACCGCCTTTGGCTCGCCCGTTTTTCTCCATCCTCTGGAAACTGTGAATCTGTCTTATTTGTTTACTGTGCATATATCACTTCCTATTACATCGCTGCGAGCAGTGCGTAAAAACGTACTTTACGCACGTCGTAAAAAAAATATCTATTATATGCACGTATATTATTGTGCGATTACTCGCGTGTATTAATATTGCTATTATATCACTTGTAATGTAAATACCCATTATATACACCTGTCGACTGCCGAGAATCGAACCTATGACTATAATTACTACAGGACTAAATTCAAGTATTCAAACAGTATTCAAAAGCTAACAATCGTAACTCGCCCACTCGTACAGTATCACGAATTGTATCATAATCCTGGCCGACGTTTGAATATTAATTAAAAATCTGAGCCTTAACTCCACGCGGGCGCTGTCTTTGTTGTTGTTGTTGTTGTTGTTGTTGTTGTTATTATTACTACATGTCGGTGAGTGCGTGGTGCATGGGCGCGCATACAAAATAACACACTTGTAAACACGCGCAGCAGAAGAGAGAGAGACCGACAGTTCGACGCCGACTCTTGAGTGAGAGTGTCGTCGTGTGGTCAAGCGTCCTCCTCGTCTTCGTCTTTTCGTGTTGGTAAATTATTTGCGACGGTCAAGTGACGTTTCTGCGTGTGCATCTGTGAGTGCATTTTTGTGTTCCCCCTTTTTACTCCCGAAGGTATTAAAACTGTAAATTATGCTACGCACAAAATTTATACAAACATAATTCAATATCTTATAACAATAATAATCTCGAAATCTAAACAAAAAAAATTGCTACTTGTAAATTAGCGAAACGGTAATTCAATCTTTGTAATGTAGAAAATTTGTTTAAAACATAAAAAACTTCTAAAACAATTTAATCTTACGAAAATTTGTTATCAAAAAATTAAATACTTGCAAACTTTGCATAATACAAATTCGTAAAGCACAACTTTCGAGAATGTATTATACAAAGTTTTTTTTCGACAGCTATGTATTATGAAGAGCAGTTAATATTTTATGCAAAATACTATCTTTTTTTAATTGGTGAGTGAAAGATTTGCAAAATCGTTTGAGCAAACTTTGCAAATAGTCTTAGTTAGAAAACTTTGAAAATAGCCATAGCTAACTTTGTGAAATTTTATAAATTTTATTAAGTTCCAAAAATCTGTATAAATTGAAATATATTTTAGCAAACTTTGCAAATAGTCTTAGCAAACTTTGCATGATACAAATTCGTAAAGCACTACTTTACGAGAATGTATTATACAAAGTTTTTCTACGACAGCTATGTGTTATGAAAAGCAGTTAAAATTTTATGCAAAATACTATATTTTTTTTAATTGGTGAGTGAAAGAATTGCAAAATCCTTTGAGCAAACCTAGCAAACTTTGCAAATAGTCTTACTTAGAAAACTTTGCAAATAGTCGTAGCAAACTTTGTGAAATTTTATAAATTTTATTTAGTTACAAAAATCTGTATAAATTGAAATATATTTTAGCAAACTTTGCAAATAGTCTTAGCAAACTTTGCATGATACCAATTCGTAAAGCACTACTTTACGAGAATGTATTATACAATTTTTTTTTACGACAGCTATGTGTTATGAAAAGCAGTTAAAATTTTATGCAAAATACTATCTTTTTTTTAATTGGTGAGTGAAAGAATTGCAAAATCCATTGAGCAAACTTAGCAAACTTTGCAAATAGTCTTACTTAGAAAACTTTGCAAATAGTCGTAGCAAACTTTGTGAAATTTTATAAATTTTATTTAGTTACAAAAATCTGTATAAATTGAAATATATTTTAGCAAACTTTGCAAATAGTCTTAGCAAACTTTGCATGATACCAATTCGTAAAGCACTACTTTACGAGAATGTATTATACAAAGTTTTTCTACGACAGCTATGTATTATGAAAAACAGGTAAAATTTTATGCAAAATACTGTCTTTTTTTAATTGGTGAGTGAAAGAATTGCAAAATCCATTGAGCAAACTTAGCAAACTTTGCAAATAGTCTTACTTAGAAAACTTTGCAAATAGTCGTAGCAAACTTTGTGAAATTTTATAAATTTTATTTAGTTACAAACATCTGTATAAATTGAAATATATTTTAGCAAACTTTGCAAATAGTCTTAGCAAACTTTGCATGATACCAATTCGTAAAGCACTACTTTACGAGAATGTATTATACAAAGTTTATCTACGACGGCTATGTATTATGAAAAGCAGTTAAAGTTTTATGCAAAATACTATCTTTTTTTTAATTGGTGAGTGAAAGAATTACAAAATCCTTTGAGCAAACTTTGCAAATATTCTTACTTAGAAAACTTTGCAAATAGCCATGCAAACTTTATGAAATTTTATAAATTCTATTAAGTTACAAAAATCTGTATGAATTGAATTATTTTTTACTATCTCAATGGACTGAAATGATGAATAGTAAAAATTGCAGTTTTTTTTCTGTTAATGTGAATGGAGTTAAATGATGGAGTAAAAATTGCAGGTTCAAATCCCAAACTGTTATCACGTTAAAAACCGATTTGGTCGGAATAATTTCGCGAGATAATCTACCAAAAGTCGGAGAGGTCGGTTCAAGGATACGATTCTGTGCGCGTCTCGAAACTATGTTGACAAAAACTGGCCTAATTTAATGAGCGTGCACACAAAGCAATGATGCTGTGGAGTTGGGAATAAATTCAGAAAAGTTTCACTGCAAATAAAACTCTGTATTTTAAAACTATGCAAATTATATTTTTGAATTAAAAGCAGATAGGCATTTTCGAAAAACGATTTATTTAGGATGGTATTTTCAAAGTTAATGTTAAGATAGTTCTGCTGTATTGCCACGCCATAGTTAAAATCAAACATCAAATAATGCGTATAATTAAAATTAATAATTACAGTTAAAAATTGCTTCACTGTTTAGGGTTCAACCGCTGCGTTAATGCGCTCCTACTAATTAACAGTACAATTAAAAAAATCAATAAACCCCGGTTACCATCGTTATTACGCTCCGGTAAATATTACGCACCTGTTAATTAACAATACCAACAGCTCTTCCGCTGCGAGCCTGCATTAATTGATTCGTTTTAATTTCCGATGGCTCTGCGCTAATTAAAATTTCGAGGCACCTATAGATTAATTATAATAAATCTCCGTTTGGCCTCCTCCGATCTCCACGCGATTAATTTCGGACGATCCTTTCACGAGCCGAATTGATAATTAATTGGCCGCTTTGACCACATCCTGCACTGGCGCTTAAAATTGCGGCGAGGCGTTGGAATCGAACACTTTTCCCGGAATTCAGATGATTATCAGCGATTCATCACTTGAAAGTTTGAAAAAAACATATTACATCACTAGAGAGTAATTATAATAAACGTATTATAATTATTTATTAATGCTAATAATTAAATTATTATAATAATTCGGAATTTAGATGGTTATCAGCGATAACAGCTTCAAGTAAACTAAACAGAAATCTGATAATAAATAAGCAATAAATACATTTTCAGAAATTTCAGTAATAGCTAACCGATACTTGTCTTTGCAGAAAGTTAAGTGTTTGATTTTCTCACTTATTTAATACTGAAACTTTGTCAAATTTTCAGGAGTATTAGCTTCAAGTATATTAAACAGATATCTGATAATAAATATGCATTAAATAAATTTTCAGAAATTTCAGTAGTAGCTAACCGATACTTGTCATTGTAGGAAGTTAAGTGTTTGATTTCTCACTTATTTAATACTGAAACTTTGCTAAATTTTCAGGAGTATTAGCTTCAAGTATACTAAACACATATCTGATAATAAATATGCAATAAATAAATTTTCAGAAATTTCAGTAATAGCTAACCGATACTTGTCATTGTAGCAAGTTAAGTGTTTGATTTTCTCACTTATTTAATATTGAAACTTTGTCAAATTTTCAGGAGTATTAGCTTCAAGTATACTAAACACATATCTGATAATAAATATGCAATAAATAAATTTTCAGAAATTTCAGTAATAGCTAACCGATACTTGTCATTGTAGCAAGTTAAGTGTTTAATTTCTCACTTATTTAATACTGAAACTTTGTCAAATTTTCAGGAGTATTAGCTTCAAGTATACTAAACACATATCTGATAATAAATATGCAATAAATAAATTTTCAGAAATTTTAGTAATAGCTAACCGATACTTGTCATTGCAGAAAGTTAAGTGTTTGATTTTCTCACTTATTTAATACTGAAACTTTGTCAAATTTTCAGGAGTATTAGCTTCAAGTATACTAAAAAGACATCTGATAATAAATAGGCAATAAATAAATTTTCAGAAATTTCAGTAATAGCTAACCGATACTTGTCATTGCAGAAAGTTAAGTGTTTGATTTTCTCACTTATTTAATACTGAAACTTTGTCAAATTTTCAGGAGTATTAGCTTCAAGTATACTAAAAAGACATCTGATAATAAATAGGCAATAAATAAATTTTCAGAAATTTCAGTAATAGCTAACCGATACTTGTCATTGCAGCAAGTTAAGTGTTTGATTTCTCACTTATTTAATACTGAAACTTTGTGAAATTTTCAGGAGTATTAGCTTCAAGTATACTAAACAGATATCTGATAATAGATATGCAATAAATAAATTTTCAGAAATTTCAGTAATAGCTAACCGATACTTGTCATTGTAGCAAGTTAAGTGTTTAATTTCTCACTTATTTAATACTGAAACTTTGTCAAATTTTCAGGAGTATTAGCTTCAAGTATACTAAACAGATATCTGATAATAAATATGCAATACATAAATTTTCAGAAATTTCAGTAGTAGCTAACCGATACTTGTCATTGCAGAAAGTTATGTGTTTGATTTTCTCACTTATTTAATACTGAAACTTTGTCAAATTTTCAGGAGTATTAGCTTCAAGTATACTAAACAGATATCTGATAATAAATATGCAATAAATAAATTTTCAGAAAATTTAGTAATAGCTAACCGATACTTGTCATTGCAGAATGTTAAGTGTTTGATTTTCTCACTTATTTAATACTGAAACTTTGTCAAATTTTCGGGAGTATTAGCTTTAAGTATACTAAACAGATATCTGGTAATAAATATGCAATAAATAATTTTTCAGAAATTTCAGTAATACCTAACCAATACTTGTCATTGCAGAATGTTATACTTTTGATTTGCTTACTTATATAATATTGAAACGTTGTCAAATTTTCAGGAGTATTAGCTTCGAGTATACTTAACAGATATCTGATAATAATTATGCAATAAATAAATTTTCTGAAATTTCAGTAATAGCTAACCCATACTTGTCATTGCAGCAAGTTAAGTGTTTGATTTCTCACTTATTTAATACTGAAACTTTGTCAAATTTTCAGGAGTATTAGCTTCAAGTATACTAAACAGATATCTGATAGTAAATATGCAATAAATAAATTTTCAGAAATTTCAGTAATAGCTAACCGATACTTGTCTTTGCAGAAAGTTAAGTGTTTAATTTCTCACTTATTTAATACTGAAACTTTGTCAAATTTTCAGGAGTATTAGCTTCAGGTATACCAAACAGATATTTGATAATAAATATGCAATAAATAAATTTTCAGAAATTTCAGTAGTAGCTAACCGATAAAAAACACATTACAATACTAGTGAGTAGAAGTAAACTATCAATCTGCATTCATTCTTCGAAACGTTATAAATTATGAGTTAATTACCCCACATCTCGTTCTTGTCTCGGTGTTCTCCTCTTCATGCTCCAGTCGCTTTTATTATTATAAATTCTAATGGCGAGCGAGGAGCGGCCAAGCACGACCTTAAATCAGGATGCCAAGTGAGGCGCAGTAAAAATTAATGGCACACACGTCGAAGAAAGGCAAAGGAATCCGCGCCTTTGGTTTTCATGTGGCTCGGAAGGTCGCCAGACGCACGAGCAGATGAGAGATCAATGAATGGCACAACATTAAGTTATCTGTGATTACGAAAGTTCCCTGATTTTTTGTGTGCTGTTATGGCTAATTATTATTCAATGACTTCTAATTTGAACGGACAACAGTAATTGTGTATTATTTAACGAGCATATAATTCACGAGGATGAAGTTTGTGCACGAGCCGAAGGCGAGTGTATATTCATCCAATTATTTCTTTTTTTTAATTTGTATTCATAAAGACGTCATTAACGTCGTTATAACAAACAATCTAAACAACCGTTTATGTGCAATGCTACAATATTTTATAGCAACGGACGTTAAATTTTTTGTTTTATAGCAACGGACGTTAAAAACCGCCACAGCGGACTTTTCTGTTTAACGAGATAGAGAGAATGAGATACGAGAGGACGATATAACTAGAAGAACGAGATTGCGAATTAATTATTATTTAGTTAATAATAATAATCTAAACACATACAAATTATTTATCTTTCTTTACAATACTGAAATTAAACGTACATTTATTAAAGTGTCCACTAAGCGTAATTCTTCCGTCGTCACATATATCATTCATAATCGTTTGTTCATTGCTATTAGAGACGATTCCAGATGATGTAGATGGAATGTCATCAGCAGTTTTATTCGCCGAATTTGTAATTTTCTTTGCAATTTCCATTTTCTGGTACTCCGATTCCTCAATATATCCTTCCGCTACACTCGTTGAGCGCCATCCACCAAGACTTTTTAACGCAAATACATCACCTCCACCTTCTACCAACAAAGTGGCCGATGTTCTCCGAAAACAGTGTCCGGTGTATAATTTAAAATCCGGAAGTTTTAAATATTCGGCAACTTTTTGGGGAATATTTGCTATTGTGTGTATTCCAGCTGGCTGTACAGTACATTTTCCTCCGCGATAAGTTAAAAATAACCTTGTAGTTTTAACATGACCTGGCCGCAATGACAAATACTTTTTGTAAAGCATATAACCGTTGAATCCATCAGCATCATTCGTAATTACGAAAGATCTTGTTTTGTCGGTTTTTGTCGCTCCAAGAAACACCCGTAAAAATGAGCCATTCTCTTTCACATCGTTTACCGTCAAATTGACAAGTTCTTGGCGACGACAAGCACCAAAAACTCCAAAAAGAACCACAAGCTGAGAAGATTTGATATAGGTACATCAGTTTGTCTAGCAGAAATACAGTTTACCTACCTTTGCAAATAAAAAATGGAAATCATCAGCCTCTTTCAAAAATGCCATGACATTTTCTTTAGATAATACCTTTGACTTTTTAGGTCGGTAACCTCGGGAAATATTTTTCAAAAATTCTTGAGCACTAGCATATCTAACAATTTATACAAATCTAGTATTGAATTTATACATAGCAATATTAGAACTTACTTACTAATATCCACTTTTTCCTTTACTTTTAGCACTTTCTTCAACATTGAAAAATATGACCAAAGACTAGATGGTTTGACTTGTTTCGATTTCTCATTTAAGTAAGCCATAAGGACTTGTTCCGAAGTTTTTCGAACAGACATTTTGTTGCGCCAATCGCAAAACAACTTATACGTTTTTTCGTAAATGGCAGCCGACTTCACGGGCATCAATCGACTTTGTGCTTGTGCAGCTTGCTCGATAACTTCTGGTGGCAAATCATAATCTTCTTCGATATTATCTTCGATATCTGACATTTTGTCAAATTTAATTTGTCAACAACAACACTGTTGTTATGGTTGGAAATAACATATTTCAATATTATTTTCAAATCAATATGTGTACAAATTAAAAAAAAAGTTGTATGTTACACGTACGCTAAATGGTCTTATGGACTTGGCCGGTTAAATGGCTCGGCTAACGCCTCGCCATTTAATCTTCCGGCCGCGTCCATAAACACCTATTTAGCGTACTTGTAACATAAATAACTATTAATTTTAGTCAAAGTTTAAATGGTTAAAGTAGTATATTATTTAACGACTATGTAATGTAATCTATAATTCACGATGATGAAGTTTGTGCCCGAGCCGAAGGCGAGTGTATAATCATGCTATTTTTTCTTTTAAATCAAGTCAAAGTTTAGTTAGTTAAAGTAGTATTTTATTTAACGAGCATGTAATGTACGTTATAATTCACGAGGATGAAGTTTGTGCCCGAGCCGAAGGCGAGTGTGTATTCATCAGATTTTTTCTTTCAATTTTAGTTAGTAAAGTTTAGTTAAATCAGTTGACTAAGTACAGGACGTTATAACCTGCATGTCTAGCAGGTTATGTGTAAGCTATAATTCACGAGGATGAAGTTTGTGCCCGAGCCGAAAGCGAGTGTATAATCATCCGTTTTTTTTTTAAATTTTAATCTAAGGTTAGTTAGTTAAAGTTTAGTTAACGCAGTTGACTGATTATAGGACGTTATAACATACATTTCTAGCTTTATTTCATAATATGCCCACATCGCCGTCACTTTCCCAGTGTAATAAGTCGTAACAGTTTTATAAAACTTCAAAGATAGGAAATTCATCTTATCTTTAATATCCATTTTTTTTTTTTTTTTAATCTTTTCGCTGAATTATTGGTAATATTACTAAATAGAAATTAAATGCTCGGTAATAATTTTTATCGTATACCGTTGAGGAGGTCACATTTCAAGTGTGAGAAAAGGTCAGCTCTGGGTCCGCGATTTACGTACTTTGCGCGATTGGAAACGCAAATGAGCCGTGGTTGCGGCCGGTAATGAATAAAAATGAGGCGTCCATTACGCAACCGCGCAAACATCCGATTAGAATTACATGTAGACATGCACACATTTCGTACACAGCCCGTCCTGATTAAGTGCTTTTTTCCCGATTGCGCGCAGAGAAGGCGACATTCACGTCGACCGATGACATAATGTTTGTTTACAAGCTGAGCGTAGTCCAGCATGCTAATGCAAGAGGGCCCCAGAAAACGAAAGAAACTGGGGAGATATGATGCGTGTGTGTGCAAGTAGATGGTTGTTATTAGGGTCACTCTTCCAGTGAGCGAGTAACATTGGGAGCGTTGCTCTGTTACTAGTTTATTTTTTCTAATTAAGAAAATTACGCCACTAATAACTTCAGCAAAATCTGTTACTTTGCCATGATTTGATTAACTTTTAAAGTATACTTTCTTTCTAATCTGTTTGATATTACGAAATACTTACGCTATACAGGCTACACATGTTTAATGGGGTTATGGGGCATGTAACAGAAATATTATTCCCGCAAACAGATCTTTTCCAGGTGTTCTAGGACTCGCGTCAAAGCAAATATTAAGGAATTCGAGGGAATTCGATTTGACCTAAGTGGGTCAAATCACCTACATCATTCTTATTGTATAAATCGCCACTTGGGTAAACTTTGACTTAAATTCTTGAGGTGAGAGGGAGGTTTTCGTAGTTTTGTGGAGTCTATTATTTCGTTCTGGAGTAACGTGCCAGATAAATTTTACGTGGAGCCCTTTTCACCCACCCCACTCTCCGACATCGAGAGCTAGCCACTCTCCTCGTTATTCAAAAGGGGAACTCCGGTTGTCTCCACGGTCCTTTTATGCTTAATGCCCTTTCAGGTATACTTCGCGCAACGATAGTTTGTTTTTATGACATTGACTTGCAATAGAAATTATAAGGGTGGGACTGTTAAATCACTTCAAGTTAGGTATCATAAAAGTCCAGGTATCGGCCGGCCCTTTGCTACTGGCAACTCTTTGGTGCATCAACATTCAAGCCAAAGCATGGATTGGATACCTGGACTTTTATGATACCTACCTTGAAGTGGTTTACCAATCCCACTATTACGTAATCGAAGGACCAGGCGGGTGTTCGCCAATTTAAATGATAAGGTAATTAAAACTCGTCGTTTTGAAAATAATGTGGACTATAATTTAATGCGTAACAATAATTAATACACAGCGATGTACACCGGTGAAGGTAACGAATTGAAGTGTCGTCTGCTCTGCATTCTTACAATTAAATCTTTGAGTTATTGGGGTGGGGTGCAATTTGAATTGTGCACCGCGAGGGGTGGCTTCAAGATGATTCCTGATTGGTGCGGCATTACGTTTCGGTAAGCCATGTTGCCACACTTGGTTATCACAAGCCTTGGTTAATTCCTCTATCTGGCATTTCTGAGGATTCCTAATGCCGTCCAATAAATATATTTGGGATTTCCTGGTCGCTAATTGTATTTGCCGAAGTGGCAATCCTTGCTCAATAAACGGCTTAATGTGCCTATTGATCTTCATGCGCACCGTACTTTACTTAAGCACTTCTCGGTGAACATAATGGCTAAATAATAGCCACCCCAATAAATTGTCTTTACAATCTTAATACTACAAATGTATCGGCTGCAATAAAGGCCGACTACTGCGAATACACTTTAACCGATTTGGGGTTCGACGCTGTGCAATAGCGCCGAAACAGGGCATTAAGCACAAAAGGACCGTGGAGACAACCGGAGTTCCCCTTTTGAATAACGAGGAGAGTGGCTAGCTCTCAATGTCGGAGAGTGGGGTGGGTGAAAAGGGCTCCACGTAAAATTTATATTTAAATTTATTTATATATTTTATTATTTTTATTGCAAGTCAATGTTATAAAAACAAACTATCGTTGCGCGAACTATACGTCACAACTTGAAATGGTGACTTCAAACGGTGTATTTATATTTGTCGATAAATTTTGATGGGTTAAGGGGTCTTATCAGGTATCATCGAAATTGCGTTATTAATTTTAGTTTCAAAAGTTTCCACGAAATTATTTATTACAACGAAATGTGTTTTACCACGATAACTTGATAATTACAAAAATCGCAGCTGTCGGCGCCCTAAATCATACAAAAAATAATTCATGTGCCCCCTCACACGCGATTTCCACATTATTACACTTTACGGGAAAACTTCGCCTTCCTTTTTTTGAGCCCGTGACGGAATTTTCCGCCGCTGGGGGCATTAGGGCACACTAGAAAAGCCACGCTTTACAGGGCCGGACTGTCCGCGGCCACAAAGAATTTTCACGCATGGAAACGTTTCCACGAGGCCCTAATCACGCCCGGAGATCCCTTATCGGTTGTCAACCCCCGAACTGCAGCGGTTAACGCCCAGGTGACTGGGGCGCGCACCTGACTCGCAGTAATTATAATTAATAACGATATTAATTACGCACTTCCGGCCTCGTGAGCCACGCTCCGGCTAATGCACTCGTCCAATTACCCATTACCGCCTATAAGGGGTGGCTCTCGTCAAAAGAGCGGCGATCGCAGCGCAGAAATCGATTGGCTTCGTTAGCTGCCGGTTTGGGCCTAATGCAATTACACCGATTTTGAAAAGCAACACAAAATCTGGAAACCAATTCACCATGCTCCAAAAGATGCATTTGCATTTCTGTTGATCATAATTGTTATATGTCGGTTGCGTGCAGATTACCTTCTGACGTAGAATTAATTCCCATTTATCCAAGTTGCATTCAATTTTTGTATGGATTAATCTCGAGTAATTAGGTACAAAGATGTGTACAGGGTGTATACAGATATGGGATATCGGTTTTATGGGAAAAGTGACACCTGTAGCCGGTGTGAAATAATGTAAAATTTTTGTAGTTCCAAAGTAGCTTGAAAACAGTTACCAATGTGAGCAAAGCCTTCGTCAAAACCTCTCTAAGACCCTAGAAATAACTAGAAAATTGCGATACATTTTTTGGACGTTTTGATCATCTCGACTCCTGATGAATCAACTCAAAATTTTGAGTTGATTGATCAGTAAACTCAAAATTTTGAGCACACCTTCCTCTCTCTGTTACCCGTGTACACACACCATTCACTCTATAATCTTCCTTTGTGTGTGTGTGGAAACTTAACGTCATCATCAACGGTACAACTCCCCAGCTTATCTTCGAAAATCCATCGCACAGCTCGAGGGCAGCCGTGCGTTCCTCCACATCGCGTTACCTCCAGAATTAAAATCGACCCGTCGGGCACTCGTCTTCTGAATAATTTCCAACGCTAGGCATGCACTGTGCACACGGGAGCAAGTGCGATGAATGAGAATTGAAGTAATCAGGACCACTTGGGCCTCGTTAGTCTCCGTTACGCCGCGTTAATTGGTACACAAAGGAGCGGGGAAGAACCTACTAATGTAGAAGTGTGGTAAAATACAAGCTTCGCGCAACGCAACGGGCGTTAAAAAAGCTTTTGCCCAACTTTGCCACGTTTTTTTGAATCTACAGTGCATGTAGGGTCCAATAATTTTGAAGTTCAACTCACCGCTTGAAATTCTGTAGGTATTAGAAGCATACAAACTCTTGTGTAAAGTCCACGCTAAATATTTTATCACTTTTCCCATAAAACCGAAATCCCAATTGAAATTTGTCGGATGCGTGCAGATTACCTTCTGACGTAGAATTAATTCCCATTTATCCAAGTTGCATTCAATTTTTGTAACGATTAATCTCGAGTAATTAGGTACAAAGATGCGTAGAGGGTGTATATAGATGAGGGATTTCTTTTTTATGGGAAATGACAAATTATCTAGCGATTATTGAAGTCTGGACCTCTACGTCTATTGTTCAAAACTCGATTAAAAACTCCACAAAGATGATAGCAATTAGTTGAGCTGTCCATCACGATTGAGGTCCACCTCCAAACAATCATAAATTCGCCGGGACAGTTATTATCCGATAATCTTCTCCTCCTCATCGTCTGATTGTCAGTTTCAATCAGAATCATTGTGCGCCACTAATAACAGATGCGCCGATGACGGCCTGCCATTATCAATCAATTGAATTGGATGCGTAATTGGCGGATTAATCAGGCGAATAGATCGCAGATGTCGGATAATTACGCGAAAACAATAACGCTCTTTTATGGCGAAGAATCGCTCCTCAGGTTCTACCGTTACGGTTTTCCTCGCCGAGCCTCGGCTCGCAACAAATCATCTCTGACGTGAACTACTCCCAATTGCATTTGGGCGAGCAACCTGAAAACGGTTACTTTAATTACCGCGCGAGCGATTAAGGCGAAAATTGGATAATTTCAAATTGAAAATTACGCATTGGTCTGTAATTTAAGCGAGAGAAAAAAAAAACAACATCAGTAGATCAGAATTTATGTGGCAGCCAATTTAATTGAAGGGGTCAGCACCAAAAGTACAGTACAGTGTCTTTACTCGAAATTGAAGTACTTCCTATGAATAAAGTTTATTATTAGGTAATTGAAGGGGTCGCAGCCAATTTAATTGAAGGGGTCAGAACCAAAAGTACAGTACAGTATTTTTACTCGAAATTGAAGTACTTCCTATGAATAAAGTTTATTATTAGGTAATTGAAGGGGTCGCAGCCAATTTAATTGAAGGGGTCAGAACCAAAAGTACAGTACAGTATCTACTCGAAATTGAAGTACTTCCTATGAATAAAGTTTATTATTAGGTAATTGAAGGGGTCAACACCAAAACCCCAGTACATCTTTACTCGAAATTGAAGTACTTCCTATGAATAAAGTTCATTGCTAGGTAATTAAAGGGGTCAACACCAAAAGCCCAGTACAGTATCTTTACTCGAAATTGAAGTACTTCTTATGAATAAAGTTTATTATTAGGCAATTGAAGGGGTCAACACCAAAAGCCCAGTACATCTTTACTCGAAATTGAAGTACTTCCTATGAATAAAGTTGATTGCTAGGTAATTAAAGGGGTCAACACCAAAAGCCCAGTACAGTATCTTTACTCGAAATTGAAGTACTTCCTATGAATAAAGTTCTTTGCAAGGTAATTAAAGGGGTCAACACCAAAAGCCCAGTACATCTTTACTCGAAATTGAAGTACTTCCTATGAATAAAGTTCATTGCTAGGTAATTAAAGGGGTCAACACCAAAAGCCCAGTACAGTATCTTTACTCGAAATTGAAGTACTTATTAGTACTTAATATTAGGATAATATACCGGGCGATTAAAGTTTATTGTCCAGGCGAATTCAACTTACATACGGTTGTGCAAAAATTATAGAATTAGATACCTACGATATTAATCTGGACTTTTATGATACCTAACTTGAAGTGGTTTAACAATCCCACCCTTATAATTTTTATTGCTAGTCAATGTCATAAAAACAAACTATCGTTGCGCGAAGTATACCTGAAAGGGCATGTTACGTAATCGAAGGACCAGGCGCCAATTTAAATGATAAGGTAATTAAAACTCGTCGTTTTGGAAATAATGTGGACTATAATTTAATGCGTAACAATAATTAATACACAGCGATGTACACCGGTGAAGGTAACGAATTGAAGTGTCGTCTGCTCTGCATTCTTACAATTAAATCTTTGAGTTATTGGGGTGGGGTGCAATTTGAATTGTGCACCGCGAGGGGTGGCTTGAAGATGATTCCTGATTGGTGCGGCATTTCGTTTCGGTAAGCTATGTTGCCACACTTGGTTATCACAAGCCTTGGGTAATTCCTCTATCTGGAATTTCTGAGGATTCCTAATGCCGTCCAATAAATATATTTGGGATTTCCTGGTCGCTAATTGTACTTGCCGAAGTGGCAATCCTTGCTCAATAAACGGCTTAATGTGCCTATTGATCTTCATGCGCACCGTACTTTACTTAAGCACTTCTCGGTGAACATATTGGCTAAATAATAGCCACCCCAATAAATTGTCTTTACAATCCTAATACTACAAATGTATCGGCTGCAATAAAGGCCGATTAATGCGATTACACTTTAACCGATTTGGGGTCCGACGCTGTGCAATAGCGCCGAAACAGGGCATTAAGCATAAAAGGACCGTGGAGACAACCAGAGTTCCCCTTTTGAATAACGAGGAGGGTCGCTAACTCTCGATGTCGGAGAGTGGGGTGGGTGAAAAGGGCTCCACGTAAAATTTATATTTAAATTTATTTATTTATTTTATTGCAAGTCAATGTCATAAAAACAAACTATCATTGCGCGAACTATACAATTACGATCCGTTATCTACTCTATACTGACTCATAGAACCTTTCCAGTTAATCGATTGTATACCAATTCGCCAGTAATCACATAAATTCCTGTATGGTTTATTATTTTAATCTGCTGGCGAATTCAGCATTCAACTAAACATCTGATCATTTATTTGTCGTTTCCGTCTGGTACCAAACTCTTTCTATGGGCACATTCGTTACTGCTACCTTATCGATCTTGTCCGTAGCCGGCCTGAATGAGAAAGAGAAGTGGTACGCGGACGCGATCGATTGATTGGCGGTTCTCCGCGGTTTCCCGACTTCCTGGTAGAGAGTCGTGCCCAGGAATCCGCAATTACACAGCGCTCAATCCCGCGGTTCAGCCCAGAAATCGCAATCAGAGGTCGCTGGTTGTGTGTGCATGCACATTACACAGCGTCCCAATTGTCGGGAGCACATGGCGGCCGTAATTAATTCATTCCGGACGCCCTCGCCTCGCTCCATTGCACGCGAATTACGTCCAATTGATACTTTAATTACGCCAGCCCGAAGACCGATGGCGGAGCTAAGCTTATAATTATCGAATCCAATTAGGGAAGTTGGGGTTGGAGGAAAATGGTATTGCGTATGAAAGCTATGGTTGTTAGGGATGAAAGTTTTAAGTATGTTGGAGTACATCTAAACACTTAAAAAAATTGATAGCCTCGGCCTACGCCTCGGCTAATAATTTTCGCCTAAACATACATATTTTTAATTTTCTTTAAACGTTATACACTTTAATATCTATAACAGATGTGTCTATAATTTTAGACCCAATTGACCACTCGAGTATAAAATTTGTGCGTAGCATATATCCCTTATCCAAAACCCTCTCACCTTATTTTCGTCGTCAAGTGCGCGTTTAACTGCTTCTCAAGTGAGCCCTGAGCAGACGGAACCTCTTGAGCGATGGCAGCGTCGACCGACGTCCCGACGCTGGTGGAGCAGCGCCCCTGAGGCGGCCGCGGGGGGAGCATGCCGTGCTCGACGGTGTACGATGGCTTCGCGACCATCCGCAGGCCGAGGGTGGGCCCCCCGAGGGCGCCCCCCAGGCCGCCCTCGCTGGCCTGCGTGCCGGAGGACCCGCGCATCGGCACCGCCATCCTCCGCACGAACAAGCCGGCCATACCCTGGTGGGAGCTGGCCACCAGGAGGAGCAGGTACAGGTCGTGCCCCACGCTGGAGCTGCAGTTCAACGTAAGGATAATTGTCTCTTTGTTGTTTGCTGGTGTGTGTGCGCGCTGGGCGTACGCGCCCAGGTGATGGCTATCTGACCTGGATACCTGGTGGACGCGGTCGTGCCCTGGGCGGTATTTTTCTAGCGCTCTTGTAACGTCTTTTTTTTTTCTTGTTGGGCAGAGAAAAAGGTGGAGCTGAATATGTGGCCGCTGGTTCCGTTTCGCGGCTGCGTCAGCCACGAAAGGTGGCAACCTGTGAGCGATAGATTGCCATCTATTGTTATTTGCGGGGGCACAAAAATTGCGTCTCAGATCGAAAGCAACAATGTGTGAAATTAGATTCATTTTTATACATTCAATAATTTTGTACCCTGCATATATATTGAAAACTGTATCTGTTTGATTTCACATCAGGAGATCAAAACTGAAAAGCTGTGAAAATTTGTATTTGCAATGGCTTGGTTTCTCAAACCAAGGCTACAAATTTGCTTGTATTCTAGAAAACTTTTCAGCATTCAGCATATTTACAATAGAAGTTCAGTAGTTAGGCAACACGGGTTCTACTTCACCCCCCGCGGTAATTGATTTAACCGCGAATCAAACCGCGGATTAAATTAATCGAAATCTTCGCGGGGGATGAAGTGGAACCCGTGTTGCTTAACTACTAAGTTCGTAAAGTAGTGCTTTTTTGTATGAGCGCCAAAAAACGCGATTACAAAAAAACTGAACAGTACGTAAAAACTTAATTTACTCACTGCGTAGAAAAAATATATTTGATCTGCATTTTGAACAATGCTATTTGTTAGTATCCACCGTAAAAGTTGATTCCACTTTCTTGAGCGCTCTGTATACTATTAAAGTATCCACCGTAAAAGTTGATTCCACTTTCTTGAGCGCACTGTATACTATTAAAGGACGCAGACATATACAGAAAAGATTTTCACAGCTGGAGCTAAAAACTCCTTATAACTTGCTGATGAACGCTCTGTATATCATTAAGGGACGCAGATATTCACAGAAATTCCAGGCAATTTTTCTATTAGATAGAAAGTATATATCATTAATAATACCCAAAGCCGCACGCAGATTGACCTCGAAACTGCCTTATTATAATAACCACTAATTAATTATTAATTGGCACTAGTTGGTGATCAGTACGAAATCCGGTAAGCAACTTTCCTTCCGAAATCCATTTAAATTTCCAGTAGTTGCAAATTACGAGTAATTAACATCTTGACCTGAGATTAACCCATTTATTATTCTGATTCCACTATTAATATAATCGAGCTGAAAAGGCGGCTTTTATAGTTGGGACCATAGAAATTTGGCTGTATGACCCGTCGCAATTTGGTTAGTAGTTTATAGTCGAATACAAAACATAATTCGTAAAGTGAAATCTTTGATCAGTCGTTACCACCAAATAACTGAGATGGGTTACACCCAATCTAATTTAATCCCGACTATATCTGTTACGTAATCGAAGGACCTGGCGGGTGTTCGCCAATTTAAATGATAAGGTAATTAAATCTCGTCGTTTTGGAAATAATGTGGACTATAATTTAATGCGTAACAATAATTAATACACAGCGATGTAGACCGGTGAAGGTAACGAATTGAAGTGTCGTCTGCTCTGCATTCTTACAATTAAATCTTTGAGTTATTGGGGTGGGGTGCAATTTGAATTGTGCACCGCGAGGGGTGGCTTGAAGATGATTCCTGATTGGTGCGGCATTTCGTTTCGGTAAGCCATGTTGCCACACTTGGTTATCACAAGCCTTGGTTAATTCCTCTATCTGGCATTTCTGAGGATTCCTAATGCCGTCCAATAAATATATTTGGGATTTCCTGGTCGCTAATTGTATTTGCCGAAGTGGCAATCCTTGCTCAATAAACGGCTTAATGTGCCTATTGATCTTCATGCGCACCGTACTTTACTTAAGCACTTCTCGGTGAACATAATGGCTAAATAATAGCCACCCCAATAAATTGTCTTTTCAATCTTAATACTACAAATGTATCGGCTGCAATAAAGGCCGACTAATGCGATTACACTTTAACCGATTTGGGGTTCGACGCTGCGCAATAGCGCCGAAACAATATCCTTCCTTGAAATTTTTGAAATTTCATGACTTGACATCCTACTTGACATTTAAAATTACCCTTTTATAGTTGGAAATAAATAAATTTGGCTGTGTGACCCGTCGCAATTTGGTTAGTGTTACTGTTTGTGGGGGAATATAAAACGTAATTCATAAAGTGAAACCCTTGATCACGTCGATGCAACCAAATAACTGTTATGAGTTACACCCAATTTAATTTAATCCCGACTGTATCCTTCCTTGAAATGTTTGAAATTTGAAATTGGCAACATTTGCATTAGCTGGAAAAATTTAACTTACAAAACAATCTACTATTACTGGGTATTATTCTAGCCTCGTGTTTAATATTTAATTATATATACTTATTTTTAACCGAGCAGATAACTTATCCCCAACTTTGTAATAGGTAATTGTATTTGTTTTTCACGCATCAGATAACTTATCCTCAACTTTGTAAGTTCGTTTTGTGGAAAAAGTTTTTTATTTCTCTAATTTCTACGTAATATCATTACACCATGTTTTATTACTTCCTGTATATTTCTGATAATGCGTGTAATTAAGTCAGATAAAAATGTTTGTTGGAAAATAATACATGCCCCAGTTATTATTTACTGTGGGCCAGAATTCGGGCACACACAAACTCTTCCAAATACGTCACACGTGAAAACGCTATTAATAATAAACTTCTCGCGTGGGCAGGGCCGCATTATCGCCGGCATAAATAATTCGATTGGCCGTAATGAGCACGGAATTGTCCAATTACGGCATTAGCATAATTTAATGGGCCGACGTTTCGGCAAAACCTCCACCACCACCACCAAATCTCAAACGCGGAGAAAAAAAAAGCCAGTTGCTGCAATAATAAATGTGTGTACATTTTTTGTTTGTTTGAGCGATTGTTGGCTCGAGGCGCAATCGATTGGGAGAGCTTAAGTGCGCGGATGCAATAAATAATCACAAAAGGAAACGTTAATTGCTAAACCGACGCTATCCAGTTAATGTGAGATCAGATTTTTATAAGAGCAGTATTGTAAAAATATGTAAATATATGTAAAAATATGTAAAATACATTGGCAAACGTTCACGAACGTTTGCCAACGTCTGTTCGTCGTTCTGTCTACACCAGGAGTGAACGACGAACAATCGTTCGCAAACGTAGACGAACGTTTGCCAAAGTTTGTGCATCGTTCTGTCTACACCAGGAATGAACGACGAACAAACGTTCACGAACGTTTGCCAACGTTTGTTCGTCGTTCTGTCTACACCAGGAGTGAACGACGAACAAACGTTTGCAAACGTACACGAACGTTTGCCAAAGTTTGTGCATCGTTCTGTCTACACCAGGAGTGAACGACGAACAAACGTTCACGAACGTTTGCCAATGTTTGTTCATCGTTCTGTCTACACCAGGAGTGAACGACGAACAAACGTTCGCAAACGTACGCGAACGTTTGCCAAAGTTTGTGCATCGTTCTGTCTACACCAGGAGTGAACGACGAACAAACGTTCACGAATGTTTACCAATGTTTGTTCATCGTTCTGTCTACACTAGGAGTGAACGACGAACAAACGTTCGCAAACGTACACGAACGTTTGCCAAAGTTTGTGCATCGTTCTGTCTACACCAGGAGTGAACGACGAACAAACGTTCATGAACGTTTGCCAACGTTTGTTCTTCGTTCTGTCCACACCAAGGGCGAATGACGAACATACGTTCGCGAACGTTAACGAACATTTGCCAACGTTTGCGAATGTATTGCGCGCATATTGTGGACGAGGCTTAATACCAAATTCGCCACAGTGCTATAATGATACAGAGTGTTCTAGAAAGTGCTGTCAAATTTTTTCGGTGGATAGTAATAAATGGCACTGTTCAAGATGCAACTCAAATATGCTTTGCAACGCTTAAATGTGTACTAAAATACATTCTACACCAGGAGTGACCGACGAACAATCGTTCGCAAACGTAGACGAACGTTTGCCAAAGTTTGTGCGTCGTTCTGTTTACACCAGGAGTGAACGACGAACAAACGTTCGCCAACGTTTGTTTTTCGTTCTGTCCACACCAAGGGCGAACGACGAACATACGTTCGCGAACGTTCACGAACATTTGCCAACGATGTATTGCGCGCATATTGTGGACGAGGCTTAATACCAATTTCGCCACAGTGCTATAGTTATACAGGGTGTTCTAGAAAGTGCTGTCAACTTTTACGGTGGATACTAATAAATGGCACTGTTCAAGATGCAAATCAAATATGCTTTACAACGCTGAAATGTGTACTAAAATACATGCAAATTATTTAATTAGATTTTTTTCAATGTCAATATTTGTCCTTATTTCGTTGAAATTAGTTTGAAAATTTAAGTTTACACGACGGCAGTGATATTTTGTCGTTCTTCCCTTCTCTCGGTATTTCAATCCTAAGGCAGTTTTTAGACTTCATCATGTTTATTGTTCATCGTAACTTTTAACGATCAACTTCTTCGGCTTGTGCCCATCTTCCGCCCATCTTGGGGGCAGTTTATTTTCTTTGCCTGCGCTATACAATTGTCCACCGGATCCTCCGGCTATGCTTCGGAGGACGCTTATGCACATGTCCCACGTAGTCCCGTGACGTCTGCAGAGGACACGAACGCAATGGTAATGGGCAATGTGGCTAATGACGCGAGCGCCAGACGACAGACGCGAAATCGCGCACGAAAAAAGCTGCCCTGTACGCTGCTCTTGTGTACGTCTGCATGTACGTTTTTGAGCGTAATGTGTGTGTGCACGTATGTAAGCCGAGGAGCCATTGTCCATTGTCAGGCACGTGCACACACGATATCGCCATTAAGTCTTCCAAAAAAAGAGCGGCAAGAAGCATCGAATTCGCCGATTGCAATGCGCGACGTGAGCTTCGTTCGTCAAATGTTGACGTGTGTGTAAATTAGCTGCTTTTTGGTACTTACAAATTGAGTTTTTCAAGCAAGCTGCAGCATACGAATCTACACAAATTATCATGAATTATAATGTGGACGAAAAATTTCTTTAAGTTGATGAGTGTTGTGTACTTAGCACCGTACACCCGATAACATGGAGGCAGTTATGTAAGGATACAATGTGGATTCCAAAATATGTTGTTAGTGGACTGTATTTATTGGAGTTCAAATTTCTACAAGCTTTTCTGTGTCGTTGGTCTGCACATTGCAAACGCTGATAAGTGAATGAATATTCTAGACGAGAGGCGAAGAAGGGGTCGTGACGACGACCGTTAATTGTAGGGAAACATCTGCATTTCTTGGAGCCTCGTAGGGGTTTTACCGAAACATGCGGATTACGCCGTAATGGAATAGGTCCACGGAAAGCCCGCCCAAGACACAATACATTTTAATCCGTCCAATATACAAATGATGCCTCCACTTAATGACAGACACAACAATGAGAGTATAAAGTATTGTTGGATACTTTAGATCGACCTTAAAAGTTTGGAAAATGTTTCTTACAATATTTTCCAGAACATAGCGAATACGTTCGTCCTGCCTCGACATTTGGAATAGATGTTCGGTATACAAATGAAAACTACTATAGTCGATCTCACGAACTTAGACGGAAAAGCCATAAAACGGGATAAGAACATACATTCCGTGCGTCTGCTCGGGGCAATATCAGTAGGACCAATCGATTTGCCCTTGAATTGGTATCTTGTATTGTCGAGGCCCTTTGGATTGGTCGATTTGAATACAGACTATATAGATGTTATTTTCCTGGGATTACCAAACTATCACATTTCAGGAAAATTTCGTTAAAATTGACACGAATATGCAAGCAAAAATTGGTTTGCATACAATTTCTACTCTGGCCAAAAGTAACCTTATTTTTAGTATCCGATTCTTAATTTTTTTCTTTCACCAATTTCTTCTTCTCTCGGTTATTTCAATCTAATTTCCACTTATCCGTTTCTTAATTTTTTTTTCCACCAATTTCTTCTTCCGTTTATTTCAATCAAATTTCCACTTATCCGTTTCTTAATTTTTTCTTCCACCAATTTCTTCATCTCTCGGTTAATTGTCGTGTATGCGAGATGCGAGAGTGCCTTGCTCTAATTAACATCTAGAGAAGAGAAGACGCCGGTGATGCGATCGTGGAGGAATCCGGGGGCCGGCTTCGAGTTCACGAGGTCGGTTCAGACGGTTCACCAGGCTATGGATGCGTACAGACTGATGCGAGAGATAAGCAGCAGGATGCGTACGGCGAAGAAATGCGGGCGCGCGACATCTGCTCGATTCCGCGCTTTTCGCGGTATTCCGCACAGAAATGGGGAACAATCGGATGCAATGGCGTCGAAAAATTGTTACCAGAGCAGATGGCAGCGGTCATTAGTTGTTATGGCTTATTGTGGTGTGACTTGGGCATTTGATGCACCATCATAGTCTACGATTCTGTATTCTTTACGAATGCAGTATCAATTTGTGTATCGTCTTTTTATAACAATTATCATTCATTGTTCAAACACCAAGGAGTGAACCTCTGTCAAATAAACACAAGTCATTAAAAGTTTAAACAAACTGCATTCTAATGCACCATGCTGCATTATAATGCATATGATGCACCATCATAAGTAGTTATACTATGGGGTTTTAAACCCACCCCCCGCCAAGATTTCGATTAATTTACTCCGAGTTTTAATCGAACTTTTGATTCGCGGGGAAACGACGGATTCGCGTCTAATCGGCGAAATTTGCAGGTAATTGCGCAGGTAATTACACTGTGGTGATTCGGTCAAGTGCTGGGCAGCGTACCACCCAACCCCATTGCCGCCCAACGGACGACACACGAGACCATAAGCCGATTATACATCTTGGGGGGTGTCTGGCAAGCCAGATGTGCAATGAAGGGGCGGCTGGTCTCGTGTGTCGTCCGTTGGGCGGCAAGGGGGTTGGGTGGTACGCTGCCCAGCACTTGACCGAATCACCACAATGTAATTACCTGCGCAATTACCTGCAAATTTCGCCGATTAGACGCGAATCCGTCGTTTCCCCGCGAATCAAAAGTTCGATTAAAACGCGGATTAAATTAATCGAAATCTTCGCGGGGGGTGGCTTAGAAACCCCATAGTATAACTACTCTAATCACTTTGTTTTTACTTTGCATAAAAAGATCATTTATTGTTCGAACACCAAGGAGTGAACCCCTGTCAAATAAGCACAAGTCAAACGTGTATAAGACTTGTACGCGCCGAGCCATTATCCTGACGTGTAAACTTTGTGTCTGAATGCACATATAAAATACTTCCTAGTGTCACAACAATTATAACCTAATTTGTGGCATTTAATTGACACTTTTTAGACAACAATATCTCCATGCTTAATTGCCTCGAGTGGAATAGCTTCCGGACACTCTGATTATTTTCGGCGTTCTTTGTGCTACGAAACTGTGATGATTGTGATGATTTCACAAGCGAGATAAACGGCTAAAAATAGGATAAAAACAAGTCCATAATTCCACGCTCGCGGCATAATAACAATTCTTCAGAGGACCGCATAAATTTAACACTGTAAATGTCATGGTTTTTGCATTAGAATTCGCAAAATACTTGAAAATATTACAAGGACTTACATTACTAGTGGCGCAATAACTTTCGGCACATATTTTGCATACTAAAGTCACAGGTTCGATTCTTAAGCAATATCAAATTTGTATAATCTCCCGTAATTTTGGCGACAAACTTAATAACCAGTCAAAAGTGTGAAGCATTTTAGAAAATATCCAAACTTTGGTGCAAACTTAACTTAACTTAACTAGTCAAACGTGTGAAATATTAGGCACATTTTCGAAAATATTCTGAAAAATCTTCGGATCATTTAATTATTGTCAAAAGTGCACACAAAAATATAATAAATCTGTGCTATCTAATAAATCTAAAACTGCGAATTGTTTTTTCTCATAATTTTTGGGCACTATTTTTTTTTTTAATTTTCGCGTATTTGCGCTTTGGCATTAATTAAAAAAACTTCTTCAAATAAATTAAATATCTTCTTCACTACACAATAAATCGTCTAGTGCGTTTTTCAATCCTGATTTGGTCTCAAGGAGTAGGAAACTGCTATGTTTCCAATTACGCTTACCTGGACGCATCCAAAATCGGAGACCATCTGTTGGCAGTTGGTGCATACTTTATGCTGCATACATCCGGAGTCGTTCATTTTTTTTTGGGCATTATCTTATCGACGATTTCCTTCGCGAGGAAAGACGAGAACTGCACTCGTTTGCTGAGAAACGCAGAAACAAATTGGCGATAATATCCGGTCGATTCGCGTTGACCTGAGGATTTATGTTTGTAACACAATCCACTGAGATAGGCTCAGATTACTCGATCGGCGAGCGCGCAAACCGCAGACCACGGAAATCCTCCTCGCTAGATTCTTCTGGAGTGGAAGATAGGAATATTAAGGTCCGTTTCCGTGATTGCCACTGTGATACCTAAACTCCATTGCAGAAAAATAATAATTTTTGTTGAAATGCAATAGGAATATTGTAATTATAATGTAATGTAGTTATAAATAAAATAATTGGCGCCCAACATGGGGCCGATCAATGCATTTTTTTCAACATTTCCCAAATTGTACATATGTGTCAACATACATATGTACATACCTGCGTCATTTGCATTCTGACGAATTTTGTACTGTTCTTTAAAAACTATTGGAAAGGGTTACAATCTAATTGGCGCCCAATGTGGGGCCGATCAATTCATCTCCTTCCTCATTTCCCAAATTGTTTGTTGGTATCCTGCGTCGTTTGCATACTGGAGAATCTTGTACGTTGATCCTTTAAAAACTATTGGAAAGGGTTACAATCTAATTGGCGCCCAATGTAGGGCCGATCAATGCATCTCCTTCCTCGTTTCCCAAATTGTTTGTTGGCGTCATTTGCTTTGTGGAGAATTTTGTACTGTTGGTCCTTTAAAAACTATTGAAAAGGGTTACAATCTAATTGGCGCCCATTGTGGGGCCGATCAATGCATCTCCTTCCTCATTTCCCAAATTGTTTGTTGGTATCCTGCGTCGTTTGAATTCTGGACAATCTTGTACGTTGGTCATTTAAAAACTATTGAAAAGGGCTACAATTTAATTGGCGCCCAATGTGGGGCCGATCAATGCACCTCCTTCCTCATTTCCCAAATTGTATGCTGACTTCCTTTATCATTTGTAAACTTTAAAATGTGTTATACTGGACGTTTAGAAATTTTGGATTGGGCTACAATCGAATTGGTGCCCAACGTAGGGCCTATCGGTGGACATCCTTCCGCATTTCTCAAATAGTACGTCTCGTGTCCTGCGACGGCGCCCAACGTGGGGCTGATCGATGCCATTTCTTCCGCTTTTCCCAAATTGTACGCCGACTTCCTATGTTATGTGCATACTGGAGAATCTTTTACTGGTCCTTCGTTAATTTTGGAAGGTGCTACAATCGAATTGGCGCCCAACGTGGGGCCCATTGGTGGGCGCCCTTCTGCATTTCCCGAATGGTCCTTCAAAATTTTTGTTAGGGGCTACTACAATCGAATTGGCGCCCAACGTGGGGCCCATCGGTGGACGTCCTTCCGCATTTCCCAAATAGTACGTCCCGTTTCCTGCGACGTCATCTGCGGCCTCCCGTTTTTTTCGCGCCCATCAGATGCGGGAGGTTTTTACGGCGTCTGAGCCACATGGCACGGCTCCGGCGATCTTATCTATCGCACAGGATGCTGCGCAGACCCGTGCGGCATCGTAATCGCAGCTAAACTGCCCCCCAGCCCCCCTTAATTGGCCGCTTCAATGGCCTCATCGGCGAGCGTGAGGATAAATCGATCGATCCGTAATTGCCCTGTCGGTTTTCTTGCCTCTCCAAGAAATACATGCACACACACACACAGCAAAACAGTTGATCGTGAATGGCATTGGAGAAAATTGTGAATGGATGTGAGTTTTATTAAACGGGATGAGGGGTTTGTTGAACTTTGCAGAGTTTGCTGCAGTTATGTGTGCGGTTATGGGGACTAAAATGTGTGATATCACATAAATTCAAAGGACCGTTAATAAAATAAAATAAACCAGTTAAATGTTTACGAAGTGAGTTGTGGTTGCTACAAAGGTTCATGTGGTGCACTTTAAAATAAGATGTGCTTGCTGAAAAGATATTAAATAAATATAGTCTTTACATAGTAAGTAAAGATAGTCTTTACATAGTATGTAAAGATAGTCTTTACGTAGTATGTAAAGATAGTCTTTACGTAGTAAGTAAATATAGTCTTTGCATAGTAAGTAAAGATAGTCTTTACATAGTATGTAAAGATAGTCTTTACGTAGTAAGTAAATATAGTCTTTGCATAGTAAGTAAAGATAGTCTTTACAATATTTAAAATGTTGGGGTGACAGTTGTCGTTCGTGGGGAGGGAGCATCTCGATTCAGCAGGAGAAGAGGGAAAAAGTAGTTATACTATGGGGTTTCTAACGCACCCAAGGTACGCACCCACAACTTCAAGGTTGTGTGGTACGCTGGTCAGCACTTGTCCGAATCACCACAATGTAATTACCTGCGCAATTCAGCCGATTAACGCGAATCAATGTTCGATTAAAACACGGATTAAATTATTCGCGGGGGATGCGTTAGAAACCCCATAGTATAACTACTGGGAAAGTACTTTAAAATGAGATGTGTTTGCTCCAAAGATAGTAAGTAAAGATAGTCTTTACAATATTTAAAATAATAATTACGTTGACGCTGCAACATATGGAGTGCCAAATAATCCCCAAAGCGTGCACCCACGCACGACAATATATTAGGGGTGACGGCGACGCCTCAACATTTTTGTGAGGTGGTTTTTGTTTAAACGAAATTCCCATAAATCCTATCATTCCCTTTTGACCATTCACGGCCATCGATGGTAATAGAGGTGCATTTCTGTGGGAAATTCTGTGCACGCGTGTGTGCTGTATTTGCATGCCGGAACTGAACAGGTTCTCACATAATCGCCTTCTAATTAATACTTTATGCGTGAGCGCGGTGATAATAAAATTATTCGTCCTAACAGAACGATAAGGAGACCGGACGGTAAAGAGGCATTTCCTAGGCAAGGTGTTCTGGTTTTTCACAGCTTGCAGCACACTGCACGATTTACCTGTGCGCTAGGTGCGATAAGCCGTAAATTATAGGCGGATGACCACTTAATCAACCAATTTAGAAACGCATTTATCCAATGTGTGGATTCAAGTTGTATGCTTATGTATGTTTGTATGTATGGTGTATGTGATTACAGGGTAGGTACCCCTGAAGTTATTTCTTCTGTTGTGTCTGTCATTAAGTGGCGGCATCATTTGTATATTGGACGGATTAAAATGTATTGTGTCTTCGGCGGGCTTTCCGTGGACCTATTCCATTACGGCGTAATCCGCATGTTTCGGTAAAACCCCTACGAGGCTCCAAGAAATGCAGATGTTCCCCTACAATTATCGGTCGTCGCCACGACCCCTTGTTCGCCTCTCGTCTAGAATACTCAGTCACTTATCAGCGTTTGCAAGGTGCAGACCAACGACACAGAAAAGCTTGTAGAAATTTGAACTCCAATAAATACAGTCCACTAACATATTTTGGTATCCACATTGTTCCCTTACATAACTGCCTCCATGTTATCGGGTGTACGGTGCTAAGTACACAACATCTTCATTAAATTTATTTTGCCATACTACGAAAAGTATATGCTACATTTCGTTGACTTGGTGTTACAAGGTTGCATTGTAATTTTTTTTTAAATTTTTAGTTCCATAGCTTTGCAGGGCTATATGTTTTCAAAGCGGGATCTTTCAACTTGTTGGAAGATTCAAATTGGATCATTATACTACTACTATACCATTTCACACTACTTTAATACTACTCTACTACTACTACTACTACTACTACTACTACTACTACTACTACGACTACTACTACGACTACTACTACTACTACTACTACTACTACTACTACTACTATACTACTACTATACAACTACTATGTGCATACTGTGGAGAGGAGGATAGTCCCGAGCATGCGCTGTTCACATGTCAGAGATGGCAAGAAATAAGAAGAATGACGGAAGAGGAAATCGACGATGACGTAACACCAGACAATATAGTGTCAAAAATGATTGCGTCAAAGGAAAACTGGAAGACCCTGCAACACATGATTGTGCACATAATGCAAGAACGCAAAAACGAGGAATATCATTAAGAGCCTGCTTTTCTTCCCGTTGAAGATATCGGAAACGGTGGTCCGGGAAAAAAAACTGTAAGAGGCAAAAGAGGGGTTTTAGCCGGTAAGAGTCCGGCACTACTGGTACGCGGCAGAACAAAAGCGTCCAGTGCTCATGATGAGTTTCCCCTCAACAAAAAAAAAAAAAAAAAAAAAATACAACTACTATACAACTACTATACTACTGCTATACCACTTCACACTATTTTAATACAACTTTAAAATGTATAATTCAGTAATCATAATAATAAATTAATTGTGTTAATACAATTGTATTAATACAATCTTATGGGTAACGCAGAAAATTTAATGAGAACAAATCCTGGACAAATTCTAACAAGAAACTTAACTTCGGGCTTCTTTTTTACGCCACTCAGCTTAATGGCCACTGTTACGTAATCGAAGGACCAGGCGGGTGTTCGCCAATTTAAATGACAAGGTAATTAAAACTCGTCGTTTTGGAAATAATGTGGACTATAATTTAATACGTAACAATAATTAATACACAGCGATGTACACCGGTGAAGGTAACGAATTGAAGTGTCGTCTGCTCTGCATTCTTACAATTAAATCTTTGAGTTATTGGGGTGGGGTGCAATTTGAATTGTGCACCGCGAGGGGTGGCTTGAAGATGATTCCTAATTGGTGCGGCATTTCGTTTCGGTAAGCCATGTTGCCACACTTGGTTATCACAAGCCTTGGGTAATTCCTCTATCTGGCATTTCTGAGGACTCCTAATGCCGTCCAATAAATATATTTGGGATTTCCCGGTCGCTAATTGTATTTGCCGAAGTGGAAATCCTTGCTCAATAAACGGCTTAATGTGCCTATTGATCTTCATGCGCACCGTACTTTACTTAAGCACTTCTCGGTGAACATAATGGCTAAATAATAGCCACCCCAATAAATTGTCTTTTCAATCTTAATACTACAAATGTATCGGCTGCATTAAAGGCCGACTAATGCGATTACACTTTAACCGATTTGGGGTTCGACGCTGTGCAATAGCACCGAAACAACCACCTTACTAGCGTAGTAAAAACACTGCAACTCTCCAAGTGCACCAGCATATCAATTAGCATCTCATCAAACTATGCAAATCTGTAATAACTCCTCGCGTGTTATAATTTTACGGCTTAATAATTAATAATTTACGCACCGCAGACCTCCGACAATCGTCGCTCATGAATCTCGACCAGATTTATGAATACTAATTATTGCTTAACGTCTTACTTTCTAATGTTTACGCCGCATTGCGACACTTGAAAAGATCGTGTCTTAATAATGTATTCCGGGCCCTGTGTGGGCTCTTTGGGCGCCGAAAAGGCCAAAATTGCGACACTCGTTCGGGACAATGCTCGAGATAAGTTTCGATAATTAAATGCAGGAATTAGTCCCGGGCGTTCACGGCTCAATCTGCCGATCAAGGCAGAGTTTTCATAATCGAATTATGGGCCGCGATCTAATCTCGATTAGGAAAGCTGAACGAATTTGTTAAAGATAGATTTAGTTCCGTGATAACCTAAGAGTAACAATAGACGAATTTAGCGTACCGAATTTACAACAATAGGGGTTGAATAATAAAATTAATATTATAAATCCGTAGATTGAGCCGCAAGTGTGGTAAAGCCTTTAGGCAACAGCCCTCCGTCAACGACGTCGGGATGTTGCCAAGCAATGTGATAAAATTATTTCGTAATTATTAATGTCTGTTACGTAATCGAAGGACCAGGCGGGTGTTCGCCAATTTAAATGATAAGGTAATTAAAACTCGTCGTTTTGGAAATAATGTGGACTATAATTTAATACGTAACAATAATTAATAGACAGCGATGTACACCGGCGAAGGTAACGAATTGAAGTGTCGTCTGCTCTGCATTCTTACAATTAAATCTTTGAGTTATTGGGGTGGGGTGCAATTTGAATTGTGCACCGCGAGGGGTGGCTTGAAGATGATTCCTGATTGGTGCGGCATTTCGTTTCGGTAAGCCATGTTGCCACACTTGGTTGTCACAAGCCTTGGGTAATTCCTCTATCTGGCATTTCTGAGGATTCCTAATGCCGTCCAATAAATATATTTGGGATTTCCTGGTCGCTAATTGTATTTGCCGAAGTGGCAATCCTTGCTCAATAAACGGCTTAATGTGCCTATTGATCTTCATGCGCACCGTACTTTACTTAAGCACTTCTCGGTGAACATAATGGCTAAATAATAGCCACCCCAATAAATTGTCTTTACAATCTTAATACTACAAATGTATCGGCTGCAATAAAGGCCGACTAATGCGATTACACTTTAACCGATTTGGGGTTCGACGCTGTGCAATAGCGCCGAAACAATGTCCTTGGGTTATTATTGCTGATAGTTTCCCCAATCTTAGTCGTTCGTAACCAATGTTAAACTGTAGGTGCCATATACTAGTGTAACTACGATACAGGCACTCATACAGTGGCGTTATAGTCGGAGTGAGTATAACGCCTCGTGTACGATACGAGTGGTGAGCGGTGGCGAATATTAATGTCTAGTAGAAGTGGTGAGCGGCAAGTGCAAAGCGTCAAGTTTTGTCAGCGCGCTGCACTCAAAACGTGAACAAAACGTTTGTTTTGTCGCTCTGCCGCTCGCCGCAGCTGCTCACCACTCGTATCATGTCCTAGGCGTTACACTCAATCACCCTCAAAGAAATCCGTAGGTGGCAATATTAAATTGGGGTTAAATTAACAATTAAGCACGTTTTCGTTTTTCGTATTTTAGTTTACTTGCCCCAAGTATAACATAATCCTTGCAAATACCTTTTCATGTTTACGTAATCATTTATTTTGAAGCTCCGAGCACTTAAATTAACACACACAAAAAAAAACGCAAGACAAAGCAGGAAGTGTGCACTCCAATTATTACATATTCATACGCGACTGCACCCTGCTGCATATTTTTCCGCGTGGGCGCGTCCACCCCTGGGGCGCAATTATTTTCCAAGGAGCGCCCCGATGCGGTTGAACGTCCTCTCGCCACCCCCTCGGCCCCCTGGCCACTCACGTTTAACGACTGGGGAATTATGATGGATGAATGGCATGCCAAAAGTTATTTTTTATTGTGTTAATAAAAAAAGGGCAATTCACTTTATCACTCATGGGGATGCATGGGCCATAAATTTATACAGCTACACGAAATAATCCGCACGAAATTAGACACGCGATAAAGGAACGTGAGCGCAGTAAAACGTAGTAATTTCTTCATTCATAAATATAAATGTGTTTGCCTTTCCCATTTTCGTACAAAAATTAATGGAGTATTAAAATGTTGTAATTAGGATCATCATTAAATATGAAATCTAAAAATCTAAAATCTTAATTTTCCTAATTGCGTTTGTTGTGTACTTAGCACCGTACACCCGATAACATGGAGGCAGTTATGTAAGGGTACAATGTGGATACCAAAATATGTTGTTAGTGGACTGTATTTATTGGAGTTCAAATTTCTACAAGCTTTTCTGTGTCGTTGGTCTGCACCTTAAAAAAGCTGATAAGTGACTGAGAATTTTAGACGAGAGGCGAACAAGAGGTCGTGGCGACGACCGTTAATTGTAGGGAGACATCTGCATTTCTTGGAGCCTCGTAGGGGTTTTACGCCGTAATGGACTAGGTCCACGGAAAGCCCGCCGAAGACACAATACATTTTAATCCGTCCAATATACAAATGATGCCGCCACTTAATGACCGACACAACAGCGTTCTTCCTGAGGGTAACTCCGAAGAGACGAGTCATATGTCCCTTCGTGTATTAATAAACAGACATTCGATCATCTTCCTAATAACCCTGGCGGATGCTAGTCTATTTTTTACCGCTACGAAAATAAACGGAATCAATTGTGCGAGCCTTGCGGGCGTTCGGTTAATACATTTGACATCGATTTGATTCCATTACCTCCCAATCAAAGTGTTTGTCTTCGCTAGGAAGGCGCCGCGTCGCCTTGGATCCCATTCCCATTTCACTCCAATTACGTGAGGTCCTCAAGGGAGAGGCGCCATATTAAATATTGGGGGGAAAAGTTCTTGAAAAGAAATTGGTTCGTTTACATGCAGAAGTGGAAAATAATCAGCAGGACGTTAATGAGATATTGGACAGTGAGTTGTTATGACTAAATCGGAAAAAAGGAGCATTTTTCCCAAGGATAACTGTTGTGAACTTAGCACCGTACACCCGATAACATAGAGGCAGTTATGTAAGGGTACAATGTGGATACCAAAATATGTTGCTAGTGGACTGTATTTATTGGAGTTCAAATTTCTGCAAGCTATTCTGTGTCGTTGGTCTGCACCTTGCAAACGCTGATAAGTGACTGAGTATTCTAGACGAGAGGCGAACAAGGGGTCGTGGCGACGACCGTTAATTGTAGGGAAACATCTGCATTTCTTGGAGCCTTGTAGGGGTTTTACCGAAACATGCGGAATGGACTAGGTCCACGGAAAGCCCGCCGAAGACACAATACATTCTAATACGTCCAATATACAAATGATGCCGCCACTTAATGACAGACACAACAATAACTGAGGACTGATCGTTTGGGTCTCATCAAACAAAGTACTCACGTATCCAATGAAGATTTCTAGCAAATCTCAGATGCAGTGCGAACATTGTATTTATAGATGTAAGTTAAAGTTGTAAACGCGTGACAATTAATATTGCCCGAAAATTTGAGATATGGGCGCCACTAGGTTGAAAATTCTAGAACGTATACCAATAATGATATAGATACACAGTAGACGCTAATATTGACTTCAGTAATGTTGCAATGACAAGAAAAAAAGTCAGGATAGATACATGCCCAATGCTCTAATTAATATTGAAAATATTAAATCTAATTATGTAGAAGCGCACGTGAAGGCACTGCTAATAAGAATGATTTGTAAATTGGAATTCTTAGTTTATCTGCATCATAAAACTTAGATATAATTTATACTATTTGATATTTGATCCATTATTATTGACATTACTACAATTATACATGATAGGTAAATTGGTAGCCATGGAATTAAAGTTAATCCATAACACTGACCGATTTTTAATACGCGTTAAAATACGCTTTTGAATTCGGATGTATTAAATTCTGTTTACTGCGACAGTTGTTAAGACTTGTCCTCTTCTGTTTGTGTTCTTCCTTTTACCAATCAACTTGGCGATTCGTCGCCAGCAAAGTAGCCCTTTGTTGGTGGCGTTTTGCATGCTGGAGATGCGTGTCTGGATGCACGACGAGTGCCTCAATATGTCTCACTCGAGGCGGCGTTCGAGGGCACTTAAGCCTCCGGTTTAATTGGTACAAATCTAAATTACCATCTGAAAGTTCAACGCATTGTCGTCCTCCTCTGGCCTGAAAAAACGGCGGATCAGAATACGCCTGTTGCAATCAAATCTCCATCGATTACGTTGTATGCCACGAATTCTGTGTCAAATGGAATTATTGAACTGCATATGGGATTACTAATGACACTTTTTCACAGTTCTCTTATTTGCAGGCGCACGTCGTTTCCGCGTTCGAGCAGAGCCTCTCCTCGATGACCCAGAGGCTGCAGCACCTCACGGCAACATCAGAAAAGAAGGTATGACAAGCATTGCTAATTTTAGTGTATAGGTATTTTTAATAGAATGGGGGGGAAGTGTGAATCAACCCCAATAATTGTTGATCACTCTGTATACAGTCCGGCCGGTGCAACTTGGCGAGGTCCTGCGCAACCCGAGCGTTTACTTCGTGCCCGCTCGTGCGTATTCTAGCTAATGATTGGCGTAGACTGGTGATTACCATGATGTCACAGCCAATCACAACCTGGTATGACAGCATATCCGATGCTCTCGCGTACTTAAGCCGGGTGGACTGTACGATATTTAGCACCTTCAATTCTTCTTCTTGTCTTGATGTAATAATGTTATAATAATAATAATCTTAATGATCTGTATGTTCGAATATTGCCCACATTTTTGGGATTTTGATGTCCAGCTCTCATTTATAATTTTGAATTTGGTGGGTCCCTTCTAATCAATTCTATTTCTAAAACAAATTTTAGCTTTCCATTTAACTCATTTTTCCTTAACCGTCCTTACCTTACCTTAACTCTCCTTAACAGAAATCTAAAGATAAATTGTAGCACAGAAAAATAGCTGTTACAGTCAATAATTAATGATTACAATTCTGTGATGGGTGGGAAAAACAGTATAAGTCGAAAATATGGGAAAATGAGTTAAGTCAAATTATATTTCAGAAAGTGATGCTGTACATTGTGTTTGAAATAGTATATATCACATTATTCAGTTAAGACTTTTAAATAGGTTGGCAGTTTTGTACAACTTTAAATGCTACGATTATTGGAGGGAAAAAAGGTATAAGTCGACGCTTCCTTAAAATGCCAATTCTTGACTTATACTGTTTTTCCCACCCATCACAGAATTAATTATTGACTGTAACAGCTATTTTTCTGTGCTACTATTTATCTTCAGATTTCAGTTTATCGCTTTATAATTTATTTCTCCTACTTGACACTAAGCCTTAAAATTCCATCTGTTTTTCAGGATTCTGAACTAGCTGAACTAAGAGCAGCTATGGAGTCTTTACGGGCCCAGAGCATACAAGCAGGAATAGGCACCGGCTTAGCCAGGCAGCCTTCCTCTGACAGTGTCTCGAGCCTTTCTTCGGCCTGCAGCCTGGATAAACAGGACAAGAAAAAGAAAAAAGGCTGGGTAATTATAAATTGTTTAATTTTGTCATTTGTTCATTTGTGGTCTCGGTTATTAAATTGTGTTCTTTCAGCTGAGGAGTTCGTTCACCAAGGCGTTCTCGAGGAACGCAAAGGTCACGAAAGTCCAGTGCCAGATCGACGGGGACAGCGAGAGGGCGCAGTCGAGTCCCCCGCCCCCAGCGCCTATAGACACCGGCCTCGAAGTTGCCGAGCTGCAGAAGCAGCTCAGGGAGAAGGACCTGGTGCTAACCGATATCAGGCTAGAGGCCCTCAGCTCCGCCCACCAGCTTGAAAGTCTTAAAGACA